>CM042252.1:8159264-9359264 GCA_023566225.1 Romanogobio albipinnatus
CCTCTCCGGAGAAACGCTGGTGAGTGTTACAGATTGTCTTGCACTGATTTCTATGGCCCTTTCCCAAATGGCACCCTAAACACTCGCGTTCTTCCTATGAGTCCGGTTTGACTGTTGGGAAGAAGTCCCGGAGCTCGCTTCAATGCGGGCTCTGTGAAAGTGTGCATCGAGGGAGCATATCGACTGCAAAAGAGGTGCTTGCGAGCACCTTTTTGACACCTAAAATGACAAATGGGACACCCTACGGTCTCGGACTTAACGGACATGCGCACGCAGCGGCCATTGTAAGTCCAAAAGACTGTAAGTGCATAAGAAGTGTGCCATTTGGACTCAGTAAAAGTGCACATCGAGGTAGAACCTGAAAATGGCAAATGGGACAAATCTGGTCCGGGAGGGTCACTGCCCTGCAGAGTTTAGTTTCTGTCCTAATTAAATACACTTAAACAAGCTAGTCAAGGTCTTCAGAGTTTCTAGAAGATTGAGGATTGGTGAGTTCGATCATGGTTTGAGCTAAACTCAGCAGGACAGTGGCGCTCCAGGGTTGGATTTGTGTAACCCTGCCCAACGGTCACATGAAGTGTGCCATTTGGGACAGGGCCCATTTTTTAGTTTGCTTCTGCTAATGCAGCACTGCTAAACAAGAGAAGACCCATCACGTCTCCCATTCAGATTCCAACCTCTCCACCTTCAAACCTCTAACCTTGCCCTCGGCCTTCAAACAAATCCTGATCCAGACCTCCAGGTCAACGAAGACCTGGACACCCCAGCATATTTATGGGTGATGCCCTGAGATACGTCTTCCAATTCTAAAGATGTTATGTTGAATCACACCCAAAACACTGGGTTCAGATTCAAGTTCTAGACATCATCCCATCATACTGCTTAATTTCTTGGCTATAGCTAAGACATTAACTTCACTCTCTGGCTTTTCTTTTTTCTGTGTGGCACCTATCTCTGCCTATCATTCTATCTTGCTTTGATACTGACCCACCATCTCTTTGCTGACCTTTGCCCTTTGACTCCTGTCTGCTCTCTTTGCACTTCTCTTGCTGGGTCAAGACGAGGGAGAGGGACGTTGTGCGGAGCGTACGGTTGGTGAGTGATGTAGATGCTTCATTGGCATGGGTCACTCACTGTGGCTAGCTTTCGCATGATGTCACTTCCGCCAGTCTTGTTATAGTCATCGCTTCCTAGAGTTATACGCCATGTTTGTCAATGCTTCGTATCTCAACTGATTAAAATAAAGAGCTAAAAGTTAAAAGGCTGAAAAGGGGGGGGGGGGGGGGGGGGGGCAAGCATGTTTTAATCTGAGGGACTTTTATTTTGAAATTCCACTGGTAGGAATAACATTATAGAAGCCGTTTTTCAATTCCGCTTGCACATGACTGTTTCTCTGTTTCTCTTTATGACATCATCTCTCTGAACCTCGTCATAGTTTGGGTGTGTGACCGATATGGCAGATGATATCTAAGTAACAAACCCTGAATTTTGGCAAAATGTGTATGATTGATAATTAGTGCTGAACAAAACTATTGCGCAAGACATACTTACAGTCTGGACTACATTTAAAAGCTTGTTTTAAGGCGTTCAGGTCAGAAAAAGTTGTTTACATAAAAGGGTGTGTCAGATGGTAAAGGTGTTTTGGGTTGTTTTGAATAATGCAAATATTTTTAGCATTCATCCACAATAATTAACCACAATACATCCCTGAGGCCACACGGCCATCACTTCTGTCATATACTGTAGTCTTGAAGACCCCATGAAATGACGTGCAGTTTTCTTAGTTATCTGTGTTGATGTATTTCCTACTGAAACAGGAAGTTGGGGCGGGGCATATCAAAGTTGGTATTGTTTATGTAGAGAACGTGCTCATTCTAACTTGGAGCTTATTGGACAAGAATTAGTATATGCAAGATGAAGATGGTAGATTTTAAATACAGATTTAGCTTTATTTACACTTGCATGTTAATGCCATGTGCTAGCAGACATTGCCTAAAAGATTTGATTTCATGGGGTCTTTGTCTTTTCTTTGTGTTCATATACATGTAGTAACATTTTATTCTGATGGTCCACTTTAAACATGCTACTAACTATAAGTAACTTTGCCACTACATGTCAACTACCAGTCATTAGAGTATTAGAAGCTAATACTGCTAACACTTTATTTTGATGCTCCCCCAACAGTCATATTACTATAAGTAACTTTGCAAGTACTGTACATGTCAAATCATTCTACTTACCCAAAGCCTAACCTAGTCTACTAATACTCTATTGAGAGTTAATTGACAAAATGTTACTTACAGTTAGTATAATGTCTAAAGCCGACCATCGAAGTAAAGTGCATTTATATTAGCTTCATAAAAGGGTTTTCCAGATTTTTCATTCTTCCTTCATTGCGCTGAAGGACACGCCTCAGTCTCAATCTTTGTGTTATGTGTCTCAACCGGCCTCTGTCTGTCTCCACAGCCTCGTGAGAGAGGACGCATGCGATTCCATAAACTGCAGAATGTCCAGATAGCACTGGATTTCCTCAGACGCCGCCAGGTACGAGACCAACTCAGCTTTCAAACTAAATTAAAAGGATGGTTTATTCCAAAATGAAACTTTTGTCCTCATTTACTCAACCTCTTTTGTTTCCGAACCTGTATTTTCTTTTTTTTCGTGGGTTACCAAAGGAGATGTTTAGCAGAATGTCCAAGCTGCTCGCTTCCATAAAGTAAAGGTTAATTGGGACCACAGCAGAACTGACCATCAAAGCATTACAAAAAACGTGTGCATCATCAGTCGTGGTAATGATTTACTTTCATAGTGTGGAAAAGAGTAGCTTGGACATTCTGCTATAAACGATACAAGGTTTGGATCAACATGTTAAGTACTTTTTTTGTTTATCTTGCTTACATGGTGTTTTGTTGGACAGTCTCTCAAATTTAACTCAAATGTGAATTGATGTTCTTCTCTGGAAACCACAGGTCAAGCTGGTGAATATCAGGAATGATGATATTGCCGACGGAAACCCAAAACTGACATTGGGTCTCATATGGACCATCATCCTTCACTTCCAGGTCTCCTATTCTGTCAGTGTTAAGTTCCCATACCATTTACCTCCTCCTCCTCCTGGGCTCAAAATCAGTCTGGCCAATCACTTAAGTCTGGGTCAATAATTGGTTTACTTGGGTCTGTCTTGGGTTATTTTACTTTTACACCTTCCAATCAAACATCAATCATTTTCGCTTCAAACCAGTATCTGCCTCAAGCAATAAAATATGTTTTATGACATGAGGAATATCCAATATGAACCAACCACAATAGTCTTAGTGTGCAACAATGAAGATTCTGTCAATGAAGATCTGTTCAGTGTCTTGGGCGCCATGAGGAATTGAAAGTCTCTGATCTAATCTAATTTCATAATCTAATATCCAGGCAATTTTTTAGACCTAATTATGTGAATCTGTTGTTCAACGTGTTTAATTACAACCACACCCTGATTTTTTCCACCTCAAACAATTAAAAAAACAAACCATAAAGACTCAGCCATATTACAGCTGCAGGAGTCTGACACAAATTCAGACGAGTATGCTGATTTCCTTGGACAGATGAAATAAATTGGCAGGACTTGTCATTCGTCCAGATGAGGCAGAGTGTAGGGGTGGATTATGGACCTCTGCCCACTTTCCCAGGAAATAAAAGAGCTTTCTCTTTGTGAAGAAGAGAGTCTCATGACCAGAGTTTTAGATGGTGCCAACCTCCCATGTGCTTGTATTCAATCCTGATTGACATTAAATGCTATTTAATGATTGTTTAATGTAGTCTATACAGTCATTTTATTAGGGGGGACCAGATTCTTTAAGAGATGTAGTAATTTCCTCAAATTTAGATAACATATCTTTAGTTTAAGCCTGTGTTTCCACCCGCGTCCTCAGCTCCTCCATCTTGTTCTATTCAGTTTCCCTAGATTCTAAACATAATCATGCAGATAACATCAAACAAATGTCAACACATGTATGTTTCTATATATTTTGGCAAATTTTTAAATGAATTGTTGGGGCACGTGAAACTCGTGAACCTGAGACTGTCTGGGGTAAAGTAGGACATCTGGTCAGCATAATTTGTTAAAATACTAGCCTTAAAACTGTTTGTGAGTAAGGCCACATTTGCATTACATGGTTCAAATTTCCCTCCCATGTGGCACAGATCAGATATGACCCATGGATGTATAAGCAGGAAAAAAGCACATTGATTCCGATATTCTTAGATCGGTTTCAGGCCTCATTCAAATGTTGAAATAAATTGGATATGAATCGGATACGTGCATTTGCGTCTTCCATGTAAGTGGACAGATCAGATAGTCATTGAAAAAGCGACTGGTGAATGACGTCAACTCAGGTGGACACCAACCATCATCACATGACACTTTCCCAGGGTGCATCAAGGGCTTTATTTTTTCTCAGCCTTAAAGGATTAGTTCGCTTCAAAATGTAAATTTCCGGATAATTTACTCACCCCCATCTCATCCAAGATGTTCAAGGTTTTTTTTTCTTCAGTCGAAAAGAAATTACGTTTTTTGAGGATTTTCCTCCATGTACTTCAATGGCATCCAATGGTTGAAGGTCCAAATCAATGCAGTTTCAAAAGGCTTCAAAGGGCATCAGAGGCTCTGCACAATCCCAGCTCAGGAATAGGGTCTTATCTAGTGAAACCATCGATCATTTTCAAGAAACAATTCAAAATATATATACTTTTTAACCACGAATGCATGATTTCAGTGTTGTGAGTTATTCACGGCATATGCCCTGAAGCCCTTTGAAACTAGCCTGACAAGCCAGACCCACATCAAGATGTTGGGTCTGGAAACTCACCATTAGCAGGGGTCAATCCGAGGGGCGGGATAAACAGTTGTCTTTCAAATTCCCTCTGCACGCAATTGGATAGCGCCATGAGAGCCACAACCAACCAGAGCAAAGAAGAAGTGACAAGTGGAGTTAAGTGGTTAAGTGGAGATAACGTTAGTTGATAGATTAAACTATTAAACTTAGTATCCGGTTGGCAAAACTCTGAAAACATCTTCTTTTCTTAAAAATGACTTCAGTGCCGTTCTTTGTTCTTTTCTCAAAGAAAAGCTTAACTCCAAGTCTACCAGAGTCACAGCCAAAGCCGATTCAAAAGACCGCTGTTCGCCAGCTTCTTTGTTTTCAAGTAGCATGCAGAACCTCCGCAACTCTGCCGTGACGTGCCGTCATTATGTTAAGCCCGCCTACCAACTCTATACACGGTGTGATTGGCCTGACCAGAGTTTGGTTTTTCCAGCTCGCAGGTCTACCGAGAGTTGCTAGACTACACTCGCGGCAGATTAGATTTGCTCCCACTAGGGTGCGTCTAGATTTCTAGGCTACTTTGAAACTGCACTGATTTGAACTGTCAACCGTTGGTTGCCATTGAAGACGATTGTGTGGAGAAAATTTCTGGAATGTTTTCATCAAAAAAACTAAATTTCTTTTCGACTGAAGAAAGACATGGATGACCTTGTACTATTATTATCTGCATCCATTGCAAATCACACCTAGCCTAGAAATCTAGATGCACCCTAGCGGCAGAAAATTTATTTTGCCGCGAATGTAGTCTAGCAACTCTCGGTAGACCTGAGAGCTGGAAAAACCAAACTCTGGTCAGGCCAATCACATCGTGTATAGAGTCGGTGGGCGGGCTTAACATAATGACGGAGCGGAGTTGCGGAGGTTCTTGATGCTTCAGGTAAACAAAGAAGCTGACGTTCAGCGTCTTTCAAATCGGTTTTGGCCACTACTGTGGAAGACTTGGAGTTAAGCTTTTCTTTGAGGAAAGAACAATCATTCGTAAGAAAGGAAGATGTATTCAGAGTTTAATCTATCAACTAACGTTAGCTCTGCTTCGGTTGGTTGTGGCGCTATCCAATTGCGTGCAGAGGGAATTTGACAGACGACCGTTTATCCCGCCCCTCGGATTGAGCCCTGTCAATGGTGAGTTTCCAGACCAAGCATCTTGATGTGGGTCAGGCTAAATCACACCATTTTTCTTCCTTTTTGCGGCCTAAGCTGTTCCGGGTCAGTACGTCTACCTTAGGTTTATTCGCCAAGTGTGTAGTGTGAATGCAGATATCAGATATGGGTCACTTTTAAAAGATGTTAGCTGGTCGTCAAAAAAGTTGGATATAGTCAACAAACCGAAATTGGCATCAAAACAATGTTTTACTTTTTTAAACCATCAAAACTATTTTTAATGGCTTGTTGTATTGCACATGCACTGACTTGCACTACTGGCTGGACGTCTGACTTTTATTTTATCGAATTGATCCTTTCAAATGGTTTGTTTTGGAACTGATGCATTGAAAACAGATTTACAGAATCATCACTTAGTATTGTTACCAGAAGCATTGTGACAACTTTTTGCAGACAAAGGCATAATGCTGGTTTTATTAACTATATATAGTCCGTAAATGTATGCTTTCAAGTTTTTCTATTTGAGAGCCTCATTGTTTTGTGGCAGATACTGTTGTTTAGCTACTTCAAACTGTGAGTTCACAAGGTAATTGGATTTTCCTTTAATGAATTGCGTGGTTCATGCATTGAGTGTGACGACGGGTCTCAGAAGGGTCTTAGGAGGTCAATGGTATTTAGTGGGGATGAATTTGCATTGTAATGCATGACTAAGTGTTTCATACCTGTGTGAGAAATCATCCACTTTAATTATTTATTGATCATTTTACGATAAACATATTGCTACTGCTGCTGCTGCATGTCACTAAATCCATGAAACTCATTTTTCTGGGCTGGTAGATTTCAGATATCCAGGTGAACGGTCAGTCAGATGATATGTCAGCGAAGGAAAAGCTGCTCCTCTGGTCTCAGCGCATGGTGGATGGTTACCACGGTATCCGCTGCGATAACTTCACCACTAGCTGGAGGGATGGAAAACTCTTCAACGCTGTTATACACAAACACGAGTAAGTGGCTCTTTACCAAAGCTCAAGATTAAGATGGAATGTGATCAGTTTAAAATTCAATTAAAAATAAAATAATACTCAAAATGACAGCCTTATTTTGGATGTTGGAATATAGAAATGTGTTAATCAGGTTCTTACCTGTCTCAACATTGAGCTTCACTCTTGATCAAACTTGTACTTGATGCGAAGGAGTGAAATCTTCTGATCTGAAGCACATATTTTCATCAAGATAATCGCCCTGAGCGTAAACATGTCAAATCTGAATGACAGTTTATACTGGGACCTTATATATACATTCTTCTGAACACACTTTCCTTCTTCTAATGAACACAAAAGAAGATATTATGCAGAATGTCTGAGCTGCTCTTTTCCATTAAACAAAGGTATATAATCAGGGTCACATGAGAGCCAGAGAATTTCAAGAGATGCTCGAAGCTATTTATGGACATGTAAATGAGATTTAAGAATGACGGAAGAAATGACATAATTTAAGTCTGCTCATTTGACATCAGAAGACTTGGAATGTAGTGCACTAATTGTATGGAGTACTTTGTGGAGCTTGGCAGGCCATGGTCTGATGTCACTGTATGGAAAAGAGGAGCATGTACATTCTTAAAAATGTCTCTTTTTGTAGTCCCCGTGATTTGGAACGATATGAACATCAACTATACAAATAAATATTAGAGTGTTTTGCAAAAAGGAAACAAAGCCACACAGATCCAGGCCAAGTGAAAGCAGTTGTTCTGTAATGAGGGTGTGTCCCGTACACAGACGCCAGGACAAAAGAGAGCAGGGCGAAACTGAATAAGAAAGTAGTATTAAAAGAAGTGTACAATGAAGGCAGGGAAAGGCGATAAATGCCGTGAGGTGTGGTGCCTGTTGGAGCGGAGACAGGCCTCCCCGCAGGGCACCTTTCCCGAAACATGGACGTGTACCTGCAAAGCTTGGGTACGCCCCGCTGACCCTCACATGAACAGCGAGGATTTGATGCTTTTGTCAGCCAGGAACACCCATTGGACTTGTAGGATCTGCCTCCTTTCAGAAACGGGGAAGAGACTTTTGCAGGCAGCACCTGCATTACAAAAAACAACGACCAAACGTCAACTCGGTTTCTTTTTTGGGGCTCTTTGGGAACAAATGGATTTGAGAAAAAGAAGAAAAAGGGTCATTATTGATATTTGAGAATTCCAGAAATATTTAGCTGGAATTGCATTGTGTGGAAGCATTTCAAAGGGTTCAGGACACCATGATGCTGAACATGAAGAGGCGTCTGTCCTTTAAGAAGCGTCGGACCGGCTCCAGCAGCACCGTGGCATCTGTGAGCGACACGGAGGACCGTGTGATCATGCTGTGCGAGGATATCCCCTCCGAGAGCTCCCAGGACTCAGGCCGGGACTCTCAGAGTCCAGGTGCTCGCTCCAGCGGGGACTCTCAGACGGGATATGGGCCGGACTGGAGCTCAGAGAGGGACCTGAGGCAGTTCAATGGAGGCTTCGGGATGGGCGATGTGACCGTGGCAGACTCTCATTACCACACTGGAGAATCCCATGCCATGCCTTACAGCATACATATCACAGAGATGGCTGGGTGCTTGCTTCATTTCTAACTCTCTATAGATTCATGGTGTAGAAACTAAAGGTTTTAATGTTTGAAGAATCTTTTGGTGTTAGTATATACTGTAGATCTGTTCTCGCGGTGTCGTTTGGAGCCGCTCCCATCTCTGGGTATTCGTGGTATGTCAGTTATGGCTCCATCCCTCCGGAGACAGATGTTATTTTGGATTTATGGAGCAGGTGGTCACTTTACCTGTGCTCTGAAACTAGTATTTAGCATTGACTTAATTTAACATCCTGCAATGTTCAAATCCACTTACAACAAAAATTGTATCATTCTGATTGCATATTATATATATATATATATATAGATATATAGTATTTGATGGATACATTTTAGGTAACATGCATTATTAAAGCATTATTAATTTCAACTTTTAATAATTCAATATTTAAATAAAATGTTGTATCTGTTCATATTATTTAATGGACCTGAGCTATGATGAAATAACAATGAACCTTTAATAAATGTTAACAAAGATAAATACTGTAACAAATATGTTTCTCATTGTAAGTTAATGTTAGTTAATACATGAATACCTTAGTGTCTTAAGTTTTGTCTTGAGTGTTCTTCCGGGAATGAACATGTCACAATATTCCTCATTTAAATAATTCCCACCCATTGCATATGCAAAATAAAGGGGCGGGGCCTGGTTGAGTTAGTAGTATGTTGAAACTCATGGTTATGGTAAGGGGTGGGACATTTCCGAAACACGCTCAAAACGGTTGACCAATCACAACACACTGGTCCAGCCAACCAATCAGAGCACACTGTGCTTTTCAGAAGGAGGGGCCTCCTAGAGACGGGAACTAAACAGGGCGTTACTGACAGACTGGGAAAAGAGGTGCTGCAACAGTGTCAAATACGTGAAAAAGAATGTGTTTTTGAACGTTCAAACATGAAAAACGATTCTATCAGACCCCAAAAACAAAATCAAGAATTTGTAAAAGAGCATAATAGGTCCTCTAAACTTTTTTGCTTCATTTTTTACACACTGACTTACTGATCCACATGGGTTTTGTTCTTCTTCATTTCACCAGGCCCAGGCTTATCGACATGTCGAAAGTGTACCACCAATCCAACCTGGAGAACCTGGAACAGGCATTTTCAGTGGCAGAGCAAAAACTTGGGGTCACACGACTGCTTGACCCAGAAGGTAATGTTAAAGCAAGTGGCATAAGCTGCTATTGAAGAAAGTTATTAGATATTAATACTCAGTCTTGAAGCTAAATCCTGATTAAATGTATTAGTTCAATGATAGGATATTATAGTTGTTATTATAGTTGCGCATTTTTAAATTAGTTTTCATTTTAATACAACATTTTTTTCCTATACATTTCAGTTTAGTTTTAGTTAGTTAGTTTAGTTTTTATTTTGTGAACAAATTTCTATTTAGTTTTTATATATTTCGTTTCAGTTTTAGTTTTAGTAATTAGAAAACATTTCATTTAATTTCATTTAAAAAGTTTAATGTTTGCACAGTTTAACTCCTGTGTAACCTCTTTATAATGAAAATAGATCATTGTTTGAGATTTAAAAATAACCAAACAAATGCAACTTTAAAGTATAAAAGAAAAAAATGATTCATTCATACTCATTCATATTAAAGATGGAATCTTGTTAAACATGCCTAGTTCACTTTTTTTTTTCCAGATGTACAATGTATCAGTGTGAACACTGGTAAATCTAGAAACAGTTCAAATCATTTCAAGTCAGTTCAAGCCAGTGTGATTAAATAATGAAGTGTAAATGCAGCGTGTGTGTGTGTGTGTGGTCCTGGTATTCCCGACATGGTATAGAAATGTGTCTACATGAATAGTAATATTAATAATGTTTTGTAAAAACAAAGACAATAACAGCACTTTTCAGTCTGTTACCATCATGCAAACATTAAATCTCACACAGTAGTACAGTAGTAGTTCTTTACAGGTTTTTGCTTTGTGCTGCTTTTCAATAGCTGCTTTTCTACGTAAAAATGTGCTTGACGGACGTGTTTGGCTGTTGCACCCGTGTCTCGCGCATGAAACGCCAGTCATAAAAACATAGCGCTCAAGTTTATAACTCATTCCATTGCCCGCTTCTTGTTTTTTAAACGCAATAACGATTGAATAGCCACTTAGGACTTAATCGTCCAGCCCTACTGCTTCAGCTCACATGCATGAAGCGCCATCTACAGGTATTTCCCTAAACAGCCACAGGTCAGATTTGCCGCCACAGGATGAGAGCTTATTAACAAACACGATTCATTATTTTTGCCAATTATAATTTTATTCCAGTTAGTTTTTCATTGTTGTTAGTTTAGTTTAGTTTTAGTTTTTCCATTTATTTTGAAATTATTTCGGATTAGTGTCAAAAGTTTGTGAACCCTTTGATTTTACATGGATTTGTGTATAAACTGGTCACCTCAAAGTTGTATATAATATTGCATTGTTTATTATAAATTATTTATCTGTGCACATCATCATTTAAAAAAAATCATGCGTCCTCGTAATCTCCCCCACAAATTGATGATGACGTGTGCACCGACATAAGATTGAAACGAAAACAATCAAACAACCCAATCAATTCCTGATGGACAAAATCAAGTCCCGGTCACAATAGAGAAATACTACGGTCTGCTTAAACAAATGACACACAAACAATCACACATTTTCATGACGCACACACCGAATGAAACAATGAATTCTTATTGATATACAACTCTTTTCATTGCAGATGTGGATGTGCCTCATCCTGATGAGAAGTCCATAATCACCTATGTGTCCTCCCTTTACGACGCTATGCCACGAGTTACAGACGTCCCGGACGGCGTCAAAGCCAAAGTGAGTTTTCCCCTCATCATTTGAAAATGACGTAATGGCCGCTTAACAAACCAGTTCCAGACTTAGGCAGTCAGCACATAGTCCAGTTAATATGCAGTCGAACCAAATCTAATAAAACTAATTAAGCGTTTTTATGAATGAGGTTTCTTAAGGCTTCCTGCTCTTGCCCATTCCCACGTTACTGCTAAATAGCATCAGTGTCCAGTCTCTCTAACAATGACGAGATGTTCATCATGTACTCACATTCATGTATGGCTTCGTTCCAGATCTCATGATTTTCTTTCTTTCGTGCAATACAAAAGGAGAAGTTTAGTAAAATGTTCATGCTGTTCTTTTGGGACTAAAGATGCGCTCACATTTACGTTGCTAATCAAAGTTTAATGGACAAAATGTGGTCCTTTTGGGAGGAATCAAGGCCTTCTGGTGTTTCCCAATGCAGATTTTGCTTGTTAGTCACACAAATTCGTCACCTTAACAAACAGAAAGCTGCTTGGTTTAAAAGTGACTTTATACATCGCTACAGTATTGACAATAGACAATGGACCTTTTTGCCCTCAAAATTGAATTAATGTGACTGCACCTTAAGACTGTTGAGCTCCAAAAACTATTCATATGTCTAAAGTCTTGTGAAACCATACACTCTTAAAATAATGGTTTCAAAAGGGGGTTTTCACAGCGAGGCCATCGAAGAACCACATTTGTTCCCCTAAGAATTTTTCAGTGATCAGTTGAAAAGAACCAGTTTTTCTTAGTGTGAAGAACTTTTACAAAACTTTTTCCACTATAAAGAACCTTTTGTGCCATGGAAAGGTTCCAATGATGTTAACCCTTAAACGCATACCTCGGGTCTTTAGTGACCCGGAACGTCACCCTCCTCGTTCATTTTTAAAGATAGACATCAACTTTCTTAGTATGTATTAATCAATTCATTATAAACAATATAACAAGATTTTGTTTTTTTAAATGCATTTTTTGCAAAAATTGTATAAGGTGGCTCGAGGTGTGTAACAGTATATTATAACAAGTATATTTTTTTCTGCACAACAATAATTGAATCTTTGATGACTTAATAAGTGAAATTCACCTTTATTCCACATGTCTGATTCACAATGATGAAGTGAGGTTTCATCAGCAAAACTTGAAATGGCTCAGAGATTTACTGAAGAGCGAGTGCTGAACACAATCAAATATTAGTGTCCCGATGGTGGATCTGGTCAGAAGCTGTCAGCGATCAAAATATTGATTTTAAGAATATGTTTGAGATGGCGAATATGAGCCAGATGCTGAATGTACTGGGAAATGATGATGATGGTGGTATAAAACATCTGCTCAAACTGAACCCTTCCAAGCTCCAAAAGATAACAAAATATGCTTTATTTTATTCTTCTGTAATTGTTACTCTAATATCAGGAGATTTTTATGCTATTGCGACAGGTAGAGATCCATTTGTGCTAGATATAGATCCAGGTCGCTAAAGACCCAAATATGCAATGATTGGCAAAACATTCATGCATTTAAAGATTTAGTTTACCCAAAAAATGTAATTATCCCATGATTGACATTCTTCTTTCAGACAAACACAATCAGAGTTATATTCAAAAATGTCCTGGCTCTTCCAAGCTTTATAATGGCAGTGAATGTTGCTTCATTTTTACCCGTTTTTACCCTTCGTTTTTTAGTCCATTCAAAATGCTTACGCTACGTCTGATGAGCATAACTGGTGTACAATGTCGTCAGACGTAGCGTAAGCATTTTGAACTGCGAGAGACACTTCACTTTTTCCGTAAGTTAAATACAGAAGTCGGTCCCCTAGAAATGTTACTTTATAAAGTTTTAAATATGGATATTTTTCTTACGCAAACACATCGCTTCGTAACACATCGCTTCAGAAGGCCTTTATTAACCTGTGGAGCAGTTATATGACGGATTGATGCACTTTTATGGACTTCAAAAACAAAGCAACATTCACTGCCATTATAAAGCTTGGAAGAGCCAGGACATTTTTTAATATATCTCAGATTTTATTCCTCTGAAAGAAGAATGTCATATACACCTAGGATGGCTTGAGGGTAAGTAAAGCTTGGTACATACTCCACAAGAACAAAGAAATGTGTTTTCTCGAGGCTATGACATTCCATACCTCAGGTGCCGAACATTTCCGTTTCTCCGCATTAACCCCGCCCACTTTACATTTCTGACCAATCACACAATAGTTATCGGACACCTACAAGAAAAAGGTTCTGCTCATCTGATGTGCCGAGAACAAGCTGCGAGAACTCCCAAACCAGGGCTCCGAGAACAAAATTACGTCATTTTGTTCTCACAGTCTTGGGAGCAAGAACTTTTTTGTAATGGCCTTAAATCAAGTTTCATTTTTGGGTGAACTATACCTTTACTGGTTAAAGGTACTTGGTGGAACCAGATTCCAATAAAAAGTGTACAATAGCTTTGTGTGAAGAAAAGACCAAAAAAATATGATTAATATTTGTTCTTTACAAAGTCATTTGCATACATTCAAATATGGTGAATCAAAACCTTTTTTGACCCTCGTCCTGGTCTATAGTCAAAATACTATATCAGAAGACTCTTATTTCCAGACCTTTATGTGTACACCCTTACTATAGATTAGGAATATAGATATAGATATGGGTTTAGGAATATACTGTAAACTTTAAGAGCTGGATTTCGAGTTACTGTCAAATGCTATTCATTTGATTCTTCCCTCACTCCATCAGAATCAATCATGAGAAAGAGAATTGAATGATCTGTGTGCGCTGTGTCACAGACTATCAATCAACCTGGATCATCTGGATGCGCTATTTTGGTGCTTTGATTCCTCCCTCCCTTCATATGCTGTTATCAGACAAGGCTACGATTGTTGACACCTAATTGAGTGAATGTGATAAGTGACTTAGCACAGGGGCAAAAGAGCGTTCCTGTTCTCCCCTGAATAGTTTTGGTGTGTTTTTGTTCGCCGTCGCAGGAGCTGGAGCTGCGCTGGCAGGAATACTATGAGCTGGTCACCATTCTCTTCCAATGGATCAGACATCACATAGTCATCTTTGAGGAGAGGAAGTTTCCCAGCAGCTATGAGGAGATTGAGGTGAGGAACGCTAATCTAAAGTCTGCTGTTGTGTGCTTTGGGTTGCTAATAGTTACTCTGTTCTCATCCAGTTATTGAATGAGCTGCAGTCTTCATTATCTGTTGTGAGATGCACATTGTCCTGGTTTTCTGTAGAATGACCTTGGTTAAAAGACCAGCGCGGTCACCGGCATATACTGTGATATACATACTGGACCCCATTCTTAACAAGTCATAAATAGTTCAACCAAAATGAATAGCTTCCCTTGGTCAACCAGAAAGTGGATGCAGTTTTGCTGGTGAGCAGCATGGTTATGCAGATCTATTATTTAGACCAGCACCAATGCAGCACTAAACATTATAACCAGTCTAGACCAGTATATATTGGTCTAAGCTATTCTTTCCAGGAGGGCGGGCAACTTGTTTAGGGTCTGTCACGATCTGGTCCACAAAGGATGACAATGAGAAAGGTATCCATTCAAATAGCAGAGTAACTTTAATTAAACAACACAAAAGACAAGTAGTGAACTAACAGTCTGTACTTTAACACAAACAACACCAGACAAAGGGTGGAGAGAACTGAAGTGCTGCGTCCCAATTCGACTACTTATACTACGCCCTAAAAGTATGTACTCTTTTTGTGATGAAAAACGACATACTTTTGAGAAGAGTAGGCAAGCTTTGGGACATTCACTACTTCATCATCTTTAACTGCCCTGTCAATCATCTGGTCACAGTTCAAATTTCATTTCATTTCCTAACGGAGAGAAATGTATACAGTAGCACATTGATCTGCCAGCCGTGGGTCTTTCATGCGGAGACTCTCCTCATGTGTTTTCAATTTAAATATGTGACCCTGGACCACAAAACCAGTCATAAGGGTCTTTTTTATTATTATTAAGCTTTATACATCACATGAAAGCTGAATAAGTAAGCTTTGCATTGATGTATGGATAGGACAATATTTGGACGAGATGCAACTATTTGAAAATCTGTAATCTGAAGGTGCAAAAAAATGTAAATCTTTAAAGTTGTCCAAATGAAGTCCTTAGCAATGAATATTACTACTAATAAAACTATCTTCATGGAAAATATCTTCATATCCTAATTATTTTTGGTATAAAAAAAAAGTATAATTTTGACCAATACAATGTATTGTTGGCTATTGCCACAAATATACCCGGCGACTTATGACTGGTTTTGTGGTCCAGGGTGACATATTAGGATGCATTGAAATGTTAATGGCCAAACGTATCTTTAATAAAAGTTCACAATGCTGTTGCAGATTAAATGTAATGTGGATAACACTGAATATATATATTTTCGTCAGGTTAGATACTTATTATTAATCACTCAAATCCCCTTTATCTAAACCTCTCTACTTAACCTTCAGACTCGCACATCCGCCATGTTTGTAGTTTTTTTAATACTTTTTATCCGCGTTTGTAGTTATAATCAAATCCTTGTCCAATGCACAATGGGTTGTGAGCAATATTAGCTGTCTATCTATCTATCTATCTATCTATCTATCTATCTATCTATCTATCTATCTATCTATCTATCTATCTATCTATCTATCTATCTATCTATCTATCTATCTATCTATCTATCTATCTATCTATCTATCTATCTATCTATCTATCTATCTATCTATCTATCTATCTATCTATCTATCTATCTATCTTATCTATCTATCCATCCATCGTTCTGTCCATCCATCCATCCATCCATACATCTATCTATCCATCCATCCATCCATCCATACATCTATCGTTCTGTCCATCCATCCATCTATCGTTCTGTCCATCCATCCATCCATCCATCCATCCATCCATCCATCTATCGTTCTGTCCATCCATCCATCCATCCATCCATCCATCCATCCATCCATCCATCTATCGTTCTGTCCATCCATCCATCCATCCATCGTTCTATCTATCGTTCTGTCCATCCATCCATCCATCCATCAATCGATGTTTTTGAAAAATAAAATATGGCTTAGTTTGTAGCTTGAACAGTTTTATAAAGTAAACCCCACACTCTTTTAGAAGAAAGGGTTCTGTCAGGTGAACTTTTTAGGGGTTTCCGTCATGGGACCATTTTATGCATTTAGTTTTAATTGAATACATTTTGTTTGTAAAAATATCACTAGAAAAAGATTAAATAACCGTTAAGCTTGAAAGTATTATGCAATCTTTTAAAGAGGTCATGAACTGGCTTGTTTAATTTTTTTATACTGTTGTCTGAGGTCAACTTATGACGTTTGTGTGGTTTTTACATTAAAAAACATCATAATGAATATTTCAAGAAACGCTCGGTTTTGATGGGCGTGCCGCACTGAACACTTGGAAGTAAACGCCCACGGCTAGGATTGGATAAGATTTGCATATTTAATGAGCTTCAGCTACCGTCAGTCCCAGGAATCGTCTGTGGGAAATGCTCAGAGGACTCGCAAAATATCAGAAAACACAATTAAATCACACACACACACACACACTCACTCGCTTGCGCGGATACACAAACACTCACTCACGCGGACTCACACACACACACCCTTTTAGACATTTGTCCTTATAGAACCTTTTGGGCATGACGTGTTCTTTAAAATTGAGTCAGGAACCCTATAAGGTTCTATATTGAACCACATTGAACCTTTTTTCTGCGAGTGCAAACCCTCTCAATAACATGGGGAGAACTCTATCCTGTTGGAAGAAATCTTTCTCTGAAGTGCATGAGTCATGTCATATGACACCACATCATGAAGAGCAGGCGTTCTGTCTTTGAACATCTTTGTTTGAGTTTGCATGGCTCTGTCTCATCAGGGTGGGGTGGCTGTGTAATGGGTATAATTATCATCTTGATCTGAGGGAAAGTACTTATGTTACCAGCTTTGTGAAACAATCCTCAGTCGTGTCACTCCATGTCAGATGAATAACTAAGAGCGGCCTCTTTTAACAAATGTTTACTGAACCATTCAAATGTACCTGCTGAGGATGATCAAGTTCAAGCTGTGTTTATACTTTATGAATATTCAAGCATCTGTGGCAAGCTGTCTATGTGTTTATTTATTGTTTTTCTTGTTGAATTATATTGTAGATTCTATGGCGTCAGTTTCTGAAATTTAAAGAAACCGAGCTTCCCGCCAAAGAGTCAGACAAGAGCCGCTCCAAACACCTCTACCAGTCCTTTGAGGTTTGTACACAGGATGTCTCAATTCATAATGCCACAGTTTTGGATATTTAAATATGTAACATGGGATGTCAAAATAATTGGTGACACTTTATTTCAGTAGTCCTCTTTATACACTCACCTAAAGGATTATTAGGAACACCTGTTCAATTTCTCATTAATGCAATTATCTAATCAACCAATCACATGGCAGTTGCTTCAATGCATTTAGGGGTGTGGTCCTGGTCAAGACAATCTCCTGAACTCCAAACTGAATGTCAGAATGGGAAAGAAAGGTGATTTAAGCAATTTTGAGCGTGGCATGGTTGTTGGTGCCAGACGGGCCGGTCTGAATATTTCACAATCTGCTCAGTTACTGGGATTTTCCACACACAACCATTTTTAGGGTTTACAAAGAATGGTGTGAAAAGGGAAAAACATCCAGTATGCGGCAGTCCTGTGGGCGAAAATGCCTTGTTGATGCTAGAGGTCAGAGGAGAATGGGCCGACTGATTCAAGCTGATAGAAGAGCAACTTTGACTGAAATAACCACTCGTTACAACCGAGGTGTGCAGCAAAGCATTTGTGAAGCCACAACACGCACAACCTTGAGGCGGATGGGCTACAACAGCAGAAGACCCCACCGGGAACCACTCATCTCCTCTACAAATAGGAAAAAGAGGCTGCAATTTGCACAAGCTCACCAAAATTGGACAGTTGAAGAATGGAAAAATGTTGCCTGGTCTGATGAGTCTCGATTTCTGTTGAGACATTCAGATGGTAGAGTCAGAATTTGGCGTAAACAGAATGAGAACATGGATCCATCATGCCTTGTTATCACTGTGCAGGCTGGTGGTGGTGGTGTAATGGTGTGAGGGATGTTTTCTTGGCACACTTTAGGCCCCTTAGTGCCAATTGGGCATCGTTTAAATGCCACTGCCTACCTGAGCATTGTTTCTGACCATGTCCATCCCTTTATGACCACCATGTACCCATCCTCTGATGGCTACTTCCAGCAGGATAATGCACCATGTCACAAAGCTCGAATCATTTCAAATTGGTTTCTTGAACATGACAATGAGTTCACTGGACTAAAATGGCCCCCACAGTCACCAGATCTCAACCCAATAGAGCATCTTTGGGATGTGGTGGAATGTGAGCTTCATGCCCTGGATGTGCATCCCACAAATCTCCATCAACTGCAAGATGCTATCCTATCAATATGGGCCAACATTTCTAAAGAATGCTTTCAGCACCTTGTTGAATCAATGCCACGTAGAATTAAGGCAGTTCTGAAGGCGAAAGGGGGTCAAACACAGTATTAGTATGGTGTTCCTAATAATCCTTTAGGTGAGTGTATATTCTACTTTATATAAATAACTTAGCAGCTACATGTCAACTAGCAGTCATTAGAGTATTAGATTGTCTGCTTAGTATCTGCTAACACTTTAGGTCACACTTTAGATTAGGGTACAATTCTCACTATTAAGACTTTTGCCTCAATAAACTCCTAATTACTGCTTATTAATAGTTAGTAAGGGAGTAGTTGTAGTGGTTAAGTTTAGGTATTGGGGTTAAGGGATGTAGAATATGGTCATGCTGAATGAGGCATTAATATAAGTACTAATAAACAGCCAATATGGTAGTAATATGGTAATAAGCCACTAGTTAATATTGAGAATTGGACCATAAACCGTAAATTTTGATGCTCCCCAATAGACATTCTTTGCAACTACGTAAACTTATTCTACTAACCCGAACCCCACCCTAACAGTCTACTAATACTCTAATGAGAGTTAGTTGACATGCAGTTGCAAAGTTACTTATATTTAGTACACTGTAAAAATGATAAGATCAATAAGTTATGACAACGGACCCACTTTATATTAGGTGGCCTTAACTACTATGTACTTACATTTTAATGAATCATTTGATACAATGCACTTATTGTGTACATACATGTTTTTACATTGTACTTGCATTTTAAAAAATACCTGCATGTAATTAAGTCTGTAATTAATTTCTGTAGTTACATTTGTAATTACACAGTTGACACTTCCCTTACACCTAACCCTACCCTTAAACTTACCCATACCACCACACCTGTCCCTAACCCTACCCATATCCCACCTCAATATCAGCAAAGGTGTTTTGCAATACATTTTGAACACAGTAAATACATTGTACTTATTTTTTGATGTAAGTACATAGTACTTAAGGCCACCTAATATAAAGTGGGGCCATGACGGGGACCTATGTTTTTACCGTTTTATAACCCTAACTCATTAAAATAAGTTAAGCCATTTTCCTTTTTTCATTTTTATAAGTTATACAGCATTCAACACATTTCAGTTTAATGTAATCTAAGTTGAAATGACTTAAATTTCCAAGTTGACTGTACTCAAAAATGTAAGTACAGTGTACAATGTCTAAAGTGGACGAAATAAAGTGAAACCAAATCATTTTAATTAACCAATTAATAATGTTTGTGTTTCTGTATATTGTATGTTACTTATGTCCTATGTATGTTACGTATGTTATTATATGTTACTTCTGTCCTAAAATGATGTTTTTCCTCAGAGTGCGGTTCACGCCGGTCAGGTTAAGGTCCCTCCTGGTTACCACCCCATTGATGTTGAGAAGGAATGGGGGCGTCTTCATGTGGCCATTCTGGAGCGAGAGAGACTGCTCAGAATCGAGTTTGAGAGGTGAGGAACATGTCTAAAAACACAGACCTCTCACTCTGCAGTTAGATTTTTTGTAGCTTTGTCTCGTGGTCATTGTGAATACAGGAAGGTAATGGGTGTGTAATGGAATGACTGAGCCTGACTAGAATAGAGCAGTGTGCCAGTCCAAAAACTGGCATACATCAGCCATTATAACAAACAATGAAGGGCATTCTAGACTAATAAGAGTTGTGTGAGAATGATGCACTTCTACCAGATCTCAATGTGGCCCCAAAACCTATTTAGATACTTAAGTTAGAGTGACCAAACGTCCTGTTTTCCAAGGACATGTCCTGTTTTCAAGTCCTGTCCTGGCCCTAATATAACAATTTTCTATCCATACAGAGGGGGCATACTTTAAATGTATTGAAATTAATAAGGAATCTTTGAGTAAACTTCGAGTATCATTTGAGTATCTCATTGCCGGGCCGAGTGTCCTGGTTTTAGGTAGTCAAAATATGGTCACCCTAACTTAAGTAGCACTTTGAACTTTGTTGCATTTAATACAAAATATAAGATGTCAAAAGTGGCATTTACAGACAGAGCTTCTATATTCACTCTTCTTTATCATTTTTGCTTAGTGACTTGAACTATGAATATGTTCCACTATTATTTCACAAACACATTTTGTCTGTCTTTTTCATCACTATATTTATTGTTTATTCATTTAAAACTTCTTAACCATATGACTGCCTATGTTTACATATTAATACCTGTTCAGCAATATGACAGCATGAACTTGATTGGTATTTCCACATGCAAAGTGCTTAGCCAATCGCAAAAGAGATCATTTACATATATACATCTTAAAGGTACAGTAAATTACAGCTATTTTGATGCAAGAAACCTTGAACTATTTGTCAAATCAAGGAGAATGGAGAACTGAATTTGTCTTGCCGTTTTATTTATAGCACTTAAAAAAAAAACACTTTCAATTTTGGTTTGGTTTATAGATATTGTTATATTTTTGTCACCTCCGTACTTAAAAATTATTCTGGCAATTCAATCATTAAAAGTTAAGCAGTATATAGTAAGATTACCGATTGTAATGTAAGTGAGAATGTAAGTGAGAATGTAAAAGAATGTTGCGAGTAAATGAAATAGAACGAAACGGTTATCAATATTAATCCTCTAGAAGTCGAGGGAGTATCATCTAAAACAGGACACATCCCCGTCACAAGACAATGTTGCTTCTTGCTGGACAAGAGTAATATGCAGCACACAGATCCTTTATGGACTGGACTGTGGAATGGCTGACCAAGCTCCACAACAACTTTTTCCTGGCTGTGGTTTAGTCCTATGACAGGATTATAACAAGAAAAGCATGTTTTTATGCATTTCGGAGAAAGCCTTGCATGCTGTTGGATTATAAAAAATGGCCTTTATGACTGACTCATATCGTTTAGAGTATTTGCTTCGTCGCGGAAAACTGTGAGTTTCTTGATGCATTTGCCATGTTTTGTTTTGTCAGTTACTTTTAACCAATTTTTAGTGGTTTTATGAAGTAATTTCCTATCATGTTATTCTCAATTGTATTATTTTAGTTTCAAATTAATATTGTTTTACAGACAGAATATGTTGACACAATTCTGACTTTATATTATGCAATTCTGACTATATAACTTGCAATTGTGAGATAAAAAGTTGCAATTATCTTTAAAAAAATATACATTCTGTGGTGGAAACAAGCTTCCATAGATAGTCCATTAGTTCCATAGATAGTCCATCGATAGTCCATAGATAGTCCTTGTGCCATAGATAGTCCATTAGTTCCATAGATAGTCCACAGATAGTCCATAGATAGTCCTTGTGCCATAGATAGTCCATTAGTTCCATAGATAGTCCATCGATAGTCCTTGTGCCATAGATAGTCCATTAGTTCCATAGATAGTCCATCGATAGTCCTTGTGCCATAGATAGTCCATTAGTTCCATAGATAGTCCATCGATAGTCCATAGATAGTCCATTAGTTCCATAGATAGTCCATAGATAGTCCTTGTGCCATAGATAGTCCATTAGTTCCATAGATAGTCCATTAGTTCCATAGATAGTCCATCGATAGTCCATAGATAGTCCTTGTGCCATAGATAGTCCATTAGTTCCATAGATAGTCCACAGATAGTCCATAGATAGTCCTTGTGCCATAGATAGTCCATTAGTTCCATAGATAGTCCATTAGTTCCATAGATAGTCCATCGATAGTCCTTGTGCCATAGATAGTCCATTAGTTCCATAGATAGTCCATCGATAGTCCATAGATAGTCCATTAGTTCCATAGATAGTCCATAGATAGTCCTTGTGCCATAGATAGTCCATTAGTTCCATAGATAGTCCATTAGTTCCATAGATAGTCCATCGATAGTCCTTGTGCCATAGATAGTCCATTAGTTCCATAGATAGTCCATCGATAGTCCATAGATAGTCCATTAGTTCCATAGATAGTCCATAGATAGTCCTTGTGCCATAGATAGTCCATTAGTTCCATAGATAGTCCATCGATAGTCCTTATGCCATAGATAGTCCATTAGTTCCATCGATAGTCCACAGATAGTCCTTGCACCATAGATAGTCCATTAGTTCCATAGATAGTCCATAGATAGTCCTTGTGCCATAGATAGTCCATTAGTTCCATAGATAGTCCATTAGTTCCATAGATAGTCCATCGATAGTCCATAGATAGTCCTTGTGCCATAGATAGTCCATTAGTTCCATAGATAGTCCACAGATAGTCCATAGATAGTCCTTGTGCCATAGATAGTCCATTAGTTCCATAGATAGTCCATTAGTTCCATAGATAGTCCATCGATAGTCCTTGTGCCATAGATAGTCCATTAGTTCCATAGATAGTCCATCGATAGTCCATAGATAGTCCATTAGTTCCATAGATAGTCCATAGATAGTCCTTGTGCCATAGATAGTCCATTAGTTCCATAGATAGTCCATTAGTTCCATAGATAGTCCATCGATAGTCCTTGTGCCATAGATAGTCCATTAGTTCCATAGATAGTCCATCGATAGTCCATAGATAGTCCATTAGTTCCATAGATAGTCCATAGATAGTCCTTGTGCCATAGATAGTCCATTAGTTCCATAGATAGTCCATCGATAGTCCTTATGCCATAGATAGTCCATTAGTTCCATCGATAGTCCACAGATAGTCCTTGCACCATAGATAGTCCATTAGTTCCATAGATAGTCCATGTGCCATAGATAGTCCATTAGTTCCATAGATAGTCCATCGATAGTCCTTGTGCCATAGATAGTCCATTAGTTCCATAGACAGTCTTGCGTACACCAGACCTTTGACTATTTGGACTTTGACTATAACGTCTGGTCCCAATTTCAGCTTATTTTGGACAAGAACTACCAATTTAGAAAATGTAATTATATGCAAATTCTGATCATTTCCAGGTTAGAACGTCTCCAACAGATTGTCAATAAAGTGCAGATGGAATCGGGCATGTGTGAGGAACAGCTCAACCAAACTGAGTCTCTACTGCAGAAGGTACGAGCATAGATCTGTAGAATCTTCAAAATGCACTTATTATTCAGTTAAATTTGCTGTAAAGGCTTCGACTATGCATTATACTGTCACTGTTGTTGCAGGATATTCGTCTCCTGAATGCGGGGAAACCACCGCAGCACACGGTAGAGGTGGAGAGAGATCTGGACAAAGCCGATGGCATGATCCGTCTCCTCTTTAACGATGTTCAGGCTCTCAAAGATGGCCGCCACCTGCAGGCGGAGCAGATTTATCGCAGGTGAGTCCATTTGATGTTTCTTGGCAACTACTATAGTGGAAAACCTCCTTCTAGTAGCCTGCAGTGCATTAACCCCTTCAATGGGCTATTTTTGTTTCCCTTTTTGGACCTGAAAGGGATTTTATTGGATGGAGAAACTATGTCAATCTATATATTTAAATATGACAAATTATGGGCCAGATTTACTAACAGCTTCCGCCTTTGCATATGCATTTGTAGGAGTTTCCCTTTCAGACGCAACATTTATGTGAGGAGAGTATTTAAATTAATCAAGGTGATTTACTAAGGTTGGCGCTAGTCAATCTACTGTTGTTTGCGCCATTATTTACTACCCCAAAAAAAGCATGTCTTAAATCAAACGCTAATTTGCGCTGAAATTGGTCATTATGGAAATGATTTGGCTGCGTCTGTGTTCTTTCATTTGCACGTTGTCGGTAGATCACACGCTGAACTTTCCACTCCCATCAGCGCTTTTTTGGAATTGACCCTGTTTAGTAAATCTGGCCCTAAGTCTTTTAAATAGTCAAAGTCACTGCTAAACCTCTTTAAATCAAGCAAAAAGAATGACATGTGATTTTCTTTTCTCAGGGTCTACCGCTTACATGAGCGCTTGGTGAACTTGCGCAGTGACTACAATCTAAGGCTCAAGACCAGCGTCAGTACTGCCTCTCACGTCTCCATGACACAAGTGACCCAGCAGAAGTCTACGCAACGCGTGCGACCCGAGCTCGACGACGTCACTCTCCGCTACGCACAGGACCTGTTAGCCTGGGTGGAGGAGAACCAGCGCAGGATCGATACCTCCGAGTGGGGCATCGATCTTCCGTCTGTGGAGTCTCAGCTGGGCAGCCACAGAGGTCTTCACCAAACCATTGAGGACTTCAAGGCTAAGATTGAGCGAGCACGAGCAGATGAGGTACTTATTTTTTTAAGTTTTGTAACCGTACTGGAAAAAAAACACGATACACCACCCATGGTACGTACCGCGGTTCTCTCATGGCGTACCGAACGCGCCCCGCCCCAGCTCAGGCCTGGCCCATTGTTGAAGTTGACCTCGCTTTACCTTCTGATTAAACAGTAATTATGGGTGTAACGGTACACATATTCATTCTTCAACAACGTATTGGTGTAAAAACATATAACTAGATTTAAAAGTTCATGCAAAAACTGCCTTGTATGCAGTTTACATGTTTGCTTACAATTTGTTATTTGAGTGTTGATTATTATATCTAAAAATAAATAGCAACTGAATTTAGGCTAATAGTTTGGGCTCTGTTGTTAACCTTTTATATTATAGTAATGTGTAAGTAAGGGCTCTCTATATAGTTTACAACATAAGCAGAGAAAAAAAATTCATAATTGAATTCATTTAAAGACAGACACATTTTTTTTCAGTAAACCACTGTTTAATAATAAAAAAAGCCATTTTATGTTTAGTTTTCTTTCCCCTGCTGTACCGAACAAGTACCGAACCGTGACTTCAAAACCAAGGTACGTACCGAACCCAGTTTTGTGTTCCGTTACACCCCTAATTAGAAGTATATTTAACTTTACCTGCAAACATAAAGTACACTCATGTAAAGAAACATATACTATGCAACAAATCTCAAATGCTTGATTGTTTTTATTGTTGCAAAATCTGACCATATTATCACACGGCTCTCTATATAAAGATGGATATATAAGTGTATCTAACTTTATCCGCATACATACAGTATACTCGTGTAGGGAGATATATACTATCAAATCTCAGCTTCTTGATTGTTTATACTGTATCATCTCAAAATGTAAACTATATTATTTATCCCACAGCTCTTTATATAAAGTTGAAGTATGTTCAACTTCATCTGCATACTCACAGTATACTCATGCAAAGCAATATATTATAGCAAATCTGAGCCACGTAATTGTTTATATCGTCTCAAAATATAAACTTTATCACACAACAGTATATCAAAAGTTGGGTATATAAGTATATCTACAGAACATTCGCATAAAGCGATATATACTATATAGCAAATCTTGGCTGTGCAATTGTTTATACAGTGGTGGCCAAAATTGTTAGAACACCTGACAGATCTGAAAATATTTAGCTTTTTTTTGCCTCCAAAATATGATTTCATTTCATAATGTTCATGAAACATGCAGATGGTTGCTCTGACCATCAAAAAATCCAGATGAAGTGAGTCGTACTGTTTTTATCCACTTTTAACTTTAATATTTAGTATGCCCACCTTTTGCAGCAATTACAGCAGCACATCTCTCTGGCATAGTGTCAATATATTTCCTCTGAGAACTTCAAAACTAATATTATCCCATGCCTTCTGCAACTGAAGGCTGGGCCCCAAAAATGTGCTTGATAAATGTGCTTGCCCCAAATGTGCTTGATATGGTTGAGGACCAGATTTTGAGGGGGCCAGTCCATCATTTTCAATGTCCCAGCAGATTCCTTCCGTCGCAGGTAGTTCCGGCAATAGTTAGAAGACTGTTTCGGGTCATTGTCCTCTTGGAAAATAAATCCAGGCCCAATAAGACGACTCGTAGATGCCAAGTGTTCTAATAATTTTGGCCACCACTGTATATCGTCGCAAAATGTGTGATGGTGGTCCAGTGGGTTAAACCATGGAACTGATATGCAGAAGGTTGCTGGTTCGATCCCAGCGGTCACCACCAGTGTGTCCTTGAGCAAGGCACTTTACTCCATGTTGCTCCAGGGGGGTTGTCCCTGTAATAAGGGCACTGTAAGTCGCTTTGGATAAAAGCGTCTGCCAAATGCATAAATATATATAAATATAAAAATGTAAAATATATAATCATCCAGCTCTAAATGTGGCTATAAGGCAAGAAGATATTAACTTTAACAACATGATTTACTGTAAAGCTGCTGTGTTAACTTGTAACTGGACTTGACTAAACAAATTTACAATTTTAATTTTAAAGTTGTGTTCCAAATCTGGAGCAGATATCACAAAAATGTAAGCTCCTATGAGATTTTGTTTACGCGCTGTACCAAAAATAGCCACCGGGTTATTCCATTTCAATTTTTTGATGTGTTCTCCTGTAACAAATGTATACATTTATCATTTCAAATTTTCTTTCTATCACAAAACAGTCACCAAATATGGAATCTTAAGACCACAGACCTTTCCTATGATATGTGTTTTGTCAAGATTAGAAAAGTTTTGATTGATAAAGTAGTTAAAACAAATTTCGTAATATGAAACATGACAAAGCACATTAGGGGAGGAGCCTGCTTAAAGGATTTAAAGTACAGTTTCCATGGTAACGTAATCTCCAATTTCAAAATGGTTTTCGCGGAATGATTTTGGAGTTTTTAAGCTTATGAATGATAACTGATATATGATGAATACTAAAGTATGTGATATGAATAAAAGACAATAACTAAAAAGAGCGTCCCACTAGCAGGACGGTGACAGAGCTTTAGAGCATCTCTTGATCTGACGTCTTTACCTCTTTGTGTATTTCAGAACCAACTCTCGTCTGCTAGTAAAGGCACATACAGAGAATATCTGGGCAAACTGGATCTGCAGTACAACAGACTGCTGGTGAGCGTTCTAACCGGTAACTTTTTAAAAAATCATTCAGTCTGTGCACTTCCGTGTAAGCATATACTGTATTTTTCTTCCCTCCAGAACTCCTCCAAGTCCCGCATGAGAAATCTTGACCAGCTATATAACTTTGTCAATGCCTCCACCAAGGAACTGATGTGGCTTAATGATAAAGAGGAAGAGGAAATCAATTACGACTGGAGTGAGCACAACACCAACATGGGTGCAAAGAAAGAGAACTATTCAGTAAGTGTAGAGCCAATAAAAGCATTTTATAAACCTGTTTATCTGTTAGGGTTAGGGTTAAGGGGAGATTTTTGACTTGATTGGTTGATAAATGGGTTGTCCCCAGACTTGTTGCTTGTTATAGTTGGACGTGTAAATGGAGAATATTTTACATTTTGAAGTGCTCTTCATGGCCTAATTAATTCCCCAGGGACTCATGCGTGAACTGGAACTCAGGGAGAAGAAGGTCAATGACATCAAGGCCACAGGAGACAGACTCATTAAAGACGGCCATCCAGGCAAGAAGACTGTTGAGGTACAGCATGAACTACACTTCTCATCTTATTCATGTTTCTAATATGCTTTAAGACTTAAAACTGCAGTGTACCAAAGATGGTCTCAAAAACTAGTGTTGTAGTCAAGACCACCTAATCCAAGACCAAGTCGAGACCAAGACCAATGTGTGTTGAGACCAAGAAAAGCCCAAGGCAGGACGAGATCGAGTCAAGACCAAGACCAGACCAGCACTCCTTAAATTCATAGAGATCCACATTACCACCTGAGAAATTACTTATAATAAATATAATTAGAATAATACACTATATAGAGCTGTTACCAATCAAATTAAATCATTAACAACAAAATTAATCTTTGCGCTACAGAGGTGATACAGAAGATGCATCTGAATTGGTAAATTACAAATGCATAAACAATGTTGAGTATAATGTTATGCTTGTTTAAGCAATATCATGTTTGCAGTCATGCTCAAATTTGTGAAAACAGCTCTCTTGCTCTTTGATATTGGTTAATTATATCACATGTTTTAAATCCAGATCTCATGCAAGAACTTTTTGCAAAAATATCTTGAATTTTGTGAGCATTTGTATTCATTTTTGGTGACATTTTTGACACAATCCCTAACTCATTTCTGAATCGGCACAATAAATAAATCACATTTGATGATGATAATAAATAAATAATTCACATTTAATGATGATAATAAATAAATCAGGCAATGCACTGGCAATTTAGTGATATCCCAGCAGATGTGGTCTTGACCGGTCTTGAAACAAAATCCAGAGTCCTTGTAGACTGAGACAAGACCAAGACTGCCAAAAAATGGACCAAGACCGGTCTCGAGTACTACAACACTATCAAACACTCTTCTCTTTTACCGTCAAAAACTTGTAAGCAATCCCTTCAACTTGCAGAGCGTGTCTTGGATGTTCAAAGCGTTTGTAAGGATGCTGATTTTTAGGAGGCTCTATGATGGCGAACAGGAATATAGTTTATTAGCAACTCATTATTAGCTGTTTGATAACATAGTCAAGCCAAAGACTAATCATATCAATTACAGATATATGCCCGACGGCGATACTTTAAATGTATTACCATATTGATACATTGACTTGTAGACGAGCCTGTATAATTCACTATTCCTCTTCTTCTGAATTTCTGGTTCAAACATATATGGCTGAATTAAACCAATATTTCTCTTGCATCGTGTAGCATTTACTACAGTTGAGCGAGTGGATCAGGTTGTCAGAGCTGGTGTGATTGATTGGAGGCGGGGCTATTTTGCATATTTATGGTCTGTGTATACTAAATGAAGCAAGGTTGTAGAGTAACATTCAAGCTATTTTGAGGCATGAAGAAATATGTCATTTTGATTATCAAAGATGAGTTTTAAGGGATACAATTATTGACTACAGGGCATTTTAATTTCTTTACAAACAAAAAAAACCTTACTGACCCCAAACATCTGAACGCTAGTGTACAGTATGTTGTATTTGTTACATATGTGTTGTGTTGGTGATCTTCAGGCCTTCACCGCAGCTCTGCAGACCCAGTGGAGCTGGATCCTTCAGGTGTGCTGTTGCATTGAAACTCATCTCAAAGAGAACACTGCATACTTCCAGGTACGGCATCATCAAATGCCCGTCCAATATAACGTAACCATGTTCTTTACCACAGCAAATCTTTGTTGGTCAGTCGTGTATAAGAAGTATTCTTCTCTTTCTCTACCTCCCTCACCTAGTTCTTTGCTGATGTGAGAGATGCTGAGGAGAGGATGAAGAAGATGCAGGAGACCATGAAGAAGAAGTATATGTGTGACCGCACCACCACTACCACTCGCTTGGAGGATTTACTCCAGGACGCTGTTGTGAGTTTTAGTAGATGGCTTACATAGAGTAACACTTGAGGGAGCACATATTCACTATTAGCTGGAGTTTTCCACTCAATAAACTCCTAATTACTGCTTGATAGTAAGGAAGTTGTTGTAGTGGGTATGTTTAGGGATTGGGTAGGGTTAAGGGATGTAGAATATGGTCATCCAGAATACTGTACTGTACTATTGCAACACTGACAATGATTTATTTGCTTAAAAGTCATTTTTTAACATTAGCTATGCAGGCACGTTCAATTGAATTGTCATTATTGATTAACTGACAACGTCAAGTTGTGTATTATTGCACATTTACAAGTAGAAGGAAATTCTGACCTTCCTCTTTGAATGCATAAAACATCATAACACTTTACAATAAGTTATTTTTTGTTAACATTGTATTAATTAACATGAACTAACAATGAGCAAAATATTCATACACCATTTATTAACCTTTGTTAATGATAGTTAATACAATTGTTCATGTTTATGTTAGTTCACAGTGCATTAACTAATGTTAACATATTCAGCATTTGATCTTAATAATATTATTAGTAAATGTTGAGATTAACACTAAGGGCCCTATTTTAACAATCTGAGCATATGGTCTGAAGCGCATGGCGCAGGTGCACTTAAGGCATGTCCGAACCCACTTTTGCTAGTTTAACGACGGAAAAAAAGGGTTGGCGCACCAGGCCCATGGTCCAAAAGGGTTGAACCTAGTGTCTTAATGAGACATGGGTGTGTTTTGGGCATAATGTGCAGAGAGTCTCATCTCCCATTCCCTTTAAAAGCCACTAAATGTACATAGCAGAATATAGACACCCTCAATCTGACGAGTCAGTTTAAATACATGTGTATATTGCCACGATTGGTCAAATAATTAACCAATTGAATTCATCATTACTGAAAATAGGTAATTTTGATAAATGCAATGACTATCCATTATGACATTTAGGCATTTTTATTTTATAATACTGTGCTATTGAATTTAGACCAGGTTTTTGTTGGTCAATGGTGCAGTCATTTTAAGTTCCTCAAAATAGCAACTCGCCAACAATGCACCTGAACACACCTGGTTTTCAGACCAGCACGCCCATGTGCGAACAGATGGGTGCAAGTGCATTTGCTGTTTAAACAACGTGGCGCTGGATGTGAAAATGATTACTGCGTCGGACTGAAACTAGCAAAAAACACTTGTCGCGCCTGCCATCGCATTGCGCCAGATGTATGATAGGCCCTAAGATTAATAAATCCTGTAGAGGTTTAGTTCATTGTTAGTTCATGTTAAAGGGATAGTCCATCCAAAAATGATAATTCTGTCATCATTCACTCACCCTTATGTTGATCCAAGGCCTGTATGAGTTTCTTTTTTCTGTTGAACAATGTTGGTAACCAGAGAGCTGACTGTAGCCATATTTTGTTTTTCAACTATGGAAGTCAATGGTTAAGTCCCGTGTCTGGTTACCAACATTCTTCAATTTTCATTTTTGGGTGAACTATCCATTTAACTAATGTAGTTAACTAATGATAACAAATGAAACCTTTTTGTAAAGTGTTACCAGCATTTCTTATAACAGTATAAAATAAAAAAGAAATCAAACTGAGAAGTAGCGATCAGTGATGCGCGGGTCAATGTATAAACAACCCGCACCCGACCAACTAACCCGCCTGTAACTCGGACCGCTAAAAAAAAGATGAAAATATTGTACCCGACCCGCTTCCTGACCCGCATTTTTTAAAAGTAGTAAATGCTCATCGTAGCGTCATTGGGCCATTGAGAAAATGTTTCAGGCCCTGACGTGGTGCGCTCAGAGGTGCAGCGGCAAGAGCAGGCAGTTCTTGAGGCGGCCCATCATTTTCCATTTCAGCTGTCTAGATGCATATTATTGATGAACGCGATGTTCTGTAGATAAACAATACATAAAAGCTCTAATCAAAGAATGATTTACACTAATGCCAAGTTTGCTGTTGAGATTTTAAAAAAAGTTTGTAACGTTAGGTGTTTGTCGGATAACGTTAAGTATGAATGAGCATTTAACAAACTGGTTTGCAGAGCCAAATGAGCGTTGTCATCTGTGAACTTCCTTGCTACAACGCACAATTAACAATACGAACTATTACAGGAAAACACATCGATGAAAAATAAATCCTACTTACAGGTTGTGGCCTGTAAACAGCTTCTGTTTTTATCTTTCAGGACAAGCCGTTGTGCGAATCCTGCATTGAACTTGCGAAGATTGTGGAAGCTTTCCTCCGTGAAATGTGCAGCGGGAGCCGCGCACGCCCGCTGTGCATTCACACTGTTTGTCTCGCGCAGCTCGTGTATTGCAAATACAGACGAATATTGTCCATTATGTCACATTTTCCGGTCTTCTCCTCCGACCCCTGTCTGTCTCGTGCTTTGATTTATGATGGGCAGCATATATCTGCTGCAAATGCCACCGTGTTCCCCTCTGTCTCATACACGCATGCATATAACATGATGTTGTATGTTAAAAGCGCTGCAAAGCACCCCCGTCCCTAGGAAGGCTGTGGACCTGCAATCCGAATGAAAATAACAGCGTTTCGTCGGCATTGTGGCAACAACACTCCAGCCTACTAACTATACCACAACAACGCTTCCCCGCGGCGATACAAAATGGCCTCGCCCCCCCTTATTTAATATTCTCGGAGGAGGGGTTTATGTAAATATTGGGGCTGGTGATGTCAGCAGCCCTGGGTGAATGTCTAGTAGTCCATACTGGCCGTTTGCTGTAGTCCTTAGAAATAGATTTCTTTAAAAGCAAATATCTCCCTTTGCTTTAAACTTTGAACGTTGTAACTTTGCAGATGTTGTTTATGCTCAAACAGCAACATTACACACTAGCTAAAGTTAGAAAAGTGAAATTGTGGTTTACCACCCCTTTAAAAATATTTTTGGATGACTGACCGCAGGCACCCGCTCATTTTGGGTCAGCCCGCGCATCACTGGTAGCTATAAGCTTTGAACTAAATGAGTTTCACCACAGGAGGAAAGAGAGCAGCTGAACGAGTTTAAGACTGACATCGCCGGCCTGAACAAGAGAGCCAAAACCGTCATCCAGCTGAAGCCGCGGGACCCCACCACCTCCTTCAGAGGCAAACTGCCCATCCAGGCCGTGTGTGACTTCAAACAGATGGAGGTAGATACAGTCGCGTTCGCTCTTACACACGGTCAGCCTGTGCTTTGTGCTGCATGCTTAAATCCTTGTTTCCTGTAACAGATCACGATGCACAAGGGCGACGAATGCGCGCTCATCAATAACTCCCAGCCCTTCCAGTGGAAGGTTCTGCACCGCTCGGGCAATGAGGCCGTTGTACCTTCTGTCTGCTTCCTGGTGCCGCCCGTCAACAAGGAGGCTGTCGAGAGTGTTTCCAGGTAAATTATATAGTCCTCTTTAAAGGCTTTCTTTTCTGTGGTGGTTACCTCTCAGAATTGTCTTACATGACTGCGTTCCCAAACAGCAGCATCCACCTCAGAAAGCAAGTTAACATGATCTTGTTTATTGCATTTCGTTTGTTCACAAGTCTCAGTAATATATTATAGGCCTATATTAGATACAGTGGCTTCTCCTACTGCATCAACTTCCATTTTTCATATTAATATTTAGTGCTAGTTTTGTGACCATTAACTGTCATCAGAGAATTATTAACAATATTAACTTAAAATCTCAGAGGGTAAAATTCTAGTAAATCTTTTATGCCTAAACGGTTTGGCTGTTAAAAAATTGTTTGGGAACCCATGCCTTAGAAAAATAGCTTCTTATAAGGATGCATCATTTTGATTGCTACTGTTTCTTCATTTTATGAGGGTTCCTCAAATGCCTAAAAATACTTTCTGAGCGTTCTGAGCGTTATGTTGGTATTTCTGACAGTCTGGAGGCTGGTCACCAGCAGACGCTGGTTCTGTGGCAGAAACTGCACGTCGACCTCAGGAGTCTGCTGTCCTGGCAATACCTGATGAAAGACATCCATCTCATCCGCTCCTGGAACATCACTATGGTCTGTTCACTGCTTTATTCATGCGATTTTAGTCACTTATTGATGTTTGAGCTATTAAAGGGTTAGTTCACCCAAAAATGAAAATTAGCCCATGATTTATTCACCCTCAAGTCATCCTAGGTGTATTTGCATGGGCGTCGGAAGCAAAAAAAAATGTGGGTGGGTCCTTGCTAAACGTATTGTTCGGAAAGACAAAATTACGGAAATCGCCGTATCATTGAGAGTGGCAGTAGTGTAGGGGTAAGATGCACGGCGTCTAGTTTTGACACAAATTGACCCGCGGTTCGAGTCCGCCTTACGCCGAACTCTATCTTCTCCCTTTTCCCATCACATATCAGATCGGAAAGGCAAGAAAATATTAGAAAAGTGGAAATAAAGCGTCTAACATGTGTTTAATAATAAGTGTTTATCGATTAGGGGTAGGTAAACAGACATGTGCTGAATGTTAGAGACGATAAAAGTGAGTGGGTCCAATATCATTGATCGTAAAAAGTGGGTGGGTCTTGTCCCACCCACATACAATGGTTCCGACGCCCATGTGTATTTGACATTCTTCTTTCAGACAAATACAATCAGAGTTATGTTAAAAAATGTCCTGGCTCTTCAAAGCTTTATAATGGCAGTGAAGTCCATAAAAGTGCATCTATCCATCATATAAGTGCTCCACACGGCTCCGGGAGGTTAATAAAGACCTTCTGAAGCGAAGCAATGCGTTGTGTAAGAAAAATATCCATATTCAAAATTGTATAAAGTGAATTATCTAGCATATTTATAATGGAATAAAGTTTAATTATAATATTTATATCAGTGCGTCTCAAGTGATATGTCAGTAAATATATTTTAATGGGTTTGTAGGATAGTTAGTATGAAATAAATGTAGGCCTATTTTAAATACATAATGGCATTGGTTTGTTTCACTAGGGCAGACTCTGCATCCATTGGCTCTGACATGTTTTCTCACCGTCATGCACCTAACTCTGAAACTCTTAAGAAAATCCAAAGTTACCAAAACTCCTAATTACGACATGTTCATGTGCATTTTAACTCATAAATACATACTTTCTGACCCGACTTGGGAACACCGTAAGATAAACCTTGACCCCCATTGGCCTGCCCCAACGTCCTACCATTGGTTGAACCAGAAGTTGACATGTCAGACAGCTATGATTGATCCATGTTTCGAACACACTATAAAGCCAATGCCATCACACTCGCCAACAATCAGTTTTGCTGTACTTTTGCTAATCAACCGAACTCGCAAGAGTGCACACTATTGGGAATGTTGCAGATTTGGCACATTTGTCAGAAGGAAACCTTTAGAGTCGAGAAACTCATTGCAGCTAAACACAAGTCTCACCAAGTATTTTAAATCTGAGAATGATGAAATCATTTTTAGATGATGCTGTGTAATTTTTTTCGATGGGACTTTGTTTTTGTGCAAACCAAAGGAAAGGTGAGGTATGAACTAAAACATCTAGTTTGTTTCTGCTAACAGGTGCTGTAAGGGCACAATTTACACATCTTTTGCCTACAGCGCAAACGTAACAATGAGCAATTTGCAAATAAAATAATTTAATTTGTAAAATAGTTAAGTACTACTTCAGTCTTTTTTTTTTTTTGCTGAATCCTCTGTTGACCTGTTATGATTAAATGTACAATTCAATGAACTGTATTAGAGTTCTTCTTGTTGGATAAAAGTTTACAGGAAATGTTTTGAGTAGGAAAAAAAAGGTTTATAATTATGACCTTTTACCTTTTCAATAATTTGCCCACACTTTGAATATCAGGCAGGCTATTGTTTAATTCAATTCAAATGTATTTATATAGCACTTTAAACAATTTTGCATGGTTGCAAAGAAGCTTTACATACATATAGAAAGTAGTAACAAAAGTAAATATATGTAATTATGACAAATAAAGAAAACAACATATTTGAAATGGTGAAAGAAATGAAACATACATGATCAGAAGTTTCATTACTTTAGTGTGCACTCCAATGCACCTGTGCTAATACGCTTTTCCCATTAATGGCACTTTAAAGGCCCGTTGCACTTTGAAATGTGACTGTGAAAATATTATAAATTATTAAACAAATTATTAAAATGATCCTGACCAGTCCTTAAAAATTACACAAAAAGCTAAAGAAAAGTTCAAATGTCAAATAAATTCAGAAATGTTAACTGCATGAAAAGTAAATCATTTCAATTTAGGCGTCACATTTAAATTCCAAATCATTTCATTGCGTTTTCCATCAGGATTAATTGTGCACTCAGTACACTGAGAGTTGAAGCAGCAGAGAAATGTTACGGGTGGTTTTATTCCATCCGCACACACTGAAACGCACGCAGTTCTGCACCAATTCTTCCACCAATTAACGGACCTGTCTGTGTTTTAGTGCGTGCACAAGAATAAAATAATGTTATTCCGGTTTATGCAATTGCTTCCTGCAGCATTAATGAATGTAAATTAACCAAAAACACCCTAAAAAGAACAGAATGCTGAAGCACACCTGTTTTTTCTCGTCATAGTCATGATCAGAGTTCGGTACAGGCGTTAACACTGCGTCTCCTTGCATGTGTGTGTGTGACGGAGGGATTCCTGACGCTGTTTTGACTCTATTGACTCTTTTGACTATTTCTGATCGAAATACCATCATATGTAGATTTGCACATTTAGCCGCACACAGCATTGTTTTGGATGTTTATTAAGTTCCGTCACAAAATTATTATTATTATTTTTTTGTATCTTTAGGTTCGGCCCTAAAATGACAGTGTGAACGCTAAGCGAACCAGGACTAAATGTATTATTTTCTCTTTTTTTTGGTCTGGACCAAAAGAACCAAGAGAACCGAACTAAAAGTGTGAACACACTCTAATTCGCCACTGCTTCCCTCAAGATTTTCCTATGGGGTTTTATTATAAAAAAAAGTCAATTTATGAGTAAAATAAGGTCTGTGGTAAACTTAACTTGACGAAACTCGAACGTTTTGCTCTACTACGTCAATTACACACCCCCCTATTGAAAAAGCGAAGCTGTTGTTTAAAAAAAAAATGCATGTTTCTATTAAGTAACTAGAACGAGGGTTACCGAGACGTTTCCGTCTTTGGAAGAACGTTCAATTATCATCAAGTTATGTTTACCACAGACCTTATTTTAATCATAAACAACATAAGTAACTAGAACTTTTTGACCATTCCTGCACCACTTTATTGCGCTGGAACAAAATCACTTGTTTAAAGGTTTAAAAACACATTAAAATGCTAAGATTTCGTTACAGAGCAGCATGTAAACGCGATGTCTATTTGGTATATCTCCCACACCCCTAGTTCTACAGTAAACAAGATGTGTTTTTTACCTTCTAATTCAGTAACTTGATTTTTTTCAATTGCAGATCCACTGAGTTATATTTAGGGAACAGTCTGTTAACAAGGAGAATTTCTTTATTGAATAACAGGCCTTTAAGGGCCCTGCTAAACAAATTAAAGAGAAGACTTGATTTAACAATAAGTTTGCTATAGACAAAAAAGACAAAATGAAGATTATTGTTATACCGTCATTGCAATAATCACGGTAAAGATGCAAGTATATTTATGTGTTTATTTTTGTGTCCATTTTTGCTTCAGTTCAAGACGATGAAGTCAGACGAGTACACGCTGATTTTGAGGAACCTTCAGCTGCACTATCAGGACTTTCTCAAAGACAGCCAAGACTCAAAGATTTTCGATTCAAATGACAACATGCAGATCGAAAGGGACTATAAGGAGACCACACAGTATTTCGACAACCTGCTCAGCACCCTGGAGAAAGGTACAGACTTCACCCTGCACAAACACAAAGCCCCTGACAAAACCTAATGTGCACCATGAAACACTGAAAAAATGAGGGTGATATGTTTACGGATGTTAGGTAACTGTACAAATTCACATTACAGGAGCAGCTGTCAGAGCACGGGGTGAGTCTTGTGCTCCTGCTGACAGTCATGAGCAAAGTTTGGTTATCGTGGATGAGCTGTTGTGTCAGCTTTTGTTCTTTCTGGTGCTTTAGCTAACTGCGCATCTCTACAAAGTGTGCATGTATTGAAACTCAGTATAGTAGCATAAAACAGGGAAAACGTATACTGATCAAACAATGAATTTCTGACTCTGTATTGATCAAATATTTGTAAATGAGATGACATCCAATAAGGGGAATCCAATGAAACATGTTGGATTTCCAAAATGGAATCTGAAAATCGAAATAAACAAACAGAGGGACAGATTTACTAAACCGGGCAAATTAGCGTGAGAGTGCAATCCTTAAAAAAGTGCCTATGGATGCCGGCTGATCTACTTAAAGGTCAACTTATGACGTTTGTGTGGTTTTTACATTCAAAAACATCACAATGAATAAGTAATAGGCTATTTTCTGCCTTGGTTTTGAGGCTTTCTGAAAAGCACTCGGATTTGATGGGCGTGCCGCACTGAACACTTGGAAGTAAATGCCCACGGCTAGGATTGGCTAAGATTTGCATATTTAATGAGCTTCGGCTACCGTCTGTCCCAGGAATCGTCTGGGGGAAATGCTCAGAGGACTCGCAAAATATCAAACAAACACAATTAAATCACACACACTCTCGCGGACACACACACACACACTCACACACTCACGCGGACACACACACACTCACCAGATGGACACACACACACTCACTCGCGCGGACACACACACTCGCGCGGACACACACACTCGCGCGGACACACACACTCACGCAGACACACACACTCACGCAGACACACACACTCACACAGACACACACACTCGCGCGGACACACACACACTCTGGCAGACACACACACTCACTCGCGCGGACACACACACTCGCGCAGACACACACACTCGCGCAGACACACACACTCGCGCGGACACACACACACGCGCGGACACACACACACTCGCGCGGACACACACACACTCTGGCAGACACACACACACACTCACTCGTGTGGACACACACACTCACTCGTGCGGACACACTCACTCGCGCGGACACACACACACTCACTCACTCACGCGGACACACACACACACTCACTCACTCACGCGGACACACACACACTCACCAGATGGACACACACACACTCACTCGCGCAGACACACACACTCGCGCGGACACACACACACACTCGCGCGGACACACACACACACTCACTCGTGCAGACACACACACTCACTCGTGCGGACACACTCACTCACTCGCGCGGACACACTCACTCACGCGCGCGGACACACACACACTCACTCACTCACTCACTCACTCATGCGGACACACACACACTCACTCACACGGACACACACACACTCACTCGTGCGGACACACTCACTCACTCGCGCGGACAAACACACTCACTCACTCACGCGGACACACACACACTTACTCACTCGCGCGGACACACACACTCACTCACTCACGCGGACACACACACACACACACACTCACTCACGCGGACACACACACACTCACTCACATGGACACACACACTCACTCGCTCGGAAACACACACACTCACGCGGACACACACACTCACGCAGACACACACACTTGCGCGGACACACACCCACTCTGGCAGACACACACACACACACTCGCGCGGACACACACACCCACTCACTCGTGCGGACACACACACTCACTCGCACGGACACACTCACTCACTCGCACGGACACACTCCACACACTAACTCACTCGCGCGGGTGGACACACACTCACTCACTCGCATCGCGCGGACACACACACTCACGCAGATGCGGAGACACACACACACTCGCACCTGGCCCGTAATGTTACAAGTCCGATCACTGTCCCATAATCAATAGATTTAAAAAAATCTGTAATGTTATGCAAAACGAAAACATTTAAAGTATGTTTTAGCCTACTCACATAAGTGTGTGTTCCGAAGGAAGCTTATGCAGGGACGATCCTTAGCTCACGAGTCGGTGGGCGGGGCTACAGAAGCATATTTATCTGTAGAGGTGGCGTCTAGGTCCTATTACATAAGAGATCTGCATATTCTGAGAGCTCTCGTTTTCTGGGCCTGGTGTCAATAAAAGCTTTTCTTCGACTAACAAGGAAGTTTTCAGCTCTGAAACTTACAGGATATTCTTATATTACCATGACCTTTTATAAATCAAAAGCTCAAGGGAAAGTTGATTTCTCAGTTCATCACCCCTTTAAAACACGCAAATGAAAGAGCACAGACACAGCCAGATCCTTTCCATAATGCCGCAAATACCAGTAAATTGATGAGCGCAAACCTTAGTAAATCACCTTGCATATTTTATTTAAAAATTATTCTCCCATAAATTTTGCGTCTGAATGCAGTAAGGTCAGCCGCAAAAATAACCCTGTCCACGCCTTTCCAGCGCTAATTTTTCACTGTCTATAGTAAATCCTGACAGTCATTGTTTAACGGCAAGTTTTACGCTGGTGCAAGCTGTTAGTAAATCTGGCCCAGAGTGTCTAGTACACCAAGTGCAAATAGCTCGCCTTGATGACAGAGGATATTTACACTAAATCCGCCCACGTTGTCTGAGTAAGACAGATAGTGTTAACTTTTGATGCGACCAATTCGAGTTCACATCCACCTTTTTCCATATTTGTATCTATTTTTTGAATATCAGATCAGAGAGGTGTTTATTTTAAATAAAGAAAATATTCAAAAAGTGGAAATAAAGTGCCTAACGGGTATTTAATATTGGGAATAAAGTGTGGTTACACTTTATTTTAAGGTGATGTAGTTACATTGTACTTACTCAAATAAGTACTGAGTAGTATTAATTAAATACATGTACTGACTATAGAGTTATGGTTAGGGTTTGATTTAGGAATAGTTACTTGCAATTATGCATCATTTACTGTTATTACTATGGTAAGTACATGTAGTAATCTGTAGCTACCTCACCTTAAAATAAACTGTTACCTAAAGTGTTTATCTGCAGGGTTATAGGTAGGAGTGGGGACATGGACAAGTAATGTCCCAATAAGGCAGCATTCATTTATGTGTTTAATATATGTTTGCTATATGTTGTTATTACTGCATACTGTTTTATAATACAATGCATTGAGGTGCAAATAGTATCTGCCACTCTTTGCATTAAGTATAATTAGCATCTAACAACTATTTACACTTAGTGCAAAGAAAATACTGCTATTTTCACTTAGTGTAAAGAACATTTAACATAAAGAAATAAATTAAATTTCATGCTAATTAACCATACTATTTTTTTAATATTATATTTAATATTATATTTTTTAAATATACACTTTATTTTGATGGTCCCCTTCAGACTGTTGACTATAAGTAACATTGCAAATACATGTCAACTAACTCTCATTAGAGTATTAGTAGACTGTTAGGTTAGGGTTGAGGTTAGTAGAAAAAGTTGACATGTAGTTGCAAAGTTACTTATAGTCAGTAGAATGAAATACAAAAAAAAAAAAATATATATATATATATATACAATAATATTTATTTATTAATTCATATATTTTACTGCCATAAGCTGTAATAGTCCCTGAAATAAGCTTTATTTTCTTCATGCATAGTATTATGTATAGTTTCTTTTCTTTTGATTTTGGAATGACATTTGTACCACTAACACAGACGGAATGTGTGTGACATGAATGTTGGCTGCAGTGCACAGATAAAGGGAGAAATTAACTGTTGTTTATTTAGAAAAAAGTAATAACAACTCTCTTGTCTTCACAGGTGAGCAGGATGAATCCATAAGCAAGTCTTACATCACCCAAATCAAAAACCTGCGCCTGCAGATCGAAGATTGCGAGTCTCGCACGGTGGCTCGTATCCGACAACCTGCGGGTAAAGATCCACTCAAAGACTGCATTCAGAAGACTACGGAACAGAAGGTACGGCAGAAACCTCACTCACTGTCTTGACCAGGGCTTAAAAACGGAAAAAAATATCAATCGGTTCACTCCGAGCAGAATCGATATTATAGCGTTTCGGTTTTTGCGTTCCTCAATAAACATTACTGTTCCGAAAACGGTTTGATATGAAAAAATACCGGTTAATAACGTTATTTAATTAAGCCTATACTTTAAACAAATATGTATAAATTTTAAACAAATATGTATAAATAGACTTATTTTCACTCAATAATAATATAACACATGGTAATTAAACTTGAATATTTATTTAATAACATTTTTAAAACCAGAAATACATGCATTAATTACAAGGCATAAACAGCGGACCTGTTTTAATGGAGCGTTAGACAATCGAAAGTGGCCTCTAATGCCGAATTATTTTCAGAAGAGTGATAACATTCTTTGTACATAACTTTTTTTCAACACGACTTGTTTTAAAAAATGCATGAATAAAGAATAAATAAACTGGATAACCATTGCTCTTTTAATGCACCGTCAACTGCTAATTTCAAAGCAAACACTGCGCAACACGTTCTTGCATCACAATCAAATTCAGTCAGCTAATAAAGCTTGCATTTAATGCAATATAAAATACCATTTAATACGAAGCATCAACCGTCTATATAGAAAACATTGACCTGTCCTGTATTGGCAATCTGAAAGACTATAGGAAAAATGTTTGATAGATGCTATAGCCTACTTGGATAGGCTTAAACGGAATCCATAAACTATCCTAAATCAGTCTATTTGAGCTTAAAGTCCGTACTGCTTATTTAAACGTTCGAAAAGAATGTCCTCCAATACCTGCACATTCATTGTAGACCTCAGCGGGGAAAGAAATGTACTTGAGGCATGAAAATGCGCGCTCACACTGACTTGCGTTACCGGTAGATTCATAGATGATGGTGCGCGGGCATTTCACTCACGCTTGATCCGTCAACGTCACATGCTGTACTACTCATTTCATGATTGGTCACTGCCAAATTAAAATATTAAAGAGAACGATAAAATAACGTTATTAACCGGTTAATGGTCATTTCAAATTAACGTTTCTGTTCAGAACGATTCAAATGGATTTTGATTTCGTTTCCGTTTTTGTTCCTCTTAAAATTTCGTTCGTTTCCGGTTTTCGTTTTCGTTCCTTGAACCGGTTCAGAGCCCTGGTCTTGACCTCGATTTTTCTTTGTATTTTGTCCAGTGAAAAACTCTTGTGCAGCTGAAATATGTGTTTATATTTAAAGGTGCTCTATGTAAAAAAAAATTCTGTAAAATATAAAAAAAAACCACTAGGCCAGTGTTATATATTTGGTTCAGTTGAGCACTTACAATATCCTAAATGTTTCCAACTATTTGTAAATCGTGAGAAAATTGCTATTTTACCCAAGGAACCGGGACGTGTGAGGGAGTCGCCTGTCGATGGCATCATATCTGCGTTACCCTCGGTTTCCGGTTTTATTTTGCAGAAACGCTTTACTCTCACTGCAGTGTGAACAAGTATCATAGCAGCCGCTGAGCAAACGCACAACACACTCAGATGTATCTAATATGATAAACAGAGCTGCGTTACGTTACCTCATACTCATGGCTGGAAAAGCGGTAATGGCGCCGGGCGACTGTGGCATAATAAAAGTCCCGCCGGCGACTATGCCATAATAAAGGTTCCACTGCTCGCGAGGCTTGTGTTGCGGTCTTCTCATTAACAATCGCTCCTGCTTCTTCTTCACACTACAGTAACGTTAATAATCACATCCATGAACATGATTTCTGCCCGATTCTTTTCCACCGGCTGTGAGGTGAAGATCACATGTCCCAAGATTCTGCGCTCAGACTTGGCATCATCAAACTACGCCTTTGTTTTGAACAGGCGACCTCTAGTGGACGGAAAAGTTACATAGTGCAGCTTTAAATCATATTTGTGATTGTGATAAATGGGTGAATTTTTGTCAATTCAAGTCATATTTCACCCTAAAATCATAAGGGGGGAAATGTATAATTTATGGCCATTACTATTTTTTTATTTGTTTTTGTATAGCATAATTTCCCTCAAATTGTCTTCTTATTGTAATGCTTTCAGATGTTTTGTAGCTCATTTATTATTATTTATTCTTAATATCACAGTGCAGAATAAATTAAAGACAGAACAACAAATATTAAAACAATATGAGGTATATAATTAATGAGAAAGAGATTTTTTTTTCTCTCCTAAAAATAGTCGCAATGCAAAAAAAAAATCAGAACAGGCTGAAAATGATTTGTTTGATTATGGTGTGAAATAGGACTTGGACCATCTTCTTTGTCATGTTTAACTAAATGGATCAGATCTTCTGAGAGTTTCTTTTTCTGGCTCAAACAGAAAGTGCATGTGGAGCTGGATGGTATTAAGAAGAACCTTGATAAAGTGTCTCAAAAAGCTGAGGAGGTCCTGGCCTCCCCGGAGCAGTCCAGCACTCCCGTCCTGCGCTCAGAGCTGGACATCACCCTGCAGAAGATGGACCAAACCTACAACCTGTCCTCAGTGTACCTGGAGAAGTAAGGATCACTCTCATACGGTGCACAACATATCCATTGTTCAGAATACTAGTCTCAAGGATGCTGCTTTTCATTCATAATGAATTAGTGCGTACACTACCTGTCAAATACTTGAAAAAAAATCAGATTTTTCAAAAGAAGTCTCTTGTGCAAAAACAATTTTCAACCCTGATGGTGATAAGAAATGTTTCTTGAGCAGCAAATCATCATATTAGAATGATTTCTGAAGGATCATGTGACACAGAATATATTAGTATATTCGGAAGAGAGTCTTATTTATTTCAAACTTTTGACCGGTAGTGTATTATTATGTTTGTAACAATTTATTAAGGCATATGATTAGATCAAGGCAACTCTTTCCTCTGTAGACTTAAGACCATAGATATTGTGATCCGGAACACACAAGGGGCAGAAGATGTCGTGAAGAAATATGAGAATCGCCTGCGTGAGGTCCACACAGTTCCTACAAACGTCCAGGAGGTGGAGAACTACTGTTCTGAGCTCAAGGTAACATGGGATGGGATATTTAGTGTTCACTGGTGGACTCTTTGTTTTATATGACACTAGGTGAATCTTGTACTATTTAATTCATATATACATTGATGTAGATCAGTGGTGCTCAACCTTTTTTGAAGGACCGACAATCCTAGTTTCCATAAATTAAATTTCAGGATTCCAGGAGTTTTAAGAGCTGAATGTTCTTCACGGATTCCTTAAAAAAAAAACTAAAAAAACATGTTTCCAGTTGTTAATGATTTACTGGATAAGTTAGAATAAGGATTTAGAATAAGTTGTTGTACTTTTTGGGAAAATCAACTTTCAAATACTTGACTCTACATATTAAACTGGAAACAAGAACGTTTTAACATGGGAAAAAATTATTATACACCCAAAAATGAAAATTCTTTCATCATCAACCCACCCTCATGTCACTACTGTTACGGCACAATTAAAATTAATTTGTTGACATCACTAATAAGAGACAAACCTTATTCTCTTTATAAAGATTTATTTTTCTTGCAAGAAAGAGCCCACAGTCAACACAGTCATGTACCCTGTCTCAAGTGTGAACTGCCAAAACAAAAGAAAGCACAAACTCTTATACCCGCCAATGTTTAAACAACCCCCTCAGTAATTTTCCATACATCTGTGAAAAACCACTGAAGGTTTTTAAGAGGTGAGAAACAATACGCAAATGGTCCCCTTTCTGTCTTAGAACTCATTTGAATTAAAAGCAAGAAACACAATGGTCCTCTCAATTTAGATATCCCACTGCTACCCCCCTGGGTTTCCACAGACACTGTGTCTGTTGAGCTTTAGTAAAGGTGTTGTGCATGGCCGAAACAGATGTTGACTTCTGTGTGAACTCAAACATAAATCTTCTGTGATTCAATTTTTTCCACAACACTACAAACCTGTATGATTTTCTGTGGAACATGAAAGAAGGTATTTTGAAGAATGTTGGCACCCAAACAGTTCCTACTGACAGAAAAATACAATGGAAGTCAATGGGAGCCAAAACTGTTTGGTTACCAACATTCTTCAAAATACATGTTTGGAAAGATGGTGAGAAAATGATGACAGCATTTTCATTTAATTGAGTCAAGAATTTTTTCCTAATGTTGGGATTTCATTGGTTATTTTTGGTGAAAAAGCATATATACTGTATGTTTTACGTAAATGTGTTCTTGTATGTTCAGAAAATGCGTGTGGAGGCAGAAACCCAGCGGCCCGTGTTTGATGATATGGATGGTGAGCTGGCCAAGGCCACGTCGGTCAGCCAGCGCATGTCTCGGGTTTACACTGAACGGGACACTGAGCTGGACCACTACAGACAGCTCCTGGGCAGCCTGCAGGACCGCTGGCGCGCCGTCTTCGCCCAGATCGACCTGCGTCATCGCGAGCTGGAGCAGCTTGGCCGGCAGCAGGGCTACTACAGGGAGAGCTATGACTGGCTCATCCGCTGGATCGCAGATGCCAAACAGCGGCAGGAGAAGATCCAGGCAGTGCCTATAACTGACAGCAAGACACTAAAAGAGCAACTGGCACAGGAGAAGGTACTGAATGACACAAGCTTTCTGTAAAGTGCTTTTCAAACCCTTGGTTAACGTCTCTTTAAACCTAGGGTAACAGCCAGATTTAACACTAGGTTAAGCAATGCTTCACACTCGTTTAAAGGTGATTGCAGCATGTAAGCATAATAAAAACAGCAATGCAAAATTTCCCAGTCTCTCGATCCGCCCTGCTATTCATACCACAGTAAGATTAATAAAACAAAAAAAAATCCATGAACATGATTTCTGCAGTCGGATTGCTTTCCATCTTCTGTAGAGGGGAAGATGATGACATCCCCTTTTGAATCAGCGACCTCTAGTGGGGAAACTTGCATACTGTGCCTTTAAAAAAACTAACCTTGCCTCATTAGATATTTATGTGCTTTGTACAGTTGCAGTCACATCATAAACGTCTGCTATGTTTAGTTTCAATGTCTAAGTGAAACTAAAAATAGCAATGGCCAGTGACATTATATTATTTTTGTAGTTTGTTTCAGAGAGTTAAGTGTCAACATTTCCACAGATGGACAAGCAGTTATTGAAATGGCTCACATGCAATTTTGCATTTACCTCTGTGTTATTAAATATGCAACTGACAGCTTTAACGCAGGGTTTACAAATGTACAGTGTGGCATCTTGAAATTTGAACAAAGTTTGAGTAGTGTGAAATATGGAATAAGAATAAAATCTCAGAAGAGAAGCTTCAGGAATATTCATTTCTGTGCGCTGATACACATTGCAATTAATAAATGTAGTTCTTAATAGCTCTTTGTTAGGCTATTGAAAAGATAGAAGTATAATATGCTGTCTTTTTCCCTCACAGAAACTGCTTGAAGAGATTGAGAAAAACAAAGAGAAAGTTGATGAGTGTCAGAAATATGCCAAAGCTTACATTGATACAATTAAGGTAAGAGAGCGTTATAGAGACACGTTTGAGTGAAAGAATAAGTATCTTGGGCGTACAAGGCTGCATTTATTTGAATACAGTAAAAACAAGTGTTATTGTGAAATATCTATTTGAATATATTTTAAATGTAATTTATTCTTGATGCAAAGCTGAATTTTCAGCATCATTACTCCAGTCTTCATTGTCACATGATCCTTCAGAAATCATTCCATCATTATGTATCGCGGTTTCCACAAAAATATGAAGCAGCACTATTAGAATGACACTGAAAACCGGAGTAATGATGCTGAAAATGACAGATTTTTGTTTTTGTTGTTAGAGTGCTACAATCTTTTTGTTTCTTCAGGATTATGAACTACAATTGGTTGCCTACAAAGCTCAGGTAGAACCTCTGACTTCTCCTTTGAAGAAAACCAAGATGGAGTCTGCCTCTGATAACATAATTCAAGAGGTTGGAAAAACGCTCATGGATCAGTTGATTCTAATATATACATTTGCATTATTTGATTACTCATGTTTGCATAGATTGCTATGGTGTTTTATCATTTTAAATGTGCAATGTTATTTTGTAAAATGGTACAGCCTACCTACTGATATCATCTGAATGATCAAAATGCTTGATCTTTTTCATCATAGTATGTAACTCTGAGAACTCGCTATAGTGAGCTGATGACGCTGACCAGTCAGTACATCAAGTTCATCACAGACTCGCAGCGGCGCTTGGAGAACGAGGAGGTGCGTGACACCAAGGGACCCTATTCATACCAGACTAACTCAACACACTAACATTAACCAACCCAACCAACCACTCATTTAAAAAAAAATCATCTAGATATACTTAATGTATGGGTGACTCAACATCTGTTCTGTCATTTTGGAAACAAAAGCTGTATTTGACAAACAGTGACAGGTAGAATACATTTCTCCTGTCCAAATTATGTCTTGCTTAAAAAAGGTTAAGCATTAATAATCACCATACCTTTCAAAGACAATATTTATTTTTTATTTATTTTTTTACAAAAAGTGGGAATAGCTTATGATTCATTTGCAGATACATTTATATCTCCAACACTTACCAGCAGCTGTTTTGACATATTTTAACAGAGCAAAATATGTTATATTTGTACGTCAGACAGTGTCTGATACACTCTAGGGAAAGCAAGTTGTATGAGGCCCACTTTTCCTATATGCTTTTCTCTTCTCTCACTACTGTATGTCTTTCAAACCCTAACCTTTGGTTTCTTTGCTTCTCCTAACTGCTTGCCAGTGCTTTGTCTTGATGATTGCTTGATCTTTTTTGGGCTCTAAAGAGGTAAAACTTTTCACTACGCTCTAGTAATTTCATACCCTTGTTCCAATATCCCTCTTCATGAATATTCTGACTATTTCCTCCCATCAAGCTTATATGATTTAGCCTTTCTCTGTAAATGTTGTTGTACTTTGGTTCATTGTAGTTTTCTGATTCTCAAAGACATAGTTATTCTCAAATAGTACATAAATATCTATTCTCATAGAATAAGTGTAACTAATTTTCTTTGAGAATCAGATTCCTACTGCCCTTCTTTATTTTACAAAGTAATTTGAAATTGAATTTTTTTCATACTAACCTCTCCTCTTTATCTGTGGATCTGCTTGTCTGCCTGAATCATTGCTTTTAACACCTATAGCTTACTTTCCATTGCTTACGGTGGAGTACTTGCTTGCACTATTGGTATTCAGTTGTTCTGTTCATCTCACCATTTGGTCTGGCCACCAAATCAAGTTATCTTAATGATGATATATCTTTAGAAAGTCAGGCTTTTTTTCTTAACAAACTTAAAGTTGTATAAATTGTATGCTTAGTTTTCATCCAGTCATCTAGTTTATAACAACAGCATATTGATTGCATACTATTAGACAGTTTTTTCTTGAATCACTTTAACTGGAATGCAGTAAATGGTTTTCAGAGTGCTACCATTTGAGAGCTTCTCCCACGCATGTCACAGAGTGTAGTGGTTTAAAGCAATGTCTTGTGTCTCCATACATTAATTATATCATATTCGACTATTAATTTATCTTAACCCCATTTGTCATGTTTGCATCTAAACCTGTCTTTCTTTGAGCTAAACAAAAACCATAACACTTAAAGAATTAGTTCACTGAAAAAAATGAAAAATTCTGTCATCATTTGCTCAATCCTCATGTTATTCCAAACCCCAAATATCTTTCTTGCTAGAGATAACAAATGATGGCAGCATTTTCATCTTTGCGTAAACTAAATCTTTTAACACCCTGTCATGCTTGATCCTAATTTTCTTTACCATTTACTTCCACTAATACAGAAAGCTGCTGAGAAACTTAAAGCAGAAGAGAGGAAAAAAATGGCTGAAATGCAGGCAGAGTTAGAGAAACAGAAGCAGCTAGCTGAAGCTCATGCCAAGGCCATTGCCAAAGCGGAGAAAGAGGCACAGGAGCTCAAACTCATGATGCAAGAGGAGGTTAGCAAAAGGGAGATTGTTGCTGTGGATGCTGAAAGGCAAAAGCAGAACATCCAGCTGGAGCTGCATGAGCTCAAAAACCTCTCAGAACAACAGATCAAATCAAAGAGTCAACAAGTGGAGGAGGCTCTGCATAGCCGGACTAAAATAGAGGAAGAGATCCGCATCATAAGACTTCAGCTGGAAACTACAGTAAGGCAGAAGTCCACCGCAGAGGACGAGGTGAGGCAGCTTAGAGACAAGGCTGCAGAGGCGGAGAGACTTCGCAAAGTTGCTCAGGAGGAGGCTGAGAAACTTCGCAAGCAGGTTAATGAGGAGACCCAGAAGAAGCGAATGGCGGAGGAAGAGTTAAAGCTGAAGTCTGAAGCAGAGAAAGAGGCTGCCAGGCAGAAGCATAAAGCCCTGGATGATCTTGAGAAGCTCAAGATGCAGGCTGAGGAGGCAGAGAGACACATGAAGCAGGCTGAGATTGAGAAAGACCGACAAATCAAGCTCGCTCAAGAGGTAGCTCAGAAAAGTGCCACTGCCGAGCTGCAGAGCAAGCGCATGTCCTTCGTCGAGAAGACATCCAAACTCGAGGAGTCACTCCGAGAAAAGCACGGGACTGTCATTCAACTGCAGGAGGAGGCAGAACGCCTCAAAAAGCAACAGGAAGAGGCAGACAAGGCAAGGGAGGAGGCTGAGAATGAGCTTGAAAAATGGAGGCAAAAAGCCAATGAAGCCCTTCGTCTAAGGCTCCAGGCAGAGGATGAGGCCCACAAAAAGACTCTTGCACAAGAAGAGGCCGAAAAACAGAAAGATGACGCTGAGCGCGAGGCCAAAAAACGGGCCAAAGCTGAAGAGTCTGCCCTGAAACAGAAAGACATGGCTGAGCAAGAACTTGACCGGCAGAGGAAGCTGGCAGAGAGCACAGCACAACAGAAGCTTTCAGCAGAGCACGAGCTGATCCGCTTGAGAGCTGATTTTGATCATGCCGAGCAACAGAGATCTCTGCTTGATGATGAACTGTACCGTCTCAAGAACGAGGTCAGCGCCGCAGAGCAGCAGCGGAGGCAGCTTGAAGATGAGCTTTCCAAAGTTAGAAGTGAAATGGACATACTTTTGCAGCTGAAGTCTAAGGCTGAAAAGGATAGCATGTCTACCACTGAAAAGAGTAAGCAACTCTTGGAAGCTGAAGCTGCTAAAATGAGGGATCTGGCAGATGAAGCGGGCAAGCTCCGTGCCATTGCTGAAGAGGCAAAGAGGCAGAGGCAAGTGGCTGAGGAGGAAGCTGCAAGGCAGCGAGCAGAAGCAGAGAGAATTCTCAAAGAGAAGCTTACTGCCATCAATGAGGCCACTCGCTTGAAAACTGAAGCAGAGATAGCTCTTAAAGAAAAGGAGGCTGAAAATGAACGCCTGAGAAGGAATGCTGAGGTTGAGACTTACCAGAGAAAGGCACTTGAAAATCAGGCAACCCAGCATAAGCAAGACATTGAGCAGAAGATCGACCAGCTCAAGAAATCCTCTGAAATGGAATTAGAAAGACAGAAATCAATTGTGGATGAAACTCTTAAACAGAAAAGAATAGTTGAAGAGGAGATTCGTATCTTAAAACTTAACTTTGAGAAGGCTTCATCTGGCAAGCTTGATTTGGAGCTTGAACTGAATAAGCTGAAGAATATTGCTGAGGAAACACAACAAAGCAAACTACGAGCTGAGGACGAAGCCGAGAAGCTACGTAAGCTTGCCCTTGAAGAAGAAAACAGAAGAAGGGAGGCTGAAGAAAAACTGAAAAAGATTACTGCCGCAGAACAGGAGGCAGGTCGACAGCGACAAGTTGCCCAAGAAGAAGTGGAGCGTCTCAAAAAGAAAGCAGATGAGGCCAGAAAGCAGAAAGAAGATGCTGATAAAGAAGCTGAAAGGCAAATACATGCTGCCAAAGAGGCTGCTGAGAAAGCAATTACAGCTGAACAGCAAGTCCAAAGTGTTCTTGTTCAGAAGAAAGAGGACAGCCTGGTACATAAAAAGCTCAAAGAGGAGTTTGAGAAAGCCAAAAAGCTTGCCCAAGAAGCAGAGAAGGCCAAAGAAAAGGCAGAGAGAGAGGCTGCCCTCCTCCGCCAACAAGCAGAAGATGCAGAGCGTCAGCGTCAGGCTGCCGAGGTTGAGGCAACCAATCAGGCCAAAGCCCAAGAAGACGCTGAGAGGCTCAGAAAAGAGGCAGAGCTAGAGGCAGTAAAGCGAGCCCAGGCTGAGACAGCAGCGCTGAAACAAAAACAGATAGCTGATGAAGAAATGGCTCGGCACAAGAAAAATGCAGAGCAGACACTTAAGCAGAAATCTCAGGTTGAGCAAGAGCTCGCTAAAGTGAAACTGCGGTTGGATGAGACCGATAAACAGAAGACTCTCCTGGATGATGAACTTCATCGCCTGAAGGACGAGGTTGGCGATGCTGTTAAACAGAAAGCCCAGGTAGAGGAGGAACTGTTTAAAGTCAAGATTCAAATGGAAGAGCTCATCAAACTTAAGCTCAGAATTGAAGAGGAGAATCAACGTCTCATCCAGAAGGACAAAGATAATACTCAAAAATTTTTGGCTGAGGAGGCTGAGAACATGAAAAAGCTTGCTGAGGATGCTGCCAGGCTCAGCATTGAGGCCCAGGAGGCTGCCCGCATGAGACATATTGCAGAGACTGACCTTGCAGAGCAAAGAGCACTTGCTGAAAAGATGCTTAAAGAAAAGATGCAAGCCATCCAGGAGGCGTCTAAACTTAGAGCAGAGGCAGAAATGCTACAGAGACAGAAAGACCTTGCTCAAGAGCAAGCCCAAAAGCTGCTTGAAGACAAACAAATGATGCAGCAACAGCTTGAGAAGGAAACTGAGGGCTTCCAAAAATCACTGGAGGCTGAACGCAGGAGACAGTTGGAGATAACAGCTGAGGCAGAGAAACTTAGACTTCAGGTTTCCCAGCTCAGTGATGCACAGACTAGAGCTCAGGATGAAGCCAAGAAATTCAAGAAGCAGGCAGATGAGATTAGTGCCCGACTTCATGAGACCGAGCTTGCCACCAAAGAAAAATTGACAGTTGTTCAAAAATTGGAAATACAGAGATTGAGCAGTAACAAAGAAGCAGATGACTTGCGCAAAGCCATTGCTGATCTTGAGAATGAGAAGGCAAAATTGAAAAAAGAGGCTGAAGAGTTACAGAAAAATTCCAAAGAGGTATTGTGTTAAAGATGGCATAAATTGCTGCTTATGTCATTGTTAACCCTCTTTCCGAAAACTAACATTGCTTTTTTTTTTTTTACAAATATGTTCTTATATTTAATTATAATCCATAATTCTTTCTCATTAATCTTAAAATGGACATTTACATCATTGCAAATTATTTGTCTGAATGTTTTTTAGCATGGTTTTAATGTTGTTCATTGTTTCTTCTATTACAGATAGCGAGTGCTCAGCAAGAACAAATTAAACAGGAGAAAACTATTCTCCAGCAGACATTTATGTCAGAAAAGGAGATGCTGTTAAAGAAGGAAAAACAAATTGAGGATGAAAAGAAGAGGTTAGAGAGCCAATTTGAAGAAGAGGTCAAAAAGTCAAAAGCCCTAAAAGATGAACAGGTACGTCAAAGAAAACAAATGGAGGACGAAAAGATGAAACTTAAGGCCACTATGGATGCTGCTTTGATGAAACAGAAAGAAGCTGAAAACGAGATGCTCAACAAGCAGAAAGAGATGCAAGAACTTGAGAGGAAAAAGCTTGAACAAGAAAGGATGCTTGCGGAGGAAAACCAGCAACTGCGTGAGAAACTTCAGCAGCTTGAGGTTGCTCAAAAACTCACCCAGGAGATTCACATCCAGACTGAATATAAAAAAGTCCTCAATGGTCAAAGTATTTCTAATGAAGTTGACGGCACACATGGGTTCTCAGCATTGTCTTTCGATGGCATTCGTGAGAAAGTGCCTGCAAGTAGACTTTTTGACATAGGACTTTTAAGCAAAATGGATTATGATAAGCTCCAAAGTGGTGACACTACAATCCAAGAACTCAGCAAGACGGACAAACTTAAAACAGTTCTTAAGGGCAAGGACTGCATTGGTGGCCTTCTTGTACATCCAAATCAAAAAATGCCCATCTATCAAGCTGTCAAGGAGAAGAAGATTGCTCCTGGAACAGGGCTAGTCCTCCTGGAGGCACAGGCTGCTTCTGGATACATAATTGACCCAGTTAAAAACAAGAAACTCTCTGTCAATGAGGCAGTTAAAGAGGGTCTAATTGGACCTGAACTTCACAACAAGATGCTGTCTGCAGAGAGAGCTGTCACTGGTTACAAGGATCCATACACAGAGGCAAAGATCTCCCTCTTTGAAGCTATGAAGAAGGGTCTCATTGGGGAAGATCATGCCTTCAGATTGCTTGAGGCTCAGATAGCAACAGGTGGCATTATTGATCCAGTCAACAGTCATCGTGTGCCAACTGAAATAGCCTATAAGCAGGGTCAGTTTGATGCAGCCACCAATAAAATCCTACAAAATCCAACCGATGATGTGAAGGGATTCTATGATCCAAACACCCAAGAAAATCTGACTTACCGCCAGCTGATAGAAAGGTGTGTCGCTGATCCAGAAACAGGACTGCTTCTTTTGCCCATCTCTGAGGAAGCTGCTCTAAATGCCAGAATATTCACAGATGAGGAAACGAGGGATGTCTTTGACAAGACAACTGTGTCTGTGCCATTTGGCAGGTTTAAAGGAAAGACTGTGACCATCTGGGAGATTATAAACTCTGAGTATTTCACCGAGGACCAGAGAAAAGACCTTATCCGTCAATACAAAACTGGAAAAATTACAGTTGAAAAGATCATCAGAATTGTTCTAACTGTGGCAGAGGAAAAAGAGAAAAAGAATGAGCTTGCCTTCGAAGGCCTGAGAGCACCTGTACCTGCTACAAAACTTCTTGAATCCAAAGTTATTGACAAAGACCTCTATAACAAGTTGCAGAAAGGACAACTGCAGGTTAAAGATGTGTCTGAGATGGAGCATGTGCGCAATGCCTTGAAAGGCACTAACTGCATTGCAGGAGTAATTATTGACTCAAACAAACAAATAATGTCCCTTTATGATGCCATGAAAAGGGAGATGATGAGACCTGGGCCTGCTCTTAATCTCTTGGAAGCGCAAGCTGCTACAGGATATGTCGTAGATCCTGTTAAAAACCAAAAACTTACAGTGGATGAGGCTGTCAAAGCAGGTGTTGTAGGTCCAGAGCTTCATGAAAAACTACTTTCTGCAGAAAGAGCTGTCACAGGCTACAAAGATCCTTACACTGGAAAAACGATTTCTCTGTTCGAGGCTATGAAGAAAGATCTGATCATGAAGGAACAGGGAATTCGGCTGCTTGATGCACAACTGGCAACGGGAGGCATCATTGATCCTGTTCACAGTCACCGTATTCCACATGACATTGCCTGCATGAAGGGCAGTTTTGATGATGCAACCCACAAGGTTTTGACTAGCCCAACTGATGATGTTAAAGGATACTTTGATCCAAACACTCAGGAATATGTCACTTATCTGCAGCTTTATAAAAGATGTGTCACTGACAAAAAGACTGGCCTTCAGCTTCTTCCTTTGTCTGAGCAAGCCATCAATGCCAAGGAGGAGTTGAAGTATACTGATGCCCAGACCAAAGACGCAATGACACAGGAAACTGTTGAAGTTCAGAGTGGACCTTTCAAAGGAAGAAAGGTTACAGTATGGGAGCTCATTAACTCTAACTATCTCACTGAGGAGCAAAGACTTGACTTAATAAGGCAATACAGATCTGGAAAAATGACAATTGAGAAGATTACAAAGTTTTTAATTGTAATTGTCACTGAGAAAGATGCAAAGAAACAAGAAGAAGGCTGCTTTAAGGGACTAAGGGCAGCAGTTCCAGCCAAGTCATTATTTGACTCTAAAATCATTGACAAGTCTATCTATGATTTGCTGGAACAAGGTAAAAAGACTCCAAAAGAGGTCAGCAAAAACACTTCAGTCAACAAGTATCTTCAAGGCACTGAGAGCATTGCTGGAGTTTACCTTGAGCCTACAAAAGAGAAAGTCAGCATCTACCAAGCAATGAGAAAGAAATTCCTCAGACAAAACACAGGTATTGCCTTGCTTGAAGCTCAAGCTGCCACAGGATTCATTGTGGATCCATCAAGAAATGAATGTCTCACTGTGGATGATGCAGTTAAAGCAGGCCTTGTTGGTCCGGAGCTTCATGAGAAACTTCTCTCTGCTGAAAAAGCTGTCACTGGATATAAAGACCCATTCACAGGCAATAAGATCTCCCTATATCAAGCCATGGAGAAAGACCTTATCCTCAAAGAACATGCCATGCCACTCTTGGAGGCACAGTTGGCCGCAGGTGGAGTTATTGATCCAGTAAACAGTCATCGTATTCCTGTTGATATTGCAATTCAACGTGGCTATGTTACCAAACAGCTGGCCAGCAGCATTGCTGAAAGCAAGTACTTCTCTGACCCTGCATCTGATGAGAACATATCATACAAACAGTTGAAAGACAAGTGTATGGCAGATCCTGACACAGGTTTAAATCTATTAAAGCTCTCTAAACCACAGGCCCCAACAGTTGTGGAGAAGACATACCTTTACAGTGAAGAACAAACCCAGAGCGATCTGTCCACTGCCCAGGTTGATCTACCTATTGAAGGTCAAGGCTCTATGTCTCTCTGGGATGTCATGAATTCAAATCTACTACCTGAGGAGCAGAGGTCTCAGCTTCTGGAAGAATATCGTTCTGGCAACATAACAAAGGAACGGATGATAATCATTATAATTGAGATTCTGGAGCAGAGAGAAATTATTAAAGGGGGTAACATCCAGACGGGCACAAGAAGACGTCAAATTACTATTGAAGATCTTTACAATGCCCGCATCATTGACCTTGAGACCTTCAACCTGTTGAAGAAAGAGAAAAAGACTATGCGTGATGTCATGGAGATGCAAAGTGTTAAGCAGTACTTGTATGGAACTGGCAGTGTTGCTGGTGTGGTGACTGATTCAAATTCCAAAATCAGCATTTATCAAGCAATGAAGAGAGAGCTGATGAAGCCAGACATTGCGATTGGTCTTTTGGAGGCTCAAGCAGCCACTGGATTCATAATTGATCCTGCCAGGAATGAAATGCTCACCGTAGATGAAGCAGTGCGCAAAGGTGTGGTTGGCCCTGAAATTCATGATAAACTTTTGTCTGCAGAGAGAGCAGTCACTGGTTATAAGGATCCATATAGTGGAAAGGTTATCTCCCTCTTCCAAGCAATGAAAAAAGACCTTGTGCCCGAGGACTATGCCCTAAGGCTACTTGAAGCTCAGACAGCAACAGGCGGTATTGTTGATCCAGAATATAACTTCCACCTGCCATCAGAGATTGCCACAAAACGTGGATATATTAACAAAGAGATAAATGAAAAGCTGTCTGATGATGTTAAAGGATACGTTGATCCATTAACTGATGAAAAGGTTTCATATGCTCAGCTTCTGAAAAGATGCAAGGTAGACAAAGATGGGCTATATCTGTTGTCTCTAGCAGACAGAAGGCTGCTCTTCAAAGGTCTCAGAAAAGAAATAACAATAGAGGAGTTATATCGTTCAAAAATCATTGATGAACAAACAGTCAGTGAACTTAATGAGGGGCTTCTAACAGTGGAGGAGGTGAGCAGTAGGTTGCGGAAATATCTTGAGGGCTCAAGCTGTATTGCTGGCGTGTTTGTGGAGTCTTCCAAAGACCGTCTATCTATCTACCAAGCCATGAAAAAGAATATGATCAGACCAGGTACTGCTTTCGAGTTGCTGGAAGCTCAAGCAGCCACAGGTTATATCATCGACCCTATCAAGAACCTCAAGTTAACAGTAAATGAAGCAGTTAAGATGGGAATCGTCGGACCAGAGTTCAAAGACAAGCTCCTGTCTGCTGAGAGGGCTGTGACTGGCTATAGAGATCCTTATACAGGCAAAATGATCTCATTGTTTCAGGCAATGAAAAAGGGCCTGATTTTGAGAGACCATGGAATTCGTCTTCTTGAGGCCCAGATTGCTACTGGAGGAATTATTGACCCAGAGCAGAGTCACCGCTTGCCAGTCGAAATTGCCTACAACCGAGGGTTTTTCGATGAGGAGATGAACGAGATCCTCAGTGACCCATCAGATGACACCAAGGGCTTCTTTGACCCGAACACTGAAGAGAATCTTACATACCTGCAGCTGATGGAAAGGTGTATTGAAGACCCAGACACAGGTCTTGTGCTCCTGCTTCTAAAAGAAAAGAAACGCGAAAGACAGACTTCTTCCAAATCCTCCGTTCGCAAACGCAGAGTTGTCATTGTAGATCCTGATTCAGGCAAAGAGATGACTGTGTATGAAGCCTACCGCAAAGGGCTTATTGACCACCAGACTTACCTTGAACTTTCAGAGCAAGAGTGTGAATGGGAAGAAATCACAATGACATCATCAGAAGGGGTAGAAAAGTCTTTACTCATTGACCGAAGATCAGGTCGACAATATGACATTGAGGACGCTATTGCAAAAGGCCTTATTGACCAGATTGCAATCGACCAGTACCGCTCCGGCACACTTTCTATCACAGAATTTGCTGATATGTTATCTGGAAACATGGGCGGTTTTCGTTCACGATCCTCTTCCTTTGGATCCACTTCTTCTTTTCCAATGAGCCCCATACCTACCATCAAAACTCCTGCAACTATATGGAATGATCCATCTGAGGAGACAGGTCCTGTGGCTGGAATCCTTGATACAGATAGCCTGGAAAAAGTTTCAGTCACTGAAGCCATGCGTAGGAACTTAGTGGATTCTATAACTGGCCAGAGACTGTTGGAGGCACAGGCTTGTACTGGTGGCATAATAGACCCATCTACTGGAGATAAATTCCCAGTTGCCGAAGCAACAGAGAAAGGTCTTATAGATAAGATAATGGTTGACAGACTCAACTTAGCCCAGAAAGCTTTCCATGGATTTGACGATCCTCGCACTAAAGTCAAAATGTCTGCTGCTCAGGCTCTCAAGAAAGGCTGGCTTTATTATGAGGCAGGACAGCGTTTCCTGGAGGTGCAGTATCTTACCGGTGGCCTTATTGAGCCAGATGCTGAGGCACGTATCTCTTTAGAGGAGGCAATCAGGAAAGGTTCTATTGATGGCCGTACAGCCCAAAAGCTCAGAGATGTGAGTGGTTACACAAAGTATCTTACATGTCCCAAAACCAAACTGAAGATCTCCTATAAGGATGCCATGGACAGAAGCATGGTTGAAGAGGGATCTGGCCTTAGGCTTCTGGAAGCCTCATCAACATCAAGTAAAGGTCTCTACAGTCCCTACAATGCCAGTGGTGCTGCATCTGCCTCTGGATCTCGGACTGGGTCCAGGACAGGCTCTAGGTCAGGTTCAAGAAGAGGCAGCATTGATGCTACTGGCTCTGCATTCAGCTTGAACTTCTCATCATCATCATATACTTCCTCCAGTTACAACCGCAGATTTTAAAGCTCGACCCCATGTGGTCCAGCAGCTTTCATATCAATGCTGACTCAATACACTAGTTACATAATACACAGAAATTAATTAGACAAAAAGAATGATTTTTTTTCTGCTTTGCATGTGTTTGGAAAATATAGGAAAGTATAGGAAAATGCATTCCAAAAACTACCAGTATCTTTTTTGTCTGACAATGGCTAAGTTCCCATTTTATGTAGTTTGGATGCTTAGGAACTATTAATTACCTGGTTAGCTTTTATCATAGTTCAAGTTATTTCAGTTTATGCTGATATGTTATGTATTTTGAAAGTGGTATTTTTATTTTCTTATTTTATACTTAAATACAGCATCTAAATTCAGGAAATGTTTAAATACTGCAAATTACTTTCAGCATTTTGGAGATTTTTTTTTAAATCCAACTCAGATTAGACTGTATTTAATATTTCTTATATTGAGTCTATATTTCTACTTATTATTTTTGAAAACATTTTTAATATTTTGGTTTATTTCAGAATAATGTACCAGAAAATATACCAAGTTTTACAAAAAAGAAATTAGATTAACAAAGAGTGTGGATATTTTTACATATTTGTATAGATTTAATACAGATATATTAGAGCAAAAAAAAAGGTGCAGCTTGTTTCATGGAATGTAAAAAACACTATACCTATGCATAAACACTAAAGGAAGAAGCAATCACCTTGTGCAACAAGCCAATATTTATGTCCTCTAAAACTGGAGTTTTCTGTTATAAAAGTCAATTTTCATTTACTGGATCCAGTCCCTGTCCAAAGTCCTTTGCAAAAGAAATCATTACCCCTGACTGACAGTTAAGGAGTCCTCAAGGCCCAGATTCCTCCAGTTCAGTCCTCCACTGACGTGTTATCCAATGAAGATTTCAGATGTCTCAGGTGTCTGATCCATTCCTCACTCATAACATCTGGATGAAATGTAGTACTTGTAAGTTGAACTATAAATTTAAAACAACACAGATTTTACTTTTCAAAATTCTTTTTACTGTCTCAAAGCCTTTCTTACTTAGTTCTGTCACTGTGCTTTTTAAAACAGCTAGATTAAGTTTCTGAAATCTTGAACAGCTTCTTTAACAAACTGAATGCCATATGTGACCCATGCTGGCAAAATGAGTCAAAATCAAACGGCAACCTCTCAAAGCCAACACGGAAGTGACTTAAACTCCAATTAATCGACTGGCCGCTAGGGACAGGCTCCAAAGGGGAGTCAAATCTGTATCTCCCCCATGTTAAAATGGCCAACTTTACAGCAGAATTATTTTTACAGCCTGGTACAAAAAGTGGTTTTTGTCTATATAGCTAATTTAGCCCTTCATGACAACTGTGAGGGGGGTCTCATCCATTTAAATTATATTATAAATTATATTAAACCTCAAAGTTCTGCATAATTAAGGTAGCCACCAAGTGGCCACCCCTTGAGTGACAGGTGGATTGCCAATATGGTCGAGCTAGGTGGGCGTGGCTTCAGCAACCAGGCACCTCAGCTCCAACCACGTCCCGCCTCTTTGCCCATTTTCAGTTGTCTGGGAGTGACGCGCTGTCAAGATGGCGATGGCCCACTTTAGGCTTCAGAAATGCTCTTCAAAAACCTACGGGTGACGTCACGGACACTACGCATAGCGATTCCAATGCTCCAAATAGCAATTAAACATCTAAAAGTATCTTTATTTGTACATTTTCTGAGAAGAGTACCTTTCCTTTGTCCATGAAAAATGCAGTTTTTCTCTGCTTGACTTCTTGACGGTGTTTCCCCTCAGCACAAGTTTGGTAGGCCTATCGTTGTAAAGCGCAGCATTCCAACTTTGTGAATATTCATATTCTGAGTCTGTCCCCATGAAATATGATTTTCAAACTCATGTTGATGTAAACAAAACAATCTGTTGTCTTAAATGAACTTTTGGTTAACTGTCGAGGAAAAACATCTGATGTGTAACATTATATTAGATCCGTGCATAACAGTAGATAGGCCTATACATATATAGGCTGTCTGTATCATTAATGTTAATCAAACAATTGTGGTATCATGGATGGGGGGGGTGGGTGAATATATACTATATATATATATTGGTGTGTGCCATTTTAAGGTTTCTAGGTGATTTTTGTTTTGGAACCTTCAGAAAACTTTTACTAGATTTTTCTCAAAATTGAATTAGCTGACTCTATCAACTTCAAACAGGTGTAGCTCGGTCATTTTTAGCCTGATTCCAACAAATCATACATCATTTTTATAGAGAATGTGAAAATAACAATAACTAATTTTTGAAAATTTGCTCATTGCGACTCATTTTGCCAGCACGGGTCACAAATGTTTCCTTGACAGCATTCAGCCATATAATAGTTGTGCTTGTGTCATTTATAGTTTGCGTTTTGTCATGTCCCCCCCACACAGAGATCATCCGTTACTAGATATGGACTTGAAGATGCCACGCATTTGGTCTTGGAGCACAAGATAAATGACGCTCATCAGCAGCCCACATCCTTAGACATTCAGGTAGTGTATTATACGTTCACATTTGTTTTTGCACCTATGTTTGATACCAAGTATATTTTCGTTTCCCTTCATTCGTTGCCTTTTTGTCATTTTGTTGCTTCATAGTATATTTTTATTGTTTTTAGATCCTTACTGAGGGTTTTCTTCTTCCATTGCATCTGCCATTTGCATGAAGACACTAGAGGCTAGGGCTACCTTGAAGTTTGCCTTGGATATCAATGGGAGCTGGACTTTGGAGTTTACACAAAATAATTATAAACAGCAAAAGAATTGGATCCATTAAACTGTTCTTAATGTGGACTTTTATGTAGAATCTCTGAGTTCAACTGCCTACATTGTTTCTAGCCCCGAAATATGTTTTTAAATAAAACACTTGATACACTACACATATCCTTGTGTTGCACTTCTCCAGGAGGTTACACATTTACATAATACAGATCAATACAGATTGCATGTTTGACTGAATGTATTTAGGCTCATTTGGGGTTATGGCCATTTTTGTTTTTTATTTTTACATTTCCTGTGCCAAAAATGTTTTGGTCATTTGTTGCCTCCCATGTATTTCTTTGCTTGTTTTTATATTACTGTACTGTTGTGCCTTTTGAAAGTACATTACTTTTTTCTTTGTATTTCTTCTTTTTTTCCTTTTTTTGACGTTATATATGTAAAATATTTTTTTGCATGTTTCACTAACTTGTGTTTCTAAAAATATGAAGAATAGAATTTTGAATTATTACCAATATATAAAAGAATATATGAGTAAAAGATGTATGAAATACTAACTGGTGGATGAACCTTTTCCTTAAGAGTTACTGGTAATAAAAAATGAGTTTTTAAAAACACAATAACCAAGTGTAAATAAATATATTTTGGAAAGATCAGTTCCAGTCTTGTAGAGTTTGTGTTTTTTCTTAATTGATTATCTATTTCACTGTGACATTCCAGGTAAATATAAGTAATCATGTATCAAAACACTTTTACTTAGCAAGCAACTCAATATGAATAATCACCACACTACTTAAAACATACAACCAGGAAACATAATGCAGATGATGGTACTGATTGAGAAACAGTCAGAATTCAGTGCATGGTGTCCTCTGGTGGAAGGGAAGTTGGATGACAGGCTCAGATGACATTATGTTAAATCTGTAGGCTGAAAGACAGAACCCAGAGGGAGACACATTTATGGATGGACTGCCCTTCTGCCATTACGCTACCGACAGCCTCTCTGGTCCCCCTGCATTAACTGCACCTGTGCCGTGCCTTTCTCCACATGATGGTGGCTCTACGGTATGTTTTCAGATCAACAGAGAGATAGAATAACACTCGTGAAGGAAACCACAACAAATCTAATGTACAAAAATAATTCGATTTATAAGCTGAAAATATTTGATATGCAAATAATTGCGAATGAATGAATAAATATGTGCATGTAATTAAGTGTATTTGGTGTCCATCTGTTTCAGGAATCAGCTGCACAGAAGGGCAGACAAGGGTAAACTAAATACAATGCTCATTTCCAGTTTTATATTTTATCATTAAACCCCATTATATATATGTATATATTCATTATATTATATTGGGAAATTTGTTTTGCTTAAACAATTCTCCAACAATTTTGATCTATTTTCCAGTTAAAGGCACACTATGTAAGATCTTTGGATTAAAGGAACACGCCAACTTTTTGGGACTTTATCTTATTCCCCGTATCCCCCAGAGTTAGATAAGTACATACCATTCTCATCTCCGTGCGTGCCATAACTCTGTCTGACACACCCACCGTTAGCCTAGCTTAGCACAAAGACTGGAGGTAAATGGCTCCAGCTAGCCTACTGCTCAATAAGTGACAAAATAACGCCAACATTTTCCTATTTACATGTTGTGATGTGTATAGTTACATTGTGTACTAAGACCGACGGAAAATTAAAAGTTGTGATTTTCTAGACCGATATGACTAGGAACTATACTTTCATTCCTGTGTAATGATCAAGGAATTTTACTGCTGTACCATGGGTTCAGCGGCGCAATGATATTATGCAGCACCTGAAAATAGGCTAACTTCCATCAACATAACAAACGTGTAACAGACTTCATTGTGATTTATTTTATAATTTGTTTTTTGTGTACATTTTTGACATTTATGTGTGTTTAAATAGGTTTAAGGTCTGCATTATCTGTTTTAATAAGTAGGGACTTATATTTTGACGGATGTTGTAGTCTACGGAAAGATAGTGAGAGCTTGCGGTTCATCGGAGTGGTCAGGCAGATTTAAAGTTTGCAGTTTGTTAAGCACGACCCGAAAAGACATAAGGTGTGTATGTGCTTTTTTACTGTCATTTGTAATGAGTATTTTTGTGTATTTAGCTGTATGTTAATGATAATGCTATGAAGAGAGAGAGTTTGTGTACGAGGTGTTAATGCGCACTTCTTTGCTTTATTTGTTCAGCTCTTACAGTGATTTTTTGGAGATCAAACGGTTTCAATAAACTCCATGAAACATCAGTAAAGTCTGGCCATCATTCGGACAGGGTCACAACGTGACAATCTTGCACCATAGACAGTAAAAGAAATGGACACAGCTACCCCATAAGCTGTGTCCCAAAGTGAAGGGTGCGCACTTCGAAGGCCAGGCCACGCGTCGCCTGGGGGATGGGGTTGCCAGGTCTGCACAACAAAACCCCTCCAATTGCTAATCAAAAGTAGTGGAATCACGGCCAAAATGTGGAAAAATATGCCAAAACGCGGGGTGCGCCGATAGAAATATTGCTAATGTAAAGACAACTTAAAGGTCCCATGGCATGGCATTTTTCTATTATTTTATAGTGTTTCCTGAGGTGTACTTATATTGTTAGTATGATTTTTACATCATAAAATGTCATAATTTAGAAATAAAAGGCATTTTTTCTATACTGCTGTTTGCCCTGTGGCTGAATGCCCTGTTTCAAGAGGCGTGTCTGCAGTGAGACTTCAGTAAAAACGCCCACTGTTGTGATTGGCTGACATCTTTGCATTTTAAATGAGCGTAGGGGGCGTGGTTTAACGAGGCACAAGTCTGCCAGAGACGGATGGACCTGAGTTCACTTCTCATCAGTTCTCAGTCTCAGTTCAGGGTGAACTGTTGTAGTTACTAGCATATACTTCAGGTTATTAGTCTATTTCTAGTCGGAGGGACTGTCACTCATGTCAGAAAGTTAGTAACTTTAGCAAATTATGGATCAGCGCTGACTCGAGACGCGAACCGTTTAGAACGATTCAGTCCGATTTGGTGAACTGGTTCGGTTCACTAAAAAGAACCGATTCAAAAGAATGATTCGTTCGCGAACCGGACATCATGGAGACGAAGCGATTGCTAACAAAGTTATTTATAGTAACTACTGAGTTATGAGAGCGCTGTCAGTCAGCGTGAGTTTATTGTGTTTGTATCTGAGAGTTCTGAATAAACACGAGTCCCAGTCACGCCGAGTCCGTCTTCATCATTATTACCAACTTTGTAACACATGCAAAGTGCCATTACAGCGAGATGAACGAGTTAGTAAGTGTTGAGTATAGCATTATTTCTAGATATGTTCCAATCATATGAAAAGCGTCAGTGACACGCATTGAGTAACGTTACACAGCGCAAACAAAGACACAACAACAGTAATCGAATGTAATCCAGTTTATTGTGGGGAAAGCTGGCTAGCCTAGCCCAGATATTCTCACGCTTACCCCCGTCTGCTTAATCTCACGCCGCGTTTGGTGCCTCCGCTGTGGGCCAGATGCAGTACTGGGGGTCGGGGATGTTGAAGGCCGAGCTTCGGCGTGTGTGAGGTTTATCTCTAAAGATCTGACTGCTGATGTTAAACAGAAAAGACTGTATGCACATTTTAGAACCGATAGACGCGACGAGGACGTACAAAAACACTGACTCACAAGATAGAAAACACGAAAACACCGTTCTGTCTGGAGAGAGAGAAGCCGCTGCGTGTGCACGAATAATAAATAATTAGCTACACATAAGAGATCACTGATCACAGATCCGAAGGAACTGAAGAAAGACTTCTGTTTTCATTTGTACATCCAAACACTGAGAAACTGCCAGCATTCACTCGTTCACAAGGAATGATCTCTCGAGCGTTTGCATGGGCGTGGCAGATTCTCTGGGCGGAGGAAAGGGAGGTAACCGTTCCTGCTTGGACGTCAAAACAGGAGACTTCAGGATTGGCTCGTCTGGCCTGTCATTTTCTCAAAGGCAGAGAGAGACAGCCAGAACTCGGGTTTACACCGATCAACATTTCTATCCACTTGGGGACAATATTCAGGCTAGGGGAACTCATATTAATGTTGAAAAACCTCATAAAATGAAATTTTCATGCCATGGGACCTTTAAACCTGTGGACTATAGGCTACAAACAACCCACATCAACAGTGATATGCAGTCCAATTCCAGACTTGGCAACACTGAACCGAGCTCATTGAATGGGCTATGGGTGTGTGACAACTGACGTTTGCGAGGACATTTTAAAAAGAGATATGGAGCAGAATTTTTTTTTGGCTTTTTATGAGTTTTATTGGATTTTGACATGCTTCAAAGCCTGCGACCATGGGAGACTGGACCACAACATAAAACACGTAAATCTGTAGCCTATGGTTAATTATGTTAAATGTAACTGTTACAATATATTTTAAACATTTATATATTTACGTCCAAGTCTTTATTTAAAGGATTAGTTCATTTTTAAATAAACTTTTGCTGATTATTTACTCACCCCCATGTCATCCAAGATGTCCATGTCTTTCTTTCTGCAGTCGAAAAGAAATTAAGATTTTTGATGAAAATATTCCAGGATATTTCTCCATATAATGGACTTCAATGGGCTCCAAATGGTTCAAGGTCCAAATGACAGTTTCAGTGCAGCTTCAAAGGGCTTTAAACGATACCAGACGATGAATAAGGGTCTTATCTAGCCAAACGATCAGTTTCTGTGAGAAAACGAGCAGTATTTATGCTATTATTTTACCTCTTATCAGTCGAACGTGATCATCTCTGAGCTCCGCCATAACTTCCGCCAAGTGAGGTCAAATACGATCGTGGTCATAGTGTATACGTAGATGCCTCATTAGCGCCTGCACGGATCAGTAGAATGAGGCATCTACGATCGATATATCTATGATCATGATCGTATTTGACCTCACTTGGTGGAAGTTATGGCGGAGCTCAGAGATGATCACGTTCGTCTGTTAAGAGGTAAAATAATAGCATAAATACTGCTCGGTTTCTCACAGAAACTGATCGTTTCGCTAGATAAGACCCTTATTCATAGTTTGGTATTGTTTAAAGGTCCCGATCTTCGTGATCCCATTGTTCAAACTTTAGTTAGTGTGTAATGTTGCTGTTAGAGCATAAATAATACCTGTAAAATTATAAAATCAAAGTTCAATGCCAAGCGAGATATTTTATTTAACAGAAGTCCCCTTTCAAAGCCTACAGCGAACGGCCGGCTTGGACTAAATCCTGGTACTTCCTTCATAAATGACGTCAGAAGAACAGACTAACCTCCGCCCACAAGAATACGCGGAAAAAAGGGGGCGTGGTCTTGTTGCTGTCCCACGTGGAGAAGAGGAAGTGTCGCGTGGAGAAAAGGAAGTGTTGCGTTTGAGTGTGTTTGTCGCCATGTCGTCGAGATGCTGTTATTTTCATCCCGGAGTCAAATCACCTTTGTTTGGCTTTCCCAGGGACGTTGTAGAGATCATTAAGCAGAGATCATATATATCCCGTTAAGAGGCGTGACCTTTCCATACAAGTTACGTGCGCTAAGCTGCTGTCAAATCACAACACGGGAACCGCTGGCACAATCAGAACTCGTTACGTATTTCTGAAGGAGGGACTTCATAGAATAAAGGAAGTCATCAGCCGTTTTTAGGAGAGGGAAAACAGCGGTATACAGATAAGTAAATTGTGTGAAAAATACTGTTTTTTTACACGCGAAACATGAACACATGTTATATTGCACACTGTAAACACAATCAAAGCTTCAAAAAAACACGAAGAACAGGACCTTTAAATGTAACTGTTACAATATATTTTAATAATTTATATATTTACGTCCAAGTCTTTATTTAAGTACTTATTTTTATTCAACTCACATCATCTCGGATGCATTGTACTTTTTATGACATGGCAGCCCCGCAAACCTGCAGACAGTGGACATATGCACTCATCTCCAGATGAAGATGATGTCCCGCTGGCACAGGCCAGGGTCTCTATTGTGCATTATTCCCCATCCCGGTCCAGCTCCACCAGCGTCTCCCGCTCAGCTCAATTAAAGTGTACATACAAATGTTTTCTTCTGTTTTAGCTGTTAGTTTAAATTTATGTTGTTTCTGATGTTAAACTTAAAGGGTTAGTTCACCCAAAAATGAAAATTATGTAATTAATTACTCACCCTCAATGCCATCGACACCCATAAGACCTCCGTTCATCTTCGGAACACAAATAAAGATATTTTTGTTGAAAGCTGATGGCTGAGAAAGGTCTCAGATAGACCCATAAAAGGCACTAAAAACGTCGTTACAAAGTCCATCTCACTACAGTGGCTCTACAATAATTTTACAAAGCGACGACAGTCGTTTTTGTGCGTAAAATAAATTCAAAATAACGACTTTATTCCACAAGTTCTTGTCTTCCGTGTAGACCTCGGACGTGAACTCACGAAGCACCACGACGCATGCGCGAGAATATTACGAGGATCCGGCGTTCGGACACATGACCCGGAAGCGAGGAGGAGCTTTGTTTACAAGCAGACGTATCTAAGCTGTTGAATTCTACATTGACCGTGCTTTAGGTCTCGGCGTAGTGCTCAAAATGGGACTAAAGTGTGCATTTCATGGATTCCCGAACGCCGGCGCTACGTCATATTCTCGCGCATGTGTCGTGGTGCTTTGTGAGTTCACGACAGAGGCCAAAACGGAAGACAAGAACTTGTGGAATAAAGTCGTTATTTTGATTTTTTTTTTTCGCACAAAAACTATTGTCGTCTCTTCGTAAAATTATTGTAGAGCCACTGTAGTGAGATGGACTTTGTAACGACGTTTTTAGTGACTTTTATGGGTCTTGTGAGTGTAAATGTACTGAATGCCAATGGAGGCCTATCTGAGGCCTTTCTCACCCATCAGCTTTCAACAAAAATATCTTCATTTGTGTTCCGAAGATGAACGGAGGTCTTATGGGTGTCGAACGACATGAGGGCGAGTAATTAATGACAGAATATTCATTTTTGGGTGAACTAACCCTTTAAGTTATATTGAAGGCCTATGAATCGTTGTAAATTCTTTAAGTAATGTATAGACCAATTTATTTTCATTTACACATTTTAATTTACATGACAAGAAAATATATGTATGAACATATATGAATTTGTTTAATGTACAAATTATAACTTGCATTACAAAAATAAACAATGTACAGAACAACCACTTCTCTTTTAGACTACACATTTCAAGTTAACGAAAATGAATAGACAGCAATTACTTTGTTTTTTATTTACAAATAACTTGCTTAAAAAATAAATAATATAGAGAAATTGTTCTGTGCATCCCGGCCACGACTTTACATTCAGCCTTTGGAGGAGACTTTCGGTTGCCTAATGGACCGTCGTCAGTGAGCGACATTCATTCATTTATATAAAATACTTTATTTTGCAGTACAGCTTGTAAAGTCAGCAGTTTTCGTTTATTTGCATTTTGACTTATAGTTTTTTGAGTGACAGATGTCGCATTTAATTTAGCCTATTTTTGTCTGAGACATTTTTTTGCTACGGTGTTGACAGTATGATAAGAAAAATAAATAAATGATTGCATGGCCAACATAGCCAATTACTTTTGTTATCCCCTCTCTTTCTGTAGGGGAAATTTAAAAGGGAGATCCTGGAAACGTAATCTTAATTTACCTGGATCGGTCGGGCCGGGAATAAAATAATTTATAGCGGGTGAACACGAAGTGAATTTGAAGCGCAAGCGGGGGGGTGCGGTACGGATCCTATTGCGGGAGCAGGACGAAAAAACAGCCCCGCGCAGATCTAATTTGTATTTAAAGAAAGTGCAGAAAAAAGAAAGATAAAAGAAAAAATAAAGAAAGAGCGAAAAGGGAGAGAATGGACTGATTCCTCTTCTTGAGAGAATGGTTGAGAAATAAATAACATTTATGCAAGTTAAAATTGGGAAATTAAAGTTTTGCCAGGTTGCCCGGGGCAGGGAACTGTGCGAATGCACTAAACGTTTTGTTTACTTCAACGTTTTGTTAAGTTCAAGCGGTTGCGCTGTTGTGTTCAATAGTAGCCTATCCAGGCTAGACTTGCCGACCGATACCGTCTTTCACTGGGAAATTTAATCCCACGCCACAAGAAATCTGATCGAGTGCCGCGGGAATGTGGACCAGTCAAATCTTGTAGTCACCAGTGTGCTATGAATTCTGGGATAGGGTAGGCTGCGAAGTTGTGCGAAGGTTACATCTGTTGTACACTTCCTTTGCCTGAGAAACGGAGGGCGCATTTTGAAGTCGCTTTCGACTTGCAGCAGCCTTCGTAGTGCCTCTGTGAGGCAATCGCACTTCAAATGTGGCCTTCGAAGTGCGCGCCCTTCACTTTGGGACACAGCTATAGACTTCACGGAGAAAAAATTAAGTCACGTAGAAGCACTCACTGCACAGCCTCAGACTGAGCTTGACGACGTAGATGTGACGTGAGCAACCTGTCTGACAGTTGTATGTCTTCTAGTAGTTGTGCAAAGTGAAATCTGAATCACGTTAAATCACGAAAATATTTTGTCCCGTTGCTTTTGACTCTCTATGGGCTTCTCCCCTTGCTTCTCCCTTGACTTTATCGGACTTTATGCCTCCACGTCCCCCCGATTGCCTCATAGACAGTAAAAGATTTCCTACGAGCTTCTCCTTGGGTCTATATGGTAATTTGCTCAACAACGCGACACAGTCGCATGGTTATGACGCAATCATTAGCCTATATTTTACAAAAACAGCTTCAACGGGGCGATAGTGTAAGATACAAGGTAATGGAGTCTTTTATACATTGTCGTGTTTGTTTAGAAATAAACAATGGACGAATGGAGTCTTTAAACGCCTCAGATGTAAAGATATTCACTGTCAAAGTGAGGCCAAAATGAATGGGAGTCAATGGGATGCTAACAGCAGGTGATGGCTTGGTCAGCAATGGCTGCCCCTATGGAAGGTACGCTTTCCGGGTGTAGGATTACCTCCTTGGCTTGCACAGAGAGTGCTGGGGACTATTATCATAATATGATAATAGTCATATTGCATAATATGACTATTATCATGCTGCATAATATCATTGCGTCGCTACACTCATGGTACGGCTCAAAGTTCCTGATCATTACACAGGAATGAGAGTATAGTTCCTAGCCATATCAGTCTAAAATAAAAACTTTTTATTTTCCATCGGCCTTAGTACACGATGTAATTATACACATCACAACATGTAAATAGGAAAATGTTGGCGTTAATTTGTCACTTCCTCCATTCTTTGTGCTAAGCTAGGCTAGCAGTGAGTGTGTCAGACACAGTTATGGCACGCATGGAGATGAGAATGGTATGTATTGACTTATCTAACTCTGTAGGATACGAATAAAAACCACAAGAACAGTGTTATATGTTTTGTTGACTTGTGTACTTGTGACTTGTGTAATTTTACAGACATTTCCGTTAACCCTAACATAGAGCGCAATGAAGCTCAAAATTCTAAATACAGATAAAACATCTGTAAAAAAAAATTAAATACATAATTACATATACATCTATGGAGGGGTCAGAGAGCTCTTGGATTTCATCAAAAAAAATCTTCATTTGCGTTCTGAAGATGAACAAATGTCTTACAGGTTTGGAACGACATGTGGGTGAGGAATTAATGACAGAATTTACATTTTTGGGTGAACTAACCCTTTAAGAGATATAACCACTTTAGAAGGAAAGATCTTAAGCCGACTAGCTGAAGACGTTACTGTAGCTTTAGCCATTAATAGACACTGTACTTCCTTGAGAATAAATTCCAGCACAGCGCCACAACAACCAATGAAATGACCCTTCACAATAGATAATGCTTTACAATTAACTGTTAGAGAGCTACATATGGCAATTTATTTATTCAATAAAACACCTACTCATCTGTTGAGCAATACAAATCTACACATCACCTTTGCAACATAAATCCCTCAGTTCTCATCATCTCCAAAAAGCCAAGCCAATGTTGATTCTTGTGTTATTACAAGCTGCGTCGCTGGTGTGCAGGTACCCATAGGAACCTCAGGACTATACCCATTTTCTAAATTCTAAGCAGATTTATAAGTATATATATTAACGGGGTCATGAACTGGCTTCTTTTTTTGCGTGGTTTTTACATTCAAAAACATCATAATGAATAAGTAATAGGCTATTTTCTACCCTGGTTTTGAGCCTCTCTCATGGAACGCTCAGTTTTTATGGACGTGCCGCACTAAAGACTTGGAAGTAAACGCCCACGGCTAGGATTGGATAAGTTTTGCATATTATAATGAGTTCCGTATCCCCTGTGAGTACACGTGAGGAATTGTTTTGAAAGCGTGTAGGGAAAACGGCAACCGGAATGATTCGCCCACAGGGCTCGCAAAATGTATTTATCATCAAACAAACACAATGATTTATCTCTCATCCACCCGCAATTAATTGGAATGTTATTTTTTATTACTTATAATCGAGAACTGTGCATCAAAACACACATGCACAAGCCTCACTGGAGAGTCAGGGTTAGGCATGATCAAAACTTCCGTGATTGTATTTTTCCTTCAAGTATCAAGTCAAGAGAGTGAACAACGCCCATCAAGAAAGGAATGTTATTTCACTAATTAAGATCACCAGCCTGCCAACGTGCTTATATTTTGGTAGCCTGTCTGGAAAACACATAGCCCCGGGACGTTGGGCTTTGCGAGCCCTGGCCCATACATGTTCTAGTCTGATCCCGAATCGCAGCACAATGAACCAACAACACCTCAACTAAAGGATTCTTTTTTTTAAACAGGTGATTCCCCGGAGGTTGGAGATTTAATGTCAACCTTTCTCGCTCTGTGTGACAACTAACCTATGCCACTCCCACACCATACACACACATCACGTCAACGTAGCTGGTGTGGTGACAAATCAGGTCCTCCCTTGAAATTGGGTCTCTGTTAGGACCTCAAGCAATCCCACTGGCTCAAATTACTTTCAATAGACTTGGTCGGTGTCGTGTCATAGCGTGGGGGAAAACAGTCTATTCCTAACAATGTAAATGCAAGGGGTTAACCCAGTTTAGCCTGTGTAGAATCACTTTTGCCACTCGACAGAGCAAGATACATAGAAAAACTGAGCCATATTTGGTCAGATTGTCCATACAGTCTCTGTGATTGATAAACGACCCAACTGAATCAATGGCCAATGTGTCATTTTCTCATCAAAATACATGCTGCTCCGCCGACCCCCATATAGGTACGTTCATTCAGTGTTCTTTAATTAAATGGATTAAAAGTATGTATTGCATACATAACATTTTAAAATTATCATAAAACCAAAGTCTTGTGCTATGATATCAGCTTGAAGCACAAGCATGAGCCCAGCCCTTCCCATCATGAAATAAAGAAGACTTTTGAATGTTTTGTACATTAATAACTTCACGCATTATGTGGCTATGTGATCGCTCAACTTGAAAAACTGCTTTAACGATAAATTGAGTCCCGTGACAAGTATGAGTTTATTGGCGTTTTATTCAACAGACTTTTGCCATTGCAATTAATGAAATCTTTTTTTTTTATATACCGGCATCATGTAGGGCAAATGATTAATTGTACTGGACATATTGAACAGGCTTTCGGAATTGACGAACGGCTCCGTCCGTTTATTTACAGTAACATTATAAAACTTCAGATTAGGGTTTTAGTAACTTACTAGAGGTGCAGAACGCCACATGGCAATTTTTCGGGACCGCACCAAGCAAAATTCAATCGTAATCATTACAAAGAGTAAAGATAAAGTGTCTAACAAGGTCTACGTGCATTTATTCTAATGGCTTTGTTTTCCCCCACAGCATATGACGTTTTGTGAGCGTTCCCAGTAAGGCCGACCAAGTCTATAGTTACACTCTTTAGTACCTGCAAACAGTTCCTGCATAATCATGTTATGATAAATGCTGTTTTAGCTACGCTACAATGACCATTAAGGTCTTTAGTTAGCTTATGTATTAGCATAGCATACAGGCACCCGATTAGCCTGATAGCTTAGTTTATAGATGCATTTGCACTTACCCTTACCCACAAAAAAAAGAAATGGAAAAAAGTGTCAAGGGTCAAAATATTTAGTGATCTTTTACGAGTTTGGGTGCCCATATAATTTTAGTTAAAAGTGGTAAACAGATTTGACTTGCTTTCTGCAATAGAGGGGCTCGGAGAGGATATTATACTCAAGCTTTGATTGCCCCCCATAACAGGCAAAATTTAACAAAAAAGAGGAGAAGGGGAGGAGGAGGAATGCTGCAAGAACTAACAACTGGTTTTATACCTTGGTATTAATTGGAAGATTAGATGGGCGTACTCCTCCTTAAATTACGTTTAATAACTCCACTTATTGGTCTTAACCATTTTAATCACAAATCACTGGTCAGGAAATTAGTAAGAAATGCAAAAATACTATAGATAAAGTAACGTAACACAGAATAGCCTTCACCTTTGTTTTCTTTAAAGGTTTAAATGAGTCATCATGTGGGTAAACTTGCAGATAGCTTTTTACAGGAAGAAGAGTCTGTGTTGTTCCACTCAATGTTGATGGCAAAAACAATTAATGAGCAGTTGAAAATCTTGCCCAGCTGAGTTTAAAGTGAGACCAAATGTTCACTAATACGGTTTAAATCTGGAGTCTGACCAGGGAAAACATGAGCCTGATGGACTTGTTCTCAAGCCACTTCTTGATCGTCTTTGCAGTTTGGCCAGGATCATCGCCTTGTTGAAAAATAACATCTGATCATTCCTCTTTAGATAACTTTTTAATTGGTGGGAAAAAAGCCATTCTGCACTATTCACTTCTGTACTCTGAAGCACTCAATGGCTCCTCCCACCGTCGACTCCACTCTGGGGCCTCACCGTGGCTGGTCTCTGTACCATCTGGCTCCTGCTCCAGGCTCCTCACTGGCTCCTCCCTCCATCCACTCCTCCTTGGACTGTTTTTCTTGTTTTCTTGTTTTTCTTTTGGTTCCACGCCCTCCTCCAGAGCTAATGTCACATGTCTGTTGTGTTCCTGTGTCCTAGTTTTCCCCAGTCTGTCTAATTAGTAATGTCATTCACCTGTGTCCAGTCAATCACCTTGTTATTCTCATTTGCTTTGTGCACTTAAGCCCTCGTTTCTCCCTCAGTGTTGGTCGGTTCTCGTCTTTAGTTCTACGTGTGAAAGAGTTTCCTGAGTTTTATCATTAAAGTGCCTGTCTCCTGTTCATCCTCGTCTCTGTGAGCTTATATCCTACATGGGACGTGACAGAAGAACCGACCGAAACATCTCGTGTGCCAGACTCATTACCTGGACTGCTCGCTCTGTGTTTTTTATCACGTCAGCCTGAGCGAGCGGTCGAAGGCACGTGTTCCAGCTGACGGTCCTAAGGAGGATTTCGCTGCATTCGTGGAGAGGGTGCTGGTACACAACGACTCTCTATTGACCATCGGCCTCGCAGAGGAGGACATCGTTTCCAGCCCCACTTCACCGCCAGAGACCAGCCAACCACCACCAGCGAGTGACTCGACGGAGATGTTTCACGAGCCCACCGCAGACCCTGGAGACCGGCCACCCGGGAGAGATGAGCCCGTACCAAGGATAAGGACAGAGTGTTTTTAATCGCCTCTGAGCCCAGACCACCTACAAAGTCTGACCAGGTGCGTGAGCCAGCAACGCCGTACGTCACTAAGGGAGTGATTGTGGAGCTCGAGGGCTGGGAGGAAAGCCCCGCCCACAACCCCACCACTGTGGATGAGATGACTGTTGTCCCTGGGAGCTATATTGAGGAACTGAAAGGCGTTTTTGAGGATAATTTAATAAACTTTTTGGGAGAGGTTTCCCCAGTAACCCCTGTTTCTCCAGTTACCCTTGTTTCTCCAGTGTCTCCATCTTCAGAATTCCCGCCCAGCCTCCCTCAGTCAGCCAGTTCCTCAGCCCTCCCTTCACTGCTGTCCTTCAGCCCCTCTGCTCCGCCCACACGTTGTGCGGACCCGCCCAGTGTCTTCGACCATCAGCTCCATCACGCACAGAGGATGTCCTGTCTCCGGCTCCAGCCTCTGTGCCCCCTGCTCCACCTCGGCCCATCGACACTTCATTGCCACCTTGGCTCCTCCCTCCCTCAGCTCCACTGTAAACCATCGGCCATGCGGCTTCTCTGGGCTCCCTTGTCCCTCCGGCTCCACCTTAGTCAGTCGTTGACCTGCCTGCACCTTCGGCTTCGTCTGGCTCCGCCTTCCCCTCAGCTCTGCCTTTTGTCCTCATCCCACTGTTTCAGCCTCTGCCCTCTGGTTCCCCAGTTCTACCACGGGAGCTCGTCGCTGCAGTTCTACCTCGGTCTCCAGGATCTTCAGCATCGCGTGAGCTCATCGGCTCCATCTGGGTCTCTATCAGTGGCTGCATCACCGTTGGTCATCCCCAGGTTGTTGTCTACCACCAAGTTGACTCCTCCATGGCTCCTCCCACCGTCGACTCCGCCCTGGGGCCTCGCCCTGGCTGGTCTCTGTACCATCTGGCTCCTGCTCCAGTCTCCTCACTGGCTCCTCCCTCCATCCACTCCTCCTTGGACTGTTTTTCTTAGCTTTGGACTGTGTGTTTTTCTTTTGGTTCCATGCCCTCCTCCAGAGCTAATGTCACATGTCTGTTGTGTTCCTGTGTCCTAGTTTTCCCCAGTCTGTGTAATTAGTAATGTCATTCACCTGTGTCCAGTCAATCACCTTGTTATTCTCATTTGCTTTGTGCACTTAAGCCCTCGTTTCTCCCTCAGTGTTGGTCGGTCTCGTCTTTAATTCTATGTGTGATATTAATAATGTGCCTGTCTCCTGTTCATCCTCATCTCTATGAGCTTATATCCTACACGTGACGTGATAGCAATGGCTTTTTAAGTAGTGCATTTGCTTACATTTAAGACAATTAAAAGTTTAGGGTTTAGCTTGGCCATTTATTTATTTATTTATTTGTTCAGGAGTGTACATGCATTCACATATGCATTCTTTTAGAAGCTCCTTTAAAGTTATTCTTATTATGACGAGACACACACGGGTGAGTGGCGTCTGTGCGCAAAAAAAAAAAAAAAAACACCCTGACAGATCTAAAATATAAACACTTTTAACAGGCTTACCATAGTGAATCAGGGTAAGGGGAAAAAATACATCTTGGAAGAAAGATTGATGATGTATTGACTCATTTAAAATTGTGTTAATTTTGAACAAAAAAAAACTTTAATTATATATATTCTATTCCATTCCATCCCATTGTATTCTATTTATTATGACAAAGTAAAGGGCCTCTTGTCAATGTTATGTTTTATTTTGTACTGAGTAATACGAGGAACAGATTAAGTACAGACACTAGTAGACAGTCAACAAAAAAGACAACAGTACACAGACAAATATCCAAAGACAAAAAACACTGTACACTATACCAGTCAAACGTTTGGACACATCCACGCCTTCTTTATGATTAATTTTTGCATTTAAGAATAATGAAGACTCTGAAGTACCACAAATGGAAGTCTGGGAATGATTTATGGAAGCTCATATCTTATATTTAAACTCTGCTCACTCTGAAAATCAACCTACTCTCCGCTGTATAAGTGAAGGGTAAATGTGTTCTGGTATTTTGTGTCATAGGATGGATTCAGAGGAGTGGAGTCAGTGGCAGAGTGAGTTCAGAGGGCAGATCAGGGCCTTGCGACACTGGCTCAAGACCATGGAGATGAGACTCCCTCCACTGGATCCTGCTGTGAGTTTCTCCCATGCACTGCTTGGGTCAAGAACATCTTCTGAAAGTGCTTCTATTTTGAATTATTTTCTAATTAGAAAACATAAAACATTAAGTGAACGATTTGCTTTCCTGATAATAAACCTGATGATCATATTCTCTAGTGAGATTTGAGTATGTTCAAAAATAAAATCTTGTGTTTGAGTCACATGATCAGTGTTACTCATTAACTTGTATTTAAGTAATTACCTAGATCTTATTCACAACATTTCTGATTTTCCCCCCACAAAATTCTAAAAATGTCTCTTTATGTCCACCATTTACCCATAACTCACTGTACATTTCATGGCCATTATTTCATTCTCTTCTGTTACTCATTATACAACAGCTTTATATGAATACTGAATAAGCTCAAGTTTCTTTTGTGCTACTATTGAGACAGTTTTAACCGACTCCACCCAGGGTTTTCATCCTTTTGTCTTGTGAAGTATAACATCTCGTTTCTCATGACATCATACTGTACGGAGATGTACAGTATTTTTTGGTGGAAAGACATTTATGCCATGCTGCATATGTTTTTTAATTTATGACTAACACTATACATATAACTAAAAAAGAAAATGTAAGAATGTGGATATATAAGAACCAGTGATTTTATTTTCATTTATCATTCAATTTTATTTTATTTGAAATGTATGAAGTTTTCTTATAACATAATGAAAACATGAAAGCTTGTTTTTGAGAAAAAAGGCAGAATTGCAAGTTATAAACTTGTAATTGCAAGAAATAAAGTCAGAATTGAGAGTTTATAACACTTTTTTCTCACAATTGCGAGTTTATATCTTGAAATTCTGACTTTATTTCTCGCAGTTGCTAGTTTAGAACTTGCAATTCTGCCTTTTTTCTTAGAATTTTTATATAAACTGCAAGAAAAAAAATACTGTAAACTAGCAATTGCGACAAAAAAAGTCAGAATTATGTGAAATAAGTTACCTTTTTATTTTTTTATTCGGTGGCGGAAACAAGCTTTCATGTTTTCATTATGTTATAAGAAAATTTCATACATCTAAATCTACAACTACAAACATTTTCTCATATTATTTCTGCCAATTCTCATATAACAATTCTGTGAAAAAAGTCAGGGTCATGGGCGGCCAAGGCTCATTGATGCACGTGGGGAGTGAAGGCTGACCCTTGGGGTCTGATCAAACAGACGAGCTACTGGAGCTCAAATTGCTCAAGAAGTTAATGCTGGTTCTGATAGAAAGGAGTCAGAATACACAGTGCATCTCTGTTTGTTACGTATGGGGCTGCATAGCCACAGACCAGTCAGGGTGCCCATGCTGACCCTTGTCCACCACCGAAAGAGCCAACAGTGAACAGTTCGTGAGCATCCAAACTGGACCACGGAGCAATGGAAGAAGGTGGCCTGGTCTGATGAATCACGTGGATGGCCGGGTGCGTGTGTGTCGCTTACCTGGGGAACACATGGCATCAGGATGCACTATGGGAAGAAGGCAAGCCGGCAGAGGCAGTGTGAAGCTTTGGGCAATGTTCTGCTGGGGAACCTTGGGTCCTGCCATCCATGTGGATGTTACTTTGACACGTACCACCTACCTAAGCACTGTTGCAGACCATGTACACCCTTTCATGGAAACGGTCCCTGGTGGCTGTGTCCTCTTTCAGCAGATAATGTGTCCTGCCACAAAGAAAAAATGGTTCAGGATTGGTTTGAGGAGCACAACGAATTTGAGGTGTTGACTTGGCCTCCAAATTCCCCAGATCTCAATCCAATCGGGCATCTGTGGGATGTGCTGAACAAACGAGTCCAATCCATGGAGGCCCACCTCACAAATTACTGGACTTAAAGGATCCGCTGCTAACTTCTTGGTGCCAGATATCACAGCACACCTTCAAGGGTCTAGTGGAGTCCATGCCTAGACGGGTCGGGCTGTTTTGGCAACAAAAGGGGGACCAACACAATATTATAACACAATATAATGATATGCCTGATCGGTGTATATCACAATTCTGAGAAAAAAAATCAGAAATTTGAGATATAAACTCCCACAAATCTGACTTTTTTCTCAGAATTGTGAGATAAAAAGTCGCAATACATTTTTTTATTTGTTTTATTCCAGGACTGCAACAAGCTTCCATATACAGTAACATGACCACCTGCAAAAAAAACAAAAAAAACATGAATGTTATTCCTGAGGACATCCGGAAAACGGCAGGCCTCTTTGTCCAGTGGTAATTGAGTGGGCAGGGGCCTTTTTAAGAATAAAAACTCTGTGATGAGAATAAAGCTGATCAAAGGCGGCAATCTGAGGCTTGTCCCACTGTCCCCATGGTGCCCGGGTAAGCATCCCTATCGAATATGCTCAAAGAATATGCTTGAGCTATAGCCATAAATCCCAAATCCCTGGAGGGCCGGCCTAGAGAGAGAGAGAGAGAGAGAGAGAGAGAGAGAGAGAGAGAGAGAGAGAGAGAGAGAGAGAGAGAGAGAGAGAGAGAGAGAGAGAGAGAGAGAGAGAGAGAGAGCGAGCGAGGTGCAGCTCCTCAGAGGAGGGGTCTTTTGTGTTAAGGCTGGTTGAGGAGAGTGGGGTGCAGGTTTGTGTTGGGGCCCCGTGCACACATGAGAGAGCACTCTGAAAGCACATTAGACTCAGATGAGACGGTGACGAACTGGAGAAAAAAACAGGATCTTACAGTGGGAGTTCTCTTATCTTTCCACAAAAGAAAAGTTGTAACACTCGTCTCTCTGTTTTATCACTTCACTGTCTCGCTCACATCAACAGTAATTGAGCCGTCACTGCCATTCCTCATGGCCTATTTTTATACTTACTGTCCACAGAGGAATAAACTATTCTCTTCTTGCCCCTTCAAACCTGCTGCCATGATGCTAAGCTGGTTGCCAGGGTGTTGCTATGCAGTTGCCAAGGTGTTCCGATTGGGTTTTAGTATGGCTGTTTACTGGCTCAAGTCTCTGTGATCTTCTGGTCTGTAGATATGGCTCGGGTTCCTCCTTCAGCGCAAGTTATGGGATTGTTGCAAGTGTGTTGTTGGGATTTTCACCTGTTTTACTTTCTGATCACTGATTAAAGTAACAGCACATCTCTCCTCAATAAGACATGATTTAAGGAATCATTCATGTCTGGATCACAAATGCTTAGGCCTATTAACCATAAGTTTTAGCTGTCGGTATGAGTAATGCAATTCTGAGATGTAAAAATGTGAAGAATCTTTGGTTACACTTTATTTTGATGGTCCACTTTAGACATTCTACCAACTATAAGTAACTTTGCAACTACATCTCAACTAACTTTCCTTAGAACATTAGCAGATTGTTACTTTAGGGTTCGGGTTAGTATTGACAAAAGTTGACTTGCAAAGTTACTTATAGTCAGTAGAACGTCTCAAAATAAAGTGTTACTGAATCTTTTTTCTTTGATTGTTACATTTCTATATATAACAACATCCTGCAATTTCACAATTATTAATCAGTGTAATGCAAATAAACAAACAAACAAATAAAATAAAATAAATAATACAATTTAAATAATTAAATTAAATTACATAATAAATGAAATAAAATAAATGAATTAAAATAAAATAAACACCAACATTTTAGCAACCAAAAATGTTCGACTGAAAGAGCAGACATCATTATAAAGGACCGAAATCATTGATTCACACAGTTTGTTTCATTTGTGCTTCTCCAATGACACATTTTGACTGTCTCAGCGTCTATTTTGTGCACACAATGTTAATAAGCTACATCAAAGTCATGTCAACTTTAAGGATGACTGATGATAAAAAAAGATGCTACAATAGCTATATGTACATTTTGTTCAGTTGAAAATTAGAGAGGCAGCTTGTTTTCTGAAGAACTTTACAATGAAAGTTTTAGTTCAACACCTGAGTACATGACAGGCGGAAGAGAATATCAAGTTCAGGTAACTCAGTTACTCAAATTTAATTACCAGAACTTTATTTTCAGTTTTGGTTTTTGACTAAATTAAAAAAAAATGGTGCATCACTACAAAAATGTGTCCCCTTTATCACATGGTTTGATTCTTGCCCAGGGCCTCATTCATTGCTTCCTGCTAACGCTAAAGTCTTTGTGTGTCTGTGTCTCTCTTTATCCTGAGCCTGTGGCTAACTCTGCATCTCAAATGAGCCTCGCACACATAACCTGCAAACAGAGCCGTGATGGAGCAGGGTGAAGGGTTACAGCACAGCGTGGTCTCCTTTTTCTCGTCCATACCCTTAATGACAGCGAGCTAACATCAGCTCCCCTCCTCCTCTGAGAAACACACTGGCTCATCTAGAACTTCCGAAGGCAGAGCACTCTTTTACTTGCATAATGCAGGTTGATTGAAATTTGCAGTTCATGTTGCAGTGAATTGATTGCTGAATAACACTCCCAGAAATTTTGTCCAAACTTCAAAAGCCTGTTTAAATGATTAAAACATATCTTCACTTTATGCATGTATGTATGAGACAGAGGGGAACATGTTCACGGTGGCATTTGCAGCAGATATATGCTGCCCATCATAAATCAAAGCACGAGACAGATGGGGTTCGGAGGAGAAGACCGGAAAATGTGACATAATGGACAATATTCGTCTGTATTTGCAATACACGAGCCACGGTTCAGCTGCGCGAGACAAACACTGCCAGTGTGAATGCACAACGGGGGCGCGCAGCTCCCGCTCTCCATACGCACCGCTCCTGCCTTGCCAACGCACTGCTTGCGCGTGCGGTGTGAAGCCGGCGTAAGCCTCGACGATCGTCTGACCTGGAGTGTGAGCCAGCATCATCGTGAAGCCTCGCCCACACTCCCGACGCAGAGGGTGAGCTGCATCTCTGTATTTTGTTGTTTTGATGAGGATGTTTTTGAAGAGAATGATCCCCTTCCCCCACTGATTCCTCCTAGCAATGTTCTTCCTGCATCTCCGCTGTTCCCGCCCAGTGTCAAGCCTCCTGCGCCCCCTAGGATCCCTCCCAGCCTCTCTCTTCCCCCTCCTCTTCAAATTCCAGCCAGCTCCTCTGCCCAGTTGCCACTGTCTCCCATCTGCCCCTTGGTTCCTCCTCTACCACTCCTCTGTGGTGTGGATCCACCTCAGGCCAGCTGTTTCGATTCCCTGGCTCCACCTCCAACCGCTGATCCTGTCACTCCACCTCGGCCCATTCTCCAGACTCCTCTGGCTTGGCTCCTCCCTCCCTCAGCTCCACCTGGGACCATCAGGCTTACAGCTGCACCGGGCTCCCACAACCCTCCGGCTCCTCCTCGGTTGGACGTCGCCTGGCCTATGCCACAGACTTGCGAGATCTGCTGAGCGCCGTCTCTCCACCCCTGCGGCTCAGTCAGGCTACACCCTCCCTCCGGCTCCACCTTGAGCCTCAGTCGCTCAGGCTCCACCTTAGCCCGGTATAATTACATTTACATTTATACATTTGGCAGACGCTTTTATCCATAGCGACTTACAGTGCCCTTATTACAGGGACAATCCCCCTGGAGCAACAAGGAGTAAAGTGCCTTGCTCAAGGACACACTGGTGGTGACCGCTGGGATCGAACCAGCAATCTTCTGCATATCAGTTCCATGGCTTAACCCACTGGACCACCATCTCCCTATGTATACTGATTCTACCTAGAGTCTACATTGCTACGACTCCGTCCGACTCTGTCCCCATGCATCGTCCCCATGGCCTCGCAGAGGAGATCTACACCATGGCTCCTCCTTCCCTCCTCTTCACCATGGGGCATAGTCCCCTAGTCTTCCACCAGACTCCTCCTGCTCCTGTATCCACCCTGGCTCCTCCCACCATCTTCTTTTTTTTCCCCTCCCACCATCTTCTCCACCCTTTTCTTGTCTCCCATCATCGTCCCTGGCTCCCTATGTTCTGCCGGCTCTGCGTCCTCCTTCAGAGTCCCCGTCCTCCCTCCTTAGATGGATTCTTTATGACGCGAGAACACACCCTCTGGGAGGGGGAGCTATTGTTCCAGTTATGTTCTGTTTTGGATATATTTCTTTGTGTTTGGGTTTTGTCTTCCTTAATTTCCTGTTTGACCTAGTTTTCAGTTTGTTTGATTAGTCATTCCATTCACCTGTTGTCTTGTTAATTATCTCATCAGTTCCTGTCTATTCATTTCCTGAGTTCCTGTCTATTCCTTTGTCTGTTCCCGTCTATGTTAATGTGTTTGGGATTCAGTTTCTCTGAGCATTCCTATGAGTTTGAATTAAATACTGTTTCTGTGATTTTCTTGTCTTTGTGTATTTTATACTACAACCGTTTCATGAGAGTAGTGACTTTGTTAGTAGCTTGAGTAGCTACTAGTAAGTAGTCTTACTCACTACATGAAATAAATGTCAAACATTCTTTTTGTCACCTTCTTTTGTCACCCCATGTTTTTAATCCCCTGTGATGGTTTAATTTCCAATATCCCAGTAGGGAAGCCCTACACACTGAGCCAGTCATCATCAGTCTGTTTTAGAAAGTGGCCGTTTTGGTGACACATCACTGTATTAGTGGAATGACACTTTGATTTTGCTGCCCAAAGAGATCCTTCTGTAGGTTCCTATTGATCCTAAAGCTCACGGATGGCCTCACCAACAGGGTGTGATATGTCCACTGAGGTGCTAATTATATACTGGAGGAGCCATTGTGTGTTATTCGATTTGAAAGCAGGAACAGTGGGGGAGGAGAACATGTCTGTAGGATTAATCCACTTTAGGGCTCTCTGGGTATTTACACACAGGGGACCTGTGATCAAATTTGGCCACATCTGCAACCCATTTGGCATTACGCTGATTCATCTGCTACTCTACATACAGGCCTCATTCATTTCACATGTGCAGCAGTCTGCCAGGCAGACAATAGATCTGAGGTGAATTATTACTCATATCAGAGCTTTTTATATAGTCTTTATAGTCCATTGTGCACAATAGGCTATATGCATCATAGCATGCGAACTGCATGCATTCGTTTGTAGATTGTAAGACTGACATTGCAATAGGAGTGAATAACTTAAATACAGTCAGCTCCCTGACCAATGTTGATTCACACACTGGGTAAACGATATGGTCAATGAGAGGACAATTCGATTTTCCCTTTGAGTGATCAGGGAGCCTGGATCAGGTGTCTCTGTCAGATTGGTATATAATGGCAGTACAGCAGTGCCAAGTGTGGACACGACACTGACGTCACTCTCTCTTTGATTCGTTCTCATAATTACTACATTAGAATTATCTGTTCACATAGATCAGTAATATACTGTATATATGGATGGATATATCAGCACAATCTCTTGGCATCTTATGCCCCAGTGATGGGTAGGTTTAGGGGTGGACCTTCATGCTTACTTTATTCTAATAATCATACATTTTTGTATAATTCACATTATACGAATTTATACGAAATCGCATTTACTCATGAGTTACCATGAAACTACCATTTAAAGAGCCATTTTAGTATTCAATTAAAACCTGATTTAGATGCTGATTCAAATGAACATGCAGTAAACAATAAAAAAGAGAATATTTGATAATTAGGCTAGAGCCAATATTTGCAGAATCAGAGAGGAAAGAACAGACACTACCGTTCTTTACGATTTTTAAAGGTTTGGAAAAAAATATATGCTAATCAAGGCTGCTATTTGATCAAAAATACAATAAAACAGTAATAATGTGAAATATTATTACATTTTTAGTACATTTGAATATTTTAAAATGTAATTTCTTCCTGTGATCTTCAGTGTCACGTGATCCTTCAGAAATCATTCTAATATGCTGATTTAATGATTATTATCAATGAAGACATTTTTCTTGAGTAAACCATCATTTTTCAGGATTCTTTGATAAATAGAAAGTTCAAAACAACAGCAATTATTTCAAATAGAAATGTGTTGTACATTATTATAATCATAAATATTGTGCTGTCACGTATGTCTAATGTTAAGCTTAGAATATAAAATAAGTGTATTGATGAAAAAGTTTTCAGGCCTGGATTGCAGGAAGAGTCCCTTGATACCCATCAATTTCCTACCTAAATCTGATCTAAAATGAACATTCTTGCCATGTGAATTTACATACGTCACAAAAAGAATTTCGGAATGGTCTGTTTAAGGACCATAACTCAGGACAGACATTGATGTCCTGTCTCTGTTTAAGAGCCTGGTCAGGTTAAACATCTTGACCTCGTGGGATCACACCACTGAATTCCCTTTCCCAGGACAGTCAGGGTGGCAGGCATTGTTGCTCCTCTTTTTTCCTCGTCTCCTCCTTTTGTCTGTTTTATTTTGCTGGGGGGGATGGGCTGGGGTTAATAATTTAAGTGCTGTGGTTAGTGTAGTGGCTGTGTCATCCCCTCTTCTGCAGGTCCCTTCTGAATTACAGGGATGCATTCATCATCATAAAGTGGATGTGTGCACTCTGCCGCTCTCCTGTGAGCCTTCCTCTTTATGTTCCGCTCTTCCCCATTCCACTTTCGTGCTCTGTGCCTCCCGCTTCAGCCTGGTGGGTGTGGTTCTCCTGCTAATGTGGGTGGTGTCCACTCTGATGACCCACACCGTACCGTCGCCCCAGCAAGGTCAAGATTCTCAAAGACTCACATTCTTACACTCACTGTATTCTGTGATCATTTACGCTGCCTGGGGTCAGGAAATGGAGCAAGACAATTTACACCTACAGGAGGAAACCTCAGTGCTATAATACCTGACACTAGCAGACCAAGTCCCTTCACTGTCTAGCATTACCCAGATTAGGTTTCGGTTTATTTAAGGTTTGACAAGGCAGCACAATGGTGGCATTACCAATGGTATAGAAAACCATTGTAACTCAGCGGCAAGATATTAGAAACATGCCTCCTTCCTTTTTAAAATTACTCTATAGAGCAATTAAAAAGAGACTCGTTTAGCTATAGATACTTTTATAATACAGCAGTGTTATTTTTTAGAATTATTTTTTTAGTACTTGTAAATTGTGATGGCTATATTCTGTTTTATTATCATGGTGTTTTGGTTTTCCTGTTTGCCTGTCTGCCAGCCTGCCTGTGTTCCCTATTAGGGTGCTTCTCATTTGTGCATCCTCATTTCCTTTCCTTGCGTCTCAGCTCCACCCCCCTTAGGATGCGAGGGAAGGCTGCAAAGAAAGACAATGAGGATGGAGGAATCGAAGGAAAGCTTATGTGGATATTAAAATATTTTGGATCACATTTCACGGCGTCAGCATGTTGTTAAGGTTTGGATATTTAAGAAATTCCTGATAAATATTAATAAGGCAAGATGTATTTAAACTGCAGAGGAAAAGCTTAAATTAAAATGATTGTGACAGATGTCGAGATGTGAAGGGGGAGGAGAATTTATACCTGCGCCAGGTTTTTCAACAAGAACATAGGATACACCTGTGTATCCTCACTAATAGCTCCTCTGGAAGCTTCCTCACTCCTCAAGGTGCAATTAGAGAATTGAGATGTCTTTCAGGATGGCTTTCATTGATCGGTTTCCGGGTCACAGGCTGGAGGACGGAGGAGCGAGGAAATGAGGAAGCGTCAATTTGAGTATTGAGAAGCACCCTTAGGGTCCGTCTCAATTAGCTCCCTAGTTCAGTTGTCAGAGCTCTGATCAGGGAGTCGGCCATTTTAAGGGCTGTCTCAATCGCAGAATCCTTCCACTGCACTGAAACGTTCGCTCCCTAAAAAGTCCCACAATGCACCGCAAAACCCAGGATGCATCGATGCTCACTATATGTTCCCTTAACGGAAGTTCTGAAGCATGAAACTTAAATCGCGTGAGCCAACTTAAGACCGATATTGACACGCAATGTATGTTTTTAAAAATAGAAAGCATTTTTTTATATTTCAGGATAAACATACATCGTTAGACAGGTAATGAACACAATCTAGCTTACATTTATTTACATCTGAAATGTTGCATGTATATTTAACAAGCAAAGTATTTATCATAATGCCCTTTAAATAACATTACAAGTAATGTTAGAAAGATATCAGCTCTGCTGTTGTTCATAAATACCAAAAGTGATACAATGAGGACGTTGTCATGTCGCCGGAAATAGTGTCATCAGTGTCCCAATGTGTAGTGAGCCAGTGTCCTTTACTGTCCTTACCAGTGCCCGAACTCATGTACACGACATACTGATTCACGAGCTCGGGAGCTAGGGAACTGAATGAGATGCATCCTTAGTTTCCATAGTTCCTAATTAATCCTGCACCTGTTTCTGTTCAGTTCATTACCACTCCTTGGCTGCATCCGAAAACCTAGGCAGCTGACTCGTTGCCTCCCTGCCTTATCAGACAATGGCTTGTAAGGCAGCGTTTGTGCATGAAGGCACCTCACGAAACTGATTTTCGGACCGACTTCTAAGGCAGTGTAAGTGTTTAATAAGCTACAGCAAAATAGAGAGAGCTTTGGTGAGAACTAAACAAATATTTAATTACTACATTAGTAATTTTTCGCTAGAAATGACATCAGAAGTAGAAGATGTTGGTAAAAAACGTACACTTACACACAAACTGACCAGCAAACGCAACTTTCGTACGCCATCTTTTTTTCCAGCTCAACGGTCACAGAATGGAAAGCACAGGATTGTGGGATATCAAAGGCAGCGAAGGATACAAATATGCTGCCTTCAAAAATCGATCAGATGAAGGTCTCTCAGGAGACAGGAAGTGAAGCTAACATTAGATTCAGACGTGCCTTGATGCCTTCCTACCTTGAAATGTGTCCTCCGAAGGCAGCATTTTCCAGATTTCGGACGCCGCCCTTGTGTATTTATAAGTCCTTAGTTTCCGCAGTTCTGTGTTCCGTGTCGTGATTGTGTAATATTTCTGAAGATACTCATAAGTATTCCTTTTGGATTTATTCATTAAAGACATCTATTTTCTGATCATCGTGCGCTCATTACAGCCACACTGATTTCTGTACTTCAACTTAAACCTATTGCCAACGCACCATTTACATTTTTTTGTTTTGTTTAAGTTCGTCATCTAATATTTGCTCTATGTCAGCTTTATTTCAATTAACAAAAAATATTTTTTTTATTGTTTTCGGTTTTGTTAACAATAACAACGCTGTAATACAGTTCCCTCAGAGTGTACATTTTTAATCAGCTGGGGTTTTGGTGAGTTTTAGTGGATGTATGAATCCGTCCTCAAGTTCACAATGTTCTAGCAGAGGAACCACAGGTTCCACTCCCACATAATAAAAAAAAACATTTTGTTTTATAATTTTAAACCTGAAAAAAGTGTGTGTGTGTGTGTGTGTGTGTGTGTGTGTGTGTGTGTGTGTGTGTGTGTGTGTGTGTGTGTGTGTGTGTGTGTGTGTATGTGTGTGTGTGTGTGTGAGTAAAAATTAAATTCCATGAATGTTATATTTTATTTGATAAAAATGCTACCTGATTTGGCATTTTGTATCTATTGCAATGACATCATGCATTTTGAAGTGTGGTTTAAGTGTCCAAATATGTTTTGAGGGCACAGTATGTAAATTGACAGGGGCATCGCAAGGTCTTTTCTCTCCCACCTGATAGTTTCCTGTTCTATTGAGCAATTGAGTCTTTTTTTGTGTGAGCTGTGAGATGAAGGATAAGGCCAAGTAACAGCGCAGGTGTTGGGTAAAGTCTTTTTGTTTGGCAAAAGAATGAGTGAATTGTGTGTTTGGTACACACCTGAGTCTCTTCCCCCTCCCCTGTCCTCATTGCACCTGCTATACACACCTGTCCTCACTCTCCCTCTCTTCCCCCGTGGGAACCAATCAGACGAATTATTTGAGATCTGACACCTAGACACTGTGGTGATAGGAGCTTCTATTCTCAAGCAGCAAAGGAGCAGAAAGTGGAGATTCAGCATCACGTAACTCCCATGAAACTCTTGACGGGTCCTCCACTCTATTGGTTTCTCTGCTCTTCTCTGTTTGTTTAGCAATTTCATGACTTAAAGTGACTTGAAAAGTAATCAGAGATGTCTTACAGTAATTAGTCGTCTTTGTAGTTGTGGAGGGGGCTTTGAATAGTCATGGGGGTTTTGTGCGCGGGATGGTTGGCTCCTTTTGTAGCCCGCCTCGGTCTGCCCTGCACTTGCCGCGGAGAGGGAGGGAGAAACGAGAGCGAGGGGCTGGAGGCAGCTGTCACTTAACATGTGAATGTTCGGGAGCAGCCTGGGGGTCTTTAGAAAGCTTTTTTATCCACCTCGTTTTCATTAGAAGCTGAGTTTGTGAGCCAAAAGAGGAGCTGGGGGAGGGGCTAGCACTGGGAGGGAAAGAGGGAGGTGAGGGGACTGCTCCTCTGTCTAAATGTCTGGCACAAGAGTTCACACAACAGGCTGCAGACTTACGGACCTGCCGTAACTCTACCAAAATCACCAGATGGGACATATGTAGTATTCTGGACCTTGAAACACAGCATTTAAGGAACTTTCTTACCAGCTGAATGTCCTATCGGTTGCCTCAGCAAGGAATTCCTCTATCGGAGTGTGCACAACAAAGGCAAGAGAGAGAGAGAATACCGCTGACGGGAGGGGGCAGCCGGAGGGAAAGAGGGACATTGTTTGCTTGTGGCTGTGGGCGACGGAAAAGCATGGGTCATCTTGCATAAAGTGTGTGTGTTTAAACCGGGATTTGTGAGTAAGTGAGGTCCTGTTTGAGCAAGTGAATGTGAAGGTTTCGCATGTTTATACGTCGCTCCCGCTGGAATGGAAGGCCTCTCAAAGGATGCTGAGAGAAGACAGGTTTTTTGTTCTCCTACTTGAATGATGACGGAGGAACTTGTGGAATTGTTCGGTTAGCTGTTTGTCCTGCTCTATGCACAGGGGTAAGTATGCACCAACGAGACCCCAACCGCCACAACCGCCACCGCTTTCAGCTCATGGTGGGCTCATTCAAACTTTCTCACTGAAACCGCCAGCTGCTTTGGATGCAGGGAAACAGTGATGCTATCACTGTCACTTGAATTTCACTGAAGGGGATTTTGGCACAAATGTGGTATGGATAGAAACAGCTTGCAAGGATTTGGGTGTAATTAGTTTGTTTGCTGTTGTTTGTGACTGCCGCGGCTGTACTGTAAGTATCTTTTTATATATAATTAGCGCATTCATGTAACATATTCATTGGCAATTACCAAAACCCACTACTAAAGTTAAATAAAAATATATAACTTTTTATTAATCCATTCAATTTTTGTAGTATAAACTTTTAGATTATATCACAATTTGGTAGCACTTTATTTTACAGTCCTGTTCTCCATGTGCATACTATGTACATATTATAGTAATTACAAATGGGTAATAACTAGGTACTAACCCTAAACCTAACCTTAACCCATAAATTTACCTTATATTAACCAGAAATTTCTAAGGTAAGTACACATAAATGCATGCACTGTAAAATAAAGTGCAAACAGTCAATTCGACTACAAACAGACTAAAACATATTTTGGATTTTTGCATTTACTTTATATTTATGACTGATCATCAAACACTCTTATCTTTCTAGTGGGTGACCACACGGCTCTCCTCATTAATTAGAGAGACCACTATCACGATTACTGCACAAACTCACCTAGACAGAGAGCGCTCATTTATGATTATTAGGAAATCTGTGAAAACACATAAGTACACCCCAAGAGGGCCAACACTCTCACTGCTCTGGATACGAGTTAATCCACCAGCAGAACGTGGCATGACACCAGTATTCACCGTCTGTCTGCCATATTGAAGTCAGATTAGGAAAGGGTATTGTCAGGGGGCTTTCTGACTGCCCCCACACCCATTGGTTTAATAGGTAAAGTGGAGCTTTTCTTTATTTATTTAACATATCATTAATTAGAATCTTTCAGTTTGAGTGAGACTTAATTAATCTTGCTTTATGGATTGTTGAAACACAAAGCTGTCCATCACAGGGGTTAATCTAGCTCACTGGGAGGCCAGTCTGTGACTGTGGCCTCATAAATCAATATCAAGAGGCGACACGGGGTGGTCTTAAATCAAAGACTACATCAGAGTTAGGTTAAGTGGGAGGTTGGTTCAGATAAGCCTTGATTAACAGCCAAAGGGAAAACATTTATCACAAGCTTTAGATTACCTGGCACTGGTCACCATCGGGTATGGTTTGTTTTGGAGGTATGCTGCTATAACAAAGTTTAACCAGCAAGACATCCATGTTTTTGGCCTTTTGAGCATACAGGGAACATTTAGATGTAAAAGATGGCATTGAAATGTACAGCACTGAGGTGTATAATGTTGTGCCACCTCCAACTCCATTGAAACAGCATTGGTGTTAGACACCATGCCATAATGCTTGTAAATCTTTATAGTCAAATGGCTGTGGTGTCACTGCTCTTACATCAATCACTATTTTTACTCTCCCTCCCATCCTCTTTGTGTAAACCATCAAGGCTGGGCATGAGATGGATGGAATGAGTTAATATAATTAAGGTTAATTTGATGAAGAGCACTTGTCAATGGTGATATTGTTCATATTGACTGCATATAGATTTTATGGCTTCATGTGCTCATGCTTATGAAGAAAAATGGGTAACACTTTAGAATACTGTTCTGTCATTAATTAATAACCTCACAGGAACAAATGAGTAACGCATTATTAACATTCTCATATTAACTAATAAGAAACTACGATTAACAAATTAGTAAGTAATAGCACTCTAATAGTTCGCTATTAGCTAGTAAATACAATTGTTTATACCTCTTAGAGGACTACTAAGATACAGTATATATACTACTATGAACAGGTTCATAATTAATGTGAATAATGCATAATGTATAATTTTATTAAGTGAGGATCATGGTAACCTACTAGTAATGACTCGAGTGTTACTACATTACTAATGATTTGGATCAGGGTTCTAAAGTGAAAAGCATTATAACTCTCCAGAAATACTGAAGTCATTGTAAGTTTTTTAAAGTTTTTGTAAGGTTTTAGAGAGTAATGAGTGTTACCAAATCCATCAGAAGAAATTACTACCCAAAAACATTACATGCTTGCAATGACTTTTAGAGCGTTATCATGCTTTTCACTTTAGAACTGATCCAAATCATTAGTAATTCCTTTGGAAAGATGTAGTAACACTTGAATCATTACTAGTCATTACCATGATCTTCACTTTAGAACAATTACTGTATATATTATGCATTATTCACATTAATTATGAACCTGTATATAGTAGTCCTCTGGGAGGTATGAAAACTGATTAGCAGTGAACTACCACATTCAACTATTCAACTGAGTGCTATTAATTACACATTTGTTAATCAGAGTTTCTTGTTAGTTAATAGTATTATCTTAATTGTTTAGCTCAATCCATAATTTTTATTGGTATTTAACATAACTATGGAAGCTTGTTTCTGACAATGAATACAAAATAAAAAGGTAATTGCGACTTTTTATCTCACATTTCTGACTTTTTTCTCTCGGATTTGCAAGTTTACATCTCGCAAAGTTTACATCTTTACATGACTTTTTTCGGAATTGTGTAATATAAACTCAAAAATGTGAGTTATAAAGTCAGAATTGCACGAAAAAAAGTAAGATACAAGATATAAACTCGCAATTATGAGTTTATTTCTTGAAATTCTGACTTTATAACACGCAATTGCAAGTTTATGTCTCGGAATTGTGAGAAAAATGTCATAAATAAAAAGTAAAGGTAAAAAGTCACAATTACCTTTTTTATTTTTTATTCAGTGGCGGAAACAAGCTTCCATACATAACTGTACATTCATTGAATAAAAAAAAATGACAGATCGTCTCAAACGAAATCCCTCCTCCCAGCCCTTCCTCCCCCATTCAACCTTACAAATGAACATAAACTCAGTTACTCACACCCTACATTCAAAGTAGGGGGAGAAGTTAAGGAATAAAATGCTCAATCAATTTTTATTCTATGTCCAGAGCATCAGACTCGTCATTACAGTATTTCCTGTCACGTATTAGCAATGTCAATCCACACATTATACAAGTTAATCCACCCTGCTAGAATGCGGGCTGATACTAAGTCTTCTGCTCCAGTGATCTAGAAACACTCAGTCTGTCTGCTGTCTGGAGCCAGTTCCCTCAGCACCCGTCATTAGCATGCAGTGAACCACAGTGACCTGTACTGACCCAGATCACCTGTGCCAATTAACATACACTCTTATCTGCACTCAGTAGAGCTCTGTATTACCTACACAAACAAAACTGTCCGGCTTATTCTGCCTTCAATGTCCAGCACAAAGGTCAAAATGTCATTGCATTCTTCATTTGTTTTAAATTAACAAAATTTAAGTAATGAGCAAGTATATCATAAAATCGTTTTCCAAACAGTGTTTTTGCCTTCCTCTAAATCACTGTGGTAAGCCTGTATTAATTCATTATAATTTAGATCTTGTTGGGACAGTTTTCTAGAGAAACTGCATACTTTGTGCGTGTTTACGTCATATCCGTAGAAAGAGGGGAGGGTCAAGCCACTACTATATATATATTGGAAGCAGCTTGAAGCCACAACTGAACCTCGAACCGAAAAAGAATTTGCAACAGTGCCGTAATAAATCACAAATCAACACAGTTTGCATCCCATCACATTTACTGTGCATTGACTAGGTTCACAAAACATTGGGTCTCATTCACTAATAATTGCGTAGGCCACACTATTCGCATTTATACACACATTTGAACTTCTCATGAAAACGTTCCTCCTAATTCACAACATGTGCATACGCACATGAATTCGGAGTATTCTAAATGAGTGACCGCGTGCCCGAGGTAAATAATTTACATAAAACACGCCCAAGCCATGTCTATATAAGTACATTCCACACACCTTTTTCTTCCATCACTATCAGCAAACATGACGCTCTCTAAAGATGCATTCTCGCCTCAGAGCAGAGCAGTAAGATCCTCGAGCAATGCCAAGAGTGCCATCCTCAAAACAAGTTCAAAAGCAATAAACACATTTTATACAGACATCACAGTCATCTGATTAGCCAGCTGTACCTATATACATGTATCTGCGTCTTTATGCAGAGGAAACTTGCAGCTCGAGCTATAACGCATCTTTTCTTACTCTTTTACTGAGATGCTACCAAGAGTATGTCATTTTTGCGTATGGGTGGTTTCAGTTGTTCCTATAGTTTTTCGTCATTTAGAATACATTTTGGAGCGCCAGTTATTGATGATTTGTGATTTGTTCATGAAACCCAGTCTGATCTGCCGGCGAATTGATTTCACCCTGCAGCTCAGTCTGGAAACCTGTGCATTAATTTATCCTGCGCGTGTCACACATTTGAGACTGGCTTATCCACCTGGCGTGCTATTGGCAGGTTTAACACAATGACGGATAGAGAAGGGATGGATCGATGCCCGTTGATCATGCCTCTTGTGGTCCGATTGGTTGAAGGACTATCCAATTGCGCACAGAGTCATTTTTGATCACGCCTCTTGTGCAGGAGAAAAAACATTGCAGACTCCCCAGAACAGTGTTCAATCTTAAAAGATTGAGCTTGGTCTGGTGATAGCCAGACAATTCGTACGCAGATTTCATGCACAAATCTGAAATGAAGAGATGATGAGACCCACTGTCGATTTGCCTATAAATAGCCGTGTCAAATTACAGTTTCCACCATTGCCTGATATAAATAGCAATCATTATGTCTAAAGTCAGCAATGCCAAAATGTAACTTTTAAACCAATTGATTTAACCAAATCAAATCAGCAATGGCATATGCTACTTACCTGCTCATAAGACATATTTTTCAGATATCCGTCTTTCATTATTGGGAGAGTTTTGATGCTGTTAGTGGCATTTTCTGCATCAGATTCATCTGCACAACTCATGCGATGACCAATACACTGTTCCTCCGCAAGTTACTTGTAGTTAGAAGGCCAAAAGTTACATAGTATAGCTTTAATTTGTTATGTATAAAACATAGAACAAGTTTTGAACCATTTAGTTGTATTGATTGTTTTAATCTTTTTTTTCCTTAGAAAGAGACCATAGTAATCATATATATAGTTTCAAAAGATCTCAACTGTGCAGAGACACCAAAGTCTGCAATGTCAGAGATTTTAATACTCAATCAAATAGTGTAGATAGTGTTTGATGGTGTCTCAGCAGAAATGTCTGTGCAGTGTAGACTGCTTCTGTGCCTTCGTGTTCATCCCTGTCCTGCTACTCAGGCATGTGGTCTGTGTCTCCCAGTAAACCGTGAACACGTGCACTAAAAAAACACTGTTCATTCTTTTGTGGCAATGAAATGAAGCAGCATTTCCATGCCTGTCATATTTGATCAGGAGCTAAATAGTTTCCCAGGGCCATCCCGGGGACAGTCTTGGCAGAGGACAGTGGCTGTGGCTGCCAGGAGAAACCATGGGTATCCTGGAGGAGACTGCCCTCATAAACAGGCTTGTCACTTGCATTTGTATGGCTAGTACGAGCAATTCTGTGTTCATGTTGTAGTTCTCCAGCAGTAATCTGGCACCTCTCGGTCAGGACAGAGCCTCAGTCAAGTGTTACCCTTTTTGCTGTATAAATAATGATGGTGGTGTTTGTTGGCGTGAAAGTGGTAAAAGACTCTCCTTTGTAGGACGGCAAGGAATCTAATTGAGATTTAAAATTAGTGGTCTTTGTCAGAGCTGGATGAACTTGCAGTAGGAAACTGGAAACTAATACCATTTCCTTGAAGGGGTAGAAGTGTTTTGACTGTTAAAGAAGAGTATCTTCTCACTTTGACCTTCCTTGTGTTGTAGGTAGTTTAGGCGACGGCTGCATGTATGACAAAGGGACCCAATTAACCTGTGGGTTGAAGAATCATGGGTAACCTCATTAGCAGACCTAGCTGTTTGGGACAAAAGTCCAAACAAGTTAAGTCAGACGAGAACGTCTTGAAAGAGTGCTACCAGCAACGGAGAGAATGGCCGCTCCCAGAACCTCCTAAAGAAGAGAAAGGGAAAGAGGATGTGGAAGATGTGCTTCGACAAACTCCAACACCGGACAAGCAGAGGAGTTCCCCAGCCCCTACTGTCACCACTACCAGCACTCTAGACAATGCTTGGCGAAGCACTCCGTCCCCAGTAAAAACACCACGAAATGGGTCTTTGCCCAGAAGATCTAATATTCCAGAGTACAGAAGATCCCCCCTGAGTCAGTGTGGATCCGTGGACAGAAGAGCCAGCCTCCAGAGAAGGGATTCTGGAAGTCCCTGGTCCTGGAAGCCTCTGAACACTCGAGAGGTTACCGAAGTCACAGAGGTGACAGAGACTATTGTGACAGAGATTGTGGAGGTGACAGAGTATCCTGCTGGGGGGAAAGGAGGTGACCCTATTGTCACCAGAACTGTTAGAGTCCTTACTGGAGCTGCTGAGGAACTTGCAGAGGTTATTCAACTTATAATAATGTAAAAAAAAATCTAACTAAGGTTCTTCATTTAATTTTTCTTTTATGTTTTACCATTATTTACCATTTTCATTTAACTGATTTTGGAGTCAACTGTGTTCACCAGTTGTTAATTTTCCAGTTAAATAAATTGTTGTGATTCACAGCTGCAGAGTGATGGTCAGTCAAGTTCAGACCAGGAATCAAGTGTAAATCAATGGAAGGTACAGTTCAATGATCTTTTCTTAAAATTATATTTTCTTTATGATTTTTTTGTTGAATTTTGTGTATATTGTTTGGTCTTATGTTAAGGATGACAGAAGTGCTTTGACTCTGAAAGATGAGTTCAGGGATCCGTTGACATTCCAGCAAAATTTGGAAACACTGATGACTTGGGTCTGTGAGATTGAGGAGTTGACAGCCAATCAAAAGCCACCATCCTCAGAGTTCAAGGTAGTGAAAGCCCAACTGCAAGAACAGAAGGTATGTCAAAAATCAGTTACTGCTATATAAACAAATAAGCAAACAATAAATACATGTATATACATATATATATATATATATATATATATATATATATATATATATATATATATATATATATATATATATATATATATATATACAAATGAATAGTAAAACTAGATTAAGCTATTTTGAAAGTCTTGAAATTCCACATCCTTAAACTTTTCTTGGGTTGAGAAGCCTACTGTATAAGTTCATGCTTATAATAAGCCTCTAAATGCCTTTGTGTATATTATAGGAAGGGTGGGAAAAATTTGAAATAACCATCTTTGTTAGCTTAGTGAGTGAGGTGAAGCATGCCTGAAAGTCCACAATGCTCCTCTGATACATGATACAAGCATTTGGCTTAAGTGCCACAAAGAGAGAACAAGGTGCATTATAAAGCTTGTCGTTTTTTTCAGAAGTAGCATACAAAGCATCTTAAAAATAATAGTTTTGGGATATAAATGTTCTATAACATTGTTAGGATGGTTAATTATGTACATTTCTATAATAGTCTGTAGACCTGTAGAGATCAAACACATTTATGTAAACACTTAAAAGGTCAAAAATGGTATATGTCCAAAATTTTCCAAATGGCATACAATGTCCAGTGCTATGGTACTCTGGGACCAGGATTAAGAACCACTTGCTTGTAAGCCCTTGGCTTTGAAGGAAACATTTCATTCTTCCAAACATTTCTTGTCCTGCAGCTCTTACAGCGTCTCTTAGAGGACAGAAGACCCAGTATAGAGACCATGACGCAGGAGAGTCCACACCTGACAGAAGGGCTTCAGGGAAATGACAGTGAAAAGACCAAAGTGCAGCGCTCACAGCTCAAACTCAAGTGGGAGGCTCTACTTCAGGGCGCCAACAGCAGGTCAGTCTGGTCCACACTGCATCTTACATTGGTCCAGAAATACCCACTACCCACTGATTCTGTCTGATCGACATATAAAACAACCAACCAGAACATTTTCTTTACATGATGCTTTGGGTGGGTAAGTCTGAAATCCATAATATCCCTGGCATCAGATAGAATACACAGTTATGTTCAAGAATATGGGTAATATTGCTTGAGACTCTGATTACATCAGAATCATTGATTTACCATTATATACTCTATATTCTCAATGTCAATTAACACTCTCAAAATGATGCTTTATTAACAAAGTTTGGGAAGAACACGTTTAGATATACCAAATCAACCAGCATGAAAGGAGGCCTATATATATAACTGGTTCTACCCGACCCGTTCCAATCAGGACTCAAACCGGTGCCTCCGGCGTGTGAGGCAGGTGTTAACAAGGATGCTAAAAACCGCAGCCTATGGTGTCAGTCGCTAGCCTACCTCTTGAGACCAGGGGGGTAAGGTTTACACGCACAGCTCTTACTGGTCTATGTTACATTCACCCCCCTAAACCTCACTCCCATATGGGTCACGTCACCAAATGTAATTGGTCCTACCTGACCTGCTCAGAGCGGGACTCGAACCAGCGTGGGAGGTGACCACTCTAACAAGGAGGCTAAAGACCGCAGCCTCTAGTGTCAGTCGCTAACATGCTTCTTGAGGCCAGGGCAATGAGGTTTACACACACAGCTCTTACTGGCCTACGTTACATTTAGCCGTCTTACCTCTGCTTTTCCAGCATTCCTCTATCACGCTAGCTCCTCACTCTCAATTGTTCCTATCCCATTCAGTGATATGGGGAGAGTACCAAATTCTGAGTTCGGAGCCCTCCTCTCGGACAACACACCAAATATGCTTACTCTTTACTCTATCTGATTATATGTAAGTGTGAACTCATGAAATAATACTGACACATATAGAAAGCAGTGAAGGAATGCAAGTTCTTTTGACAGACACAGTATTCTGGAGGTCATTCTGCCAAGGGCTCAGCTATTCCAGGAGAGGACAGACAGACTTCAGCAATGGCTCATGTCTGTGGATCAGGACTTAGCTGAGCTCCGCTCTGCAGAGAGAGGGATGCTCCATCTGCAAGAAGCCACAGGACAGGCAAAGGTTAGCAAAACGTTGAAAAATGTTTTGTTTTTTCTTTAATACAATTGTTTTTTTTTTCACCGTGTCAATGTGGAAAGAAATAACATTTCTCTTTATCAACTTTTAGGCAGTCATGGAAGAGATCAAATCTAAGAGTGTCGACCTGGGGAAACTTCAACAATGTGCTCATGAGCTCATGGAAACGATTTCAGGTGGTGTTTCCTCCATTTCTACTTTTATTCAATTGAATAAACTACACTTTGTACAATACCCACAAGAACATGTTTTAAACATATTTTGGTCTTTCACATGCTATTGTAAAGAGGAGGAAACCCAGCTGGTGCAGGAGCGTGTAGACAGTCTGCGTATCAGGTACTCAGTGATGAGTCTGGGCAGTGCTGATGTCCTGCAGAGGCTGGAGCAGGCTCTAGAGGCGTCTAGTCGATGTACCTCCAGTCAGGAAGACCTTCACCTGTGGCTGGGTCGTATTGAGAGAGAGCTGTTGGCTCCTGCTGCCCAGAGTCAGACTGGGGACACAGTCTTGTGTTCTGCTGAGAGGCAGAAGGTAAGAGGCACATGGATAATTGCTTTGTCCTTTATTTGGCCATGTCATAATCTAATCACATACACAAGATATTGTTCTGGACCGCTGTGGTCAGTGCAGTGCAGCATTGTGTGTAGTGGTTTAAAGCTAAAGGTAGGGACACACCAAACCGACACCAAAGAACTAGCACTGATGAAACCGATGGGGTTGTCACCTCACGTCACCTGCGTCAGGGAAAAAAACAGCACCTGAACACACCAAAAGGACTACAGGCGACTATCAACTAGCATGCGTGTTCTGCGTCTGCATGGAAATGAGATACCTGTCTATTTAAGCAGATATATTCATCTATATTCGTCATTCAAAAAGGGAAAGCAAAACTAACACTGCAGGTATACAAGCCATAAACAAAGCAGAGCTCACTTATCACTTGAATATCAATCACGCTGATCACATTCTTTATTCCACTCCGCTCGTGTTATTATGAAAATATTCACGCAGTGTTGCTCAGGTAAGATGATGTTATAACAGCCTTCTGTCTGTGCCGTCATGATTTCTTTGCTCGTTTTCATCACTTTTGCTCTTATTCTCGTGCACTGACTCATTCGCTAAGCTGTACAGCCAATCAGAGTTCTCTCTCTCACCGACGGCCCGACGCCGATTCTACATGTTGAATCGGGCAACAAAAAAACAACAGATGGCGTATGACTAGAGCCAAAAGTTCGGAATACACAGAAAAAACTAAGTCGGCCGACGCTCAAAAACGCCCAACGGCTTGGTGTGTCCTTGGCTTAGGGGTAGACAACCAGAATGTGGCTTCCTGAGCATTTCAGGTTGCATGAAGAAGTCACTTTGGATAAGAGCAACCGCCAAATTAACCTGTTTTTCTTTAATTAGTTGGAACAGGCCATTGAGAAAGAGTTGGCTTGGTTTAGAGACACCTCATTGGCACTGGAGGAGCTCAAAATCATTAATCTAGACCCAGACGTCATTACGTCCCAGCTCAATGAGCAAAAAGTGAGTTTTAGCACATTTACAAAGATTTTCTCTGTGTATACATACAAGAAATGTTGTAAAGTTCTTCAAAATGATTCATATGATGTATGTTGTTCTGCAGATACTTGCTGTAGAGATTCTGCAGCATAAGTTTAACATTGAGAAAATGATGAAGATTTTGGAACTCCTGCAGACATACGCTGAGGATGGGGAGACACTGAGAATCCAGGTAAGATACTGTTCATTCTTATTCACTTTTTAAAGTGAATCTTTACTTAAGGACCAACAAAATACTACTCTGTGTTAACATCTATCTTTTTTTGTCTCCAAAGTCATCCCTAGGCACCTTACAGGAGCAGTGTCAGGTCACTACTGCCACTAATTCCCATGTTGTGCTTCAGCTGGAGCATGCTCAGTCGCTCTTGTGTCAGTTCTCAGAGGGCTATGCTGAGGTGTTGCCATGGTTACAGGAAACCAGAGCCCTTATTGGCCAGTTTACCCTGAACACCATCAGCTATGAGGCTTTCCGAGAACAACAGGATCTCTTACAGGTACTAAACCACCTGCATCTTCAGAGCAAGGCATTAACAATAGATGCCCATGTTTGTGCTCACCTGTGCTACAAGTAAAAGCTCAAACACATTTGACTATTTCAGAAAATGTATAATTGTTGTACAGTATGCAATATTCTCTTAAAATTTTTATAAATTTAATTTATTAATTTAATAAATTCACACAATAATTCAACATTTGGTCATGGTGCTCCATTACTTCAAAACAGGGCATCAGGGAGTCCATAGCAGAGCATAAGCCGCTGATAGCACGGCTGATCATGCTGGCCCAGCGTCTATCAGACCTGAATACAGCTCAGGGACAGGAGTTCTGCCAGAAAGCAAGAGACACTGAAGAGCAGCATCTGTCCATAAGAGACAGGGTTCGAGAAGCTGCTGGAGTTCTGGAGGAGTCTCTACCCCGCTATACACAGGTGACATACCTGTACATGTAGACTTTATACTAGCTAGACACACATGTAGACTTTTATGTTTGCTACATTTATGCATTTTGGCACCTTTACATTCAAGGTATACAGATCATTTTTTTGCTTTCCTTGGTAATCAATCCCATGACATTGCTATTGCGTGCCCTACTTTTGAGCAACAGGAACCCCATCTAAAGTTAATATAACCTGTTTTCCACAAGCCATATCGTTTATGTTGCTAAAGAGGTATAGAAAGACATTATTGCCATTTTAGCCATATAAATGTTAGCTCACTCCTTACACTCTGTATGCCCTTATCAGCTGAATGAGAGGATGACTCTGATTGGAGAGAGACTGGAGCGTCAGTGTAGTCACCTGCAGGCCTCAGTGGCTCTTCAAGGCCTCACTCCACGAATTCAGGAGCAGCTACAGGACAACAAGCACACACTGTCTGAGCTCTCCAAATTGGATCTGGACCTCAGCAGTGTGAGGACACAGGCTCAGGAGCTCCTGACCAACACAGGGGCTGTTGGGGACAGTTCCATTGGCACAGGTACCTCATCTCCTGGTACATAATGATGCACATTATAAACAATCTCATAAGCACTTTTGTTTAAAAAGCATGGTCTGCCTTTTAGGGTTTAGGCAGTCCAATTCTAGAATCGGATACTTAAGGTCAGGAATTGGATACTTGTTTTAAAATCTAAATTTCAATTCCACTTATTGATTCATGTGTGCGCATTTTAATGTGGTTTTAAACCATTCAAGTGCACGAAGACGCAAAAGAGAACTCAGTTTGGCACTCATCTGCTGTTTTTTGTGTTTGGGCACATCCAGAATGAACACACAGAAAACTGCCTCTCCTATAGTGCACAAATACTGTATTGATTCCTCTTTCATGCCTTCTTGAGCTTGAACGGACAAATACACGCAAAATTATGTCAAAATATCCCTGTAAACACAGTCAGTTTTGTCCTAATGGTCCTATGTCCTGAACGTAAACAGTTGAGAAAGAAAACGCATATGTAACAGTATATTGGATCTGTGCATTCGGTCTTAAAGTGACAGCAGCCTAATACTGCCACCTGTGTCATTAATATTAATCAAGAACAAAAGAAAAAAATCACTAACTGATCTTGACTGAATAACTTTTGTAACTTTAATAAGGATTAATCTATATTTTAGTTATAAAAAGAAAACTATGCAGTGTTATTTTACATTTGATTTAAATTTCTGAACTGTTCATTTGTATTTATTTGTGCTATTGCTAACTTGCTTATTTGTTCTTATTGTATTACTGACTATATATTTGTCTTTAATAATGTCTAAAATGTATATTAGTTAGTCTAGTTTATTAGTTAGTTGTTCTTCAGGCTGCTGATTTTTGTTCATGATATTCAGCTGCAACAGAACGTTTTGCAAAATGACACAGAATAAATATGTTTGATATCTTTTTGGAATTGAAACTGTAAATCAATATGAATCAGAATCGATTAGCATAATTGGAATTGGAATCGAAATTCAACTGATATCCTACCCTACTGTCTGATAATCTTGATAAATCCCCTTCCAATTTCAGCTATTCAAGAGCGTGTTTGCAGTCTAACAAGCCACTGGGAGGAGGCTCAAAGACAAGCCCAGGAGAAGGAGAAGTTGCTTCTCAACCTCCTTGATCTGGCAGTCAGGTTCTGGAATGATGTGAGTGACATGACAGCTGGACTGAATGATGCTCAACAAGCTGTTCTGGACCTCAATTCCAGTCGATCAGATTCAGAAACCATCCGACAGAGCTTGGAGACCATGCAGGTAAAGTACAAAAATTATACTCTAGGCAATCGTTCCCTGTTAAAACAGCTTGGACTTTGCTGGTTTGGTGCTGGTCCAGCTGGTGAACCATACAATCTGGTGAAGCTGGTTTACCAGTGTAATCTTGCTAGTTTTGCTTTAGCAGCACATTGCATGCTGGGGACCAGCTTCCAAAAGGGTCTTTAAGGATGTCCCCTCATTGCCTCATAACAATCAAATGTTCTTATCCTGCCTTCTCAGACTCTCAGGGAAGACATTGATTCTCTGCAAGGTGACCTGGACACACTAGGAATTCTGGGAATGGAACTCATGTCAGCTTGTGGTGACACAGACAAACCAGAGGTCACCAAATGTTTGGACGAGGTTTGTATTTGAAACTGAAATGATACAAAACCTCATAGAATTGTTGTACATCATACAGTTAATTATTCCAATTTCACTACCCAGCAGTCTTTCTCCGCAGCTTTACGGCACATGGAACAATCTCAGCAAGATCTGGACAGAGTGCAACAGTAGGTTAGAAGAATGTTTACGAATGGCTCTTCATTATCAGGACAGCATGCAGGTGAGTTAGCCACAAGAAACAAGTCTCAATTCTTTTCAAGACATTCATAATAAATGCTGTACTTACTGTAGAAAACATTTAAAGGATTAGTTCACTTTAAAATTAAAATGATCCCAAGATTTACTCACCCTCAAGACGTAGCATTAGCGTTTTGAACTGCGAGAGGCGTTACACTTTCTGCGTAAGTTGAATACGGAAGGCGATCCGTCGGAAGCTAGATATTTTACTTTATAAAGTTTTAATGCTTGGAAGCGTCAGGATATTTATTAAAGGTCCCGTTCTTCGTGATCCCATTGTTCAAACTTTAGTTAGTGTGTAATGTTGCTGTTAGAGCATAAATAATACCTGTAAAATTATAAAGCTCAAAGTTCAATGCCAAGCGAGATATTTTATTTAACAGAAGTCCCCTTTCAAAGCCTACAGCGAACGGCTGACTTGGACTACATCCTGGTACTTCCTTCATAAATGACGTCAGTAGAACAGTAGAACAGACTAACCTCCGCCCACAAGAATACGCGGAAAAAGGGGGCGTGGTCTTGTTGCTGTCCCACGTGGAGAAGAGGACGTGTCGCGTGGAGAAAAGGAAGCGGTGCGTTTGAGTGTGTTTGTCGCCATGTCGTCGAGACGCTGTTATTTTCATCCCGGAGTCAAATCACCTTTGTTTGGCTTTCCCAGGGACGCTGTAGAGATCATTAAGCGCATATATCTCCCGTTAAGAGGCGTGACCTTTCCACGTGCGCTAAGCTGCTGTCGAATCACAACACGGGAACCGTGCCACGTTTGCTAAGCTGCGGTCAAATCACAACACGGGAACCGCTGGCACAATCAGAACTCGTTACGTATTTCTGAAGGAGGGACTTCATAGAATAAAGGAACTCATCAGCCATTTTTAGGACAGTGAAAACAGCGGTGTACAGATAAGTACATTGTGTTAAAAATACTGGGTTTTTTTACACGCGAAACATGAACACATGTTATATTGCACACTGTAAACACAATCAAAGCTTCAAAAAAACAAGAAGAACGGGACCTTTAAATATAACTCAGATTGTGTTCATCAGAAAGAAGAAAGTCATATACAGTTAGGATGGCTTGAGGGTGAGTAAACCATGGGGTTATTTTCATTTTAACATGAATCCTTTAAACAATTACAAAGGATGGTCTGTCCTTCCCTTTTTCTATCTTGTCCCCTCCAGTGGTGGTAGGTCTCTGTCTACATTTGTAGTATTTCAGTATTCATGCCTCCATGTGGTTATAGTGATGGACTGGCCAATTTCCTGCCAATTGGAGGCCCTTCTGAGAGAGACCAAAGCTAGCAATAGAGAATTTTGATTTGTTTATTTCAGGGAATTTTCTTGTTGGTTGTGCTTTCTTTATGAGCATTTAAAAATATTCATATCTATTTTAGGGTGGGTAAAGAGGGTTTTTAAAAACAGGTTTAAAAATAAGACCTTCTTTTGCAGGGACTATTTGAGTGGCTGAAGTCTGTGGAGTTCAAATCCACTGAGGAATTCTCAGTGGGATCAGACCTGGGATCAGTTAAAGAGCAGCTATGTGACCTGAAGGTGAGACTGAACAACCTACCTTTAGAAACTGAAAATTGTGTCACAAATAGACGATCAATTTCATTAGCGCTCTTGTGCTGATGTATTCATCTCTCCTGTCAGGAATTCAAGCGGGAGCTCTATCAGAAGAAGATTGAGATAGAGAGTCTAAACCATCGCTTTGTATGTCGTCTTTCCCCGGGTACTGAGAGGCCTGGGTCAATCTCTCCGCTGTGCGACTTCCGTCAGCGGTGGGACAACCTGGAGTCAGTGACTGTCAGCAGACAGGTAAGATCTTAGCTAAGTGAATACAATTATTGTTTCATCATAACGATACTTCAACGGCACAATGTGTTTTTGAGCAGCACCAGTTGGAGTGTGCACTGCTGGGCTTGGGTCAGTTCCAGAACACTCTGGATGAGTTGCACGCCTGGCTCTCCCACACGGCTGACCTGCTGCAGGCCTCTCAGCCAATCAGCATTGACCTGCAGACCTGTGAGATAGAGCTAGCCAAACACAAGGTACGAACACAAACTCGTAGTGTCTGTGGCATGTTTATATTGTTGATGATGTTGAGTCCCCTCTTTTGCAGGGATGTATGCTAATTTTAGAATGAAATAAGAATGTACTGCTTACTGTATGCTGCATAATATCTACCGCATGGCTACTACTTTAAAAAAATTCTATGTGAAACAGTATATCATACAGCATAGAGTAAAAACTGTAGAATGAAAGTTGTATTTGTATTAATTGATTAGTTACAGAAAGGATAAAGCTTGAATAGGATAGAGCTCAGTTTCACATTATTATGAATCTAGCCAGCGCTCATCAATAAAAAATATCAGTGGATGCACACAATAAATATGCATGATCTGCAAATATGTTTCCTTTTATTAACACTAACCTACAGTTGCCGTACAAATGATTAAACTTTCAACATCAAGTTACTGATAATTCAAGTGTCCATGCAATTTAGTAACAACAGCAACAAAATATACCATATATTAAAGTATTAAAAAGTATTAAGTATTAAAAAAACGAGGACAAACAATGTTTGTATATGTGTAGTGACAATGTGCAACACACAATCAAATCTACAATATGCAATAAAAAAACATAAATGGGACATAAATGTGTTAGATGTCAAAATATTTTAAGAAAAGCTCTATGCCATCATTGTGGTTTTATATAATTCGAAACTTATGGTATAAGGCAGCAGGGAAAATACATAAGGATCTGATTTGCAGTATTTGACCTAAAATGGCCAATCCGAAGTTGTGAATTTAACATAAAACATTTACGAATAAAGCACCGTTTCCATCCAGTCAGTTATGATAAACTGTCGATAAATATCACTAAGAGAAATGGAAATTGAGGCAGTATGAGAAGCCATACATATAATATAGGCCTATAATATATCCTCAGAGTGTGCAGATGAAACACAATAAACACGGTCATGTTAACTTGTTTTCTGAGGCGGATGCTGCTGTTTGGGAACGCAGTCATGTAAGACAATTCTGAGAGGTTATTATATCGTAACACTATGACGACATACTTTGCTCAGGCATTCCAGAATAACCAAAACTGCATTTCAGATACTGTGCAACGAGCTCGGTCCGCTGGTTAGTCTTTGCCGTCCCATCGCAGAATCATATTTCCTTTTTGATGCGCATCGATTAATATATTCGTAAACGTGTTCCCATCGTAGTTTATGCGCATGTTTTCTTATCAGATACAAAATGTATCCGACTCAGTTGACTGCATATTTTTAGAATTGATACGCATCTTGGTGTTTCTCTCAAGCGTTTTTTATGAGATATACCAAAATGCGCACGGAAATGGAAACATAGCTAATGATACTCAAATGGAGACATGTCCACATTTAAGCATTTCATACAATGAGGTTAATTTCACCATGAAATCAAAATTGACAGTTCTTATTTTTTATGGAATATTGAAGTATTTTTTATATAAATAATTTTTCCATGCGCATCATTATTATTATTTTTAATTCATGTGTCCTCAATCTTGAATCAAAATAACTTCCCCTCCCACTTGCAGCACTTCTCTTCTCTGATGACGTGTTTACTGGCGTGATGGCGGGACAACCTGTCAATCACATGAGATCCACCAATAGCAAACCACAACCATCAAATCAATTTCCCATGTGCAAAATCCAGTCCAGCCCTACCTTTTTTATTGTTTAAGAAGCTGTTTCACTCAAATACACAACAATAGGGCAGAGAAGACTAACTTACAATTCATATTGTTAAGTGGTTTACCATGAAAGTCTATGTAGCCTACATATACAGGGTTTCTTTTCAGTATCAGTATGATTGTAATAATTACTGTGCGATTTATCAGTAATTTAATAATTAATTCAGTGAGTTTTTGACTCCAAAACAGCTGCAATCGGATCAGTCCAATTTGCGTATGAATCATTCAGAGTGAGTTGTGAACCGATTCAACGGCTCAAAAGAGTGATTTGTTATTGAATCTAGCAATCTACAAATCTATCAAATTAAACTATTGCATCTGGGATCAGGTCTTGATTTCTTAAATTCAAAATAACGAAAAACAGTGTGTTTTTTATTCAATTTATTTGAATAAAAAGTAGGATCCTTTGGGATGTAGAGAATTAAATGTTTCCCAAAATAAATGATCTGTTTGGATAATAATTCTGATAAGAAATACTTCAGTTTCATACTTGAAAAAAGTACAGTAACAAAGTCGAAATGTTCGAAATATAAGTCATTACTATAGAGGAACACACTCATAGTATCACTCATTGTATGACTCACTGTGATGGTTGTTGTGTGTATCTAGGTTCTGCGGAATGATGTGATGTCCCATGTGCACACGGTAGACTCTCTGAACCAGGCCGGAAGAAACCTGATGGAGTCTGGGGCGGGAGACAGTTCACATGTTCTGCAGACTCGTCTGGAACAGCTGAATGAACGCTGGGAATTTGTGCGCTGCGAGACCGAGCGCAGACAGCTGGAACTGGAAAATAACCTCAGTCAGGTGACCACAAACACAAGCAAATAAACCTGATTACAGCATTATTTAAAACAATGTCTTTAGCTTAGTCAGTCTCAGTCCCATTGTGCTCATATGTTTACATTCCACTTTTCTTCACTTTTATATATATATACAGAGCCTGGCGTTAACACACACCAAATGCGGCTGGATTGAAGCAGTGGCGTGTAACGCAGTCACTCTAGCCACTTTAGCGGGTTGAATTTTATATCTATTATATACAATTTTCAGTTGTAGTCTTTTAAGAAGGCATCTTAAAAAAGTAAACTAAGTGCAATGTAGTGTTATAGTAGTGATACATATCGATACTGAAATATCTGAAACGCTTCCAATACTCATTTCCGCAGAATAGATACACAACACCAGCGTCTCTTTCTCTTTCTCTCTCTCATCTCTCCGACAGCGAGTGACACACAAACCCTCCTCCCATTACTCACTTGCTTCATTTGCTCTGGATGAATATTGTTGGTGTTACAGGGCTTGAAATTCGGTGTGGAATTGCACGTATTGTGCATAACTGTATTCATTCCCACAGATTTTTTGCGGTCACACCCAAAGTGTGCGCACATACAGCCGCCTCTCAGTACTAAACTGAGTTATTTTTCACTGCTTGTAGCCCTTAAACAGTCAAATACACACAAAATATTGTCAAAATGCCGGTCTTGGCGAGTAAACACAGTCAGTTTTAAGTGACCATAAACAGTTGAGAAAGAAAACACATATGTAACAGTATAATGGATTCGTGCATTAGCTCTTAAAGTGACAGCAGGTTTATAATAAATGATATTATAATTATAATAAACCTGCTGCCACAAATATCTATATGTTAGTTTTTCCCTCATGGTATTGATGTGAAAATTGTGGCCAGTGAAAACTGGAAAACTTGGTAACTTTGTAAAACCACTAGCCACACCTGGTGAGCAAAAGATGTTCACATCAAGCCCTGTGTACATACAGTATATACATACATTCACACACTCAATGTATAAGTTCAAGCTCATGCAATTTATAAACTCAACCATTATAACTGGATTTCAGGTTCAAGACGTAACCATGGAGATCCAAGATCTCATGCAGTGGCTGGAACACACAGACCTGAGGCTGTCGTCCAGTAAGACTGTGTGGGGTATGCCAGACTCTGCCAGCGAGAGACTAAACACTCATTTGGTAACAATGACTTTAATTGTGCTTGCTGAATTTTTGGAGTCTCAACCCTGCAAAGCTGTGTTTATAAAACATGATTCTATAATGAAACCTGACTAGTTTTTTTTTTTGTGCTACAGGAGTTGTGTAATGAGATGGATTCTAAAATTCACGCCTACACGAACGTTCGCAACGCCATCCACAGGATGCTGGAGGGCAGTGAGGTGGCCCGGGGCTCCAGCACGGAGCATAGCTTATGCATACTGGAGCAGAAATGGAGCTCTGTCTACGCTAAAATGCAAGAAAGAAAGGTGATGGAATTATGATCATTATGATTATTATGTTTCTAGAATGTTATATGTTTGGCAACAGTTCTTCTAACCCTAGTTGATGGAGTGTGTAGCTTTTCATTTCTTAAACAACCATGTAGGAAGACACATCATGGCCATATTCCAGGATCACAATTTCCAGATTCATCAGCTCAAACTGTGAAAGAATGGCTGGGAGGGAGCATGAATCATTTTCACACATGAATCGGCACCTCTGAGTCCAGATCTTAAATTCATCGAGAGTCTTTGGGATGTGCTGGAGGAGACTTTACAGAGTGCTGGACTCTTGCATTGCAATGCTCGCTTTCTTCGTTCTCCCTCCCAACAATTCTTTCACAATTTAAGCTTGATGAATCTAGACATTGTCCATGATGTTTCTTGTTCTTAGATGTTTTTTTAAAGGGATAGTTCAACCAAAAATGAAAATTATCCCATGATATGCCCACCCTCAATCCATCCTGGGTGTATATGACATTCTTCTTTCAGACGAACACAATCTGAGATATATTTAAATATATCCTGGCTCTTCCAAGCTTTATGATGGTAGTCTGGATGAATGGGGGTCTGTATTTTGAAGCCCAAAAAAGTGCATTCATCCATCATAAAAGTAATCCATACAGCTCCAGGGGGTTAATAAAGGCCTTCTGAAGCAAAGCGATGGGTTTTTGTAAGAAAAATATCTGGTCATATACACCTAGGATGGCTTGAGGGTGAGTAAATCATGGGATATTTTTTATTTTTGTGTGAACTATCCCTTTAAGAAATGAAAAGCTACACACTCCACCAATTAGGGTTAGAGGAACTGTTGCCAAACATATAACATGCTAGAAACATAATAATCTCTGCAATAATGATCCAATCATAGACGCTTAAGAATTTGTCTATTTAATATATATATATACAGTCAAACCAAGAACCACCAGATATATTTTTTTACTAGTGGGTGCAGGACACTATAGTTCATTTATGTATGTGAGGATAGCAAAATAAAGTAAACTGTGAAATATTATACCCGGAAATTCTTCATACAGTGACTACCAGTAAAATGTATACAAATTTGGGACCAAAATGATTCAGACACTTTGACCTGACCATGTTTTGCTGAAGTGTTTTTCTTTAATTACTAATGCGACCTTTTACACCACAGACTGAACAAAATGAAGCATTGCTTGGTAATTGGTTGGCCTAAATTTGTATTCAATAGTGCAAAGTCAATAGTTTTTATTCATTTTTATTTCCGTATTTTTACATTTCAATTAAATTAACACATTTTTTTTATTTTTTTCAGGCAAAATTAACAGAGGGACTTGGTCTTGCAAAGGAGTTTAACAGTAACGTCCAAGACCTGCTGACCAAAATGGCCAAGTGTGAGGAGACCATAAACACTCTACATGTGCCCAGCTTCATCCTGGACACCATCTGCTCACAGCTTCAGGAGCACAGGGTATGTGCATCTGCACCTGAGTTTGTGTATGTCTGCGGTGGTGTACGTGTTTGTGTGATTTACTCATCTTGTCTGTAGGTGCTGGTAGGAGAGGTGCACTCTTATGGAGAGAGGAAGGCGAGCGTGGAGAACGCTGCCATGCGTCTGTCTGAGCTCAGCAGGAAGGAAGACTGCGATGTAGTTCAGAACCTGATCATGACCGTTCAGGACCGATTCAAGAAACTCCTCCAACACACCACAGAGAGGGGGAAAATGCTTGAGGACGTCAAAAGACATGCTAAACAGGTATTTACTTCTCATATGGACATTGAGTTAGTTCAAAGTATTCAGGAAATCATCTGGCAAGTACTAAACTTTTGTGCTTTTCACTTCCACAGTTCAATGAATCGTGGCACTTACTGGTGGACTGGATGACGGAGGTTGAACAGACTCTGGATACACACAAAGAGATCGCTGTGTCACAGGAAGAGATCAAACAACAGCTTACTGAACAAAAGGTACTTCACGTCTCAGGACTCAACAAGGAGGGCCCGAGGCCAGTGGGAGAGCGTTTCGGGTCAGGGGACAGTTTGGCATTTGAGCCAGTGCTGCACTGCCACTACAATTTTACATTCATTGGTCTTTTTTTTTTTTTTTTTTGCCATGCACAGTTTGGTGTACTTTGATATATGTTATATTGTATTTGGAAAAAAATGTCTTGGTAGTTTTGGAAGCATCAGTAAGAATTTTAAGGAAACTAAAAATAATGTTTTGCATTGCAAACATGCAAAAAAAAAGATTAAAGTTCGCAAAGTACTGTGTAAGCAAAACAAATGTAATTATTGCACAGATATGTACACCATAATTTAAGCAAAGGCTATATATACCGATCAGGCATAACATTATGAACATTATGGTGAAGTGAATAACACTGATTATCTCTTTATCACAGCACTTTTAAGTGGGTGCGATATATTAGGCAGCAAGTGAACATTTTGTCCTCAAAGTTGATGTGTTAGAAGCAGGAAAAATGGGCAAGCGTAAGGATTTAAGCGAGTCTGACAAGGGCCAAATTGTGACAGCTAGATGACTGGGTCAGAGCATCTCCAAAACTGCAGCTCTTGTGGGGTGTTCCCGGTCTGCAGTCGTATCTATCAAAAGTGCTCCAAGGAAGGAACAGTGGTGAACCGGCGACAGGGTCATGGGCGGCCAAGGCTCATTGATGCACGTGGGGAGCGAAGGCTGGCCCATGTGGTCCGATCAAACAGACGAGCTACTGGAGCTCAAATTGTTCAAGAAGTTAATGCTGGTTCTGATAGAAAGGTGTCAGAATACACAGAGCATCTCAGTTTGTTGCCTATGGGGCTGCATAGCTGCAGACCAGTCAGGGTGTCCATCCTGACCCCTGTCCACCGCCGAAAGCGCCAACAGTGGGCACGTGAGCATCAGAACTGGACCACAGAACAATGGAAGAAGGTGGCCTGGTCTGATGAATCACGTTTTCTTTTACATCACATGGATGGCCGGGTGTGTCTGCGTCCCTTACCTGGGGAACACATGGCATCAGGATGCACTATGGGAAGAAGGCAAGCCGGCGGAGGCAGTGTGATGCTTTGGGCAATGTTCTGCTGGGAAACCTTGGGTCCTGCCATCCATGTGGATGTTACTTTGACACGTACCACCTACCTAAGCACTGTTGCAGACCATGTACACCCTGAAACGGTATTCCATGGTGGCCGTGTCCTCTTTCAGCAGATAATGTGTCCTGCCACAAAGCACAAATGGTTCAGGAATGGTTTGAGGAGCACAACAACGAGTTTGAGGTGTTGCTTGGCCTCCAAATTCCCCAGTGGGGATCTGTGGGATTTGCTGAACAAACAAGTCCAATCCATGGAGGCCGCACCTCTCAACTTACAGGACTTAAAGGATCTGCTCTTAACATCTCGGTGCCAGATACCACAGCACACCTTTAGGGGTCTAGTGGAGTCCATGCCTCTATGGGTCAGGGCTGTTTTGGCTGCAAAAGGGGGACCAACACAATATTAGGAAGGTGGTCATAATGTTATGCCTGATCTGTGTATATTGGTACACTATTATTACAAAAAGCTACACAGTGTATGTTCTCGAGAATACTTATATACTTACAGTATACAATGTGTTAATTTTCCTGGTTGTTACCCCTTTATTTCCCAAACTTTACATATTGTTCCCTTATACCAATGTACTTTATAGGAACAATATAATTACGATGTAAACTCGTTTTACTAACGCAGTACTTTGCGGGCTGTAATCTAAAGTGTTACCAAAAATTCTTTGCATCGGATTGCAATAGCAAATTTACAGCTTTATTACAGCTGTATAATTTGTTGCAAGTTTTCTTTTTATGAAGCAAAAATATTTAATGAACAAAACATTTGGTAAGAAATCTTCACATTTAATTAGAAATATGAATATTTCTAGCAAATACACACAAAAATGCATTGTTAAAAACCACTGAAAATATAATAATAGCAAGCAAATTGGGGTTAAACTTTATTTTGATAGTTCCCTTTAGATTAATAACTGTCAGTCAATAAATAGGAAACAAAGTAACTTGCGTTACTTATTTGAAAAAATTTGAGGATATTTTGTTGTGCATTTAAAAGTAGTGCGTTATTTGGAAAAAAATTGCATATTTGAAAAAACTTGCAAAAAATATATAACTTATGTTGCTTATAGTTAGTAGAATGTCTAAAGTGGATTATGAAACCTTAGGAACTACTGGAATGACTGGCAAGCAGAAAAAATATCCTCATTATAAAAGAAAATCATTTTGCATCATTTTACATTTGGTGCCCCCTTTAAAGGTGATGTACAACAAAAAACTGGACAGTGAAAGTAAATAGTCTACAGTATAATATGTATAAACCACACCGGACATTTCACCCCAAAAGAAGCAAATTCTTCAAAATGGATCATTTATAAAGTGCATTTGTATATTTTCAGGAGTTCCAGAAACTTCTCCGCTTGAAGCGGCCCATGTATGAGTCTTGTCTGAAGAGTGGCCGCTCACTCCAGGAGAAAGCGCAGGGCCCTGAAGACACACAGCACCTGGAGAACATGGTGTCCGAGCTCAGAGATTCATGGGACACCATCAGCGGGAAATCCAGTGAGAGGTGAGTCTGATGTGAGCTGCACCATCTGATCTCTAGTGATTTGAGTACATTTTTGAGCACTAAATTTTGTTTTTTTCCTAAGGCAACACAAGCTGGAAGAGGCTCTGCTGTTTTCAGGGAGATTCACTGACGCTCTCCAGGCTCTTAATGACTGGCTGTACAGGGCAGAGCCACAGCTGGCTGAAGATGTGCCTGTCTGTGGTGAAAAAGACCTGGTCAACAATCTGATTGACAAGCACAAGGTACATCTCAGCATATATTACACTGCAAACCCGAATAAGTTCGCAAAAGCCTCAACATTTTTTTGTGATATTTTTAAGTCATGCTCCACTCATCACCATGATGATAACCCTCCAAAAAAACACAGAAACTCTTCTAAATTAGCATAGCAAAACATTAAACACTACTAAATCTCCTACTTCACATTAATCTTGCACAGAAAAACATTATGTAACACTTAATTTTAACATTTACTCTCCCTTTTGAGTGTCATGGCAAAGCATGCTGGGAAAGAGAAATTCCAGGAAAATTTAAGTTTGTCAACATTAAAAGAAACAAGTTCATAAAACTCAAAACAAGGAAACAGGTTCAGTTTGCTTAAAATGTGTCAGTTTTGTGAAATCAAAAGAAAAAGGTAGTTCTAAATACTCATAAAAGTTTATTTGATTGAACTAATTTGTTTCATTTAAGTTTAAACATTAGGATTTACACTCTTCACCCCAGACGCGAATGAAGCGTTAAGCTTTACATGTTAAGTCAAAATTAAGTTAAATCTGAACTTTGCCGGATATTCATGCCGCGTTAACCAATCAGGAGCTTGATCTAGTAGTATCGTGATTACAGAAACAGAAATCCGTACAACAATGGAGGACAAAATCATCATTGCTGTATGTGGATACCCGGAGCTGTACGATACATCTTCGTATTATTATAGAAACAGGAATAATAAGGATCTTGCTTGGAAGAAAGTGAGTGAGGAGGTCGGACAATCTGGTAAGTTGTAAAAAACGTTGTTTACTCAATTTGAGCTGTATATATACTGCAGCTACCCTCCATGTCAGCCATTTTGCAACGAGACTGGAGCAGAAGCCCCTTCCATGACGTGAATTTGCGTCTGTTGTGAAGTGAATTTCACATGCGAATGAAGCGAGTAAACGTAAAAATGTTCAAGTCCAACTATGCGCAAATAGCGCGATTTATTTGCGCAAGTCGCATCTGGTGTAAACACACAGTTAGAAGAAAATGTTCTATATAGAACCTTGAAGGGTTCTGTCAGGCATTTCATATATAGAACCTTTCAAGTGTTCCCATCATGGGATAATTTTATGGATTTAGTTTTAATTAATTCTTTTTTTTATTCATACATTGTATGAATTATACAGATCATAAACATACTTTATTACTAGAAAAAAATCGAAATAACCCATTAAACATGAAAGTATTTTGCAATAATTTAAGACATTTGTTTTTATATAGAAGATTTTTGGCATAAATAATTCTTTAAAATTGAATTCAAGAACCCTATGGTTCTGAACCTTTGCTTCTAAGAGTGCACACTTTAGGTCTAAGCTGTGACCACTACACCTTCTCTGTGACTGTAGGTGTTCCAGCGTGAGCTCGGGAAGCGTGCCAGCTGTATCCGGACACTGAAGCGTTCGGTCAGGGATCTGACACGGAGCAGCACGGCTGATGCCCACTGGTTGCAGGAGCAAATGGAGGAGCTGGAGGGCCGCTGGGAGGCCGTGTGCAAACTCTCTGTGTCCAGACAGGCTCGACTAGAGGCGGCACTTCTGCAGGTACCGTCACGCTCCACCGTGTTGTACACTCTAAAAAAAAAAGGTTCTATATGGCACCAAAAATGGTTCTTCGTCGTAATCATAGGGGAACCACTTTTGGTGCTATATAGCACCATATCTTAACATGTTCTGTGTATGGTAGCGGTGCTATATAGCACCATAGTTAGCGGTGCTATATAGCACCTTAGTCAAAGAACCGGTGAAGAACCTCTGAAGAACCACTGAAGAACCACTGAAGCACCAAAATTGGTGCTATATAGCACTAAAAAAGGTTCCCCTATGATTACGAGCCAAGAACCATTTTTGGTGCCATATAAAACCTTTTTTTTTTAGAGTGTATGATAATCATGGAACCTTCGATCACAAAAGTTATATTTACACTATGCATTTGGATGAGACTTTTTGGGGGCAGTCGTGGCCTAACTAATGGTTAGAGAGTCGGACTTGTAACCGGAAGGTTGCGGGTTCGAGTCTCAGGTCCGGCAGGAATTGTCGGTGGGGGGAGTGAATAACCAGCGCCCTCCTCCATCCTCAATACCACGACTGAGGTTAGACCCATGAGCATGGCACAGAACCCCCAAACCCCCGCCGCAGCAATATGGCTGCCCACTGCTCTGGGTGTGTGTTCACGGTGTGTGTGTGTGTGTGTGTGTGTGTGTGTTTACTACTGTGTGTGTGCACTTGGATGGGTTAAATGCAGAGCACAAATTCTAAGTATGGGTCACCATCAGTGATGGGAATAACGGCGTTATAGATAAACGGCGTTACTAACGGAATTATTTTTTTCAGTAACGAGTAATCAAAAGAATTACTGTTTCTCCCGTTACAACGCCGTTAGCGTTACTGAGAAAAAAAATGCGGCGTTACTATAATTGAGCTCACTGAAGCGGTTTTCATCCGAACAGGCTCTCTGTCAGTCGGACCTGCAACGTGTGCGTGCGTGTGTGTGTGCGTGTGCGCGCCAGCCATGCGTGTTGGGGGGTGGGTGGGGTGGTACACATAACTGATGATGATTGATGGGTGGGAGACAAGGTTGAGGTTGATAGGTTGAGTTCACACACACACACCTCTGACGCACACGCATATGCACAGTCAGCGATGGCAAGTCCAACGACTTCAAAGGTAGCTTTCGCAAACTGGAAGTTTAAGCGCTACTTTTCCCTCGTTGAGGTGAAATGTAAGAATGTTTATGTAACGTGCAACTTATGCCCAGGAAGAAACAGTCTCTCCACGTCGGTGAAAGTAATTCTAATCTAATGAAGCCTCACATCATCACAGCCACAACATTAGTGGCTAAAAACTCCACTACCAGAGGAGTAGTACAGTACTGATAATATTTACACAATATTTACACTACAGTAGGCCTACTGATAATATTTACAATAATATATTGAATTTGATAGGTGTCTCTCACATTGTCCCACAGCAACATTACAATAGTGTACATTAATGTACAATGTTTTATAATAATAATTGATTCTATTTAGTGTCCAATTCATTCATTTAACATATTTAATATTGGGGGCATCCAAGTTATTTGACATATTTGAACATTTGAGAAAAAAAAAAGAAAAAAAAAAGTAACACTTTCCCTGGTAATTAGTTACTTTTATAATGATGTAACTCAGTTACTATTTGTAACTATAACTAATTACTTTTTTAAAGTAACGTGCCCAACACTGGTCACCATACTTGGCCACACATCACTTCACTTCACTTCAGAGCACTTGCATAACATTCAAGGTACTGTAGTGTTGTTATCATAAACTAAAACTACTAAAAAAACATTTAAATAAAATAAAGGTTGAAAGAAATAATATAGATCAAGAACTGTTCTGTTTAAGTTGAAGTTGAAATACTACAACAACAAAAAACTTTATTTCAATGCTCCACTTTAGAGAATAAGAATAAGCTGGTGTACTTGCAAAGTAACAGTCAGTTGAATGTCTGTTAGGGAGCATCAAAATAAAGTGTTAGCAGATTTTAAGCAGATTTTACTTTAATGAGGGCTAGTTGACATGTAGTTGCAAAGTCATGGTAACACTTTATAATAACTGCATGCTATGAATCATTAGTTAAGCGTTAGTAAACTGTTAGTTCATCATTTATAAAGCATTAATAGACAATAATAAGCAGTTTATAAATACAGCTATAAATGCTTTATTCTTTATTTATAAGTACATCTTTAATGTGTTTAATAATTGTATTTTCATATATATCACCCTGTAGCCCAAGACTGGTTTCCCACTGAAGCTAAGCAGGGCTGAGCCTGGTCAGTACCTGGATGGGAGACCAACTGGGAAAACTAGGTTGCTGCTGGGAGAGGTGTTAGTGAGGCCAGCAGGGGGCGCTCACCCTGTGGTCTGTGTGGGTCCTAACACCCCAGTATAGTGATGGGGACACCATACTGTAACAAGCACTGTCCTTCGGATGAGACGTTAAACAGAGGTTCTGACTCTCTGTGGTCATAAAAAAGATAGCCATCTTTCAGAAAGGTTCTCTCCTTCGGAAAAGAGTAGGGGTGTAACCCCGGCATCCTGGCCAAATTTGCCCATTGGCCTCTGTCCATCATGGCCTCCTAATCATCCCCAAATACTGATTGGCTACATCACTCTCCACCACTCTCTCCTCTCCACCAATCAGCTGGTGTGTGGTGGGTATTGCACATCGCACTGGTATTGCACTAGTGTGCTGCACATCGGTGGTGGTTGAGGAGATTCCCCCCTTCTATATGTAAAGTGCCTAGAAAAGCCCTATATAAATGTAACAAATTATTATTATTATTATTATTACCTTATTAATTATCAATTTATTATTTATAAATTAAGTATTACATTATTTAAAAACCAGTTATTTAGGAGTTGTCAGTGGTTCATAAGATAATTTAGAAAGTGTAAGTAAATGATTAATAAACTATTAAAATGTACATTTATACATCTTATTATTTAGACATATAGTAATAGTTACGCTGTGTGTTAATAAAGGCTTTATTAACATGTATTCCTACTGTAATTCATGATAAATACAGGTAGTAAATTCAGTCATGCAACTGCCTTAAGGAGTTTTAAAACCTGTTATGTCCCAAATTTGAGGTATTTTGGGGGCATGGTCCCCCAAGAAAATGTTTATTTCTCTGATCTATATGTGCATTTTAAGATGTTTAAAGGCTAAAAAAAAAAAATAATAATAATAATTAGCTTTCAAAACCATGTTACTGGGCAGTAGATTATCTGTCATGCTCTCTCGTCATTTCATCACTCTCTCATTCTCATTTTCATCACTCTTTCTTTTCCTCTCAGTCTCCTTCTCTTGCCCTGTCTCTTCCCCTCCTAAAGCTGAGCTCTGGCTGATAGTCTTTTCATTGTTTAAAGGTCCCATTTTTACTGTTTTTTTGAAGCTTTGATTGTGTTTACAGTGTGCAATATAACATGTGTTCATGTTTTGCGTGTAAAAAAACAGTATTTTTCACACAATTTACTTATCTGTATACCGCTGTTTTCACTCTCCTAAAAACGGCTGATGAGTTCCTTGTTCTATGAAGTCCCTCCTTCAGAAATACGTAACGAGTTCTGATTGTGCCAGCGGTTCCTGTGTTGTGATCATAGGTTGTGATTCGACAGAAGCTTAGCGCACGTTGCCCGGTAAGGTCACGCCTCTTACCAGAGATACATGCGCTCAGTGTTCGCGTGACGTTATTAAAGAAGGAAGTAGAGGGATGTAGTCCTAATCGGCCGTTCGCTGTAGGCTTTGAAAGGGAACTTCTGTTAAATAAAATGTCTCGCTTGGCATTGAACTTTGAGCTTTATAATTTTACAGGTATTATTTATGCTCTAACAGCAACATTACACACTAACTAAAGTTTGAACAATGGGATCACGAAGAACAGGACCTTTAACATTATATCCTAAAGCAGCTGTCAAATATGAAATGTTTAGTTTAGCTACTTACATCTCACAGCGTTTACTGAAGCATCGCACGACTCGCACAGCAGCTTCTGTGTATATAAAGCACTCTATTGGGCAATTATTTCACAACATTTATTATGTAAACCTCGGAAAAATACAGAGGTCCGGACCTCATAGCTGGCTACGGCCATCGTGTCATTTACCTCAACACTTCAGTTTACATGGTCGGAGCTTTTCAGTCAGGTTCAGCTAGCTTTGCCACAGAGCCTTTACTGTACACATGATGTTGGGCTTGTATCAAATTAAAATGTAAAAAGCGACTGCCTGGCGCTCGTTATGACTTCAATAGAGCGGCGAAAGCGCCGAATGAGTCCGTCAGCGCTGTGTGTGAGACGATCCAGCTGCTGGATGCGCGCACGGTTTAATCAGGTAGCGCCGTTTCTTCACCTGGCTTTTGATTTTCCCATGTTTTCTTAATATGTGGGGCGTGGTGTGGTTTGGCGAGCGGCTCAACAGGAAAACTTTAGGTGCTCCCGATCGAATGTAAATCATTTCCTCGTCAAATCACAGGCCCCCTCCGTGCTGGGGCTTCAGCCCTACCTAGCCCTTATGTTAATCCGTCCCTGGTGAGGACTATTTATGTCTTGTAAAGCTTTTACAAAGGAGATTTTGTACAAAAAAAAAAAAAAAAAGATATGCTTATAAATAAAGAATTAAGCATTTATAGCTGTTTTAATAAACTGACTATTAATGTCTATTAAAGCTTTATAAATGATGAATTAACTATTTACTAATGCTTAACTAACGATTCATAATATGCAGTTATTATAAGTCTTACAGAAACTGGTAGTAACATTATAAATGTCTTCACTGGCACTTTTGATCAGTTTAATGCATCCTTGTTAAAAAAAAAAAAAAAACAATTTCTTAAAAAAAAAAAAAACAACAACAATACTGTACAATCAGGTATATTTGATAATCCCAACATTTTCCAAACAATGTACCTCTGTTGTTCTCAGGCGGAGGAGTTTGATGGGATGGTTCATTCGTTCCTCGATCATCTTTCGGATGTTGAGAGGGTCCTGAAGTACGGAGTGCTGCCTGAGGAGGAGGAGGCTCTTCTGGCATTTCGTACATGTCATCAGGTATGGTGGACATGGTCTATTTACACCAAGTGTCTTTTTCCAAATTCATTCTTCTCCCTTTTCCAATCGCATATCCGCTCAGTGAAGCATTTATTTTCAATAAAAACTCAAATAAATAAAATCATGCAAATTAAGAAAATATTCGAAAAGTGAAAAATAAAATGCCTAACGGATATTTAATAGGGGGAATAAAGTGTTCATTGGGTAGGGATGTCAAAATAAGGCAGCATGCATTTATGATTTTAATAAATATAATCATACACACTGAATATCTTGTTTTTATTGCATACTGTTTTATAATATACTACAATACAATACAATGAGGTGCAAATAGTATCTGCCACTCTTTGCACAAAGTATAAATGGCATGTTATCATATGAGTTGCATGATTTTGTCTGTGATCTGCAGGAGTCAATGAGTTCCTTGAACGGTCAGCAGATGGAGCTAGAGAACATTCGCCAACAGGGTGAAGAGATTCTGTCCTCCTGTCACCCTGACTCTGTCATCACCATCAAATCATGGATCAGTATCACAAAGACTCGCTATGAAGAGGTGAGACTAGTTAGAGGATGAGTACTAGATATTAACAGTTCAATCTGTTGACAAGTAGAGTGCAACTGTCAGGTTCTGGAAGTTGACTTATACCAATAACACACAGTATAAACTTTCAAGACAGGCCTACCATGAGCTCTGAGGTGATGCTAAGTGATGAAATATGGTTCTGTAAAAGTGATTTCAAATTAGGTTTTGAAAAATCACATAGCGGGTAATTGCAGAATTACACTGAAGCGAGCACCACCAATCATAATTTACTGTTATGACTATAGTAAGTACATGTAGTACTATATCACCTTAAAGTAAAGTGTTACTGAAATATATATTTTAAGTTTATTGCAAAGTACACACACGCACATGCACACACACACACACACACACACACACACACACACACACACACACACACACACACACACACACACACACACACACACACACACACACACACACACACACACACACACACACACACACACACACACACACACACACACACACAGTTAATGATATATAACATACATATATTCTATTTTTAAATTATTGCTTATAATCAATGTCTATCGTTTTATAAAACAATAATTTATAAAACAGTTACATGATTAGTTTATTCTCAAAAAAAGACATTACGTTAATAATACTTTTTTTTTCTAAGCCATTTTAAAAAGCAATTTCAAAGTAATGTGTTTTATTTAGGGACTGGGTGGTTTAGGCTGTGATTCCTTCATATCAACTCATTCTACATTCTATATTGGAGTTTTCTTGGAAGTTTTCTATGAGTTCTCTATGGAAAACATTGGGCGGTCACAGTTGTGTTGTATATTTCTGACTGTGTTCTCTGTGTAGAAGTACAAGTGTGTTATATATACATGTGTGATTTCATGCATCAGGTCCAGATGTGGGCGAAGCAGCAGGCCGAGAGGATCCAGACCACACTATCTGCTCTACAGGCAGAGAGAGAGGAGGTACAGCTATTACTGGACTGGATCTCCTCCGCTGAAGAGTCTCTCGGTCGAAAGGAACAGGAGCCATTGCCTGAAGACTTAGAGCTCACTGCAGAGCTCATAACTCAGCATGCGGTACTAATAGCCAATAATAAACTATTCATTTTAAACTTCATCCAAACATGACAATTCTGTCCACATTTACTCACCCTCAAGTTGCTACAAACGTATGGCTTCTTTCTTCTACTGAGAACTTTCTTTTATGTTCAACTGAAGGAATAAGGTCATACAGTTTAGAAGAACATGAGGGTGAGTAAATGAAAAAGCCTTTAGAAAAGCAGATGCATACTGTACATGCAGTAGTTATCAAAAGTGATGTCCAGAGAGGCCATTAGTTTTTTTAGAGGCCTGCAAGTTTGACTGAACCATCAAAATGTGTGGAAAAATATTTGATATAAATATACACTCACCTAAAGGATTATTAGGAACACCATACTAATACTGTGTTTGACCCCGTTTCGCCTTCAGAACTGCCTTAATTCTATGTGGCATTGATTCAACAAGGTGCTGAAAGCATTCTTTAGAAATGTTGGCCCATATTGATAGGATAGCATCTTGCAGTTGATGGAGATTTTTGGGATGCACATCCAGGGCACGAAGCTCCCGTTCCACCACATCCCAAAGATGCTCTATTGGGTTGAGATCTGGTGACTGTGGGGGCCATTTTAGTACAGTGAACTCATTGTCATGTTCAAGAAACCAATTTGAAATGATTCGAGCTTTGTGACATGGTGCATTATCCTGCAGGAAGTAGCCATCAGAGGATGGGTACATGGTGGTCATAAAGGGATGGACATGGTCAGAAACAATGCTCATGTAGGCCATGGCATTTAAGCAATGCCCAATTGGCACCAAGGGACCTAAAGTGTGCCAAGAAAACATCCCCCACACCATTACACCACCACCACCAGCCTGCACAGTGGTAACAAGGTATGATGGATCCATGTTCTCATTCTGTTTACGCCAAATTCTGACTCTACCATCTGAATGTCTCAACAAAAATATCGAGACACATCAGACCAGGCAACATTTTTCCAGTCTTCAACTGTCCAATTTTGGTGAGCTCGTGCAAATTGTAGCCTCTTTTTCCTATTTGTAGTGGAGATGAGTGGTACCCGGTGGGGTCTTCTGCTGTTGTAGCCCATCCGGCTCAAGGTTGTGCGTGTTGTGGCTTCACAAATGCTTTGCTGCATACCTCGGTTGTAACGAGTGGTTATTTCAGTCAAAGTTACTCTTCTATCAGCTTGAATCAGTCGGCCCATTCACCTCTGACCTCTAGCATCAACAAGGCATTTTTGCCCACAGGACTGCCGCATACTGGATGTTTTTCTCTTTTCACACCATTCTTTGTAAACCCTAGAAATGGTTGTGCGTGAAAATCCCAGTAACTGAGCAGATTGTGAAATACTCAGACCGGCCCATCTGGCACCAACAACCATGCCACGCTCAAAATTGCTTAAATCACCTTTCTTTCCCATTCTGACATTCAGTTTGGAGTTCAGGAGATTGTCTTGACCAGGACCACACCCATAAATGCATTGAAGCAACTGCCATGTGATTGGTTGATTAGATAATTGCATTAATGAGAAATTGAACAGGTGTTCCTAATAATCCTTTAGGTGAGTGTGTATATATATATATATATATATATATATATATATATATATATATATATATATATATATATATATATATATATATATATATATATATATATATATATATATATATATATATACATACATACATATACAAAGCAAACTACAGCTACTGGTTTTATTGTATTTTGCTAAAAACAAACTACATAGAAGGACAAAAAGTTCTAATAGCAAAACAAACAGACTTTAATAAAGATCCTTAAAACACTTAGGGAATATAAACAAACAACCACGTAATCCAAATACGACACAGACAGAACGCAGGAGTTAAATACAGAGGGAGAACTGATGAACTAACAGACAGAAACAGGGAAAGCCAAACTAAAACACAAAGAAACTGAACATAAGCCTGACATTTCAATCCCCCAACATTCACCCCCGCCACTAGGAAGGCGCATCCTCGCACCGTTGCTATAACAGTTCAGCAGAGGAGGGAGGGTGGGGGCTCCAGAGGAGGACACAGACCTGGCAGACCGTACAACCCAAGATGAAGGAGGAGCCAGGGAGGAGATGACAGAGGCAGAAACCATAGGGCAATTGATGGCGGCAGGAGCCAGAGAGGAGACAAGAGTAGGACGAGCCAGGTTGGACCCAGAGCACAGCCAGGATGAAGGCCCACAGCGGAGTCGAGGGAGGGAGGCGCCATGGTGGAAATGTGGCAGGCTGAACCAGGGGGACGACAGACTGAGACGGAGCTGATGGATGTGATGACCCAGATGGAGCTGATGAAGCCGGACAGCACCGTAGGTCCTGGAGGCCAAGGCGAAGCCGTGGTGACGAGTGGCCGAGATGGAGCCAAGTTTGCCGGAAGACTGAGATGGAGCTGAAGGGTTGGAGGGATGAAGCGCAGCTGAAGGCCAGGAAGTCTGTGGTGCAGGCAGAGCGACAACTGACCAAGGTGGAGCCAGAGGGCTGAGGAAGCCCGGTGGAGCCGACGGGTCGAGATTGAGTTACAGGCTGCGCACCAAGGTGGAGCTGACGACCAGAGGATTCAAGGTGGACCCGTGCAGCAGAGTGGAGTCAACATGTGTTATAGTTAAATAAAACTAAAACAATAAAAAAGTTACCTGAAATAAAATAATATACTTATTTCATTTATAACATTATCTTGATATACTCAAACAACTAAAACAGAAATCAAACTTAATAAAAATTATATAGACATATTTTACAAACAAAAATTACAAAAAATAATACACAAGAATACTAAAAATGTAAAGGAAATGTTTAAATAAAAAAAGGGGGAAAATAAAAACTAATAGTATCTCAATGATACTAAAATTTAATCTACGTACATAGAGCAACAATTAAAAAAAGATCTAAAAATCTAAAAAGTTTAAATCAAAACAAGACCATGATGACATCACAGCATTTAATCATCATTTAAATAAGGTTTAAATTCAGGAAATGCTGCTTTTGCAGGATTTTATGGACGAGATGAAAGGGAAGGTACCGGAGGTTGAAAATGCCACTAAATCTTGTAAACACAAGCTGGTTCCCAAGCAGCAGGTTTCCCCTAGTCGCAAGGCACCAACGAGTGAGTAGAGAATCAGTGTGATTCATTACTGTGATTACTGAGTGCATGAATTCAACTGTAATCTCTGTGGACTGCATTGCATGCATAGAGAGGAGAGGCACGGCAAAGCCTCCATCATCAGTGCCTCTTCCCCTGGAGAAACTGGACCCTCAAACCCCCATGATGTGTCAGCTGGTGAGTCACTGGCAGAAGCTCTGGCTCCTGGCACACGGCAGGCAGAGCAGACTTGAGGAACATCTACAGAGGCTAAAAGAGGTGATCATGACTGTGCTGTAGATTTGAGAAAATAATATGTTTGTGTTTGAATCTATACGGTTGTCTAAGAACCTTCTCTTTGGCACATGCAGATGGAGGAGTTCGCTAATTTTGACTTCAACATCTGGCGGAAAAGGTACATGCAATGGATAAGTCACCTCCTCAAATCCCGGATTTTGGATGTTTTTCGTAGCATCGATCGAGATCAGGACGGACGAATCACTCACAAGGAGTTAATCGACAATGTTATGGCCTCTAGTAAGTGCAGTTTTAACACTCTTGGTTGCTCATTTTTTGCATCGAGGTATTTTGTAACTGTTCACAATATTTGCCTTTGCATATGGACAGAATTTCCCACCAATTCCCTGGAAATGACTGCTGTTGCTAACATATTTGATGTAAACGGTGATGGATTCATTGACTACTATGAATTTGTGAGTGCCCTCCACCCAAGCCGAGACCCTTACAGAAAAACAATAGATGTAGACCAAATCAATGAGGAGGTATGTGTAGTTCTGTTTCATCTTTCATCTGCAAAATGTAATTTTTGTTTCTTAGAATTTTTTTTTTTTTTTTTTTAAATCAAGATACATTTACTTGAGAAAGTATTAGATATTATAAGATATTAGTCTTGTTTTCGGGAAAAAATAATAAAATTAAGTGAGTATATTCTTTAAAAAAGAAGATAATAAATCTGTCTGTGGGGTTCAAAAAATGATATTGTTTTCCCTTTGAATTAAAGGATTAGTTCACCGCTTTACCCAAAAGTGAAAAAAACGTCATCATTTAATCACCCTCATGTCGTTCAAACCTGTAAGACTTTCTTTCATCTTCGTAACACAAATTAATATATTTTAAAGGGTCACTTCAGCGCTGGGAAGATGAATGTGTATTTAAACTGTGTCATTTATGTAGTAGAAATGTGAAATTATTTTCGAATTTGGTGCCTTCTAGACTGAGAAAAGACACAAAATGTATTTTTGTCTCATGTGGATGAAAGACAACAACTCCCAGAATGCACTTGCTTCCCTGCCCTACAAGGCCACTCCCTACACTGCCCCCAGCGTTGTTTTTATCTTCATAATACAATAATTTAGTTCAGTTAAAGAATAAACACTACAATTAAAAACTGAACGTGTATTTTCAATAAAGTGTGAGTGAGCCGAACGAAAGTGACAGGACAAACACAGCAGGAGGAGTCAGATCTCTTTCAGCACGAGAGGGAAGTAGTAGCTGAGGTACGCGCGGCTGTCATTCTCAGCGCGTGTCCAGTCTGGCGCGTTTTCTGAACGCATATGGAAGCTAAACTCTCATAGGAATTCATTGAAAAGTTGAAACACTCACTTTGCTACGCATCGCTCCGTTATGAGGTCGAGCCGCGAGAGCATTTACATTCTGTGTGCGTGAGATCGGCAGATGACGCAATTTTTCCAAAAATAAAATGCATAATTCTCTCCTCTCAGGGGGATTATATGAGGGGGGAAAGTACCATAATTCAAATATACTATGGGGTTTATACTGATACAAAGCTTAATGCTAAATCACTGAATTGACCCTTTTAGATGAAAATGTATAAGATATAAAGCGATTGTGTCTCTTCAGAAAATTTGGACTAAACCACTCAATTAATATGGATTAGGATTCTCTTTCTGATCTTTTTGAAGCATCAAAGTGGTAGTTGCGTAGCTGTCAACGGAGGGACAAAAATCTCTCAGATTTCATTAAAATATCATCATTTGAGTTCTGAAGATGAACAAAAGTCTCTGGGGTTTAGAACGAGAGGGTGAGTAATTAATGACAGAATTTTCATTTTTGAGTGAATCCTTTATTTTTCTTACCATATTTTTTTTTGAAAGGGGTCATGAACTGGCTTTTTTTATTTTTTTATACTGTTGTCTAAGGTCAACTTATGATGTTCACGTGGTTTTTACATTCAAAAACATCATAATGAATAAGTAATAGGCTATTTTCTTCCCTGGTTTTTATGGGCGTGCCACACTGAAGACTTGGAAGTAAATGCCCAATGCTATGAGTGGATAAGCTTTGCATATTTAATGAGGTTCGCCTCCCCTGAGAGTACACGTGAGGAATTGTTTTGAAAGCGTGTGGGAAAACGGCAACCGGAATGATTAGCCCACAGGGCTCACAAAATGTCTTTATCAAATAAACCCAATGATTTATCTCTCATCCACCCGCGATTGATTGGAATGTTATTTTGTATTACTTGTCCCGCCCGATGAGTGGATATAACCGCGAACCGTGCATCACTAACACAAACACACACATGCACGCATGCACAAGCCTCACTGCAGAGTCAGACAAATCAGCATGATCAAAACTTCCGCAATTGTATTTTTCCTTCAAATATCAAGTCAAGAGAGTGGACAACGCACATCAAGAAAGGAATGTTATTTCACTATTTAAGAGAGCCCGTCGGCAGGCCGGTGATACGTTTTGGTAGCCTGTCTGGAAAACACATAGCTCCGGGATGTTGGGCTTTGCGAGCCCTGGCCCATATGTCTGAGTCTGATCCCGAATCGCGGGATTCTTCAGCCTGTGACAGCGTGCTAAGTTATGTTCAGTTAGACACGTACACATAATCAATAGATATCAAACCATCTGTAACAATGCAATACTGTCACATATTAAAAAAAAATTTACTCACATTAGTGTGTTGCTTCATTCATTCATGTAATGTCATCCTGTCTGCAAATCCAGTCTCTTGTTTACAAACGAATCCGTGGTGAAATGAAGCGAACAAACGCGTAATGTCTTCCCCACGTGAGCTGGATATTCATTAAAAATAAAGTTCATCCATGCATTCATAAATTGGAATCTGAATGAAGCTTATGCAGCATGTTTATTGCTTGGAAGTTCGATCCGGTTTAGCTGCACGTAGGCCTGTTATTTATCTATAACATGCCATGCATGAGTCGGTGGGCGGGGCTACAGAATCAGGCATTCTTCTTCTTCTGTTGAGCGTTTGCTGGGACTGGTGTGAATAAAAGCTTTTCTTTGACTAACAAGGAAGTTTTCAGCTCCGAACCATACATGATATTCTTATATCATGATGAACTTTTATATAAGGCTGAAGAAAAAGTTGATTTCTCAATTCTTGACCCCTTTAAGCATAAATTCAGTTTACATTAATAAATGTATCTTAATTTAAGACCTCTGGGTGTGCAAACGTATCTACATTGAGTATTTCTGTAAGATGACTAACAAAAACACAATTTTGCAGGTGAGTCGTCAGGTTTCTCAGTGCAACTGTCCAAAAAGATTTCAAGTCGAGCAAATTAGCGCAAACCGCTATAGGGTGAGTGGAAATCTAGGTACAATTTTGGCTGTTTATACCTGGTAATAATAACGCCTGGGCTGCATTTAAGTCCACTTATTTATGTCCTTCTCTCTGTAACTTCCCTCCATCTCATTCACTCGGATACATGTCATTGCTTACAGTGCATAATTACCCACTACTGGCAGACGCCTTGCAATGAGTTTAACTGGAACGTCCTCAGCCCTTGATCACTTGTGGGTAAATTAAGTGCCAGCACTGCGAGTTGCTGTTGTGACGTCCCAATCGTGTTGCATTATGTTCTATGGATCTGACTGAAGTGTATACGAGAAGCCTCGCTCCCTCCGTCAAAATCGAGTAGTCAATAGTCTGTCCAAATAAGCTTCCCTCCTCCACTAGACGAAGTTGAACGCACTTCAAAATGGCGAGGGGAAGTGCTTAGGGAAGTTCACGAGTGTAGTTCTGAAGGTGGAGTTAAATGCAGCCCTAGTCTTGGGTGATCTGATCACAAGTAATCAGGTGACACAGATGACGGTAACATGTCTCAAATGTGTCTGCTGTGGCCACTTAAGATTAATACATACATCAATTACTACATCAAAACTTTTATGGTCACCGTTTACACTGTATTTAGTGCCCAAAACAGATACCAGGTGTAAATGGAGCACAACTACCTATTCACGGCTACATGCTTGACATGTGATTTTCATTCAAATGTGTGATTTTCATTAGTTTGGAGAATCTCAGCAGTTGCGGATGGTTCGTATTCTCAGAAGCACTCTGATGGTTCGAGTTGGTGGTGGATGGACGGCATTAGATGAGTTTCTGGTGAAGAATGACCCCTGTAGAGGTGAATAACTTTTATTTAACATTTATTCAAAATCTGCATACCATAGATCAAATCAGTAGAGGACAACCAATATATGGACAAGACAAAATTGATATCATCTCCCGTTTGGTTGGTTTGGCTAATTACAAATGTGTGCGCTTCTAACTCATGAATGTTGAGACCCAAGCAGCCTGGAAAGTCTTGCTATTTTCTTAGATTTCAAATGATGTAATGATATAATACGTAATAGTTCACTATTTATATCATAGTCATTGTGTTCGGTATGGTTTTTTAATGGTTTTTTCAAGTGCTTTGAATGAAACACTGACATGCAACATTTCTCTGGTTTTTCACACACAGTAAAGGGACGCACTAACCTAAAGATCAAGGAGAAGTATCTCTCTCCAGACGGGTACGGGGCGTCGGGTCGCAGAGGGAGCGCTAAAGGCCTGACTGTCAGCAGATCCAACTCCAGCCTGAGTTTATACAGCAGCGCTTCAGCTCCCAGCAGCCCACTGACACGCAAGGTAAACCAGCGAACTGACTGTATTCTAATGATCATTGTCATTGGTCAGATTGTTTGTTTGTTAGTTAGTTAGTTAGTTTGTTAGGGGGCAGTCGTGGCCTAATGGTTAGAGAGTTGGACTTGTAACTGGAAGGTTGCGGGTTCGAGTCTCAGGTCCGGCAGGAATTGTCGGTGGGGGGGAGCCAGCGCCCTCCTCCACCCTCAATACCACGACTGAGGTGAGACCCAAGGCACCGAACCCCCAACTGCTCCCCGGGTGCCGCAACAATATGGCTGCCCACTGCTCCGGGTGTGTGTGTGTGTTCACTACTGTGTGTGTGCGCACTTGGACGGGTTAAATGCAGAGCACAAATTCCAAGTATGGGTCACCATACTTGGCCACACGTCACTTCACTTTCACTAAAGTCACTCTGTTTTTGTCCTGACATAGGCATTGCTACGCAGAAGTTTCTCTGGTGAGAGGTGTATTCGACCAAGGAGCTCTATTGCTGCACTGGGGAGCGACCATTTCTGTGCCGACATCGACTCTCCTTCACATTCAGGTTAAAACTCATTATATAGTCAGCTCTGCTCTGTCCAGAATAAATATCTAAATGCAAACTATTAAGGCTTGTTTTAGATTATGCTTAACACAAATAAAAGAAATCTGGCAGTTTGCATTAGAAAATACAGTTCAAAATTGTGAGAAAAAAAAACTACTGTTCAATAGTGGTCAGCAGTGTTGGGTAAGTTACTCTAAAAAAGAAATTAATTCCTAGCTACTAATTACATTTTACTCTCTCTTAAAAGTAATGGATTACTTATTACCAATTACCAATTACTTACTAATTACCATATACTAAATACCGTATTACCATAATCCCATATCAACCTCGAACAGTTGAACAACACGGAACTGCTCTTTTAATTCTTTCAAATAAACAATATACAGTTGCATAAATGATCCTTGAACTGAAGTGTGTGTAAAGACTGATTTATACTTCTGTGTCGGACCTGTGCCGTAGCCTCGACATCGTGGGCTACCCGTTGATTTTCATTTAAATGGACTGCATTTTATATAGCATTTTATATAGGTCTTTTAACAGACCTACGGCCATCCAAAGCGCTTTACATTTTTGCCTCACATTCACCCATTCATAAACTCATTCACACACCGACGGCGGTGTCAGCCATGCAAGGCGCCATCCAGCTCGTCGGGAGCAGCTGGGGTTGGGTGTCTTGCTCATGGACACCTCGACACTTGGTCAGGTGGAACCAGGGATCGAACCACCAACCTTCCAGTTTGTAGACAACCTACATGAACCACTGAGCCACTGCCGCCCCCCACTGAGCCACTGCCGCCCCAAGTATACTTCTTATACTTCTGCGTCGTTGTCCGCGTTGACGTGCAGTATATGTGAACGCTGCCATCCAAACCCTGGTGCGCAGTAAACAAGCGGACCGAGACTGCTAAAAAGATGGGTCTCGGTCCACTTCCAAACGAACTCTGGTGCAGTTCGATTGATATATGAACGCAACACGAACCAAAGACATGTGAACCAAAAACAGGATGTGATATCACAAGATGCGACGCTACAAGTCAGCTGATTTGACGACGTGAAAAGATTGTTGTATCCAAAATGAGTAGAGGGCAGTTCTCAGCTGGTAAAAATGTAAACGCATAAAATGAGGGCGTTTAATCCAGCACACAGCGTTGTTTTGAATGTTCGGTAAGCAAGCTCCGTCGCGAAATATACGTCATAAAAGCCGACCAATCAGGTTGTGACCGTATGCCTTTGGTTCGGCAACTTTAGGTTTGCCATTAAAAATGCCAGTGTGAACGCTAAGCGGACCAGACTATATGTTTTGTTTTTGTTTTTTGGTCCGGACCAAAAAGTGTGAACACACCCTTAATGTTATTTTCAACTTGTAAACTTCTGCGACCTGCCTGTTTATTTTTCTCCTCTTATTAGTACATTATGAATAATTTTGTGATTTGTTTTCTGTAGAAGAGGCAGAAAGACCGCCAACATGACCACATCTTGTCCCATACCACGAGATCAACCCCAGACAGGCGTTCCTTGCTGTTCTGAACCCCAGGATGGACAGAAGAACCGCCCCAGCAGGCCTCAGATCAGTGAACACATTAAGACAGTTTGCTCATCACATGAGCTCCTCTGCACTCGTGGTCTGAGGTGTGTTACACCATCAGTTTCCTATCATAACATGCCTTGATTTGTTACCTTCACAGACTTTGTTTTTACAAAATGGACTCCCTGCTTTGAGTGTAATGAGAGACCGCTAGAATGTTTTGCATGTGTTTGAACAGCACGATGTCCATAGTCTCTAAGAGCAATAGCTTATGTAGTGCTTTACACAACATACATGCACTGAGGGCTTTATTTTCTCTAGTTGCTTGCTGTTGGGGCAAATGTTTAATCTTACCCTGCATCCTCGAGAGTAAAACCACTGCCTTTTTATTAGTTTCACATAAACCCCACAGTTTGTGATGCAAAATACAAACCAAAAACAGATGTCTGTTGTCTTATGGTTTAGGGGCTTTATGATAAGCACTGTTTTTGGGTTCAATTTTTTTATTCTGTGCAACTGTGGCTATTATATCCTCAGGTTTCAAGTGCTAGAATACTTAAGGGATGAATTTAAAGGCATGAATTTAAAGACCACATGAAATATACTTATATGCCCTCTAATATCACCTAACACCATAAGCAATAGCAAGTAATGAATGGTGGTAAATAAGGCTATTGGATATTTTTTTTAAAGCAATGTTTTAATAGAAACCATTCTATTATCTTCAATGCTACTCAAAAAAAAAAAAAGTTAAATTGTACAGTCAATATTCTTATTACAGTCGAAAAAAACAATCTGCCGTGATTCTTTAGTTAAAGGCTGGAATACACTACACAACTTTTGTCCAGATTTTTGAAAAATCATTGTATGATGGGCACAAACTCATCTTATGTATTTATTTAATTTCTTTTAGCTTCAGGCTTTGATTTTTTCCAGTCGGAGGATATCAATCATATTTGAGATTTTGAGCTGGTTTTAGAATACATATGATTTTAATTTGTCACGCGTCTCTTTCTGCATGAGTTTCTGCGTGAAAGTCTAGTAGTAATCCTGAGACATTTAGGCTACGTCTACATTAATCCGGAGACATTTGAAAACGGTGTTTTCATTTTAAAACGTTCTCCGTCCACACTAACGTTATCAAGCGTTTTCCAAAAGCTTCTTGTCCACACTGAAACGTCGGAAAATGATAAATTCACCTCACTGTGAATGCGTTAAACCTCATAAAAGCTCACCAAGATGGCAGACAGAACAAGACATTATCAGGTTATCACACAATTCTTCTGGCAAGGATCATTTTATTAAAGCAAAATATCTCACCATTCAATCATGTATCCAGATTGCACTCACTCACCATTGTATTGTATGTATATGTCACCATTATATTGCCACAGGACAGCAATTGCGAGTACATTTTGTATCATCTTTGCAGGACTGTGATATGAAGAGTGCGCAAAGTAACATTTTATACATAGCACATAACAGGCACAATAGCGGTATAAACATGAATATACCTATTGGTACAATATGCGTCACATGACTAAACATGCGTCATTGTTTTCAAATACCTCCGTTTTCACAGTCCAAACAAAGACGGCGTTTTCAAATGTATCTGCTTTGGAGAGCGTTTTCAAAAAGTTTCCGTTGACTTAAAACGTCGTCTCAGTGTGGACGGAAGGCCAAAACGGAAAGAAAAATATACGTTTTCAAACAAAAACGTATTAGTGTGGACATGGCCTTAGTGTATGACACCTGGTATTAAGATGCATTTTGGTCAATCGGATCACAGTCGAGTCGAGACACATGCCCGTTTACACCTGGTGTTTTAATCCGTCTCTTTTGTCCACTTTCAACCACTTCTGCCCTAATTTCTTCAAAGGGAAGGTCTATGGGCGGTATGCACACATGTATGCACACATTACATACATGTAAATGTATGCACTTTTTCAGATCTTTCGATCTAACAGACAAAATAAAAGTGCAAAATTTACATATGAATGCACCCGGAGGCAACGAAAAACATACTCTGCTCTGACAGCCGCAAGACCAGCCAAACGCTGTGAGTGTGTTAGAAATCAGGAACAGCGCGAGAACATTGTGTCTTCAAACCAAACTTGGGTCTCCAGCTGACAAAGTTTAAATATTGTCTGGCTTGTGCACTTCCCATAATGTTTATGCATTAACCCTTAAATGCATGACTGTTTCGTCAATCATTATTGCATATTCGGGTCTTTAGCGACCCGGATCTATATCTAATACGGATGGATTTCGCAATAATATAAAACTTTTGGAGCTTGGAAGGGTTCAGTTTGAGCAGATGTTTTTATTTTATCGTCACTGCACTCGTCAGAGCTCATTTCCCAGTACATTTAGCATCTGGCTCACATTCGCCATCTCAAAGATATTCTCAAAACAAACAATTTCAACATCTTCAAAATCAGTATTTTGATTGCTGACAGCTTCACCAGATCTACCATCGGGACAGTGACACTACTATTTGATTGTGTTTAGCAGAAAATCTCTGAGCCATTTCAAGTTTTGCTGATAATACTTCCTATTCTTTTGTTTACTGCCTGCGGTAACTGTAAGTGAAACGTCACTTTATCATTGCGTATCAGACATGTGGAATAAAGGTGAATTTCACTTTTTCAGTTATCAAAGATTCAATTATTGTTGTGCAGAAAAAAAAAAAACCTAGTGACCCTATACAATTTTTACAAAAAATGAATGGGAAAACAGGCATTCTTTTATAATTGTATTGTTTTTTTTCTTGTAATATTGTTTATAATTAATTGATTTAGGAATACTAAGAAGATTGATGTCTAACTTTTAAAAATGAATGAGGAGGAGGGTAGTGAACCCTTCCCGGGTTACTAAAGACCCGAGGTATGCATTTAAGGATTAGGTCAGTAGGCGGAGATTAGGAGGTCTTTTGTGGCTGTTAAAACTCATTTGAGCACATGAGTGTCTACACACTACGAAAGCAATCTGGTCGAATGCATTTTCAACTGCCTCATGAGAACAAGCTCAAAATGTTTTAGACCCAGTTCACACTTGTATTTAGCATCGTCTACTTGTGATCTGATCGACCAAAGTGCATCTTAATACCAGGTGTAAACAGGGCCTTAGTTTTACAAAAAGTCAGCAAATATGTGATGCCTAGTGTTTTAAAATCTGTACAAATTTAAAAAAAAAATCAAGTCTTAACACATCACCAACTGAGAAAGTTGTAGCTGAAGAAAATCCAGAGTTTCCCACTGATAATTATGACTTGGTGGTGTAAATACAATCATTCCAACATGACTTGAATGCAGCACATAAAAAGAAAACTGCACTCATCGAGTCGTTTCATGAGGTCTTTAAATACTTGATTGTTTCTATTGTGAGCTTTGAGTCTGTTTAGCAATGTTCTTTGGCATTTGATTGTGTTTACCACATATTTCACATCCCACTGTCTGTAAGATGTATATTAGTGTATTTCCAGTATAAATCGAGTATTTGTTTTGTTCTTCCCTAAAAATGTCTTTTTTGATTTTGAACAATTATGCCACCAGTTGTAATAACTTCCTTTGAGGATATGAAAGTGTAGGTCTCAATGAGATTAGCTGACATAATACCCCACCACAAATGCTCCTTTATCAGTGCCGGCTTATTTTTGACTTTTATTTGAGCCAAACAAAACCACATTGATATGACCTGCTTTTCTATTGTGTCCTGCTCAGGGCAAAGTCTGCTGTATTCATTGTTTGCCTTAAACCTATTTGTGAATGTTGTGGGTTGAATTCTTATACCATTGTACCAAGTGTTATGGATGTAGCATTTGATTCAAATTACATATCAAATATGTGTGTCTTTTAATTTTGTGCATATGCAGTTTGGTTCTCTTAATTTCGGAGAGTTGAAATGGGTTTTGAGAGTTCAGGATTGCGGCATTTGCGTTATTTCACTTCAGCTGTTGTACGCTGTCCCATCTGAGAATCATCAAATTAATCACAAAACATGTGGCCATAAAAGTTTTATGATAGAGGTGGTCAGTGATATTTATACTTTGAGCAGTGCTACTGTACGTAGTCGAAACGACTGTAAATGATACTGGTTTATTGAAATAATAATGTCTGGCAGTGATTGATTATCATCTATGCAAAATCCATTTGACACTCAAAATCCATTTCATTTCCTTGATTATTCATGTTCAGCTTATAAATGCTGGTTTATATAATCAATTTCTTGAACACTGGAAAGAGAGGCTCTTCTGCTATGCACCTGCTATTATTGTACTGTAAATCTCTGAGCCTGTAAATAATGGTAGAATTATTGCTTATTTTCTGCTGATCTTGTGAGATAAGGTTACATACTGTAGAATTTGTGTTCAGCACTGCATTACTTTTAGGGCCTAGTCGTGGATTGACACTAATTATGACATTTCTTGTGATTACAAATCTGTTCAAATAAAAGGTTTTATAGAATGTTGTGTATAAAATGTCTATAAACTGCTTTGTGCATTTGTGCAACACTGCACTCGAAGAAAAGTTGGTTACAATTTATTTTAAGGTGTCCTTGTTACCATAGGACACCTTAATTATGTCATTATAATGTGAGCAAGTGCAGCTGAGTAACACACTACCAGTGGACTAGCCTACAATTCAGATACTCAAAATTAGGAGCATATCTGTTTTCTTTATCAATCAATATTTTCAAACAATGTAAGTTTATAAGACAATATGTGAAAAAAGTATTTAATAGTCTACTCATTTAAAAGAGTTTACACAACTACGAGGCTTAGAATACTTAATTATACTTCTAGTGTATCTCAATCAGAAAGGTCACTATGTAAAGTGTACACGGTTACTAAGCACGGTATCATTCTTGCTTACCTTTATTATTAAAATGCGGCGCGAGAAACTGAAAAAGCAGAGATTCAACGGCCTGTTTTTTGGAGAGTTTAAAAGACAGCAGACTTCAGACACATCTCGGAATAGCTCCGAATACAACAGCTTTGTCCTCTCTTGTAATCTGCAATTGGTAAGTAGCTACCCTTATCTTTTTGAAGATTCACTGATGTTAGGCCTGGGACACACTAGACCAGGGGTCTCAAACTCATTTTACCTGGGGGCCGCTGGAGGTAGACTGGGTCAGGCTGGGCCGCATCAAGTATTCCACATAAAAAGTGATTCAAGTATTCAAAAAAAAAGTAGCACAACTGATCCAATCTTCTCAATCTTTATTATTAACAGTTCTTCAACATGAATGTTTCTTCTGAACATGAACTGTTCCTCTGAATTTGAATTAAATTATATAGCCTATAGAAATTAAATGTAATATGAAATAATGATTGATTTTAATTTTATTTTAAATAATATACTAATTCACAGCAAGGCCGTAACCAGGTCCAACAGAACAGTGAGTGAAATTCTAGGTCTAATTCTAGGACTATTTGTAAACAATATTTGCATTAATTTGCGTCAAATATATTATTAGTCCCGATATTCTACGCATCAGTGAGTGAATAAATACATAGATCAGCAAAACCCTTTAGAATTCTCCTGTGGTCTGCTGGTAAAATTTTTGTCAACAGTGTCAAAGGTTCCGGGTTCTAATCTGCCCTCATGTAGTTTTTCTTCATTAAAATCAAAGATGTCCATCAATGATTGTATAATAAGACCATGGACACTTTTACATTTTGTTTTGTGATTTCACCAGAAAGAATAGAGTCTCTCTCAGCAACGGCATTAAGCGATAGATTGACCCGTTCGTCTGTGTGTGAAGACTGTGCAGTGTGCACGAGCCAAAAGAGAACCTAAACCCCGCCAACTTTGATTTGATTGGCCATCTCAATCATTTTGACATTGACGAGCGCTGTTAGACCACATTCGTTTCAAACTGTCTGATCAGCTTCGTTCGTCTGTTCCTGTCAATCACGCGGTGTCAACCAAATATACTGCACGAGGGAGGGGCGAGCCTACTCTCTCTCTCTCGCACACACACACACACACACACACACAAAGGAGGCAGCAAGCGCTGCTCACGCAACGATTCAGCAACAAGGTGCTTTTCAGAGAAACGCGCGGGCCGCACTAACACTAAACTTTGATGTCAAGAAGGAGGCCACAAAATATCATCCCGCGGGCCGCGAGTTTGAGACCCCTGCACTAGACGATTTTCAAATCTTAATCGATTTTAAAACTATGGGAGATCACTTGTCTGGCTATCACCAGACCAAGCTCAGTCTTTTAAGATTGAACATTGGTCTGGGGAGTCTGCTCTGTATTTTCTACTGCACAAGAGGCGTGATCAACGGGCATCGTTCAAATGACTGTAGGCAATTGGATAGTCCTTCAACCAATCAGACCAACGATCCATTGCTTCTCTATCCATCATTGTGTTAAACCCACCAATAGCGCACCAGGTGGATAAGCTGGTTTGTGATTGGTCCCCGCAAATTTGTAACAGAAGCAGGATAGAAATATGTACTGGTTTCCAGCCTGAGCTGCAGGGCAGTCTAGGAGACCACAGACATAAGGGTAATTTCAACCGATTTTTAGCATTATAATCCTTCAAATGCACACACTAGAACATTCGCCTGGACCGTGAGACCACACACCTGTCGATTGTAGTAACATTTTGACAGTGACGCGAGATATGCGGAGAGATCTCGTGGAGGACGGTCGTCAGCTGATTCTCCTGCCGTGAGTTTTGTTTTACGGGAAGAAAAACAAAGGAGAAAAAAAAAGAAAATGGGTGATCATCTTTCTCAATACTCCACTTTCGTGGCATGTTTGTGGCTGCCAAGTTTCAGCTGTAAAACCACACAACATCCGGTTGGTGAAACTTGCTCGCTCTCATTGGCTATTGCAGGTATCACGTCAGAGGCAGTCCAGAAATATCAAACATGCTCCCCGTTTGCTTGGTAGTGCAAATCGGGCTTAAAATATTGTGTGTGGCCAGCCTTACTGAACCTAAGTTCTGCGCAGGACGGCTATCTCACTTTGTATGGCGTTAAAGAAAACTAGTTGTCCAGTCTGGTTCCGTTCACACAGCAGGGCTTTGCCGAAAATACAGTTGAGAGTTGTTACGTCTCATGTTGGCATAGAGGTATGAGGAAGACATACATAATCAAATTTAAACACACTCTTATAATTTTAGTCTCTGGGGAGTACTGTGGAGGAATGACACAAGGACAACCGAGGTAGCGTTAACTACAAGTGGTTCGCTTTATTTACAAAGAAAGATAATTTACACTAATGTAAAAAATTAGCGTGATTTTAACGGTAAAAGACTGTAAAAATGCTACGGTGACCTGGTTAACAGAAAGTTTCTGTACTGTATACATTGAATAACTGAACTAGATCTAACCTTACATTTCATTTAATTTTACAGGAAAATACCATTACATTTACAGATTTTGGAAGTGAAAAAGAACTCATTGTGTAATTTACGGTGAAAAAACGTAAAATTGACATTCCCAGAATTCCCTGCGTGACACTTCACATTTGATGTATTTTCATCGAAATAACTATGTTTCTTCTTAGTTTTTTCTAATCAGTTATGTACATTAGGGTTTTATCTTACATCTAATGTTTATTGATTTTTTTTAAATTTCATGTGTTTGTGTGAATGACACCTTCTATATGTTAGTATTGTCCTCCTAAAAGCTGCTTGTGATGAGCTTTGATTCATCATGTGTCTCTCACCTCCACTGTGATTGGTGGTTGTCAGTATATATCAAAGGTACATAACAGATATTAGCATTTCAATAGGTTGGTAATTTAACATTATTTCAGTTAATGAAATACGTTTTTTACCATAATTTTTTTATAGTGTACACGTAATTATTACAATGTAAACCTTTAAATTATACAGTTTTGAAATTTAAAATAAAAGTTATTTTTATCCGTAATTAATACATTATAAACCTTTAAATTATATGGTGCTGTCCCGTAAAACCTAAAACGTTACCGCCATATTTTTTACGGTAAAGTTCTGGCAACCACAGCTGCCATTTTTTTACTGTAAATTTTACGGGGATTTTTTTCACAGTATAAAAACAAAACCCATATTTTTAGCTATATACAACCAAGCAAAAAGAAAAGAGAAAAAACTAAATATAATAAATTAAAGCTACACTGTGTAACTTTTTTAGTTTATTCTTAGCTAAAAACACTTCACTTCAAAAATATATGTGTTCATTAATGTATATTTACTTCTTTCAAGTAATAAAGTATTCTCGTAAGTTTATAATATGCCATTGAAAATACATACGGGTAAGGGGTTCGAATGGGGGTCGCCATGTTGCCCCTCCATCATGAAAGTACATTAGCCAAAGAGGGACATACCCGTAAATTCAAGCTTCGCCTTTCGCGTTTTAACACTCGATGGCACCGTGTCGAATGTGAAGAGGGGGATTGCTTGAGACTGCTATATGAAAACCTGAAAGCCTTTTTGAAAGTCTGTTGCTGATGGAGGATCACTCTTATTCTCGAGGATATGTAACCGAGTCGCCAAGGAAGCGAAAAAGAGAATTAAGACGGCAACACAACAGGCAAATCAACACTAATGGACGAGGTCGAACTGGAAGCCATGTTAATCTTGGACTAAATCGGCCACCGTAGGAGTTCAAACGAAATCGGAATTGGGAGGAACAGAAACTAATATTTACTGGATGGTCATATACCCTTTCACCGCTAGATGGGGGAAAATATCACACAGTGTAGCTTTAAGCTAGGCCACAGAGAGAAGGAAAATGAGCGGTGCTAAATAAACAAAAATAACGAAACCAAAGTCCGTCATAACGATCCCCACCCTCTAAACTAACTGAAAACAAAACCAGAAAAGAAAGAAATCTTCAGCGTTCAACAAACCATAACTAAAGCTTCACTACTAGAACCAAAACTTACACAGAGTTGCATATATTTGAAATATATCATTTGTGTGCAGCTATCCATAGTTTTCAGTCATGTGACTGTCGCGGAGCCTTGGAGGGCAAAACCGCCATAGAACCCCATTGAACGGCAGCACAAGCCTGTCAAATTTCCATCTTAAAACAAAAATTTGTGAACAAAATGCACGTTTTGGGCACTTGTGATCCATATACAGCACCTGCTGCAGTATTTCAATCACTGAAAACAGCGGGACGTTTTTAAAACGCTTAACGTGAAAAACACTAGGGTGAGCTGCACCAATAAGGATTAAATTAAGCAAAGTTTAAAGGATTTGTTGATATGGGTTTTATTTTAAATCGAGTTGTTCCACCACTTCATTTTAAACACAGATTAATTATGCAGAAAAACGTTATAGAGCTGATCAAGCAGTAGATGGAGGTAAACTGACGACAGGCTAAAGAATCCTTAGTGCAACCCACCCTTAAAGTGCCGTAATGAACTAAAACAGTGATATTAAAAGATCAAATTCAGTTTACACCTTTTTGATGATTCATACTATATACAGGCGAGTAGATGAGGCAAGAACATGAACGCAACGTGTTTTCTTTATAATGGGTTTCGATGGGGAAAACACCTATCGAGAAACCTCGTGTTGCACTAATATTCTGTGTTCGTCTGCTTTCCTGTACAAGGTTTGCAACATCATTAAGGTGTATATTGAATTTGGTATTTTAATATCACTGTCTTACCGCATTAATACTGACTACAAACCTGGTAAAAATGACTGGCGGGCAATGGAGGAGAGCCTTGTTTTGCCGTCCGTGAAAACTATGGATAGGCTCCTCCGCAGTGTAGGCCCCATTAAAACCATTGTAGACACATTTATTCTTTTACTTTTTATTTCAAATGACAGTGACACTGAGAGTAAAAAACAGGAAAATCATTAGGAAAACTTTGGAGGGGGCTGCACCGGTGCGAAGCACATTTCTGGTAGGGCTTTAGCCAAAGCACTGCCACTGAGCACACTTGAATAAACTTCTTTTTTGTAAGGGTATGCACTGATTCTGCTGTGTCTCACACCTGGCTGTTTTAGGTGTTTGGGAATTGTTTCTTCTGAAATTATCTTCTCTAGCCTCAACATTCTTTGTGTGCTTACATACTCCAAACACTGTGGGCTACGACTGATTTCCACTTGATGCCATTCAGGGGCATAAAAAATGCTGACAACTCTCGCTGTGAGGCCTTGGAGAAGCCAATCTTAACAAGTGACCATGGAGCTGGACTCTTGGCAGAGGTGAAGCTAGAAATAAAGTTCACTGCCAGAACACATCAGTGTAAAGGAATGTTCCCTTGTATCAATTAAATAATTCACAGAAACAAACATACAGTGCATAGAAAGTTGGCATGAAATGGAAGTTGCAATTGTCTTTTCTTCCCTATTGTGACATTTTATTGGCTTCTCAAACAAGAACAATGTAGGGCGGGGCTTGATTTTGTCCAAGGGGAAATGATTGGATGATTGTGGTTTGCTATTGGTGGATCTCATGTGAGTGACAGGTTGCCCCGCCCTCACGCCAGTGAACACATCATCAGAGAAGAGATGTAACTGCAAGAGGAAGGGGGAAGTTACTTTGATTTAACATTATGGATTGAAAAAATCATTTATAAAAAATACTACAATATTCCATAAAAAGGGTCCATTTTAATTTGAATTTGAAATGATGAAAAAAAATATATATATATACATTTTTTTTTTTTCTTCAGGGGTTTTCAAGGAACTTCAATCTAATTCCATGTAAAATTACAGTGACCACTTCCATCAGGCTTCAAAAACACCATTAAAATATCATATTACTTATATACACTCACCTAAAGGATTATTAGGAACCACCATACTAATACTGTGTTTGCATTCTTTAGAAATGTTGGCCCATATTGATAGGATAGCATCTTGCAGTTGATGCACATCCAGGGCACGAAGCTCCCGTTCCACCACATCCCAAAGATGCTCTATTGGGTTGAGATCTGGTGACTGTGGGGGCCATTTTAGTACAGTGAACTCATTGTCATGTTCAAGAAACCAATTTGAAATGATTCGAGCTTTGTGACATGGTGCATTATCCTGCTGGAAGTAGCCATCAGAGGATGGGTACATGGTGGTCATAAAGGGATGGACATGGTCAGAAACAATGCTCAGGTAGGCCGTGGCATTTAAATGATGCCCAATTGGCACTAAGGGGCCTAAAGTGTGCCAAGAAAACATCCCCCACACCATTACACCACCACCACCACCAGCCTGCACAGTGATAACAAGGCATGGTGGATCCATGTTCTCATTCTGTTTACGCCAAATTCTGACTCAGAAATTGAGACTCATCAGACCAGGCAACATTTTCCCAGTCTTCAACTGTCCGGTGGGGTCTTCTGCTGTTGTAGCCCATCCGCCTCAAGGTTGTGCGTGTTGTGGCTTCACAAATGCTTTGCTGCATACCTCGGTTGTAACGAGTGGTTATTTCAGTCAAAGTTGCTCTTCTATCAGCTTGAATCAGTCGGCCCATTCACCTCTGACCTCTAGCATCAACAAGGCATTTTCGCCCACAGGACTGCCGCATACTAGATGTTTTTCCCTTTTCACACCATTCTTTGAAAACCCTAGAAATGGTTGTGCGTGAAAATCCCAGTAACTGAGCAGATTGTGAAATACTCAGACCGGCCCGTCTGGCACCAACAACCATGCCACGCTCAAAATTGCTTAAATCACCTTTCTTTCCCATTCTGACATTCAGTTTGGAGTTCAGGAGATTGTCTTGACCAGGACCACACCCCTAAATGCATTGAAGCAACTGCCATGTGATTGGTTGATTAGATAATTGCATTAATGAGAAATTGAACAGGTGTTCCTAATAATCCTTTAGGTGAGTGTATATTCCAAGTGTTCCTATGTCATGCAATATCTTTGAACAGACTGAAAGTTGCTCACCTCTGCCAAAGTTCTCAGATCTCATTTGTGATGGTGTTCAGATTTAAAAACGCCCAATTAACACATGATGCAGGGTTTGACCTTACAGAGAGCAGCAGTAGATGCCTTCACATGACCTGATATACAGTAGAGCACACAAGCCATATGGACTAGTTTTATTAACGTTTTTTGTTTTAAACATTTTTGCATGAAAGGTTGACTGAATATGGGTTTGGAACGACATGAAGGTGAGTAAATGACAGGATTTTCATACAGAGTGAACTATTTCTTCAAGCAAACTTTCCTTTTGTCATTGTGGAATCTGTGTTGAACAAACATCGCTCAGTCCTGCCTCTTGAAATCAGGCGTCTAACGCTCCCTCCTGCGTGCCCTGCTTTACTGTCGCCTCCCTCTCGTCTGTCTGATAGCAGCAGTTCAGCTCATCCCTTCATCCAGAGCGTTGACTCTCACCGTCTTATACATTGAAGAATACAGCAATTAAAATAACAGGTGAGTGTACGATTACAGGAATGATGGGAATATTTCATCCTCCATAGTCTGCATTGATGTGACAGGGTTTGCATTAGATATGTGCTGGTGTAGAAAAGCTCTTTGCAGATTTATGTGGCACATTAACTTACCAGAGAAACAATGTGTCAAGTTATGTCATTATTTTTATTCAGTTACTTGGAAATCATTAAGACAAATTACTACATTTTCAAAATTGTTTAACTTAAATGTTCGGCATGTTGGTAAAGACGGTAGTCTTCAACTTATCATTTGAAAATATCGTTTTTGTACATGTACAGTAGTGGACAAAGGTGTTGTCCAGCCTTGGAAAATTGACATCTTCATGCTCTCTTTAAATATTATTAAAAATGTGTTAAAGATTTTGTAATCACATTACATTTTATTTGTGATAACGCAATGAAACATGCCAAATTGTGAATAATTTTAAACAATAATAATACAATTATAAACATGTAAAAACAAAGGAGAATCCACTAAATATTAATAACTTTAGTCCATGTATGCTTTTCCCTGCAAGCTACTTGTTTTTCTTTCTTTTTTCCCCAAATTTTTATTTTTTATTTTTTTTTTTTACATAGGAAAGTAGAATCTGTAGCTGTAGTTTGTCTTTTTTGCCAAATAATTTTGTCAGATAAATACCTTATCCCTCATATTAAAAATAATTTTTGATGGTTAAATTGAACTTGTATGGCCATTAAAAACATATACCCTCCGGATATCACTTTTGGCCACTGTATAACTTTTTCTACAGCTGTGGTCTTCTGCGTGTATTCATTCACTTTTATCCAACAAATGACAATAATTCAAGAAGAAAGGGTAACACTTTACTTGAAGGGGTGTGCATAAGACTGACATGACACCTTCATAATCATGACATGACACGTCATGAATATGAAGGAGTTTTTATGCATGTTCATGACAACTGTCATGAAGTGTCATTCGCTCAATTATGAAATTTCTAATGCAAAGATGACATTATTTGAGATGTCTTTGTTATGACAACTTGACATAAACCAATACATCATAACCTGTAAGTGTCTTTGTCATGACAACTTGACGTTACCATGACAACATAACCTGTCCTAAACATGACATAGCAGATTAATTATCAAACTTAAGTAATAAAATTAGGGATGCACCGATACCACTTTTTTTCAGACCAAGTACAAGTACTTACATTTGGGTACTTGCCGATACCGAGTACTGATACGAGTACTTAATAATACCATTACAGTTCTTCTAACAATGTTTTATTTTCATCAGATGTTTCAGACTGTAACAAAGTAAATACACAAATTGATGCTGTACATTTTAACATTCAACTTCCTAAACAAACATGGCACTACTGCCCATTTCACATAAACGTAACCTGTAACATTCAGTGGATTCCAGTACCACACAACATAGTAGCAGAACCACTGAATTAAATTATTATACGTTATCATAGCCATACAGCCCTTTTCGGAAAAGCTTTTTGATGAAAAGAAGCTTCTCTGCATTATCAGCTATGAGCCTGTTTCTGTTTTCATCTACAATGTGTGACACTGAGCTAGGGATGTGCGAGATTAGTCAATTAAACATTTAGTGCTGCTGCAAGACGACTTGGAAAATACTAGTCGTTAACATTTTTGGGCACATTTAAGGTTTAGCTTTAAATATATATATATATTTTTTTACAAAGGCTATGTTTAAATTACTGTTGTTTTAATGTTATATCTTGAAATTAATATATTATTTTGAAAAGTGTATATCTGCAGCAAAACAAAATCATTTAATTTTACCTCAGGTTTTGCATGCGTTGGTTTTCTCTGGCGCTCGCGGAGGCTTCAGATAAATCTCCACTCGGGTGAAGGAGGATTTTGAAAGCTTACACAAAACTTTCCATTTTCTTCCATGTCATGTCAAACTAGTACAACAATTAAGCTTGCTTAGGCTTGTTTGTTATACTACCGGGGTTAGGCTAGTCATTGCGCACATCCCTACTAAACAGCCCTTCACTTTCGGCAGTCACTACCGAACGGTATCTGCCTCACGAGCGGTTAAGCTGGGTTTATACTCGCCGCGTCCGCTATAGCGCGCTGCAAAAATGACGCCATATTATGGCTGTCGTGCGCTTTGAGAGCAGGGACCCCTTTGCACGTGGCGCCGCGGTGTGCACGCCGAATTATGTAACTTTCCGCGCGGCTCCGCATCCGAAGATGCGTTGCCATAAAGCGGGTGTATCGGGGTCGTTTTACGAGTACGAGTACTTGACAACAGTATCGGACCGACACCCGAGTACTGGTATCGGTGCATCCCTAATTCAAATATTAAATATTATCCAAATTAAGTGTTAATACTCTGTCAAATTATTTTATAACAGTGTCATGAATATTTTTCTTGACCTAAACTACAGTGGTACAAGTTGAATTTGTCATTAAAATGTCATTAAGTGTCAAATTATTTTATAACAGTGAAAATTCCCCTCAAAATGATAGAGTGGCACCACTGGTTAGGTGCACGCCATTATGATGGTGTCTTAGCTAGACTTATCCATGATGTAAAAAAGCTAAATTTTTAAAGAAGATATAAATGTGTGGGATGCTGTAATTAACTGTTTAGGAAACTTTTTTTTTTTTTGATAACATTATGAACTGAAAAATATTCACGACGCTGTTATAAAATAATTTGACAGAGTATTAACACTTAATGACATTTTAATGACAAATACAACTTGAACCACTGAAAAAAATATTTATGAAAAAAAAGTTATGTTGTCTTGGTAACGTCAAGTTGTCATGACAAAGACACTGACATGTTATGATGTGTTGGTTTATGTCAAGTTGTCATAACAAAGACATCTCAAATAATGTCATCTTTGCATTAAAAATGTCAACTGAGCGAATTACACTTAATGACAGTTGTCATAAACATGCATACAAACTCCTTCATATTCATGACATGTGTCATGTCATGATTATGCACACCCCTTCAAGTAAAGTGTTACCCAATGGGCTATGTGCAAAAGTATAGTTAGCTTTCTAAGAGATGAGTTTTCAGTCATTATTACGGCAATGGATACAATTAATAAATAAAATGTTATCCTCAATTAAACGTTGTCCTCCAAATGAATAATATATCATTTATCAGTTATCCTCAAGAGTAATAGAGTGACTGTCGTAGATCAGAGGAGTTCTACTGTAACATTATTTTTTTAGACAGCCAAGCCTTTCTTTTCCCTTTGCCATTTTCATTTCCAAATGCCAGTAGTTTCTCAGAGCTTCTAAATAATATTGTGCTTCCCATGTGTAGGTTCCCACTGTGTGACAATAAAGGCTTTCAGGATCTCATTAAGCTTCATACAATAAGTCAACTGTGTTTAAAGCCTCACTTGGCACTTGACTTGAGTAGATGGGGGATGACAAGAGGCAGTTTAACCCACAGTAATCTACATAACTATAAAAATAATATAAATATAATAAATTGTTTAAAACATAAACAGCTCTTATGTATGCAGTTATTGTGTTTATTACTGTAATGAAAGCAACAGAACATTTTAGATGGGATGTTGACTGAGTGACAAGATTTTGAAACTGATACTTTGAAATTAAATTGTAATGCGTTTAATTAATTTAGCCCCCAGATATGCATATTATGTTTTGGAAGTGCTTTAGGAAGCCATCGGTTTTAAAAAGAATGATGTTTATGTAGATTTTGTTGGAATTATTTAGCAAAACTATGTTAAAGATAATATTTCAGCACTGTCCTGTAAAGTATCTGAGCATACATGGGTCAAGGACATGACATGTATTTTTTGTGTCTGAATTCATTATTTTCCTAAAAAGAATTTTAATAAATACATGTCATATATCAACTTTATCTACAATATTTCCTTTATAAGAAACCCTTTTAGTTGTTTTGAAATTCAATTGACTTTTTGAGTTGTGATGTTTGAAAGACCAAAAACGTACAAGCAGAAAACAAAACTGCAATAAAAAGGTTCATTTTCTAGGTAAAATTCTTAATCAAATAGTTTGGCATGATTTTACGTTCAATTCCTTATAAATGAGGGGGAATAGTGTATCAGTCCTATTTCAAAACTATTCTATTACTTAAAAAACTTTTGTCCGAAAAATGTACTTCTCTAAATGTCAGGAAGAGTGACCAACATAAAAATGCCATTTTATACAATGTCATTTTAAGAAAACCATGGCTCATGGCTGAATCCGAAATCATCCCCTAAACCCTCAATCACTATTCCCTACTTTAGGCCACTAATACAGTTCACTTGAAGGAGTGAATGAAAACAAGTGAGCGAATTCGGACAGCCGCTGTGTGTACAGTGCAATGTGGGATTGAATGAGTGCCCTCAATAACGTCCACTTTGGTTTCGGACACCACTACAAATGGCTGTCCCCTCAAATAGTGCTCTATTTAGGGGAATAGGGGGCGATTTCGGATTCAGCCCATGACAGCATGGCATCACACAGAATACACAGAGGACCCATTTGATGTTAATCACCCTCCCATAAATATTAGATAATTTGACATTTTTGATTCAACTTATCATGTCTGGTGGTATGACCCCTGGAAAAATTTTAAAAATATGTGTTTGTGATTTTAAAAATGTATGTATATCCTTGAGCATATGGTCAAACATTTGTATAGGTGTCCAAGTTAATGCCTGCTAGATTTGAATTGAGTTTGAAATGTCAGGTGGTGCGACCAGCAAATTTACATTTAAAATGATCAATTCCCACTGCAATTGCGAAATGAAGTAAGAAATATAACTGTAATCCATTATATAATGTATGCAAATATTTTTTACAGTTAAAAACAAAACATAAAAACTCCTTATGTGCTCTCCTTAAATGCTTTATTAACATGCATTTCCACTGTAATTCATGATTAAATCAGGTTGTTATTGTCACATCCAAACAAGAAGAAACTGGAAAGTGCAGAAAATAAAGGATTTATTTATAAAAATAAACATAAATACAAAACAAAACCCACGAGGGGGCAACATAAACTAGAAATAACAAAACAAACTGAAAACATACTAAACAGAACTCACGGGAGGGGAACAGGAGACGTAGACATAACAAAGATACCAAACAGACTGCAAACACAAAGGAACTTATGAAGGGGACTAATGAGGGAACACAGGTGGGGCAAATTAAACCGATAACAAGATAACAAGGGGCGTGGGAACTAGACAGAGACAGGAAAATAACAAACTACCACATGTGCTACACAAGACAGGACAGGCATGTGACATTACCCCCTCCTTAAGGAGCAGCTTCCAGATGCTCCACTAGGGATGGGAGGGACAGACCAGGTCAGAACAATCCAAGGAGGAAGGGTGGAAACAGACCAGGGAGGAACGGGGGAAACAAAAAATTCAGGCAGCCAGGGCGGGACGGGAGGGACAGACCAGAGCAGGACGGGAAGAACAGGGCGCCTGGGCGGCGCGGGAAGAGCAGGGTGCCTGGGCGGCGCAGTCAGAGCAGGGCGTCTGGGCGGCGCTGTCAGAGCAGGGCGCCTGGCCGGCGCAGTCAGAGCAGGGCGCCTGGGCGGCGCAGTCAGAGCAGGGCGCCTGGGCGGCGCTGTCAGAGCAGGGCGCCTGGCCGGCGCAGTCAGAGCAGGGCGCCTGGGCGGCGCAGTCAGAGCCACAGTCAGAGCAGGGCGCATGGGCGGCGCAGTCAGAGCAGGGCGCCTGGGCGGCGCAGTCAGAGCAGGACGCCTGGGCGGCGCAGTCAGAGCAGGACGCCTGGGCGGCGCAGTCAGAGCAGGGCGCCTGGGCGGCGCAGTCAGAGCAGGGCGCCTGGGCGGCGCAGTCAGAGCAGGGCGCCTGGGCGGCGCAGTTAGAGCAGGGTGCCTGGGCGGCGCAGTCAGAGCAGGGCGCCTGGGCGGCGCAGTCAGAGCAGGGCGCCTGGGCGGCGCAGTCAGAGCAGGGCGCCTGGGCGGCTTGGACAGAGCATGACGCCGGGTCGGTGTAGACAGAGCAGGGACCACCGGAACTGGGTCCACCGGAACTGGGACCACCGGAACACGATCCACCGGAACAGAGACCAGAGACCACCGGAACAGAGACCACCGGAACAGGGACCACCGGAACAGGGATCACGGGAACGTGACCACCAGAACAGGGACCACCGGAACTGGGACCACCGGAACCGTCACGGAGGGAGCCTTCCTTCTCCTCCTCCGCTTAAAGACCACCGGAACTGGGTCCACTGGAACAGGGACCACCGGAACAGGGACCACCGGAACAGGGACCACCGGAACTGGGTCCACCGGAACAGGGACCACCGGAACAGGATCCACCGGAACAGGATCCACCGGAACAGGAACCACCGGAACCCTCACGGAGGGAGCCTTCCTTCTCCTCCTCCGCTTAAAGACCACCGGAACTGGGTCCACCGGAACTGGGACCACCGGAACTGGGACCAACGGAACACGGACCACGGACCACCGGAATGGGGACCACCGGAACACGATCCACTAGAACTGGGACCACCGGAACAACTGGAGCAGGGACCACCGGAACTGGGACCACCGGAACTGGGACCATCGGAACATGGACCACCGGAATGGGGACCACCGGAACACGATCCACCAGAACTGGGACCACCGGAACAACTGGAGCAGGGACCACCGGAGTAGTGGATGTGTGGGATAAAAAATGTGTGACAGACGCAGGATAAATGAATGTACAGGTTTCCAGACTGAATTGCAGGGCGAAATCAAATCGCCGGCAGATCAGACTGGGTTTACCCAGTCTAAGGCCTTGCATGACTAGACTAAAATAACTAGCTTCCGGCGGTCAGCGGTACGCGAGTCGACTTGCGCTAAAAGAGTAACCTCCAACGCTACGTTTTGTTTTGCTCTATCCTCTGCGCTTCTGCGTTCGTCAATACGCATGTGCTAGTTATTTTAGTAAGCTAGTTATTTTAGTCTAGTCATGCAAGGCCTTAGACTGGGTAAACCCAGTCTGATCTGCCGGCGATTTGTTTCGCCCTGCAATTCAGTCTGGAAACCTGTACATTCATTTATCCTGCGTCTGTCACACATTTGCGGGAACCAATCACAGACTGGCTTATCCACCTGGTGCGCTATTGGCGGGCTTAACACTATGACGGATAGAGAAGGGATGGATCGATGCCCGTTGATCACGCCTCTTGTGGTCTGATTGGTTGAAGGACTGTCCAATTGCGTAAAAAGTCATGTTTGATCACGTCTCTTGTGCAGGAGAAAATACATAGCAGACTCCCCAGAACAGTGTTCTATCTCCCTCAACGTCAGCAAGACCAAGGAGCTGGTGGTCGACTTCAGGAGGAATGAGAGAGAACACCGCCCCATCACCATCGATGGAGCACCGGTGGAGAGAGTCAGCAGCTTCAAGTTCCTCGGCGTCCACATCACAGAGGAACTCTCATGGTCCGTCCACTCCGAGGCCGTTGTGAAGAAGGCTCATCAGCGCCTTTTCTTCCTGCGACGGCTGAGGAGGTTTGGAATGAACCGCCACATCCTCACACGCTTCTACACCTGCACCATCGAGAGCCTGCTGACTGGCTGCATCACCACCTGGTACGGCAACAGTACCGCCCGCAGCCGCAAAGCCCTGCAAAGGGTAGTGCGCACGGCCAGCTGCATCATCGGAGGTGAGCTTCCCTCCCTCCAGGACATTTACGCCAGGCGGTGTGTGAAGAGAGCTCAGAGGATCATCAGAGACTCTAGCCACCCGAACCATGGGCTGCTCTCACTGCTGCCATCAGGCAGACGGTACCGCAGCATTAGAACACGCACCAGCCGACTCCAGAACAGCTTCTTCCCACAAGCAATTAGACTACTTAACTCCTGATCCATCAGGATCATAACACACACTGGACAGAATATCACTCCGCACAACCCACTGTAGATACACACACACACATTATATACACATTTATGTATCATTTATTATTTCAGTCAGGACCACTTTTGAGAATGAAATTTATTGACAATCTTTGATTTGGCGAAAGGCTTAGGCTCAAAGATGCTCGAGCTGCCATACAAGACAGCTTGAGATACATCCCTGAAACATAATCCCCAGCCTTCTTAATAACCAAAAGTTTCTTAGCACGTATTTACATAAAGAGATACAATGATGACAATAGATTTCTACACAGAATCCAATACTCTATAATAAAGATACTAGGAGGTGAAGGGGTGGAGGTGGGTGTAAATGTCTGTGCGACAGACTGAGGAACATGAGTTTGAATGAGCTTAAATACTATAGTTGATTAGAGTAGGTGGAGTAACAAATCAGCTGAGCGTCAGCTGACATCATTTAGCGATCAGTGGTCTGCCTGAACTACGCTTGAATTCCATTCGATCACTCAAGCTCCATTTCAGTCAGGACCACTTTTGAGAATGAAATTTATTGACAATCTTTGATTTGGCGAAAGGCTTAGGCTCAAAGATGCTCGAGCTGCCATACAAGACAGCTTGAGATACATCCCTGAAACATAATCCCCCAACACAATAACGTTGTTAAATTCTATACGTCAGAACTTAACTACTAGAGACAGCGTGTCTAAGAGGAGCGCGGCTCCTCAATATCAACTGGAGGTAGCGTACCTCAAATAGGGTATGGAACGCGGTTCCTTGAGCTAAATTCGGAATCCGATCATGCGTGATCGGAAGAATACAAGCAAGACTACACTTGATACTTAGATAACTCTGCATTTATTATCAAACCCCCAACAAACTAATTTTTTTTTTTTTTTTACACATGATGATTGTCATTACTGATCATAACAGTTTATGTCTAAATTTAAATATAGTGACTCATTGATTTCTGTGCTTGCAAGATGTCGTTAGTTCCTGGGCGAATGTAGCACTGGAAAGCAGAGGATGTCCATCGCCCCATTCTTTGGAGCATAGGAGCAGGGATGGTAGAAGCAGCTGTTGTGGCTGCTCCGATGCGAAATGAGTGCGCTGTGTAGAGGTTAGGGGCGAGACCACAATGTTGGCAAAGAAGATGTAGGTGATGTGTGAACCAACATCTTGTCATGATGTTCTCATCCTCAGTGAAAAACAGAGGCTCGTTGGAATGTGCAAGAGCACGGTAGTTCAGATACCGGACCATGGAAGAGAGGGGACAAAATTCAGAATTAGTACGAGAAATGGTTACAAACACACCTTTCTTTTCTTTATCTGTTTTTGAGTGTTTAAGGTGAATTTCAAAATAGTTAGATTTAAGTGAGATATCTTCTAATGAGAGGTCTTGGGAAGGATTGAAATGTTTTGAACGTGCAGTAAATTCCCCACATCTCAGAAAACCATAAAAAGCCGAAAGAAATACCGCTTCTAGGAGTGCATTAGTATATGGGCTAAAGAAACCCGTGCGCAGCTGAGAAACCATAAGATGGACTAGAGGAAGTGTGAAAGGTAAACGTTTATCATTAATGGCTGGACTTTCCTTTTTAAGACCATTCAGGAGGAGGATGATGGAGGGGTCTTTAAGAAGGCTTTGAGTCTCGGGAACCAAACATCTTAGATGGAATTGAATTCCTGATAGTAATGCTTTAATGGATGAAGGCTGCAATTTTTTAGACTCAAAACAATGGACGATGAAAGCACGTACAACAGGAATATTGACTGGAACAGTTGAAACTGCATGTGCAACACAGAATGAAGAATAGTAAGTCCAGGCAGAATCATACGTTTTTAATGTGGATTTTGCCAGTCCTAATCTCATGTACTGATTAGCTGATGATATCAGATGACCTAGGGAGTCCTTTAGTCGAGAACTGTTAGACTGAAGGGAGGGCAGAGGAGGCTTGAAGGGGACGCATCTGGGCATAACCGTCTGAATTCCTGAAATTTGAATCGAGATAGTGAGTCAGCAATTTTATTGTCTAAACCTGGTATGTGCGCTGCTCGCAAAGTGAAATTACCCAGTACACATGACCAGGTAAGACGTCTCATGAATTTATTAATGAAAAGAACTGAAGAGCGTCCTTTATTAATAATGTTAACGGTAGCATTATTATCACAGAACACTACAATTTGTTTTCTGCACCACTGTTCTCCCCAAATAATAGATGCAACTACAATAGGATATAGTTCTAATAAAGCTGTAGAATGGAGATCAGAAGGCAAACTTGAAATTTCGATAGGCCATGAATCAGCAAACCACTGGTTCTGAAATATACCTCCGAAACCTATGGAGGGGGCTGCATCAGTGAAAAAACGTAGGTCAGGGGACGTTTCATAATGATCATGGTAGAAAAATGACAAACCGTTCCAAGATTTGCAAAGTTTGGCCCAAAATGCCAAGTCTGACCTGCAGCCTTCATCTAAATATACTGAATCATGAAGATTACTGACTGATTTTGAAATTTCTAGAAGTCTAGAAATGAAAGTACGACCCTGTGGAATAATCCTCATAGCGAAATTAAGGTGCCCTAATAAAGAGAGAAGTTCTCGTTTGGTTACTGATGAAGCTAGCAGAAAAGCTTGTATAAATTCTCTGATACGATTTAATTTATCCAAAGGTAAAGAGGCTTGCATATTGGTAGAATCCAATATGATACCTAAAAATTCTAATTTGCGCGCAGGACCTAAGGTTTTCTCTTCCGACAGAGGAACGCAGAGTTTAGCAAATGTTTGTTTAAGTGCAAGAAAGGAGTGATTTGGTTGAGAATGTGGATAATCAATAACTAAGAAATCGTCCAGTAGGTGGAGCACAAACGACAATTTACAATTGTTGGATAATATCCAGCACAAAGCTTCAGATAGAGTGTTAAAAATGTGCGGTCTACTTTTGCAACCAAAAGGAAGCCTAACTGCGAAGTATGCCTTATTGCGCCACCTAACTCCGAAAAGGTGCCACTGGGACGGGTGAAGGGGCATAATTTTAAACGCATCGGTTATATCAGCTTTGCTTAACCAAGCACCTCTGCCGGCAGTTTTAATGAATTTAATGGCATGATCGATGGATGCATAATAAAGAGAAAAGGGTTCGGATGGAATCAAGCTATTGATACTTTTAACTCCATTATTAGAATGAGGAGAAGAAAGATCTATTATTAACCGCTTTTTACCGGAGTATTTTCGCGTTGCTATACCGATAGGGTTTATACGGAACACGTTAAAAGGAGGTTCAGAAAAGGGGCCGATCATGTAACCTTTAGCTACTTCCTTTTCTAATAAACGATCTACTATATTAGTCTCTTTGATAGCAGATTGAAGATTGCTACATGTATACGAGAAGGGAGGAAGAAACGCTAAACCGGCAAAAAAACCCTTCAGCAAACCGATTAACAGGTAGCTCACGAAACAACGGTTAGGGTGATTTTGTAAAGCTTTCTTGAGTTCACTTGTGTTGATAGGAGTAGATGGAACAGCTTTTATTGTTTCTTGAAACGACTGTTTCTTCGAGGACAAACAGTCTTTGGGTGACTGTCGCCACAATAGCTGCAAACATGAATAAATTTACAGTTAGATCGATTACAGACGTTCTCATTATAGCGAAAACAAAGGGGTGTAAAGACTGCCGGTTTCACCACCTGAGAACTTTCCCCGACATCCGGCCTGGAAGTAGTGCCAGCCGAGATAGATACTTTGGGACACAAGGAAGACGTGTGAGAAAATGAACCACATAGCGAACATGAGAGGGTGCGGTGCCCAGTGAAGTGTCTGCTAATTAATGCTAAGTCAACAACTGACCAGTCCAGTCTCTGGTTGAAACGCTGAATATACATGGCTGCTTTGGCAGAGAAAGACTTGTGATAGTCGTAAAACAGCGTACCGCCGTAGGACATAGCTAGATCTGAAATTATAGCCAGGTAAGTGTCCAGTTCTTGCCTTCTTTCAGGTTGAATTTCGCAAATAATGTCTCTAAACACTCCAAAAGCAATGTTAAATTCGGCCATTGTGAGGCTCTTAGAGAGTCTGGGGTCACTTTCTTTTAGTATCACAGATACGTCACCACAGTCAACGATTCGTTTATCGCTAGATTCAGAGCATAACAATATCTTTACTAAATTAATATCGTTACCTGCCAGAATTTAAGTCTTCAACTGAGGAGTGATTGCTGCGGCTGGTGGGAAGAATGGCACTCCAGGTGAAGCTGTTGGAACTGCGGAGCTGAGTGTTCTTCTTGGCAGGAATTCGAGACTTCCGTGAGACGTAACATCACCGGCGAGCGTCGCCTGATGGTGAATTCCTGAAGCGTTCTGAATCGGAGAAAAGGTGGTGTGTGGCTGATTCTCAAGTGCTTGTAGCCTTACATCCATGTTAGATAAGACATTTTGAATTGAAGATAAGGCATTTAGGACTGCTTCGTTAGGCTGAGGCTCAGGACGAGATGCGGAGGACTTCGTTTGTTTGGAGATGTTCTGAAAGAGACTCGATGTAAATGTCTGTGCGACAGACTGAGGAACATGAGTTTGAATGAGCTTAAATACTATAACTGATTAGAGTAGGTGGGGTAACAAATCAGCTGAGCGTCAGCTGACATCATTTAGCGATCAGTGGTCTGCCTGAACTACGCTTGAATTCCATTCGATCACTCAAGCTCCATTTATCATTTATCATATAGCACCTATTGTACATAATTGGATCTCTACTGTGAATAATAATGTATACTGTACATTGTATATTATTATAGCTTAATGTATACTGTTTAATGTATGTTTAGTGTATATTGTTTAAAGTATATGTATATTGTAAGTATGTGTATATTGGTTAAAGCTGTGAGAACTACACTCACATTGTGTAAATTATTTATTGTTTATTGTAGAGTTTACTGTGCTGTGAGTAATTGTGTGCGCATCAGATGTGTAATCTGATGCTGCTTTAAATGTTGTACATGTCATGTCGTGACTGCTATGTTGCTCGGAACTGCACCAAGAATTTCACCTGCTGTTGCACTTGTGCATATAGCTGTGTGACAATAAAGTGATTTGATTTGATTTGATTTGATTTGATTTGATTTTGATTTTGATTTGATTTGATGTGTCAAGGGTTACTCTTTTAGCGCAAGTCGACTTGCGTATCGCTGACCGTTGGAAGCTAGTTATTTTAGTCTATAAAGTTTTAAATATGGATATTTATCTTACACAAATGCGCCACTTCGCTTCAGAAGGCCTTTATTAACCCCCCGGGGCCGTGTGGAGCAGTTATATGATGGATAGGTGCACTTTTATGGACTTCAAAAAACGACACAACCATTCACTGCCATCATAAAGCTTGGAAGAGCCAGGCCATTTTTTATATAACTCTGATTATATTCGTCTTATACTACGGGGCCTTTGAATGCTTGAATCTGATTGGCTGATGAACGTTCTGAGGTGTGCAATTATTTTCTGGGAGATGCACAGCGAACGTAGTTCCAGGCAGCTCTCTTGACCGCATTACAGTTCCATATCACTTCACATAGTTAACTGTAATAACGGACATTACAGGACTAAAAAACAACATGACAGACGATTTTCCTAAAGTAAATCTTAATATTTACGGTGAATATAAAACGTTCAACAACTGGGCGGCAGCAGTATTAGACCGTCCAGATGAAAACCAACAGACGGAAGCGGACATCAAAGGCAAGCTTTTCTGTCTCATTACTGAAATCACACATGCTCGCACACACACTACAGTTTGCACAAAAAGGTGTCAGCGCTGCCCTGACGATTTGATCAGTTAGCCTATATAGTTTTTTTTCACTAGTGAGGTAATAACAGGCTGTTTAGAGACGCACAGAGGCAGCCTAATTCACACAAGCACTCTCTCTCTCTCTCTCTCTCTCTCTCTCTCTCTCTCTCTCTCTCTCTCTCTCTCTCTTCTAATAACTTTATTAATAAGTTTCGGAACTAACAAAAGAGCCGTTGGATGAGACGCGGAAGAAATAGTCCTACTCACAATAGCGATTTAAGTACAAAAACCGGTCGAATCCCTTTAAATATATCTTCGGATCGATGTCTTGAGGTGTGGTAACCGTAGTATAAGCGGAATAATTGACTCCGGGGCGTTCAATTATTAGAATAATAATGCACAAATCATTGGCTAATTTTTGGGTGAACTAACCCTTTAAATGGAGATGGTGGTCCAGTGGGTTAAACCACTGAACTGATTTGCAGAAGGTTGCTGGTTCGATCCCAGCGGTCATCACCAGTGTGTCCTTGAGCAAGGCACTTTACTCCATGTTGCTCCAGGGGGATTGTCCCTGTAATAAGTGCACTGTAAGTCGCTTTGGATAAAAGCGTCTGCCAAATGCATAAATGTAAATGTTAAATCATGACAAAAGAAATTGATTTCAAATGTGTGGTAAAATCACATAAAACCAGTACACTTAAGTGCCCTTTTATTTCCTTCATATTATATTATCTGCAAGTATTTTTTTTAAATATATTATTTTAAGATTTGAAGTACACTGCAAGTGCACATTCAATACAGTTAAGTTAACTTCTTTTTCCATGAAGGTTGTCATGCTGAGAGAGACTCAAATTATAAATGTGTTCCTCCCAAAACATTTGCTATAATAAATGACTGTGAGCTGCTCTTGTATGGTGTTTAACCCATATTTAGTAAATAAAAATGCTTTTAATTGTTGCTAGAGTGAGTTTACAGTGAGGGTTAAAGGATAATTTCAATGTCAGTGCAGCCTCTGTCACGTGATAAGCTACACTTCCTGCTTTGGATCAACGTCCGAGAGGCTGCTCACTGCAGAGCCATGGGTGGAGTGTGAAATCCAGCTCCCCCTCTCTGAATGTAACTTGGGCTTAATGGGTGGAGCTAGAATATCCAACCACACCCTAACCCTACCCATAACTCTATTCCTCCACCCATTAGACATCCAGAGAGGAGGTGCAGTGAGCACCATTTGCAACGTCAAGGTTGTTATGAGAGAGGGAAGAGGAGGGGTTAGTTGTATTATGCTTACACTCGCCTTCCCTGTTCACTCTCAGGCGGGCAGTTGAGCACATGGTCTTGAATGTTTGCCCACTGGGATAAAGGACCACTGCTTCATACAGCATATTACCATCAGGTGAATATCAGAATAAGAGAGAGAGAGAGAGCCTAAAGGAGCAGGAGCATAAGGAGCAAGAAAAACAGAGCTCAAATTCACATGCAGAAGGCTATTGAAACTGCTGTCAATATGTACTGAAATCTCAGGAGAATCAGGTGGGATGTATACGTGTATCTTTGTGTTTATCCATGAGTGTGTTTAAAGTGTTTTTTTGTAAACCAGTGAGCCAAAAAAGATTCAAGGGCATTGGAGAGTACGTAACCACTGGTATGAACACAAACTGGTTATTGTGAATGGGGTGAATTAATTTTACAGTCAAGAAGAAGGAAACTGCTATGTCATAGAGCAAGGAAGGTGATCACAGTGAATATACAAAGGTAATTACAGGAACTGTTGGTGTAGTATTATGTGTAGTGAGTTGATAAGTAACCTGTGTTGCTGCTTGGCTTTAGTATTGTGAGTTTGAATGGGAAGGTCATGTGACATCTCTGGCGCAAAGTGTGACTTCAAATAATAACAAGAAGAACTTTGTTTTGTTTTTTTTAAACAAAAAATTCACAATGAGTAAAAAAAAAGAATAAGTTATCATTATGTTCTCATGATATTTTCAGTGTAATTGGTGGTGCATGCTAAAACATACATCACAAGGACAACAGGGATGTCCAATCTTGCTCACTTTCCAGCAGTTTAATTCCAGCCCCAATTAATATCCCTCCAAGATGGGAATTAGCATTAAACCGTTCACACGCACAGCTGCATACCATATGCCACACACAGTCTCCATTGAGCACATGCTGATTGTTTGAATGCAGTCACTTGTCTGTCAGACAGCAGCTCAAATGTCAGTAGGCTACTTTCCATGGTGGTTTTTCCTTCTATAGGGATCAACAATTATTTTTCACCCCAAGCACCTCTAGATTGTGAAGGCATCCATTGTAAAAAATCTATGCATTAACATACTTTGTCATGATATTGCGAAACCATTAAAAACCGTCCACACTACTTGTCATATAGTGTACATTTTTTGAGGGGGATGTCATTTTTTTCTTATAATGTGGGAAGGAAAATTGGTTTGGCTTCATATCTAAATTTGGTTACATTTAACTAAATATTGCATTTTTTGGTTAAACTTAAAGGTGCAGTGTGTACATTTTAGCGGCATCTAGCGCTGAGGTTGTGAGTTGCAACCGCCCACCACTCAGCACATAGAAAAGCTACAGTGAGCAACACCAGGGCGATTCTAGGATTTTCATTTTAGGCTCAGCCCCTAGTGAGGGTATGAAAAAAAAATGGTAACACTTTAGTTTAGGGTCCAATTCTCACTATTAACTAGTAGCTTATTAGTATGCATATTAGGATATCGGCTGTTTATTATTACTTATAAAGCAAATATTAATGCCTTATTCTGCATGAGCATATTTTACATCCCTTAATCATACAATGTAGGCATGTTTATAATCCCTGAGATCCTAAATGTGAGGTAGTTAGGGGGGTTCAGAGGCTTGCTCCCCTGAGAAAATTTAGATTTCCATGATCTACATATGTGCATTTTAAGATATTTTGAACGCCAAAAATTAGATAACAATAGCTTGAAAACCATGTCAGTGGGCAGATATGACTGATAAAGTTTTTCTATTTTCGTCAGTGAAGACAGTAAACATATGTTTAACTGATATTTATGTTTTATGAATCTTTTTCGTAGACATGTTAATTTACTGAAGGCTACCAGGAAAGCTAGGTAACTAAATTTATTAAATTAATTAACAATATGCACACATTCATTACTATTAATCTTATGCCTAATCTGAAGAAAACGGCTTTGTTAATATTTCTTGTTTGTTATATATATTATTGACGCCGCTGAAGCCCCCCTAAAAAGTGCCTAGTGAGGCCCATGACCGACACAGGACAAAAATGCTGTCGTCAGAGAGAGCAGAGAGTGAATAGCACTCTCTAGCGCAGTTTGTCCGTTTAGGGCTACTGTAGAAACATGATGGCGCAAAATGACGATTTTACTATAAGGGGACCCGCGATGTGTGGCGACAGAAATGGCTCATTCAAAGGTAATAAAAACACGGTTAATTATGTAAGGCCTTTATACACCACTGAAAATATAGTTATGTATATTATATTGCATTTCTCTCAATAGATCCTCATAAATACTACACACTGCACCTTTTAAGGGATAGTTCATCCTAAAACGCACATCATGCAGAGAAGCCCAGTGGCCAAGGTCAAGAATTTAGTTAAATCATACATTAAAGTAACACTAATACATTACATTTTTGGATTGTTTTTCACCAAACCCTATCGTATACCCCCAGGACATTTGGGGCCCGATTTACAAAAAATTGCGGCAATTAGCATGAGAGCGCAATCCCATAAAAGCACCGATGGGAGTGGAAAGTTCAGCACGTGATCCGTTGACGACGTGCAAATTAAAGAACACAGACGCAGCCGGATAATTTCCATAATGGCCAACGCAATGTACCAATAGCGCAAATTAGCATCTGTTTTTTAATGGCGCAAGTACCAGTAAATTGATGAGCGTAAACCTTAGTAAATCATGTTGCACAATTCATTTAAACACTCTCCTCCCATAAATGTGGCGTCTGAAAGGGAAACTCCTACAAATGCATATGCAATAAGGTCAGCCGCAACAATAACCCTGTCCACGGCGTTTCAGCACTACTTTTTCACTGTCTTTAGTAAATTATGAAAAAAGTAGTTTTTCAATGCCAAAAGAGGGTTTGCGCTGGTGCAAGCTGTTAGTAGATCTGGCCCTTGGAATATATGGCATGGGATCATTATGTGATAGTTTTGCGAAAAGCTTGATGCTGGTCGCTATACACTGCTATTTTATGAGCGACCATGAGCGGGACTTTTTTTTTAAATTCTCCTTTTGTGGCCCATAAAAAGAAAACCAGGGTGAGTAAATTATGATTTAGGCTAGTTTTCATTTTAGGGTTAACTATCCCTTTAAGTCTATAAACTGCAGGGTTTGACAATTAGGACTGCAGGAATAATCCATGTGAATGTTGAATGGACTGCTCTTTCGCATCTTCTTGCACTTGAACAGACAAATACATACAAAATGATGCCTAAATGCCCATCTTAGCATCCTCATAAACACAGTCGGTTATATCTTAAGTGAACGTAAACAGTTGAGAAAGAAAACTTTTGACATGACCCAGTAAGCAACAACCACCTATAACCACTAAAAATCCTTGCAACACGCTAACAACCACTCTGAACACCCTAGCAACCACTTGACAACAGACCACCAAACATTGTGGCATGGAAATTTGAGGCTGCTCAGCTTCAATATTCTCTCTAATGTTACGCAGAGCACACTGTTGAAGTAGTGTTGTTAGTATCTCCTTGCTTCATTATATTAATTGTACGTTTTCTGGCATCAAAGCAGTGCTTGAAAGTCAAAGAAAAGCTATTGTAAAACTAACCACTTTACCTGTACTCCCATCTTTCAGATAACCATTAAAAACCCGTTGCCTTTTGGACATCAGTGCCTTCATCATGTCACTGCTCACGCATGTTTTGGCCTGCCTTTTTGGCATTGGATCATGGGTGGCCATTAATGGGATGTGGGTGGAGCTACCTCTGATTGTCCCTGCCATTCCTGAGGGTTGGTACCTGCCCTCCTATCTCACAGTAATTATCCAGATGGCCAACATTGGCCCACTTTTCATCACGCTCATGCACCGCTTCAGACCGGGCGTGCTGGACGAGCGGCCTGTTATATACACCATTGTGACAGTCGGTGTGGTGGCCACCTTCCTCCTGGCTTTCCTCTGGAACCGCACACTTACATTTCTAGATGGCGAACACAGTGCTGCCTTACTGTCCCTTAGCTTCCTGCTGTCAGTTGTGGACTGCACCTCGTCCGTCACCTTTTTACCCTTCATGATGCGTCTACAGCCTCGGTACCTCACCACCTACTTCATTGGAGAAGGTCTAAGTGGTCTGGTCCCAGCGCTGGTGGCTCTTATCCAAGGTGTAGGGGTGGTCCACTGTAAAAATGCAACTGCTAATGCAAATTTTAGCATGGGGAACTCATCCTCGGGCTTCGATGGAGAACTAAAGGCACACTACCAGCCGGCCAACTTCTCCGCTCAGGGTTTCTTCCTTTTTCTCAGTGCGATGATGATGGTGTGCCTGGGCGCTTTCTTGTTACTCAATCTCCACCCAGCTGTGGAGCGGGAACACAAGAGCAAAAGTTATATTGATGATTCTCAGCGGGTGGAGAAGATTGATATAAGTCAATCCCCAAACAGTGAAACTCCAGAACAGAGACCCATGCTGGATTTCCCAGAAGGCACAGTGGTTAAACGACGCAGCTCATTTGGAAAAGGAACCTACAGCAGAACAGAGCTGGTCTTCATTTTTGTAGTTCTGGCCTGGGTCAATGCATTGACTAATGCAGTCCTGCCCTCAGTCCAGTCTTACTCATGTTTGCCGTATGGAAATCAAGCCTATCATCTTGCAGCCACGTTGTCCGCCGTTGCGAATCCAGTGGCATGCTTCATTGCCTTGTTTGCACCAATCAGGTGAGAAAAATAATAAACTTTGATTTAAAGTCAATATTCTCTCCCTGGACCTCAAAGAGTAGAGCATGGTGTGTGCAACACCAAGATCATGAGTTTGATTCCCAGGGAAATTTCAACCTTTAATGCAATACAAGTCACTTATAAAAGTGTCTGTCAAATGCATAAATCATTAGACAGATTTGTTTAATGTTTAAACAGTATAACTGGCTCCCCCATTGTAGTCTGGGTCCCAAGGTGTTTTTTCTCCTGTAACTAACAAAATTTAGTTTTTTTTTGTTCACTGGAACAAAATGCCTTGTTTTTTGGAGGATTAAATCATTATGTGTTGACTTTCTAACAGCTGCCTGCTTTAATTAGAGGTGGGCAATATGACCAAACCCTTTACCCCTATATAAGTAATTTTCAACCAACATCTTTACTCAATTACATACTCAATTACAGTAAGAAACTCCATCACGTTATAGTAAATATGCCTGAAACCAGAGATGCTACTAATTAAAATTAAAGCCGTAGCCTATCCGCCGGTTTCACAAACATGGTTTAAGAAAGTCCCAGACTAAAATGCATGTATGAGCTGTTTTGACTGAAAGCTAATATCTTAAATATGTCAGTTCCATTGTTTTGTCTCAATATGCACAGTGTTTTTTCTAAGGCACGTTTATAAAAGCTATTAAATGACCTAATTAAACTAAGGCCTAGTCCTGGCTTAATCTAAGACCTGTCTGTGAAACAGGCCTACCTTTCTCAACATTGTCACTTAAATTACTTAAATAAAAAATATGGGAAAATGTTAAACTCACATCAGTCTCTTTGATAACTGGCTAGTTTTCCCTTAAGACAACTGATTCCATCATCACTGATGCTGTCTGAGAATTGTTTACTCTTGCTTACAAAAATATAAATAAATCTAAAACCTAATCCCTTATTTAATAACTCCCGACATGTGCCCGAGCATCAAACCTTTCAGACTTTTCACCTACGACATCTTATTTTCATTAATACTTTTTGGGAACCGTACTCATTTGTATTCTTACTTTGAACAAAATAGAACAACATTTAAATCTCTTAGGCCTGGTTTCACAGACAGGGCTTATATTAAACCAGGATTAGGCTTTAGCTCAATTAGGACATTTAGCTTTTACAAACGTGCCTTGGAAAACATTACTGATGTGCATCTTGAAAATACTGGTGTGCATCTTGAGACAAAACCATGACAGTGACAAATTTTAAGATATGTCAGTGCAAGTTTCTTTCAGTTAAGACAGATCAAACATGCATTTTAGTCTGGGACTAGCTTAAGCCATGTCTGTAAAATCCGGGATTAATATAATACCGACCAGTATTTATATCTATTAATTGCCTTTGAACGCACAGATGTATGCTTGAGTCACTGATGCACTGATTTATGTGCTAGACGACATTATTGTGGCAAGCAGTGAGGCCGTGGGGCTGTGAGAACGGGGCGAGGCCGGTGGCGTGAGTGATAATGAGTGCCAGCTGCACGTCCCACTGGTCTCGTTATCACTCCCGCCACCGGCCTTGCCCTGTTCTCACGGCCCCTCGGCCTCGCTGCTTGCCACAATTATAAACGCAGTATAGATCTAAAGTCTGGAGGATCACTTGCATCATTGTTAAATATCATCATTAGCCATAAAAAATGCTCTATGGTAAAGCACTAAGGATACTTTTACATGACAACAATGTACTAAATATGGAAAAAATTTGCATAGTTTACAGGGATCCGCGAAAATTACTAAAAACACTGTATTCTGCTGCCAGGTCAGTAGATGGCGATGTCCCTTTGTAAAGAAACACCAGGGGTCCTATCATACACCCGGCACAATGCGACGGCATGTGCGACGCAAGTGTTTTTTGCTAGTTTCAGTCCAATGCAGTTATAATTTTTACGTCCAGCGCCACGTTGTTTAAATAGCAAATCCACTAGAGCCCATCCGTTCGCACATGGGCGTGCTGGTCTACAAATGAGGTGTGTTCAGGCGCATTGTTGGCGCATTGCTATTTAGAGGCAATTGAAATCGACTGTGCCATTGACCAACAAAATCCTGGTCTAAAGTCAATAGCTGGCTTTTAATGGGAATACTGGCTTTTAAAGGGAATGGGACATGAGACTCTGGCCCCATTTTAGCGATCTAAGCACATGGTCTAAAGCGCATGGTGCAAGTGCACTTAGGGCGTGTCAGGATCCACTTTTGCTAGTTTTTAACGACGGGAAAAATGGTTGGCGTGCCAGGCGCATGGGCCAAATGGGTTGTACCTAGTCTCTTAATGAGTCATGGGTGTGTTTTGGGCGTAACGTGCAACAAATCAACCAGAGCCTCATCTCCCATTCCCTTTAAAAGCCAGTTGAGCTCGCAATATGGCGGATTCGCTATTTACATGGTGGAATTTACAAGCGGAAAAACGTATCGCTTCTCTAGCAAGGAAACAGATCTACTCGTCCAATGCTGCCGCAAATAGGTATGCTAATTCTGATACATGCAATGACAATCCATTATGACACGTAAGCATTTTTATATTTATGTACACCAAAATAATCTTTTACATTTGACTTTAGAGCAGGTTTTTGTTGGTCAATGGCGCAGTCGTTTTCAGTTCCTCAAAATAACAACGTGCCAACAATGCGCCTGAACACACCTGGTTTTCAGACCAGCATGCCCAAGTTTGAACAGATGGGTGCGAGTGCATTTGCTATTTAAACAACGTGGTGCTGGACATGAAAATGATAACTGACTGAAACTAGCAAAAAACACTTGCGTCGTGCCAGGCGCCGCATTGCGCGGGGTGTATGATAGGGCCCTCTGATTGGTTTATTGCACGTTACGTCCAAAACACGCCCATGACTCCTTAAGAGACTTGGTACAACCCTTGTGGACCATGCGCCTGGTGTGCCGACCGTATTTTCCCATCATAAAACTAGCAAAATAGTATTCGGACACGCCCCTCTGCCATGTGCTACCGATCATGTGCTCAGAACGTTAAAATTTGGCCCTACGTGTCTATAGACTGAACACGTAATACGCATACGCATGATGTCACCGTTTTCACAAATTCGTGTTTTTGTAGACGATAACTTGCATTTTGAATCCCGTTTTCAAATGTTTGTTTTCAGGCCCCCAAAACGGATTTGTCTTGTAAATGAACAGCTAAAGGCATAAAAAAGTTTTCAATTTTTAGTGCAAATTAATTTGACTTGAATTTATGCAACTATTCTATTTCCAAGTAATGTTTGACTGGCTGACATGCTTTTATTATACAAATTCATCCAACTATGTTACTATGTCCAAGGTCTCTGGTGCTGATGGCGGTTCTGACAGTGACGGGCACAGGGTTTGGAGCGTATATAATGGCCATGGCAGCACTAAGCCCTTGCCCTCTGCTGATCAATCATGACCTCGGAGCAGCGCTCATTGTAAGGCTTACACACACACACACGCTTTCCATTGGTGATAGTTGCTCCATATTTTGCAAGCATTCATTTAGTAAATTGAACTGTAAAATAAATGTACCTTGTTTTAAGGAGTTCAAAAGGGCATCTATTTGTAGGTTACTACTCTTACTACATTTGTTAGAAATTCACCATACACTACGTACAGTGTACAGTACTACATACTTCAGCACAAACTCAGGGCAGCAACATCATATAGGCTCATCTCCATTTTCTCTTTCTCCCTTCATCTTTAGGTCATAACCTGGGTCATATTTGTCCTCAGTCTGTCCTATGTGAAGGTGATTATTGGAGTGATCCTGCGAGATGAAGGCCACAGCGCCCTCGTGTGGTGTGGTGCTGTGGTGCAGCTGGGCTCTATGTTGGGTGCCCTGTCAATGTTCCCTTTGGTTAGTGTTTATGGACTTTTCCAATCAGGAGATCCCTGTAATACCAAGTGTCCTAAATAAAAGCAATCATCATTCTGATGGATTCAGAGTAAAGTGAATCAATTCAAGGCTGAATAATACACAGAAGTATGCCCACACACATTTTCCCATTAACCCCCAATTCCCTTTTTTTTTACATTTACAAATCCCAGCTACTGTATTGTTCCAACAACTATTTTTCGGTTTGGTTGTCATTTAGTTCATAATACTGTTACATCATGAAAAAACAAGCTTCATAATCTGCTGCAATATCTGGCACTCCCTTACAGTTACAGTGTAACTTGTCAAGTAAGGCATTTTTGTTACATTTAAATTGTATACTTGATATGTAGTATTTTTAATATCTTATTGAAGTCTGAGAATATTTATGTTTTTAAAACATGATGCTTAATATAAAGCCTTGACAATCCTTTTTTTTTTTTACGCTTCGGGGGGAAAAAATAAATATTTGTTCTTTAAGAATTAAGTAAGTTGTATTGTGGTTATTTGGTCTATTTGGCTAACAAATCTGTCACATGAACTTAAAAACTCATAGAAATCCACCATGCAATCAACTCTTGTATATTTCAGTACAGAGGTTTGGAAAACCTCAGAGAGAATGTGTCATTTTGATGGCTGTGTATGAAACTATTTATCATCATCAAGGAAAAGAGAGCCTACTTATAGGTCCTGCTTATAACCCATCAGCAATAAATCATCTCTTGATAGCTCTTATTACATTACATTCCCAAAGCAGATTTTTAAAGAAACCAAAGTGAGCATATCAGCCAAGTTGTAAAGAGCAAAAAGGCCTAAATCTTAGCCTTCTTCTCTGATATGCATCAATTACATTTTGGACAAACACAACACACAAACAAAAATCATCTGTCTATAGCCTATATAATGTTATAATTATAGGTGACACCCAAATTAATTGATCTAATTATTGTAAGACAATTTTAAAAGAAAACCATTTAATACCATTTTCTAAATGATTAATGCAAAACGCCTGATCACGCTAATAATAGTCATTCATAGCCTATAAAACCTGCTATTGAGTTTTCATTAGGACCTTCAATGTTTTTTTAACTATTTCAGCACACATTAGTTGTTATATGTAGTTGAAAAATAAGCAGTAAAAAATGCTTTTTTGTAAAACACCACTTTTGAAGAAAAAAATACATTAAAGTGTGAATTCCGATGTTTGAGAAAAATAAGGAGTCACTAACTTTGTCAATTCTTTCACTGTTTTTTTTAACATTTGTACTGAAATGTGTCCTGTGGTGTGACAGAATTAAGAATATAGGGGTGTCACACCAAAGGACAACATAAATTAACATAGTGGATACAAAAAAGTGAAATATTTGAACAATTATGAGACAAAATCTTACAGTTGCAGCCTTCACAGCAACATGACCTTGAATGGGCTCCTTCAACTAATTAAACATGTCAGTAGATTTAAAATCAGGATTGGTGTCACAGCCACACTGGAGGACATGGTTTTCAGTGACAAAATGTCTCCAATTCCTATGCTTTTAGAAATATGAAAAAAAAAGAAAAAAAAAAAAAGAGCTAAAATAGACACTTGTAAAATTATGCCTGAGGTATTTATTAACATTTGTATGCTTTTCTTTTTCATTTATAAAAGTTGTAATTTAGTGAACCTTGCTTGAGTCACACCATAGGACTATTTTTGGCTACATTTTTTTGTTTTTTTTTTATATATGAATAGGTCCATTTAAGACAAAGAGATGTTTAACCATTTACTGCATTTTAAATGATGACAATACTAATTGTATTCATTTTTATCTTGTGTGACAGTGAAAATGCCATGTCACGTCAACAACCCATATACAATGAGAACATTTGGTTTAATGCTCTTATCGTATGGAAGTATTATCTAATTAATAAGTTGGCTATTGCGGGTGTTTTCACATTTGTACCTTTTTGAATTAAAATACTTGAGATGGGGTGGAGTTGAGGAAGGTGCTGATGGGGGTATTGATTTGCAAAATAAATTCGTGTTTAAATTTAAATTGATGGTCGTGTTTAGCTACTGTTGGCGTACAACTAGCCTACTGTTCCTACTGCTACTGGTTGTAACGTCACTGAATTACATGTGTTAAAACTAAAAATTATCTTCTACTATTACGTACTTGAGTACTACTATCTAATAAATCTACGCTACTTGAAACACTTTTTTTTGTTCACGAATTAAACAGAACTAGCCCTTACCAAGATGGCCGCCTTTCCGGGTCGTGATTTTCTCTGGCTGACAGGCGCAACTTCCGCTCTCAACTCCTCCTTTGTCTGAGCCCGTTCGGTCCTCCGCCTAGTTATTTATTTATTTCCTTTTCGTTTGTAGGGTATATTTTATATATCCTTATCTCTCGGTTATTGAATGACATTCGATTCCGACACATATATGCCTAAAAGCAAAGCCCCCAAAATGGATGATCTGGACTACAGTAAGTAAAGCTGGTTTAGCGTTGTGCTTAGTGCCGCATCAAATGAGCCTGGCAAAGGCTTCACGTTAAAGGATGGTTTTGCTATTTCAAAGAGTTTAAACCTAATGTCATTAGTCTGTTGTCACATGTCTCATTTCTGCAGCTTTAATACACCAGTCAGCTGCCCATCTCCAGTCATTGTTCTGGATTCATTCGTGTTCGGCCTCCTTCGGTTGTTTACATCTGTATTGTGTCTCTTTGCGTTTATCAGAGGCTGACAAAATACATTGTGTATTTCATAAGTCTCGTACAGACATGTTGTCATAGTTTTCATCTGTTCATCATTATACATCTTTTGGGTGGCGTAATTGGATTTTAATAGCATTTCTGTCGTTCTTAAGCACATACAGATTTGTCATAACTTAATTTGTTGTCAATTATGAACTTAATATAGGCACACCGAGTGAAATGCTTGTTATTTGTCATCATTAGGCTGCACATTTAATTATTCTGGAAGATGGGCATTGAAAACAATAATTTCTATGTTACTAACCAGGTAGTGGCCACAAGTGATGTCTGAGAGGATAGCCTGTATGTTTTAGTAAGTAAATGGATGTCAATGGTCATGTGGACTCTATGCAGACAGTCAGATGTTCTTCTGTTGAAGCTCAAGATGCTCTTTGGATCATCTCAGATCCTCCAGGAGAACATGATCATCAGCTTTAGTTCATGTAGCTCCAGTCCTGCTGTCATTACAAGAAGAGACACACCCTAAATATTGAGACCTTCTAAGATTCATGTTTTATTTTATCAACTTTCTTTAAAAAAAAAAAAAAACGATTTTATTATGTATCTGTGAATGTAGGATTTGCATAAACATTTATATATATATATATATATATTAGGGCTGTCAAAAGATCACGATTAATCACATCCCAAATAAAAGTTTGTGTTTACATAATATATGTGTGTGAACTGTGTATAATTATTATTTATATATAAAAACAAACACAAGCATGTATATATTTAAGAAAAATGTATTATATTTATATATAAAATATTTATATTTATATATAATATAAATTATATAAATGTATACAGTATATACATGCAAATAATTCTTAAATATATACATGAATATTTATATAAACATAATAATTATACAGAGTACACACAAATATATTATGTAAACACAAACTTTTATTTTGGATGTGATTAATCGTGATTAATCTTTTGACAGCCCTAATATATATATATGTATGTATATATATGTAATATATATATTAGGTACAAATGGCAGATGAGAAACTGATATCATCTGAATTGACAGGTTGTTTTTATTTAATCGTTACCCTTTAAAAAAAATTTTTTGTAATTGCTGTTTCAGAAACAAGTACAATGTTCTTAAGTTATTCATTTGTGGTTTTTGGAGCTGAAGATTGTGAAAATTTGTTCCGAGGAACGTCAGAGTATGTGTCTCTGCCTGCAGGCGTTGCTTTCTGAGCTCCTGTGGGTTTGGCTCTGTTTTGTCCTGGCTTGCTTTTTTTAAAGCTTCCAAACACCCGCTGGTGTCGCAAGAGTCGTCTGTTAGTCCACAGAGAATCTCAACGTAAACGAAACAGTTCGTGTGCATGTGTAATGCCCTGAATCCTGATTGCGTTTCCATCTCACATCATAAAGTGAATGATATTAAACACAGGCCAGCAATTACGGGATGTCAAGTGCAGCAGGAAGATGAGAGAAACGGGGGTTTCGTGTGAAAGAGGCCTGGGTGTAGTGAATAGTCTTTTCAGTTCCTTTCCTACCCAAGTCCCTGTGACCTCATTTCGCCCTCCTTTCTTTCTCTTCGCAGTCCCAGCGGACCTGAGCCCAGAGGAGCGCTCCGAGCTGGAGGAGATCCGGCGCAGGAAAGGAGCGCTGCTTCTGGAGATCCAGAGACTGAAGGAAGAGCTGAGAGAAGCCATTATAGAGGTGGAGGGGCTGGAGACCAGCACAGAGGGCAGGTTAGTCTCAGAGTTACACCAGTTATAGTGTTGGAACATGCTTCTGATTCATGCAAGAGTGTTTGGTATATTTTTTCTCTTTCTCCAATTTGCCTTCTCTGATAGATAATGCTCTATAAATACACACACACACACACACATACACATACACACACACACACACACACGTTATCAGTAGCTCTGTGAACAGAGCAGTCATTGACATGAACTTGAACTCTCCTTGCTGTGTTCAGTAGGTTCATTGGACACTCAAAGTGAGGCATTGTATTTCACACCTGAAAACAATATTGATCTCCTGTCTTTTATTTCATAGTAAAACATTACAGAAGAGTCGACATGTGGCCATGGGAAGGAAAAAATTCAACATGGACCCGAAAAAGGTAAGCCATCCTAAACATGAAGTTAAAAAAGTAATACAGTGCAAGGCTCGACAATAAGGATGGCCCGGGGCCAACGTGAAAGACAAAACTGAACTGTGACTAGGGCTGTCAAAATTGCTCAAAAATGACATTCGAATATTATATTCCCTCTAAAGAAAACATAAATATTCGAACTATTCGAACATCTGGTTGCGCATTTTGTCAATGACGCGCATTACGTCAATAACAGGACAAATTAAAACAAAGAGACATAACTACTTGTATAGGTAGTCTATTTAAGTTTAAGCATATTTGACAACGTATTACCTACACACAAACAAGTAAATCAACTAATGGCCAAGACCGCAGACCTCACACTCTCTCGCCCTCACCCTCGCGCTCTCTGCGCATAACGGTTTAAATGAACAAACACATTTTGAGTGCTGATCAAGAGTTTTGTGCAAGCAATTTAAGGTCGCGACTCTTGTCCCAAATATAGCAGGCTTCATTCAGTGATTGAAACAAATATTAATTGAAGTTTTACAGCATATTGAACGCTCCGAGCGAGCTGTGCTTTGGTAAACATGGAACTTTTCCTTGACATGAAACGGTAAATAATCAAACCAGTGGAAGCAGTGCATTTATCCTTTATTCATGCAATATCTATTCAGTCAGTACCTCGGCTCCATTGCTTGACAGAACTCCCTGAAAAACAAAAGCATAAACAAGCCCGTTTAATAAAGAAAAGTTCACGAAACTAAGTGAAAACTCACGTAAGTGTTTAGTGAAATTAGGAAACATTTAAGAGATCATAAATTGAGTTGTATAAGTTAACGTTACATTTCTACATACATTTTGTTCTCATGTCACAAGTAATATCAAGGTTTATTTTGATCTGTTTTACATAATTCTTTTGTAGTGTGGTTTTCGGTGAGGTGTACTAAAATAAATATCATCACCTGTGTATATTAGCCCACTTCTTATCAACGCTTTTTCCTGACGGTTTATAGAACAATTACTCCGAGTCGCCCTCTGCCGCTTCAAAGAATAGCACAACGGCGAATGCGTCAAGTATAAACTAAATGCCTCATCCGTTTGGGGAGGAGCACGCGCAGTCAGCGGGGGCTCACGCTGCGGAGACAGGCCAAAGTATAAACAAAGCTTCAGGGCCCACTCGTAGAGCAGACAGACACGCCTCTACTACCGTGGGCGTTTTTTTCCACTTTATTTTTTTATTAGAATATTAATTTTCACCTTCAAAATTCGTTTTTTTTTTTAAACTATTCGAATATATATTCGAATTTAGAATATTCATTGACAGCCCTAACTGTGACCTGCCCACTCGGGCCAGTGCTGCATCTTCACTGATAATTTTCGCATTTGTAAGCCTTGTTTATTTAAATATTCATGCGCACATAGACAAGGAAGGGCCTGCATCTCTCAGTTTGGTTTGGCGCAGCGCAGCAACACTAGCTTAAGCGCACCCATCACAGCACGCAAACATTCACACAAAATAATGACAAAATGACTGTCTTGTCGAGTATCATCGTAAACATAGTCGGTTATGTCTTTTAAATGAACACTAACATGAAATATGCCAGTCATCGCCAGCGTTTTTGTCATTTGTCAAGTTTCATGACCCACAGTATGAATATCTGAACATGCAATGTATCAAAAGAAAGAACAGACTCTGTTTTATTCTCACTTCATGCATTCTTTTTTTTATCAACATTTGAATGTGTGTAAGTGTAATGAAAAAAGAAACATTTTGAGTAAGCTGAGAAAATTGTGTTTTTGTCAAAGACTAACGTTACCTCCAGATCGGATTCATAACGATGAAAACACCTCAAAGCTTCACAGTCCTATAACTCATTTCATTCAATAACACAGCCATTTTGATTTAGATGCTTTTTATTACTGATCGCATTCGCATTATTTTTCATATGCATCTGCTTATATGAGGTCGCTCGTTTTGCTTCTTCTTCATCTGTGTTTGGATCAGGAGATTCTGTACTCGTTCAGGAGATGTGTAATAGTGCATACTGTATAACGGTGAGAACACAGAAATCCGGAAAATATTGTCAATGGCAGGGAAGTGTTTTGTCCTTTTATACAGTCTATGGTAAAAATCACTCACTGCTCTTGACTGAATAACTTTAATAAGGGTTAATCTATATTTATACAGTGAAGACTGCAGTGATATCTTACATTTGATTACTATTTCTGTATCTGAAAATCTAGTTTAGATCTACATGAGAAAACCTGAAAAGAACTGTTTTGGATTTGTGCTGTTGCTCGTAATTCTAATATTTGTTCTTATTTCATTACTGACTTTCTTTAACAATATTTAAAATGTGTATGAGTTAGGCTTTTTGGAGTCAATCTTATTTATTAAGGTTACATGGATCAAAAAAAATAACTAGGCCTATTTTATTTCATTTATTACTTTTTTGTGGATGGGCCAGTGAAAATTAACCACTGGCCCGAGTGGGCCAGTAGAAAAAATCCTTAGCGTTGAGCCCTGCAGTTCAAGATAACAAAAAGAAGAAAAGAAAATACATGGACAGCATTATTATCTCAGTCACATTTTGTATACGGTCGTTATGATCTCACAAAGACTGCATGTCTTCATATGATCAAAGGTACAGTAATATAGTGAAATATTATTACTGTTTACAAGAGCTGTTTTTCATTGTGATATATTTTCAAATGCAATTTATTCCTGTGATGTCAAACTGAATTACTCCAGTCTTCACATGATCCTTCAGAAATCATTCTAATTAGGGATGCACCGAATCCAGATTTTTGGGGTTCGGCCGAATACCGAATCCACTGGTTAAGATTCGGCCGAATACCGAATCCTTCTCCCATCCTCAGTCCATTATCACAGTAAACACATTAACGAATTTATTCATTTTCGCGTCTCTGCATTGACTTAACATGTAAATCACTCGCGCCCGGTGTGAACGCAGCTTTAGTGTATTACCAACAGTAACCTTGGAAACGGTGGTCTCAGCTCTTTTCAGGTCATTGACCAGCTCCTCCCGTGTAGTTCTGGGCTGATTTCTCACCTTTCTTAGGATCATTGAGACCCCACGAGGTGAGATCTTGCATGGAGCCCCAGTCCGAGGGAGATTGACAGTCATGTTTAGCTTCTTCCATTTTCTAATGATTGCTCCAACAGTGGACCTTTTTTCACCAAGCTGCTTGGCAATTTCCCCGTAGCCCTTTCCAGCCTTGTGGAGGTGTACAAATTTGTCTCTAGTGTCTTTGGACAGCTCTTTGGTATTGGCCATGTTAGTAGTTGGATTCTTACTGATTGTATGGGGTGGACAGGTGTCTTTATGCAGCTAACGACCTCAAACAGGTGCATCTAATTTAGGATAATAAATGGAGTGGAGGTGGACATTTTAAAGGCAGACTAACAGGTCTTTGAGGGTCAGAATTCTATCTGATAGACAGGTGTTCAAATACTTATTTGCAGCTGTATCTTACAAATAAATAGTAAAAAAATCATATATTGTGATTTCTGGATTTTTTTTTTAGATTATGTCTCTCACAGTGGACATGCACCTACGATGACAATTTCAGACCCCTCCATGATTTCCAAGTGGGAGAACTTGCAAAATAGCATGGTGTTCAAATACTTATTTTCCTCACTGTAAGTGTGTTGCACCATTCCTGTCGGATCCAATATAGAAGGCACAGCATTGTGTTTTAATCTCAATCTGTCTGCAAACCAGTCTCGACCTGTATCTTGTTAACAAACGATTCTGCGGTCAAATGAAGAGACACATTTGCTATGTCTTACAAACGTGAGCTGGAACCAGCATGTTTATTTCTCAGTAGCGCGATCCGTTTAGCGCCACAAGTCGGTGGGCGGGGCTACAGAAGCATGCGTACATATTTATATGTTGAGGCGACTTTTCTGCATTCTAGGACGTCAATGGTCGACATTCTGAGATTGAGCGTTTGTTGGGTCTGGTGTCAATAAAAGCTTTTCATTGACTAACAAGGAAGTTTTCAGCATATCACGATGAACTTTTATATATTAAAGGCTCAAGGGAAAGTTGATTTCTCCATTCATCACCCCTTTAATACATCCTTGCTGAAGAAAAATATTAATTTTGTTTAAAAATATATTTAAAAGAAGGCTTTACTTTTTATGAAAACACATTTAGGTTTCTCTGACATTTTGTTACGTTTAATCTTTTCTTCATTTTTCTACATCATATTTTCCTCTTTTTCACAGGGCATTGTATTCCTAGTGGAGAATGAGCTTCTCAGACACACTCCAGAGGACATTGCTCAGTTTCTGTACAAAGGAGAAGGACTCAATAAAACTGCAATAGGAGACTATTTGGGCGAAAGGTACTTCGCACTTCAACTGAATTGTATCATTGACTTTTATTTTGTTTTAATTTGTGATTGTGTAAGACAAAGATGTTTCCAATTGGTATAAAAAGAAGTAGAATAGCATATAAGCTAAGCATGTTCAAACAATGTATTTTTGTTTTAAAACAATTGTATAAAAATCAATGCATATAATGGGCAAAGACGTAGCAGAGGTGCATTCGAGATACTTTTCTGAGAGGATTTACCCTTGCAAACCGATAAAGCAACAAGCATACTTAAACCTCTTATTTATAATATTATAGATCAGTGATTTAAACAGATTTTGTTAATGTTGTTAAAATCTATCTCTCGCTTTCTCTTTCAGAGATGACTTCAATATTAAAGTATTGCAGGCTTTTGTTGATCTTCACGAATTCACAGATCTGAACCTGGTGCAAGCACTACGGTAAATCAGCAACTTTCCTCAGTGTTATTTTAGTTTAGTTTTGTTTGTTTAATATTTTGAATTAGCTTTTAATTTTAGTTTTCATGTTAATTTAATTTTTATTTTGAGTAATTTCGTTATGTGCTTTTGTCATATTTATTAGCTTTTTAGGTTTTAATTTATTTTATTTTCATTTCAGTTTTATTTTATTTATTTCCAGTTAATTATTTTAGTACTTATTTCAGTTTATTGCCAAGACAACATTTCTAAAAATAATTAAACTAATATTTATATTTTATTTTATTTCAGCTTTATTTCAATTAACAGAATGTTTTTTTTTTTATATAGTTTTAGTTAACGATAATAACCCTGACTTTTCTGGATGTTTATTCATAGAGGGTGATCTAGCAATATCTTGTTCTTTTTGTTGTGGGTGTTTTTGAATATAAAACGGTTTCAAGTATTCACACAGTTATGTGTTGTGCTTGTGTTCATGATGTGTCCGTCTATTTCTGCTCAATGCAGGCAGTTTCTGTGGAGTTTCCGCTTGCCAGGTGAGGCTCAGAAAATCGACAGGATGATGGAGGCCTTTGCACAGAGATACTGTCACTGCAATCCTGGAGTCTTCCAGAGCACAGGTGACACGCACACACATGTCTGGTTCGCTATCTTTGTGGGGACTCTCCATAGGTGTAATGTTTTTTATACTGTACAAACTGTATATTCTCTCCCCTTACACTGACCCTACCCCTAAACCTACCCATCACCCAAAACTTTCTGCATTTTTACATTTTCAAAAAAAATCATTCTGTATGATTTCAAATGTAGGTTCCCACAGTGACACGAGTCCCCATGAGGCTGTGTGCATTCAGGTTGAAGTCCCCACCGGGATAGAAAAACATGAACACACACACTGTTAAAAGATGTAAAAGGGATGATGACGCAACATTTACGTGAGATGTGAATGTTGAGGTGTGCGGACAACAGAAACAACCAACGAGCAAAATTAGTGCCGCTTAGATTATTTATTATTACAGGAAGTGTAAAGAGGTGTAACAAACCAATAATAAAGACACATAGGAAAGTAAAGAAACCGAACGCACTAATAACAAGAGACGCCCAAATCAATGAAATAATCAAAACAAAAACCCCATAATGATTAACCCCAAACCTTTAAACTAATTCACACAAAGAAAAATGTAGAAACAAAACCGAAATCTTCAGCGTATTCGATGCCATAAATAAACTACACTTACTACAAAAATAAAATTGTATTTGAGGGCGATCTCACTTTTTATCTAACTAACACTGAAAAAAAAACTACCTACCTACAAAGTAAGACAAACAAACTCAAAACAACAACTAATGTTAAACAAGGGTCTCAACTTTACAGAGTATCTAACACACTGCGTTTGTCTCTGAACATCAGCGTGTGGCACGATGATCTCAAAACACCTGCACACAATACAACTCTAGCGCAAGCACGCATTCTCTCAGACAGAACTAGTGTAATGATAGTACGTCAAACAACGTCAAAGCAAATGTTAACAGATAATCATGGTACTCTAGACATTACAGGCTGCTCAAAAACACAAGAGATGAGTGAGAGCTCGCCCTGATCTGCTCACTGCCCACAACTGGGGCCTTTTAACATGCCGGCGCGTCAGCGGATTGCTCGGACATAACTCATTATGCGTCAAACTTCACTCATTGCGTCGAACGTCACTCATAGTGTATAGCGTGATGACGCTATTGTGGACAGCCGTGTTGGTCCGATGATGCTTCCAAGAATAACTAAGGAAACGGGAAGAAAAAGAAACAAAACAAACCCAAAAACAATACAATACAAAACAGTTTCACATGCTTTTGATCACAGCATAGTTCCCATTTGTGTTATTTCATAGTTTTGATTCTAAGATGCTCAATATAGTTATAATTGAGAAAATGTGTCTGGTTAGACTGCTGATTTAAAGGGTTAGTTCACCCCAAAATTAAAATTAGCCCATGATTTACCCACCCTCAAGCCATCCTACGTGTGTATGGCATTCTTCTTTCAGACGAATACAATCAGAGTTATATTAAAACTGTCCTGGCTAATCCAAGCTTTATAATGGCAGTGAATATTCAACTTATGAAAAAAGCGTAACCGACGCAATGCATGACATCGGATGCAGAGAGACGTCACACTTTCTTCATTGAATACGGAAGGCAGTCTGCCGGAAGCTAGATTTTTTTACTTTATAACGTGTTAAATATGGATATTTTTCTTACATAACCCCATCAATTCGCTTCCAAAAGCCTTTATTAACCCCCGGAGCCCTGTGGAGTACGTTTATGATTAATGGATGCACTTTTTTGGGCTGCCATTATAAAGCTTGGAAGAGCCAGGACATTTGGTAATATAACTCTGATTGTATTCGTCTGAAAGAAGAATGTCATATACACCTAGGATAGCTTGAGGGTGAGTAAATCATGGGGTAATTTTCATTTTTGGGTGAACTAACCCTTTAAGTCATGAACATTGACACACTAAGAACTTGTCAAACTTGTCAAGTTTTTGCTGCTGCAATTCAGGAGTATTTTGTTTCGTTGAAATAGATGTGTCAAGTCTCTCAGTCCTTAAACTCTGTCTTCTCCCTGCAGACACCTGTTATGTGCTGTCGTTTTCCATCATCATGTTGAACACTAGTCTGCACAACCCCAATGTGCGGGACAAGCCCACGGTGGAGCGATTCATCACCATGAACAGAGGCATCAATGACGGGGGAGATTTACCAGAGGACCTGCTCAGAGTGAGTGTGAACGTGATTATGTCTTGGGTGATTAGTATATTGTAATAAAAATTCTATTATGTAACTACATCAGCATTAATGAGTTTTTAAGGGTGAACTGTCATTTTTTCGCTATTGACTAAAGACTTCAGCAGGGCCCTATGGTTTCTGTGATGAGGAAATGGACAGAATCACGGAATCCAGTCATAAAAATAGAATTTACAGTATAACACAAAATGTCACGGTTGACAATGTTGACAAATTTAAAAGTCTTCTCTGGATTTCTCTTTTCTAGCTCGCTTCCTAATGTATAGTTGTCAAATAAGCCTAGCATTGCATATTACAAACTTCGTTGGCTCCTTGACGAATTGCCTGTGTTCCTCTTGTAAATCGCTTTGGAAAAAGCCTCTGCTAAATGCGTAAATGTACATTTACAAATAAGTACATTTACAGTTATTCAAATCGTGATATGGACCAGTGTCTGTGAATATTAAACTGCAAAATCTGTTCTACGTGTCTCTGTGTGAATGTACTTTTTAAAGTACTAATAATATTATTAACTTTATTGTAAGGAATATTACACAATTTTAACGGTAAGCCTGTTTTGTGCAGCATTTTTTTTGGCAACAACATAAATGGTATTTGTTCATTTTTCATTTGATTACTTTTTAAAATATTCATTAAAGGGGTGGTAAACCACGATTTCACTTTTCTAACTGTAGCTAGTGTGTAATGTTGCTGTTTGAGCATAAACAACATCTGCAAAGTTACAACGTTCAAAGTTTAAAGCAAAGGGAGATATTTGCTCCCTTAAAGAAATCAATTTCTAAGGACTACAGCAAACGGCCAGTAGGGACTACAGACATTCCTCCAGGGTTGCTGACATCACCAACCCCAATATTTACATAAACCCCTCCTCCGAGAATATTAAATAAGGGGGGGCGAGGCCATTTTTTATCGCCGCGGGGAAGAGTTGTTGTGGTATAGTTAGTAGGCTGGAGTGTTGTTGCCACAATGCCGACGAAACGCTGTTATTTTCATCCGGATTGCAGGTCCACTTTGTTCAGCCTTCCTAGGGACGGGGGTGCGTTGCAGTGCGTTTAACATACAACGTTATATGCATGTGTGTATGAGACAGAGGGGAACAGGTCGCATTTGCAGCAGATATATGCTGCCCATCATAAATCAAAGCACGAGACAGACAGGGGTCGGAGGAGAAGACCGGAAAATGTGACATAATGGACAATATTCGTACACAGATGACAACGCTCATTTGGCTCTGCAAACCAGTTTGTTAAATGCTCATTCATACTTAACGTTATCCGACAAACACCTAACGTTACAAACTTTTTTATATCTCAACAGTGAACTTGGCATTAGTGTAAATTATTCTTTGATTAGAGCTTTTATGTATTGTTTATCTACAGGCATGCTAAACATGGTTCTGTGTTTGATTTGGCTACTATAGTAAAGCCAATGTTTAGTGTTTGTTCTTGTGGCAGATATTTGGCAAATCGTTCTAAAAATACAAAAGTAAAGGTGCCATTCAGTAGCGATCACTATAGATCCACAGTCTTTACTCTTGAGGACTGAACAGGTTCTGCTCGATCATCTTCACTAAAATTGTCTGGGTCTGATTCGGGCTCAAATTGGTATGGTTTTATTGACGCTAGTAGCCTGAGTCTACCGGTAAAGGTAAGGGGCGTGACGTTTCCGACAAACGTGCACTAGGCGGTTAGCGAATCACAACACACTGGGCCAGCTAACCAATCAGAGCCCATTGCGTATTTTTGAGGGACCGGCTTCATACAATCCGGAAACCATCAGACCGTTTTTACAAGGAGGGACAGAGCAGTGTAGAATAAAGGTAAAATATATGAAAAATAATGCAATTTTTTAAAAACGAAGCATGAACACATGTTACAGTGTACCCCACAAACACAATCAAGCCTTCGAAAGAATGTGTTTTACCACCCCTTTAATGCTTTATACCTTCATTTGATTACCACTGTTTTTGATACATTTGTATAAAATCATAAATCCAGCAAAATTCAAATGGACAACACAGAATTTCTGAAAAATGTGGCCCATTATTGTAAAAATGTTATTAAATTGTTAAAGTTTATACATTTCATTATTTAGACAGGCCTTTTGATTATTAAAATGTAATCAATTATAAAAAAACTGAATTTGGGGAAAAAAATAAAATAGATTTCATATGGTCCTAAAATGTAATATTAAATGATGTACGTTTTTATGATTTCAATGAATTAGACCGGCTTTTTGATTACTAAAAATGACTACAATGTTATTTGACCATTTCGTAGGGCCTACTTCAGGTCTCTATGTTGCTCCAAATTGCTGTGCGTGTGAACGACCCTTGAGAAGCCTTTAAAAAAAAAAAACGAATAATGCTTCACATTAAATGCTTTTATAAACAATGTGAGTGTTCCCTACAGAATCTGTATGACAGCATTAAGAACGAGCCTTTTAAGATCCCAGAGGATGATGGGAATGACCTGACGCACACTTTCTTCAACCCTGACAGAGAAGGCTGGCTCCTCAAACTGGGTGAGTCCCTCCTGACGTGCGCTAGGAGAGTTTCTGTTTAACCAAAGTTTTTCATCATTGCCATTGCATGTTATTCTGTTTCATTGCTGCGCTTAGCACTTTTTTTTTTCTCCTAAAAAAACCCCAAGCGAAACATCACTTCTAATGTGTTTGGCACTTCCGAAGATTTACTTTCTTTCTGCATGGCGAGCTCTGTGATCTCTCAAGCACTAAAAGCTTTTGAATCTTTTTCCCTCTCCCTGTGTCTCTTTCTCCTCTGTCTTTCTGTTTCCTGTGACCCGTTCCCCCGTTCCCTTTTTCCGATCTCTTCTGGCTCCTGCTCTGCTTGACCTGTGATTTCTCCTCTGCTGCTGGTGCTGTTCACCCTTCAGGAGGTACGTACAGCCTCTTTTCCCTTACTAGAACAACTCGTAGGGAAGGACCACTTAGATTAGTACAGAATGATCTTATTACAGTACAGACAGCATCATTATTATTGTAGTGTTTGTGCTTCAGACATGACTGATTCCTCAAATCATGCGTGTTGTTGCAGAGAGGTGTGCTGTTACTTTACTACGTGATCAGTAGTGATGGGTAATTTTGAAGCACTGCTTCGCAACGTTGAAAATCATTTGTTTCAAACCAGTGATTTGGAGTGTGTATTAAACTGCCAAAGTGACGCGATTTCAGTAAACAAGGCTTTGTACAAATTTCCAGGTTCGCCACTAGGGTCGATCTCTGAGAACCATGAACAAGAGTCTGTATAGTTTTTACCTGATCTCTGATCAGTTTTATACATTTGTAGACCTTTTTTAATGGCACATTTTTATAATAAAAAAGGAAGTTGTAGCTAAAAGTATCTTATTGGCTTGATAAACCAAGCTCGCCATAAAACGAACAAAACAAGCCCTATAAAGTCATAAAATAATATATTATATACAGACACTTCATATTTATTGCCAGTGTTTCCCACACATAGACTAATTCGTGGCGCCACAGAATCAACACCAGCCGCCACATATTGCGTGTCGTTATTCATTAACTGTTTTAACGTTATTTAAATCACGCAGCATATTCATTAATTTCCTTTCCCTTCTCTCTCTCTCTCAAACCTGCTTTTGATATGAAAGTCTAAGCTTTTAAAATGTAATACGAAATTCAAACAATAAATAGCGTTTTGGCGCTAATGTGTAACAGTTAAAGCCAGAGGCATGCTCTTCTGGCGGCGCACGCGGTCACATGGTGCACGGAGCGCCCCATAGTTCTAAACAAACCAGCACTGTCAATACATTTGAATGGCTTAAGCGGATACACAACAGCTTCACATCACTATACAGGTATTTGGAGCAATTTTTGGTAAACAGTACAGCATAGTGTGCATTGATTATTACGTCAACCAATTTACAGTATCGTGTTATTATGGAGAGTGATGGAGATATAACATTGTTAACATTATTGTTAATGTTTGTCTTGTATTTAGCCCTCAGGTATTCCTTACTAATTGGTCACACTCATACTCATTGATGGTCAAATGTGACCATACACCTTAACTATTTTTCAATTAAATAAATGTTCTATATTTTAGTTTAATAATATTTATTGATTTTGAGGAGGTCTTTTGGCACTAAATAGGCCTACTATTTGTACAATAATTATGGTCCATTAATGACCACTTAAAATATTTTTATTATTTATATTACAATTAGTGTAGTAATTAAGGTTAAAATAGAGAATTCCAATGCAAAGAGGCAAATTACAGCCATTTTGTGGCTGGAAAAATAATAGTTTTCATTTGTAATGCCATTACCCACCAGGTGCCTGTATGACTCTTTAATAAAAGTCTAGTTGCTCAAAAAAGTATTGCAGATCATAACTGCTTACATATTTTTAGGTTTTGCATTTGAATAAATATTTAGACATGATCAAACACTAGATTTCTTTAAATGTGAAATTTTAAAAAGTTAATAACTTGCCTCCTAATATTTTCTTCTTATACAAGCACCCACAAGTGAATATAAATGAATGCAAGCTGATATAATTTAACGCAAGAAAAGTTTAAAATAGTGCTAAAAAGGCAAACTTATTTTTCCTTATATGTACAGTAGGATATATACATATGAATTGATACTGAATCAAGATCGTAATCGATATTTGTGACCAATCACCAACACTAAAATACAACACCAAAATAACCGCCCACCTGCCCGCCACCACAAATTGGTTTCTAATCTGTGGGAAGCACTGATTGCTATTAGATGATTGGTTAATTTAATTGCATCTAATAGATTACTTTCAATAAAACATTTGTTGGTTTGTAAAATGGTGCATGCATGTTTGGGTTATGTTTATGTTGCATTGACTCCATTCTGACCTGCAGGAGTCTTAATCATTTTGAGAGATTAAAAACTGAATTATTTTGGAAAGCAATTGGCTTTGGTGATTCAAAGTTTCGAAAAGCTTAGCTTGTCCTATCACTAATGATCAGAACATAAAATAAGGGGGGGAAATCCCATAGACATGCAAATTGACCCTTCCTCTCACATACACTATATGGACAAATGTATTGGGACACGCTTCTTAATTATTGAATTGAGGCGCTTCAATCAGACCCATTGCCACAGGTGTATAAAATCAAGCCCCTAGCCATGCAGTCTGTATTTACAGACATTTGTGAAAAGATGGATTGTTCTGATGAGCTCAGTGAATTCAATTGTGGTAGTGTGATAGGATGCCACCTTTGCAAATAGTCAGTTTGTGAAATTTCATTCCTGTTAGATTTTCCATGGTCAACTGTAAGTAGCATTTTTGGAAAGTGGAAGTGTTTAGGAACAACAGCAACTCAGCCATGAAGCGGAAGGCCACGTAAAGTCACAGAGCGGGATCCCCAAGTGCTGAGGCGCATGGTGTGTAAAAGTCGTCAACACTCTGCTGATTCCATATAGGGATGGGCGATATGGCCTAAAATCCATATTGCAATATACATTGCAGCCTCTTGCGATAACGATATATATATCACGATATATAAATTATAATACATAGAACCTAAAGGAAAGCCAAACTGCTAAATGTATTTTTTTTAGATTTTTACAGAAAGAAACGTTGTATGTAGTTTTGAGAACATTTATTGTGCAAAACTGTAATTATAAATCAAATCAAAATCAAATCACTTTATTGTCACTCTACCATATGCACAAGTGCAACAGTAGGTGAAATTCTTAGGTGCAGTTCCGAGCAACATAGCAGTCATGACATGACATGTACAACATTTAAGCAACAACAGATTACACATCTGATGCGCACACAATTACTCACAGCACAGTATACACTACAATAAACAATAAATATGTTATACAACATAATGTTGCGGATAAATAAAATTCAAGTACACCAGCTTTAACAAAGAAAAAGCAGACATTTTAAAAAACGTCCTGTTTATCCATATAATGGCAGTGAATGGCGACCAGGCTACAAAAATTATACAAAAGTATCACGCAATGATACAGGGAGACTCACGGCATATATGGAAAGTGTTCAGGAGACATGCTATAAGGTTTTGCAAGAAAGAAACCGTTTTATTCAGTCAAAACACTGAGCTCGGCCGTTACTTCCTGTGAGTGCGTGCAAGCCATCAGTTTTTTATTTTTTTTTCTGCTTGAATGCCCTTGGTTCTTAAATGCCACCCAAGATGCAGAGAACAGGAAAAACTGGTGTCTTTTTAGTTAAGGAACTAAAAAAGAACTATTGACACTACTTTCAGTATTAGGCAAAGACAATTATGTTGTGTAATGCACAGATACTTTAAATAAAAACATATTTCAAAAAAAGTTTCTTACCTGCAGCCTAATGTAACGCATTTGTTTAAAAAAAAAAAATTTATGAAATGAGAACTGGTGTCTTGTTAATGGAACGGATACAGAAAAAAAAAAAAAAAAAAAAAAAAAATATATATATATATATATATATATATATATATATATATATATATATATATATATATATATATATATATATATATATATATATATATATATATATATATATATATATATATATATATATATATATAATAATATTTTACTATTAGCTAAATCTACTGTACAACAGTAGCCTAATTTATTCTGTCAATTTCTTCACATTAAACCAAACTTTTATTTTGACGGGTTGCCGTGAAGACTATTGAGTGTCTGTGTTAATTTCATGATATGACAGTTTTCTCCAATGAAACGTTAAATTCTCATGAAGTGACGGTTAATGCGTTCGTGTCCTCATATAGTGACACACGGCAGAGACTACAAAGACAGCGAGCGAGTGTCACGCGTATGTGTGCATGCCCATGCATCTGCACCCGTCATTCTGCGCCCGAGTATAATTTGCTGCTGCTCGTCAGACGGCTTAAATCCGAACCAAGTCCAAATAATGGATGTTGCACCGGTCTTTTTCAGCAGCTCCTCCGTTTTGCTTTCAGCTATGTTTACTCAAGATGACAATTGCGATGATGCGTTGCAGCTTGTGGCTCTAAATTTCACCGGTAGATTGCATCATCAACATGCATTATTGTGATAAAATCTCTATCGTAGGCCAATTTTTTTTATAGTTTATATTGCATATTGTAGCTAAAGAGTTCCAAACTTCCACTAGCATTAATATCAGCACAAAAGCTGTGTGGTGGGAGCTTAATGGAATGGGTTTCCATGGCCGAGCAGCTGCATGCAAGCCACGCATCACCAAGTACAATGCCAAGCGTGGGATGGATGAGACGTAAAACCCAGGTCCTGACTCTCTGTGGTCATTAAAAATCCCATGGCACTTCTCGTAAAAGAGTAGCGGTGTACTGGCCAAATTCCCTCCATTGGCCCTTACCAATCATGGCCTCCTAATAATCCCCATCCATTGAATTGGCTCTATCACCCTCTCTCCTCTCCACCAATAGCTGGTGTGTGTTGAGCGCACTGGCGCCGTTGTTCTGTGGCTGCCGTCGCATCATCCAAGTGGATGCTGTACACTGGTGGTGGTTGAGGAGAGACCCCTGACATGAGTGTAAAGCGCTTTGGGTGTACAGTAGTATAAATGAAACGAGGGGTGTCGAAATTAATCGTTTCTTCGATGCATCGCGATGCAGACGAGGACGATTCGGTATCGGTTCAGTAAAGCCGCGTTTCCACCGCAGGAACTTTCCCCAGAAACTAGGAACTTTGGGGTGGTACTCGGTGTGTTTTCGACCGCAGGAACCAGGGTCTAAATGAAGTTCCGGGTAAATATTTCCCCCTCCGAGCGGCCCTGCTCCCGAGGTGGTACTTTTTCAAAGTTCGGGAACTTTCGGGGGTGGGACTTGGGCGCTGAACATGCTGATTGGTTCAGCTCACGCAGCATTTTATTTCAACCGGCATTTTTAAAAGTCTTTTTCTAGGATCGTTCAGCGTTCAGTAAATATCAGTCTTGCTCTTTCTGTCCGATGGCGCGCGTTCGTCTCAGCCATTGCACGGTCAATGTCCGTAATAGCTGCTGATGATAACATACTTTGTCATATTTTAAATCTAGCTTTACGAGTTTTCCGAATATGCTTTAGTATCAGTGCTCGTCTCTTTTCCGGCATTTTGTTAATGACCTCTTTAGTAAACCAATAACGTTATATAACCAGCAAAAGCAGCGTTGCTTGCATCTCCTCCACTTGTTATTGTCGCACAAAAATTATTACTGTCCGTGGCTGACTGGGAGGAACAGTCACGCCGCGCGCAGTCCTACATCACTGGACTAATTTGCCTAATCTTCTCGGTACTTTAGACCGCAGTGGAAACGCAGACAGCAGCAGGTCTGGGGGAAAAAAAGTTCCTGTAAAAAAAGTTCCTGGTACAAATTGTTCCGGGTAATTTTGGTGGAAACGGGGCTTAATAGACCATAACCGCTTCTAATGTACTGATTCTTTTCTGACGTCATTTGTCATGTACGTGCTTTGTCGCAGTAGCATACAATGGCAGAGGGAAGTGAGACGCGAGTGAGAGTAATTCAAATGGGCACATTTCGGCTTTTATGAACAACCTGGTAAGCACGACCTGGAGAACACACGCTGTGTGTAATTAAAAGCTATCTGATTTATCAAAATGATTTCATTTACACTTGGGCACATAAATGTATCTCCGCAAAACGGATATAAATCTGATATACATTTCCTGCACTATATGCAGATTTATTGGAGTTCGCCTCACCGAAAACAACAGATATGAGTTACATTTTATTGATCACCGTTGAGCCGCGCGCACTCCTATTACTCTCTCAGCGCGTTCCATAAATTGTATAAAAAATGGATTTAGATTTACTGGCCAATATGTCAGTTATCGTTAGACTGGGTAAACCCAGCCCGATCTGCCGGCAATTTGATTTCGCTCTGCAGCTCAGGCTGAAAACCCCATATTTCTATCCTGCTTCTGTTACAAATTTGCGGGGACTAATCACAAACCGGCTTATCCACCTGGCGTCCACTATTGGTGGGTTTAACACAATGACGGATAGAGAAGCGATGGATCGTTGGTCTGATTGATTGAAGGACTATCCAAATTCGTACTGGGTCATTTGAAGTATGCCCGTTGACCACACCTCTTGTGGTCTGATTGGTAGGGCTGTAATCTTCCAGTCGATTAGTCGATACGTTCTGGCTCGACCAAAATTTTGATTGGTCGATTTTTTTGCCGCATTCATTTCATCAGTTTGGCCGCATTCATTTCATCAGTTTGGCTGCGCGTTCATTTCATCAGGTGGAAAGCACTAATTGCTAATGGAGGTGTTTTCAGAGCAGCCCTGTTTCACAGGTAACAGTCTGTCTTCAGAACACCCCCCTTGTTTTTACTTATTTTGGATTAGCCCAACCCACTGGAGAAGAGAGACAGATTGAAGTACGCTACTTTGCTGTATAGGCCTATTATTTAGTGTTCCTAGTCAGTCCTCTTCTACCATGTCAACAAAGACATCGGCAGTGTGGCAGCATTTTTTTAAAATAGAAAATGGGAAAAAAGTTGAATGCGACTTTTGCAAGCAACAGTTTGCATATCACAGCTCGACGACAAACATGTCATATCACCTAAAAACGGTAAGCTAACTTGTCTGTGTTAGGTTTCCCCGTCTGTTTTGAGTTGCCCCGTCGCTTTTATTATTGTGCAAACTGCTAATTTATTTCTAGTATTATTTATTGGATTTGGGCACTTTATTATTTAATTTTTTATTTGGAGCCTAATGCGCGGTGCGCTGTGCCCACTGTTTGTATTAGTTTTGAGCCTATGCTTTATTTTTCAGTTATGCACTTTATTTAGTTTCTGCTCTTTATCTGGCTTGTTTAATAAATATTCCTTTTTTATTAAAGTGGACATGCCTTTTGTGTTTAAGAGTAAAAGCTTTAAGTTAATAGTCTATTTGTGTCTCAGCCGTGGAGCTGAACTGAGCTCCTGTTCGAGCTGCACAGAGCGGCTGAAATGATAGTGTCTGTCAGTTATTATAATAGCCTACATATGACAAAAACAATTGTCTAAATTATGTTGCATATTCCTCAAAAGTTCTTGTGATGATATCACTAGTTGACAACATAGTAGCCTACTATATTTTCGGAAATCATAGGCTATGATATTGCGCAGGTCCACGTGATGCAACTCTGTCAGAGCCGACAGACTCGTGTGTCAGACTCATTTCAGTGCAAAATAATCAGCTCAAAAACCTATTTAATATACTGCAAATAGCCTACTAGTTTTTATGTTTATTTATGATTCATTTAGGCAGACAACAAGGCTACCAAGTCTTGCGCACAGTGCGCAGCGAATTAATTTAACGTTTTTTTTTTTCCTAACGTCATTTTTAGTCGATTTTTAGTCAAACATTTCAGGATTTCAGTCGACCAAGATTTTCTTTGGTTGATTACAGCCCTGCTAATTGGTTGAAGGACTATCCAAATTCGTACTGGGTCATTTGAACTATGCTCGTTGATCTCGCCTCTTGTGCAGTAGACCAATGTTCAATCTTAAAAGATTGAGCTATCACCAGACCAAGTTATCGGTGTATTGGCCAAAATTTTCATATCAGTGCATCCCTACCAGTGTTGTGCCAGTTCACAGCTTTTCTGAACTAGTTCAAGTTCAGTTCATACATGCTCAAAGTGAACAGTTCACGTTCAAAGTTCACAATTTTAATCCTGAACTAGTTCAAAGTTCAGTTCATTTTACTTTTTTCGTGAGATATTCAAATAAATACTTTTTTTCACACTACGAGCTAGAAATCACTATACGTTCTTTGAAGCTGCTCATTGTAGACATTTGCTCATGACACTGCAATTGTGGGTTTCTTACTAGGTGATGAAACTTGCAGCAGTACAGACAAGGTAGACCAGTTCTATACTTAGTGCAATGAAATCTACCAGCATTTACCGTCGGGGTCTTGGTTTGCAAGAGTGTAAAATTGTTTTAAATGTTCATAAGGAGAATCGGTGTCCGTCTCCGTGCCATCACTTCCACTAGCCATTTTTTTTAAATTGCAGCGCTTTCTCTCACTCTCGTCTTCGGTCTGTCTCTCTCTCTCGCTCCTCTAGCCCTCCGCGCTCTCGTCGTTGCCTGCTACGCGGCGTTGCTATGCCTACCCCGCTCTGAGTCTGCTGCAATTCATCACGGGTAACGTTGTGCGGAAGCCAGTATGCTATTCAACTATTCTCAGCCGGACACTACGTTGCCCGCAATGCATTGCGCACACAATGTCAAAACCATTTCTGTCTGGTGATACATGATTTAAGCGGCACCAGCGAGAATACAGGAGGGAGGAACTTTCTCTCGTTGCGTTTCAAAAGAGAAAACAGATGTCACTCAGTTTTCAATGGAAAACAAATTCCAACGTTCATTTACAGTGATGTCTGCCGTTCATGACACATAATGTGAACTAATTCACGTTCAAGTTCTTTATTAAAAAATGTGTTGCGTTCAGTTCAACGTTCACGAAAAAATGAGCGTGTTCAATGAACGCGTTCTTTTGAACTCGTTCACGCACAACACTGATCCCTACCTGTAAACAACCACCTAGCAACCAACCAAAACACAAAAGTGGCATTGTAAGCAAGCAACCAGTCAAAACACACTAGCATCTTGTTAAAGATTTTTGCACTAGTAGCAAACATCACTTACCAATCTGCAGAAAATGTCAAAATCTAGTAAAATTAATATAGTAGGAATTGATTTTGGTTTTTCAGGGTTTTCACACTACTACTAATATGTGTGTGGCTATTTCTTGCTGTGTCTGTGCAGTTTCATTTGCAGGCTGACACAGGAAATGATTAATTTGTTGTTTAAAAAGCCTGTCTTACATCTCTAATCTAGTGTAACCTTCTTCCACAGGAGGTCGTGTGAAAACATGGAAGAGACGGTGGTTCATTCTGACAGATAACTGCCTCTATTACTTTGAGTACACAACAGTAAGTCAATAACATTTCTTTGAAATACTTTTGTATAATGGCTGTATATAACAAGTAAATGTGTTTATCTGATAATTAGCCATTTATTAAGTAGGATAATGAACTGGACAACAGTCAATTATACAGTTCATTGTCAAAATTATTTGACCACAGAATGCTGCAGTTGACCAATCAGAATCAAGCATTCTAAAGAGTGTAATAATTGTTTGTACTGGATACCATTAGCATAAATTGATCAAAATTGGCAGTAAAGACATTTATAATGTTACAAAAGATTAATATTTCGCATAAATCAAACTTTTAAATGGTAGTGCATGGTCTAACAGACTGCCTGATTTATTGCGTGATTTATTGTGTCTTTAGGACAAGGAGCCCAGAGGCATCATCCCATTGGAGAACCTAAGCATTCGAGAGGTCGAAGATCCCAGAAAGCCAGTAAGCCAAATGCAGCTGATCTCATATAACAGTTTCCATGATACTTTTCATAGATCAACTACAGATTATTGTGTTTACCATTAGGGCTGGGCAGTATCAAAAACGGTTTGTGGGCTTTGTTTGTTCATGGTGTTGTTTTTTGTCTGCAGAACTGTTTTGAGCTGTACATCCCTAATAACCGTGGGCAGCTGATTAAAGCGTGTAAGACCGAGGCTGACGGACGTGTGGTGGAGGGAAACCACATGGTGTACCGGATCTCAGCTCCCACCCCAGAGGAAAAGGACGAATGGATACACAGCATCAAGTGAGTAAACAATGACAGCTGAATGAAGATACTCAAGGGATTTATGAAGATCTCAGAGCACAAGGCGTTCAAAAGGGGACCTGGCAAAGGGGGTCAAATGAAAATGTTTGCCTCCGACAAATATTTGCGTATATCTGAAGTATATTTGCATTTCCTGATGGGAATAGCTGTGTATATGCTAGTGTATTCCTCAGGGCACCAAATATAGGCAAAAATATTTGAAATGTAAATTTTGCTCTTACAAGCCTTCCAATGTGTCCCTCCCCAACATTATGTTTAGCCTTGTAAAGTCTGACATGAAACAATGCAATACAATGATGAGAGATGAACAGATAAACGTTCCTCAAAATCCCAATGGATCATATTTGATGCTCACCTTTTAACATGAATTTTAAAGAACATGATATGGATAATCAAGTAAGGTAAAGTTGCTTAATAAACTATCAATCAGACGACAGGAGGCATGTAGTAGATTGTGTGCAACAGGTTTTTCTGCAAAGTTTTGATTAGAGATCGACCGATATATCGGTTTCCCGATATTTTTCCTGATATTTTCCCATAATCGGGTATTGGTTTTGTAATATGGGATTCACCAATAAATCATGTCTTTATGTAATTTATTTCTATCTCTCTGTCTATGCTCGTCTCGTAAAGTCGCGTTTAGCCATTCACTCACTGGGTTGATGCTCCAGCATAGTCACCGTATGTAACTTAACAAGACCCACTCGTTTAACATTGAAATAATGCTCTGTGGAAATGAATTATTAGGCCTATCTCCACGAGAGCGGTGTTAATTTGGACAGCATATTTTGATTTAGTTTTAGTCGTAGTCTTTTGACTGAAATGCCATTTAGTTTTTGTCATATTTTAGTCACCTGAATTGTTTTTAGTTTTAGTCTAGTTTTAGTCGACTAAATCTACAGTAGATTTAGTCTCCTAAAATCTAATGAGTTTAGTTAAATTGTAATACATTAAGCATTTAAGCATTACATAACCGACTGTCACTTGAACTGACATTTTGACATCATTTTGTTTTTGACATTAAAAAAACACGAAAGAGCTCAATTCACTTTTTTGTTTGTTTTTAAAAACATCTATATAGTTTTTATAACTTTGTATTTCTGTTTAAGTTAGTAGCCTATATCATGTTAAGCTAAAGCTTCAAATAAGTTTGTTTATTTATTTTTTTAATTTCAGTTAACATTTATTTAATTTCAAGTAACAAAGATTTTTAAAAATGGTTTTAGTTAACTAACTTAATTGAATATGTGTCAAATACTGGTCTTTCCTCCTGACTATGAATTAAATGGGAATGAAACTAAATACAGTTTATTGTGTAAGCAAAAACGAATATATAATGCGTGACTTTTAATTATAAACCAGCTGGAAATACACCGGGACTCTTATTTTGAAATCTCGCCTTACTATTGCAGTTGTAGGAGCTCATTCAAGTTCAGATGAGGAGATAAAATATGCATTGTTACAACCGTCTAAAACAAATTACTATATAAACATCGTAAAGTAAACATTGTCATTATTCATCAGCATTAGTTCATAAACAATTGCCTGGCATAAATGTGTGCTATTCACTGATTGTGAGCCGCTCTGGAGCGCTGGATTGGCACGTCCAAATCAAATGTACGCATCTGTTACACAGGATATCAGTTCTGACTGGATCTCTTCCCTAATCGTCCCTCCCTAACATTTTCGTCTCGTTTTTATTTGTTGACGAAAATGACAGTTGATTTTCGTCATAGTTTTTGTTATCCATCACTAGTTTTTATTTAGTTATCGTCTCGTTTTCGTCAGTGAAAAAAGGTTGTTGACGTAAATTATGACACAAATTATTTGTCAATGAAATTAACACTGCACGAGAGACATTCTGTGTAAACGCATAGATGAAAACAGCGCTCTGTCATCAGCAGGTATTTCATAATCTATCTAGACCGACAAAAACATTATTAATAATTCTGATAACGTGCCAGATGACATGGACTCTGTAATAGCTATGATGTATTCACGGTTTTATTTTTCAGACATCTTTAGTCTATTAAAGGTCCTGTTCTTCGTGATCCCATTGTTCAAACTTTAGTTAGTGTGTAATGTTGCTGTTAGAGCATAAATAATACCTGTAAAATTATAAAGCTCAAAGTTCAATGCCAAGCGAGACATTTTATTTAACAGAAGTTCCCTTTCAAAGCCTACAGCGAACGGCCGATTAGGACTACATCCTGGTACTTCCTTCTTTAATAACGACACTCGAACACTGAGCGCGTGCATCTCTGGTAAGAGGCGTGACCTTACTGGGCAACGTGCGCTAAGCTGCTGTCGAATCACAACCTATGATCACAACACAGGAACCGCTGGCACAATCAGAACTCGTTACGTTTTCTGAAGGAGGGACTTCATAGAACAAGGAAGTCATCAGCCCGTTTTTAGGACAGTGAAAACAGCGGTATACAGTAGGGGTGGCACGGTTCACAAAACCCACGGTTCGGTTCGTATCACAGTTTTAGGGTCACGGTTTTCGGTTCTGTACGGTTGTTGTTGTTGTTTTTTCTTTTAATCCTTAACACTCCAGAAATGTACTTCAGCATATGATGTATAGCTTAATTATCCACAATTTAGGATACAGTATTTAAAAAAATGTTTATATCATGTAGAAGTTGTTTCCTAACTGGCTGTCTCCTGCTTACTCTGTCTACCGAGTCCGACACATTGGCGTAACATTTTTCATGTTAATCATGTTAATTTTGATCAGAACAATGCACTGTGGCTTTAATTCAGCGTGAGCAGCTGACCTGATTAACATGAAAAATAACAAATTTCACAATGAAATCATGTAGTGAAGGGTTCCGTGTGTTTCAAGATTACCCTGACATCCAGCGCTGTGAAAAAATTATAAAATACCCGAAAACACAACACTGCCAGAAGTTTTTGCCCAAACTTCAAAGGCCTGTTTAAATTATTAAAACTAGAAGCATATCTTAACTTTAATGTTACATTTACAGGGTTTCCACGGAGTCATAAAAAGTAATAAAAAGTCTTAAATTTAATAATACAAATTTTAGGCCATAAAAAGTCATAAAAACATCCGGATTTTCCATACATGGTCATAAATTACATTTAGCCACGTCTTAAATTGATATGCTCATTCATTCATTCATTGGTTCCACCATCGCCTTTTCCCCCTGAAAATGCGCTGGCGGTGGCATTCATTCGTTTCGCCTGTTGTAGTTCTGTCTGAGGAATCTGGGTGGTATCACAGCGTTCCAGGTGCATGCGGCAGTGCAGCAAACAGACTTGTCGGAATGGACTTTCACAGAAACCCGCGCAAACTCACAAGAGTCTCCTCAGCTTATTACTGTATATGTCGTTGAGTCACTGCTTAGTTTTACTGAAATTATGGCTGGGCATTAAACGATACCGGAACAAAACTCATTTGAACCGTGCGCCACATGGACCATTTATCCGCTCGGCTCAAAGTCCAAACGGCAGCGCAGCGCGGTTACTCTGATCGGTCTCGGTCACAAGATCCAGTGAGAATCGCTTGAATTCAGCGAAGAACACAAATGTCTCAGTGATTTAAACCAGTTTAAAGGCAGATGAAACAGCGCTGACAAACAGGAGAAACGCTGTGCGCAACAATACAGTTAGAAGCGTTTCCATCAACAAATCCCCATCATTTACCATGGATTTACTGTAACGTTAGCCTAGTAATATTAACTCCACTGTGAAATGTGGGATATACATATTGAATTGAATCGTATTTTATTATTAATGTAGACAATGTATTCAAGGACTAATGGAATATAATTAAAGTATTTAATGTATTTAGGATACTATTGTTTTTCATACATTTCATGAAGAAACGTGCCATCAAAGTCAGGCAACACAAACCTGTTTCAAGACTTGAAACAATATCCTCCATTAGCACATGCAGAAAATAAGAAATTAATTTTCCAATACAGGTATTTATTTTGTTACGGACAAATGTTTGAATGTTTTACCACAGATTTGTGAAATGTTCACCTGTTTGGCATGATATGTTCTGACAATAAAGAGTAGTTTAAAACCACAATTAATGCTCTGGTTTCTACAACTTTCAGTTACGAACAAAAATCTGCCTTTAAACTTGAAACTGTCTGAGGTAGCATACGGACACGAGGCTACACTGCGCATGCGTCGAACCATGCCGCACACATGCTCCGAGCCGAGACAAGCAAACCGAACGGTTCGGATGTTTTTTCACGTACCGTGCCACCTCTAGTATACAGATAAGTAAATTGTGTGAAAAATACTGTTTTTTTTACACGCGAAACATGAACACATGTTATATTGCACACTGTAAACACAATCAAAGCTTCAAAAAAACAGGAAAAACGGGACCTTTAAACACATAAACCTTGTAAAACCGTAGTTTAAAATGATAGACTCACCTGTCATTTTTTATTTATATTCTCCATTTGAAAACATTAGACTTTGTAAATTTATTTTGCCTGTTGTTAATATGCTGTTGTTATAGAAAAAAAAAAGATGCAATAGCATTAATGTTAAAAAGACTTTGCACTGTATTTAGAAGAATTGCACTCTTTCAGACTATTTATTGATGTAGAAGTGTGTTTTGTTCTGTATGTAAGAAAGGGGTGAATTTGCAAAAATGACAGTGTTTAAAAAGTTCAGTTCAGTGCTGTTGCTATAATTGTAGAAAATAACAAATATATATTAAAAAAAACAGTAAATAAATAAATATTTGTTCTATATATCAGTTATCAGGCACATAAACATGCAAATAAACGGTATCGGTTATAAAAAATCAATACCGTCGATCTCTATTTTTGATACTGTTGATCATTTATAGGCCTTAGAAATGTGTATGCCAGCTCTGCAAATAAGAGTATGGGACATGACCTGATCTTCTGTTTTTGTTGCAGATCTGCTGTGAGCGTGGACCCCTTCTACGAGATGCTTGCAGCCAGGAAGAAACGCATTTCCCTAAAGAAAAAAGAAGAGCAACCCTAGAAATCCTCCATTTCTCCTCCATCCTTCCATACACTCCATCCATTCTCTGCGAAACCAATGATACTTCATTAAGGTAGCTCTTGTCGTCTCATCAGAAGAATCCATAATGCTGGTGGTTTGATGGAGAGATGGATGTCGTTGGGTAAACCTGAACGTCATCATCTTTGTTTTGGATTTAGGTGGTCTGGACTGCACAATTACCCATCTCTTATGTTATAACTTCTGCTACACCTGTACACTACACAGTGTTATTCACTATCACTCTAGTTTGTAGTCCAACACTATATTACGCTGACATTCCATAGACCTTCACCGACAAGCATAACATCCTCACTTCATCCCTGACAACGTTCACTTCTACTTCCTGTGCTCTCACATTCGGTGGCTTCTGACCACCATTCATGCTATTTACAGCATTTTACTGTGAAGTTCTTACACATACAGGGTAGACGAGCAAACAGCCTGATGTATTCTTCATCCTCATCGGGGACAGATTCAACCGAGCCTTTAGCAGAAATGAGCAGGAAGTTTCGTTCACACTGAAGGCTTTTGTTAGTTCAGCCGCTATTGATTTACTGGGTCTATTCTGCTGCCTGTTTTTGTTATTTGATCTAAACTAACACTATTTATCTCTTACTCATTTGAGTTTATTTACATGTTATAAATGAAGATGTAAATGAAGGTCATTGCTATTTACACTACATATCAAGACTGAGCTAAGCATATCCCATCAGACTAATATTGGTATATAGAATAATAATGGCATAGGCCCTGCCGGTGATGTCATTTCCTGTGCGCAGTTAACGACAGCTGTATTAAACTTCACTGACCCATCATAACATCTGTAGAAACACATCTCATTGTATGCAGATCCTTAAATAAGCTCCTCCACCTTTAAGAAAAGAGCCTTAAAAGTCCCCACAGCCCTGTTTTTGAATGTTCTTACTAGTGTTTCGACTAAACTAACTAGGTTTAAAGCGATAACTCAACCGCTGGGGCTGCCAAACTGTTCTTGGGGGAATCTCATGAAAATATGTCCAGATTATATTGCACACTAAGAAGAAAACTAGAAATCTTTTTATTAATTTAATTTATTTGCCTTATTTTTCTCATAACTAAGCACATTTCCCTCCAAATGCATCCATATGTTTGGTGGAATGAAATCTCATTTTGGTAACATTTTACAGTAAGGTCACATTTGTTAAAGGGATAGTTCACCCAAAAATGTAAATTGTCATTAATACTCACCCTAGTGTTGTTCCAAACCTGTAAGACTTCAGAACACAAATGAAGATCTTTTTGATGGAATTGAGAGATTTCTGTCCCTCCGCTTCAAAAAGTTCATAAAGAGATCATAAAACTAATCCATATGAATTGAGCGGTCCAAATCTTCTGAAGAGCCACAATATGTTTATATTTATATGATGAATAGATTTCATTTTTCATACAAATATTTATCAACTTACACATCAGTTATTATAAACGGAAGCTCAAGCTTGACCAATGAGGTTCATTCTCGTGTTACGCATCACGTTTTGAGCTTCCTCAAGAACCAATGAGGTTCATTCTCGTGTCACGCATCATCTTTGAGCTTCTGCAAGAACCAATGAGGTTCATTCTCGTGTCACGCATCACTTTTGAGCTTCCTCAAGAACCCATGAGGTTCATTCTCGTGTTACGCAGCACGTTTTGAGCTTCCTCAAGAACCCATGAGGTTCATTCTCATGTTACGCATCACCTTTGAGCTTCCTCAAGAACCAATGAGGATCATTCTCATGTCACGCATCACCTTTGAGCTTCTGCAAGAACCAATGAGGATCATTCTCATGTCACGCATCACATTTGAGCTTCCTCAAGAACCAGTGAGGTTCATTCTCATGTTACGCATCACATTTGAGCTTCCTCAAGAACCAATGAGGATCATTCTCGTGTCACGCATCACCTTTGAGCTTCTGTAAGAACCAATGAGGTTCATTCTCGTGTTGAGCAGCACATTTGTGCTTCACTTAATTTTCACTGATGAATGTTTATATGCGAATAAAAGTCTAAATTAAATCTCTTCATCATATAAAGCGATCATGTCTCTTCAGAAAATTCAGACTTAACCGTTTGATTCATATGGATTAGTTTTACGATCTCTTTATGGACTTTTTTAAGTGTCAAAGTGCTAATTGCGTAGCTTTCAACAGAGGGACAGAAAGCTCAGATTTTATTAAAAGCATCTTAATTTGTGTTGAAATGAAGATGAACAAAAGGCTTGTGGGTTTGGAACGACATGAGGGTTAGTAAATGACAGATTTTTTGTTGTGAACGATCCCTTTCGCTGACAATGAACTATGCATTTTTAAAGCATTTATTTGTCTTCGTTAATATTAGTTCATATAAATACAATAGTTGTGTTAGTTCACAGAGCATTAAATAATTTAGATTAATAAAATTAAAGATTAATAAATGCTGTTCATTGTTAGTTTGTGTTAGCTAATAACAAACTAGACCTTTTTGTAAAGCGTTACCCTTAAAATGTATTTTGAATTTGGGGTGAAATTTGACGTGATCTTGACAGGTTTGGTGAGATTCGCTCAGTGCCATCACAAGCAAACGGTCTCGATTGGCCAATAATTGTGCAGTTAAAGTGTGATCTTTCAGAATGTGTGTTTGCTGTAGCAGAGAAAGACGTGTCTGCTGTTTAATCCCCCACAAACAAGACACGAAAAAGATGGTTTTCTATCATTCCTGATCCTAAAATATGTGCCAGGCGTATTTGTATTGTTGCTTGTTGCTTGTGTGAAACACTAGTTACTCCTCAGTGCTGTTCAGTTTGAAGGAGTCCATGGCAGCTTTTTCCAATGTACATTTATATTTTGCCTTTTTCTGTTTGTAAATACATGTTGTTATGTTTGTTTACAACACAATTTGCTAGCATTTTTATTTATTGTTTTTCCTATTCTTTTTTGAGAAATAAGGATCGGGGTTGCATGTTACTGAATTGAAGCATCTTTTGTAAAGGGTGAATCTGATGCCAGTGTTTTGGGCACGTCTAAGGCGACTATTAGCGTTCTGTATTTCTAAACCTCACGTGAGCGAGCAAGTCTGCAAATTGGCTTTGCAGTTCAAAAAGCATCTAGTAACTATTAAACCGTGTACTTGATCCAAACAAAGTGATTAGTAATGTTGCATAGAAATTTTTAAAGCCGATTATATGGAACACTAATAGCGTCTGGAGTCTAAAAATAATAACCACGCTATTTAAATATACTAATTATGAAATGGTTAATACTGAGAAATGTTTAGCAGTGCATTTTGCTTGACTTCTGTGATTTTTCCCGATTGATATAAAGCTTGGCTATAGTAATCGATGTCTTTGACTTTAAGACATATTTATTAGTTTGGAGTTAGAATCCATGTTGATGGCACTTTAATAGAGTTCAGCACAGTTTTGACTAAACGACAGCTTGATATACTCTCTAGTGCCCTCTATGAGTATGTAACTAGTACTGCAGTTCTTAACTGGTTTAAGCCTTGCTGCACACGTAAAGGATGCCAGTATACAGCATCCACATCAAATCATTTGAGGTGAACCTGCTTCACATTGTATTGTATGTTAACCCACAGGCCATACGTATATGAGACTCCAAGTGTTAAATGACATTAAACTGCTGACTGCAACAGTACATTCCTTAATATAAGCTATGTGTTTAAACGAATAGTTTGGGCATGACGTGGTCTGATGAAGACTGTAGAATGACTCTGATGACTTGAATACGTTTTGGAGACTCTAAATCTGGGCATTCTTGATGAGAAGTGCAAAGGTGCCAAAGTCTTTCAGCTAGTCTGTGAATACGATAGGACCAATGAAAGCGTTTCCTCCTCTTCTTTCTTTTTTCCCCGCCCTCCCTGTTTCTGATTGGCCACAGAATGGTACAGATTGTTGAGAAATTCATGTAGCAAAATGAAAACTCAGTTATGGTACACTGGTGCCAATCAACTCTAATAAACAAAAAAGACATTCATGTTGTGTGTGTGTGAGTGTGTGTTTATTAATAGCTGGTAAATCCTATTTTTCCTAACAAGGTATACATGGAAATATTGTTAAACCTACAAAACATAAGTGATCAATCAATATTCAGCCTCTTTCTCACATACACTATATTGATATCCCTCCAAATCATTGAATTCAGGTGTTCCAATCACTTCCGTGGCCACAGGTGTATAAAATCAAGCACTAGGCATGCAGACGCTTCTACAAACATTTGTGAGAGAATGGGTCGCTCTCGGGAGCTCCGTGAACTAAAGCGTGCTACGGTGATAGGTTGCCACCTGTGCAATAAGTCCATTCGTGAAATTTCCTCACTACTAAATATTCCACGGTCAACTGTTGGTGGGATTATAACAAAGTGGAAGCAATTGGGAACAATAGCAACTCCGCCACGAAGTGGTAGACCTCGTAAAATCACAGAGCGGGGTCAGCGCATGCTGAGGCGCACAGGTTGCAGAATTTGCCTGCAAAGTCAATAGCTACTGACCTCCAAACTTCATGTGGCCTTCAGATTAGCTCAAGAACAGTGTGAAGAGAGCTTCATGGAATGGGTTTCCATGGCCGAGCAGCTCATCCAAGCCTGACATCACCAAGTGCAATGCAAAGCGTGGGATGCAGTGGGGTAAAGCACAACGCCACTGGACTCTAGAGCAGTGGAGACGTGTTCTCTGGAGTGACCAATCACACTTCTCTGTCTGGCAATCCGATGGACGAGTCTGGATTTGGCGGTTGCCAGGAGAACGGTACTTGCCTGACTGCATTGTGCCTAGTGTAAAGTTTGGTGGAGGGGGGCTTATGATGTGGGGTTGGCCCCTTAGTTCCAGTGAAAGGAACTCTAAATGCTTCAGCATACGTAGACGATTCCAACACGACTGCGCACCAGTGCACAAAGCGTCGATAAAGACATGGATGAGCGAGTTTGGTGTGGAGGAACTTGACTGGCCTGCACAGAGTCCTGACATCAACCCGATAGAACACCTTTGGGATGAAGTAGAGCGGAGACTGCGAGTCAGGCCTTCCCGTCCAACATCAGTGCCTGACCTCACAAATGTGCTTCTAGAAGAATGGTCAAAAATTCCCATAAACACACTCCTAAACCTTGTGGAAAGCCTTCCCAGAAGAGTTGAAGCTGTTATAGCTGCAAAGGGTGGGCTAACTACATATTAAACCCTACGGATTAAAAATGGGATGTCATTAAAGTTCATGTGCATGTAAAGGCAGGCGTCCCAAAACTTTTGGCAATACAGTGAATTTATAGAAAAAATAAATATATATTAAAAAAAAGTAAGCATGAACAAAATCATACAAATTTGCCAAAATAATTATGAATTGTCATGAGGCTGTTGCAATATTAGGGCTGTCAACAAGTATTTTCATGAATGTTATTTACAAAAAAGTACCTTTTAAACTAAAACAGTTTAAGTTGTCAGTTTGTGTGGATGACGGTTGTATATAACCCTGCAAAGCCTGGCATATGAAATAATAGTCAGAAAAATATTGATATGGCCAGAAAGTTAGATGAAATTCTGATAGCTTGGTCATCTTTTTAGCAGTATAGCATGCTAATTACTTACAATTAAATCAATATCAGTTGTCACTCCAATAATAATGTCTTTGTAAAATGACAATTAAGTGCTTAGTTTTATGATCAAAGCTCTGTAGTTTCAAAACATAAAATGCAATACAATGATGACGACAGAAGGCATGTAGTAGATTGTGTGAAACAGGGTTTTTTTTTCATGTTGATCATTTAGAGCCCTTAAAAATAATTATATCAAATACGAAACAGTAAGCTTTATAAGGTTAAAGAGGAGCTTTTGCAGAGGCAAGCACAACTCTCTTTTTTTTTAAACAAATGTAAACGTCTAGTTTTAATTAATGCAATGGCCTCAATGCAATTGAAATATCAGTCTTCTGGTGGTAGACGGTGTGTTGTTTTTCCATCCATACACTGCTTTAGCTTGTTAGCTCATTTCCTGACTGATAACTAGAACGATTAGTGCTGCTTAATCTTGTTATTTTGTGCCTCAGCAAACCATAACTACACATGCCAGAGTCTGTTCCGTTCGTGAATCTCCTGAACTCCAAACTGAATGTCAGAATGGGAAAGAAAGGTGATAAGCAATTTTGAGCGTGGCATGGTTGTTGGTGCCAGACGAGCCGGTCTGAGTATTTCACAATCTGCTCAGTTACTGGTATTTTCACGCACAACCATTTCTAGGGTTTACAAAGAATGGTGTGAAAAGGGAAAAACATCCAGTATGCGGCAGTCCTGTGGGCGAAAATGTCTTGTTGATGCTATAGGTCAGAGGAGAATGGGCCGACTGATTCAAGCTGATAGAAGAGCAACTTTGACTGAAATAACCACTCGTTACAACCGAGGTATGCAGCAAAGCATTTGTGAAGCCACAACATACACAACCTTGAGGCGGATGGGCTACAACAGCAGAAGACCCCACCGGGTACCACTCATCTCCACTACAAATAGGAAAAAGAGGCTACAAATTGCACAAGCTCACCAAAATTGGACCGTTGAAGACTGGAAAAAATTTGCCTGGTCTGATGAGTCTCGATTTCTGTTGAGACATTCAGATGGTAGAGTCAGAATTTGGCGTAAACAGAATGAGAACATGGATCCATCATGCCTTGTTACCACTGTGCAGGCTGGTGGTGGTGGTGTAATGGTGTGGGGGATGTTTTCTTGGCACACTTTAGGCCCCTTAGTGCCAATTGGGCATCGTTTAAATGCCACGGCCTACCTGAGCATTGTTTCTGACCATGTCCATCCCTTTATGACCACCATGTACCCATCCTCTGATGGCTACTTCCAGCAGGATAATGCACCATGCCACAAAGCTCGAATCATTTCAAATTGGTTTCTTGAACATGACAATGAGTTCACTGTACTAAAATGGCCCCCACAGTCACCAGATCTCAACCCAATAGAGCATCTTTGGGATGTGGTGGAACAGGAGCTTCGTGCCCTGGATGTGCATCCCACAAATCTCCATCAACTGCAAGATGCTATCCTATCAATATGGGCCAACATTTCTAAAGAATGCTTTCAGCACCTTGTTGAATCAATGCCACGTAGAATTAAGGCAGTTCTGAAGGCGAAAGGGGGTCAAACACAGTATTAGTATGATGTTCCTAATAATCCTTTAGGTGAGTGTGTGTGTATATATATATATATATATATATATATATATATATATATATATATATATATATATATATAGGGCAGTACTAAATGTATATATGTATTCAGGACAGTACTAAATAAAATTAAAAAATGCATTTTGTATGATCCCTCTTTTGTTAAAATTATTCACATTTTCACAGATTATGCAAAGGGTGTGTAAACTTCTGAGCAAGGTCTATATGATCAAGAGTTTTAGGGTTATTAAAGTCATTTGAGGTCCAGTTTTTGGTATCGATGCTGTAAGTGGTTGTGAATCTATACACTATTCTAATACAAGAGTATTATTGAACACACTTCTTGTGCGTAATTGGCTTAGTTTCTAATAATAGTAATGAAGACCAACATAAGACAGGGCTGCCATTTCACTGAGAGGCTTGTGATGATAAATACTGCAGGACTGAAGCATGGCCTAAAGAATTCAGTTTGGAAATGTAACGAAAACTTAAGTTAAAATATTATGCAAAAAGATTTTAGAATTAGTTAGAAACCATGAAATTGCTATTAAAGTGTTTTTCCCAAAACAAATTCAGTCCCTTTATTGCATGTCAGCTTTCAAACCTGTAAACAAATGAAAACAAGTAAATAAACAGTAAATGTGTAATAAATTCAGATGCACAAACATTAGTGGAAAATTATATTCATTTGTATCAATAACACATTTACAGTAGATTAAAAACGAAACTACAAACTACTGCACCTAATCTGAAGACATCAAACATCTGGACAAGTACAGTAAAGCACAGTAACATCTGGACAAGTACAGTAAAACCAGAAAAACAAAAACAATTTTACAAACACAACAACAGTGCACATGGCCTGATCAAATGCTGTCTCTGCAGCGGTGTGTATCTTCTCTTTGGTATCGCTGTATCTTTAGATTCTTCTTACAGTACAAGAAAATGAATCTTTTAAATTCAACTCACTGCTCAGGTAGAGCCTTGAGTTCTTCGGTTTTCTATTTTTTGCACAAACATCTACATTTTTTAGTGTCCTCTTTGGTTTTCTACCCAAGTTATGACAATATGTCATATACTTGCATCAAACATTGAGTGCCATTTACAGAATACACATTAAAAAGTTCAGTAAGAAAACATAAGCAATACAAAAACGGGTCCCTGTTGAAATCCTGGAGGTCATGGGGTCATTCAAGTTTCTTATGCAAACAGAAGGCAATGTTTTGGTAATGGATGAATTTTGCATTGCAATCAGGTGACAAGCTCATTTTAAAACATTTTCCATCTGAGGTTTGTAAATGGATTGTCCTTTTGCCCGGCGATTCTTTACTCTTTAATGGCAGGGGTCAAAGGGGTATTTGGTGACCCCACCATGCAGCTCCACTACTGACTCTGACCAGGTGATGATGTCACCGGTCATGTGACCCCCACATGAAGCCAGGCTGTAGACGTCATGCGGTGTGAGAACATGAGACCACATCTGCACGTCTGAGATTTCTCCAACAAATGCCTGCGTCGCATCAAAACGACCACCCAGTGTGTCCTGGGAAAACATGGATGGAAGATATGGTGATATTATATTAGCAAAACCAAACAGATTATTCATCTTACATCGACTTCTTTGGATTTTATTCGTAAGGTAAACTTCATGAATACAACTTCATTGGCTTATTCATTAGCTTTCCTTGTGAAAAAGAAGTACACCTTAGCATACTGTTTAAAAAGAGCACACTTATTACAGAAATTATACACTTTAAGAATATACTTAAGTATGAACGGACACTTGACTGAATTTTAATTGCAACTGACTGAAAATGTATTGTGTAAATGTACATTTATATTAAATGCAAGTAGCTGAACTTTGGAGTGCGTTTTTGACCCACTTAAGTAGGATTGAAGTACTATACATATTTATATGTAATTTCATAATTACTTTTATTATATGGTTAAAGTGTGTGTGTGCGTGTTTATTTTAGTGTATGTTGCATATCTTACATGTACTGTACTATTACTATAGAAATAACTGCAAAATATGCATAATTACAAGCAACTTACCCTACAACAAACCCTAACCCTAATTATGTAGTAAGTACATGTAGTTAATTAACATTGCTCAGCACTTAATTTTATAATTACACTGTAGCATGGACACTGTTAGCCGAACTATTCATTTGACATTACTACAAAGTGCACTTTTTAAAAGTGTTGTTAAGTGTTACATAGACATGAAAGTGTATTCTTTAAGTGCACTTAAGTGGCCTTTTATTTCATTCATATTGTATTATCTGCAAGTACAGGGTTCTAAAAATATACTAAGATTTTAAGCACACTTCAAGGGCCCTTTCAATACAATTGAGTACAATAATTTTTTCTCACAGGACTTTAATTAATTATCAGTTATTTTGCCACAATGCTAGGGTGTTGTGGATGGTTGCCAGGGTGTTGCTATGCAGTAGCTAATGTGTTCTTGTTTGTCTAAAGGCTCAAGGAGGAGAAATATGAGTTTAGCTGATTGAATGTTGTGTGATGTTACCTGTTCCTGCCCCAGTATGAAGACCCCGCCAGGTTTGATGGGATGCCAGGGGGAGAGGTTTTCTCCTGAGCCTCTCTTCACCCCGTCCTGATAGGCCTCCCACAGGCCGTCTCGTGTTGACCACGTCACACACACATGATGCCATTTACCATCACTCAGCGAGAGGGGTAAAGTAACAGCCTGTGAAACCAAGGCAAGATAATGTCCTCTATTAAACACAGAATTCTCTTAATAAACATTTTATTTTCATTTTTATTAGTTTTGCTGGCATTTTTGGCCCTAGGCCCTGTTAATTTCCATGATGGCTGGGGCTGGACTCTTTTTTGAGTTACAAGGCCTGTTTCAAGTGAAACAGGTGAACCATAGCAAAAGCCAATACTGATTTCTCCATATGTCCTTCATTTGTCTTTTTTTTTTTTTAATCCTTAAGAAATGTGAACTGGGGTCCTTTTTCAAATTTATTTCATAATTTAAACCCAATGATCCAAATGGGATTAAAAAGATTCAAATAAGATTCAAATAAGATCCTACAGGATAAACTGACATTCCTGAGGATTTTCTGACTCTTATTTAATACCAAGATATTATAAAATAATATTTAACAGAGCCATCTAACTGTACGGTTAATGGAAATCACAGGAGAGCTGTATGAATGTTAAAACCTAAAGAATTTTCTTCATTTCTTTTGGTGACTATTATTTTATTTTAATTAAACACAGCTTCGCCAACTAGGTTAAACTCTCAGTATCCATGTTTCTTTTTCAAAGCAGTGAGAGTTGCCATGGCTATGATGTCATGAGTTGACTCCTCTATTCTGCTCACAATTTTGAAGTGGTTGTCATTCTCAAAAGTTGTGAATGTGGCCTGTGAATATTTTTATTGTATTATTTTGTGTTATACTACATCCAAAAGTTTAGTGTGAGAGTTTTAGCAAGGATGAATTAAATTGAACAAAATACACTATATTGCCAAAGGTATTGGGACACCCCTCCAAATCATTGAATTCAGGTGTTCCAATCACTTCCGTGGCCACAGGTGTATAAAATCAAGCACCTAGACATACAGACGCTTCTACAAACATTTGTGAGAGAATGGGTTGCTCTCGGGAGCTCCGTGAATTCAGGCGTGGTCCCGTGATAGGTTGCCACCTGTCCATTCGTGAAATTTCCTCACTACTAAAACCCCACGCTCAACTGTTAGTGGTATTATAACAAAGTTGAAGCAATTGGGAACAACAGCAACTCAGCCATGAAGTGGTAGGCCACGTAAAATCACAGAGTGGGGTCAGCACATGCTGAGGGTCACAGTACGCAGAAGTCACCAACTTTCTGCAGAGTCTATATCTACAGACCTCCAAACTTCATGTGGCCTTCAGATTAGCTCAAGAACAGAGTGTAGAGCTTCATGGAATGGGTTTCCATGGCCGAGCAGCTCATCCAAGCCTTACATCACCAAGTGCAATGCAAAACGTTGGATGCAGTGGGGTAAAGCACTCCGTGTTCTCTGGAGTGACCAATCACAATTCTCTGTCTGGCAATCCGATGGATGAGTCTGGGTTTGGCGGTTGCCAGGAGAACAGTACTTGCCTGACTGCATTGTGCCAAGTGCAAAGTTTGGTGGAGGGGGATTATGATGTGGGGTTGTTTTTCAGGGGTTGGACTTGGCCCCTTAGTTCCAGTGAAAGGAACTCTAAATGCTTCAGCATGCCAAGACATTTTGGACAATTTTATGCTCCCAACTTTGTGGGAGAAGTTTGGGGATGGCCCCTTCCTGTTCCAACACGACTGCGCACCAGTGCACAAAGCGAGGTCCATAAAGACATGGCTGAGTGAGTTTGGTGTGGAGAAACTTGACTGGCCTGCACAGAGTCCTGACCTCAACCCTCAACGCCTTCTCGTCCAACATCAGTGCCTGACCTCACAAATGTGCTTCTAGAAGAATGGTCAAAAATTCCCATAAACACACTCCTAAACCTTGTGAAAAGCCTTCCCTGAAGAGTTGAAGCTGTTATAGCAGCAAAGGGTGGGCCAACTCCATATTAAACCCTACGGATTAAGAATGGGATGTCATTGAAGTTCATGTGCATGTAAACCCAGGCGTCCCAAAACTTTTGGCAATACAGTGTATATAATGTTACAACAGATTTCTATTTCTATAAATGCTGTTCTTTTGAACTTTCTATTCATCAAAAAATCCAAAGATTTCTGAAGGATCATGTGACACTGAAGACGAGTAATGATGATGAAAATTCAGCTTTGATCACAGGAATATTTTTTTTTTCTTAAATATAAAACAGCTATTTTAATGGTCATAATAATGCAGCTTTTATGGTGAGTATAAGAGACTGATGGAATTATGTGCACATTTCTTCGCTCTCTTTCACTCACTTTGTCATCGACAAGCAGCTCCATCGGGTTGTTGCCCCACTCAATGAGCACCAGCTCATTGGCCTGGCCTGGAACAGAGTAGGAGAAGGGCGTTCCGAGTCCAGGCCCGATTCCAGCCTTCATCCACAAACACAGCGTGAAGGAGAAGATCTCGTGCAGCAGAGTGCGCTTCACGCGGCCGTACATGTAGTTGGTTCGCAGGGGGAAGCCGACCTGGAAAGCTTCAGAGGATTTGCTCTTCTTTCTATAACCTGTGGATTTGATAATCAGTGTCAGGTTTTGCATTAGAGGCAGAGTGTGATTTGCCAGGGGGGATTTAAAAAATAAAGTTAACCTTCTGGTCGGATGGGATGCATTTCCTATTTCCGCCAGTAGATGGCAATTTATGTTTTCCTATCATCAAATTAAAACATGTGTTACATATTCAGAGTGGAACGGCTAGTAATCAAATTAATACTGTTATAATTTTAAGTCTAATGTTAATACATTTCAAGTAAAAAGTTTTACTAGCTATTATCATCCTCGACATGACACAAGATTAACTATAGGCTGCATCCGAAAACTGAAAAATGCTGCCTTCAGAGGATGCATTCTAAGGCATGTCCGAATCCAATGTTAGCTTCACTTCCTGTCTCCTGAAATACATTCATCTGATCGATTTTTGAAGGCAGCATAGATGTATCCTTCGCTGCCTTTGATATCCCACAATCCTGTGCGTTCCATTCTGTGACAGACAAATGAGCTAAAAAAACAAAATGGCGTCTGAAAATTGCGGTTGGTGGTCAGTACATTTTTGACCAACGTTTTCCACTTCTGATGTAATTTCTAACGAGAAATTACTGTTGTAGTTATTAAATATTTGCTTAGTTCTCACCAAAGCTCTCTCTATTTAGCTGTAGATCACTAAAACGTTACACTGCCTCAGAAGTCTGTCCACGAAAAAAGTCTGTTTCGTGAGGTGCCTGCGTGTGCAAATGCTGCCTACAAAGTCATTGCCTGAAGAGGTGAGCAGTGAGCAGTGAGCAGTAAGCTTTTGGACGCAGCCATAGTCAGTGCAATGCAGTCGCAGAGACCAAAACAGATTTTCACTTATCTTGTTTTACTGATTTTATTTTCAGAAAGCAGCCTAGCAAAACATGCGCGGTACTACAACTTTGATTGACTTAAAAACTGGTTTGACCAACTATTAGTTAGCCAAGTACTACTTTTGGGATTCAAATAATCTCAGGCTAACTAACTGGTTTTAGAAAGTCTTGAAGAAAACATTAGGCGACTAACTTTTAAGACTAGTCTAAGCAGTTTATGCACCCGGCCAATGGACTAAGATGGAATGAAAATAAGACATATTTGTCAGGATAGATTTCTTAAATGTGTTTAAAATGTTTGACAGCTTATCTTAATACCTCTCGGGGCTTGTAAACTGTATAAATACATGTATAGTCAATAATGTAATTGTTAAAAATGTATTTCATTTAGCTAATTCATTTTAAATAAACAATTTTCTGTATTTTTAATGTTCATTTTAAATGAATTCGTTCAGAATGAGTAGAAATACACAACTTCTACATTGTTTACAATGTCTAAATATCTATATTAAAATTTTGATTTCAATGATGACATTAATATATTCCCCTTCTGGGGGGGTTTTCGCACCCCGATTATAAGTAAAAACAGATGATATCAGCTTAGAACATGGTAACTGACTTGTTGCACGTCAAAGTTGGTCTACCAACCCTAATCATCTTGATCAAGGTGGTCTATCAGGTCCATCATCCAGCTGATGAACAATCTAGAACAGCTAAAGGCCAAAACTGGCCAAGCTTAAGTTGCATTTAGCTGGATTCTCCAGCAGGGTCATCTAAATGCTCAAGATCAGAAGTAACTAGGGCGTTCTTTTGCTGTGCTCTTACCAGTGTCAGTGAGCCTGTGCTGCAGTTCACTCAGAACTGCGTCCAGTTTGCTGTGCACTCCACCCTGTGCTTCTCTGTGACCTTGTTGGTTATAAGACAACCTCTCAAAGCCATGTTCAGAAACCTCATTGTCATGGTGACCATTGTCTTGGTGTCCATTGTCATGGCTGATGTCATCATGGTGATCGCTGTCATGACGATCATGATCATGGTGCTCACTGTGGTGGCTCTCATCATGAGGATCATCGTGATCGTCGTGGCTGTCATGGTCTCTGTCATCATGGCTGTCCTCATGATGGCTGTGTTCGTGATCATCGCCATGGTGACCGTCAGCATCATCCTCATGGTCACTGTGACTGGCACTGGTTAGCGATGCAGAATGGTGTTGCATCTGTTGTTCTAGAGCGTTTATCTTCCTCTGCAGTAGGTCCTTCAGTGAACTTGCGTAGCTGGTGGAAGTGTTTCTTGTCTGCAAACACAATCACAGCAGTCTAAGCAAGGCTTGCACAGATATGCTGCTGATGTTGGTAACTGCTCAACACACCTCACCTCATATAATATTTAAATGGACAGGATGACTTTCATTAACCTAATGAAACACACTCCCACTGCATCAGTGTCCCATCAGTTTTATTTCACTTTGACAGGCAGTTAAAAAATGGTCACACATTGGTTGTTTGCTGTCATTTTTGACCAGGAACTGTAAGAGTGTATCTTTTTTGTTGTTTGTTGTTATAACACTGACTTCCGTGAAGTAGTAACAATACAATTATGCACTTTGGGGGGGATTTTTTTTTATCCCTCCTAATGATTGGCCCCCTGACCTGCATTTAAGGTGTAGCATTTTTAATGAAATATTACACTAATTTGAAGTAGTAACAAAGTTATGTGCTTCTTTTAAGATTTAGGTTATTTGGATCTTATTTACATGTACATTTCTTAATTTGACCATCAAAATCAGATTATGAAAATGGCCAGTAGATGTCTGTGTCAACAAGGGTTAAGATGCATCAGGATCTAGATGCATCAGTATCTTTTAATAAAAATAAATCAAAAACCTGCAGGAAAAACTGGAAAACGCAGGAGATGAAGTAAACCACGATATTACCAAGGAGAACAAACAAAGAACAACTAAAACTGAGGGCTATAAATACACAGAGTGACTAAGGAGGAAAACAAGACAGAGATGGGGACTAATCAATCAACTAATGAGTAACCATGACAGCAAATGCAAAGTGGGAACATAGGGAACAAACGCACACAGAAAACAAAAAATGTCTGTAGAAACTACCCATTTTAGATAGTTGGGGGGGGGGGGGGGGGCGTGGGGCAAATCCAGTAAATGAGCCAGGGAGGAAACGAGGGAGGAGCCAGGTGGCGACCAAGAGCAGTGCCAATAAAAAGCCCACGGCCGAATCGATGGAGAGAGAAGCCAGGAGCCTGGCCAACTGAGGTGGAGCCGGGAGGATACCCAGGTGAAGCCAAGGAGACGAAGACCAAGAGTGTCTCTGATGGATTGGAAGGCCGAGGCAGAACACAGGCTTGTGGAACCAAGGTAGAGACGGGCTTGGCAGACCCGGTGGGAGTAAGGACAACTGCGGAGCTGGAGGGAAAGAAAAGAGCCTTATGGAGCCGAAGGGGTGGCGGAACAAGGAGTAGCTAGAGGCCTGGAAGCCTGTGGGACAACCAGTGTGATGACTGACCAAGGTAGAGCTGGAGGGACGAGAAAGCCCCGTGGAGACTAAGGGATGATGGACCATGGTGGAGCAGAGGGAGCCTGGAGCCAAGGTGGAGCCAATGGGTCGACAGGCCAAGGTGGAGTCCAGGGCTCGGAGGCCTGAGGTGAAGCTAAGGAATCCTCACACCGAGGCAGAACTGAAGACCAGGGAGCCAAAGGCGGATCCAAGTAGCTGAGCGGAGCCACCAAAGGAGAAGCAGAGGGGCTGAAGGGAGTCAGTGGAGGCGGGGCCAAGGGAGCAGCGGCGACGAAGAAAACTTGGGGCTGGATGGGACAAGCGGCGACAAATGAGACTTGGGGCTGGGCTGAACTCCTCCACGTAATCTTCTAGGGGATGGCCATCTTGAGCAAGGGATGGGGTGTTTGTGGGTGATGGGTGAAGGGACTGCTGCTAGATCCATATGTTTGGACCATTCTTCTGTCAGCAAGGGTTGCAGCAAAGATGAGTTGAGGCAGGAACTACATGCAGCAGTATCTTTTAATAATGAAAAACTAAAACATGCAGGAGAAACAGGGAAACACAGGAGATGAAGCAAACCACAATATTTAACCGTTAGTCACCAAAAGTAACTGGTCCTACATCGCGGGAAAGCCTCGCTGAGCAAGGGCCACATCAGTACAGTCAAATCAATAATATTGCTGAATATTATGTGTCCCCAACTAAGCAAGCCAGAGATGACAGTGGCCAGGAACCCAAACCTTGGGAGAAACCAGGCTCAGTCGGGGAACAGTTTTCCTTTGGCCAAACAAACCAACAGAATCAAGCATTCAACAGCCATAGTATAAATATTAATAATTACTTATATATTCATAATTCATATTCAAAAAATATTATTGATTTCACTGCTCTGACACTACTGGATGAGCCAAAACTAAACTGACCTGAATAATTGTCTGCTGTAGAGCTGCTTTACAGCTGAATTGAATGATTGAATGATACCCTTTCCAACAACTACACATTGAGCTGAATTGAAATATTGAACTAAATTAAGCTAAATCTGATCTTCAGTAGAGCTGCTTTACAGCTGAAATTGAATTTGTTTCATAATTGATACATTTTATGTTATTTTGCTGTCAATTACTATGAAGGTGCTTTAAACAAACTGTATTGTATAAAGTGTTGTATAAATAAATGTGACTTGACTCTACCTGCAGGCTCTCTAGCCGCTCCTTTAGGGTGTGAAGCATCCTGCTCATCTGCTCCGGCGTAGACGAGGGTGAAGGAATCTCCCCTGTGAAGTGCTTCTCGCTCAGCGAGGCTTTCCCATGATGATGTCCTCCGACCCCATCCCCATAGTGACCCAGCTCCATTCCATGACCACCATGGTGACCATCGGGCGGCGCCCACCCAAGGTGTGCAGAGTCGGGTGCTGTCGGGTAGGCGTGGTGGGCGTGGTGAGCCAGTTGTGCAGGTGTGTGGTGCGAGTGATCGTCGTGGCTGCCCTTGCCACGGTTGAAGCCCTCACACAGGTTCAGTTTGGCGGTGAGCTCTCGGATAGTCTCCCTCTGGTCCAAGATGGTTTCTTTCTGCTGCACCAAACTCTCCCGCAGGTGGAGGATTGTCGCTTTTGCCTCCTCGGACATTCCCCACCAGCCGTTGCTGTTCCCATTAGGTCCGCCATGGTGTCCGGAACTAGGGCCACCTGGGCTGCCCGCTGTGGGGAAACACCCGGGATCAGCGTCAGCGGGAATGGGGGTACAAATGAAACGAGGATGAGGGTTGTAGTCCGAGCCTGGCATTCCAGTCCCAGTGCATACAGAAAGACAGATGACATAGAAGAAAAAGAACGAAGAAATCCGTTCACCCGTACTGAGTTCTGCTGTGAAGCTTGTCGGATGCATATTTGTTGAATGAATAGGCCAGTAACTGATCTGATCAAATAGTTTGTTTTCAGGTATATTCCTCTGTTATTTGATGTTTATAGCTTCTAGATCTGTATCTCTCCGCTTCTTTAGTCTGTTTACAGGATTGCACTTGTATCTGTCATCGTCTTCTAAATCCTGTAAAACCGCCTCTTGCTGCTTACTGTGTCTTTTCAAGCCTCCTCCTCTCCAAGGTCATCAGCCGTTCAGAGACCATGTGTATTTACAAGTAATCCGTCTAATGATCCTTCTCTTGTCTCTTCGGAGCAGCTCATCTAAAGACTGGAGAAAGAAAACTCATGTCATTCCTGATGATTCTAAGTTTTCAGAAGTTTTCTTTAAACCTTGAAATTTAAACCCTCCTTTTCTGTTCTATGGAGCTGATCTGCCATCCTTTAAGAAAGAAAAATGTAGGACTTTGTCTGCAGTTCAATACATTAATAGTATGTACTTGAAGAATAACCTATTTCACAACTGTTGATGTAGTTCATTCTGTAGGTACTGTATGTATACAGTATGAAGGAGTGTAGTATACATTCCCGGACATATTACAGCCATTCCTTTGTGAAAAAAAAGTACATTTTAGCATACTTTTAAAAGGGGTATTTATTACACAAATAATATACTATAAAAGTATATACTTTAGTGTAAACTAAATGTGTTTTTGGACACTAATTTCATGTTAACTGCAATTAAATGAAAATGTATTATGTATTATAACTATAACATATCATTAAAGTGTACCGTCGAATCTACTGACAAGAATTTATAGAAAATAAAATACACTGTAATGTCATTTCTATTGAAACTTGTGTTTAAACATATTTGTAATTACGGTTTGGTATTATTACAAAGTGCATTTTTAAAATAGTACTTAAAGGGTTAGTTCACCCAAAATTGAAATTTCTGTCATTAATTACTTACCCTCATGTCGTCCGACACCCGTAAGAACTCCGTTCATCTTCGGAACACAAATGAAGATATTTTAGTGGAAATCCGATGGCTCAGAAAGGCCTCCATTGGCACAATGCACTTTACACTCTCAAGACCCACAAAAGGTACTAAAGACGCCGTTACAAAGTCCATCTCACTACAGTGGTTCTACAATAATTTTATGAATCGACGAGAATTGTTTTTGTGCGCAAAAAAAACTAAATAACGACTTATATATAGTGATGACAGATTTCAAAACACTGCATCATGAAGCTTCGAAGGGTTATGAATCAGCGAGTCGATTCATGATTCGGATCGTGTGTCAAACTGCTGAAATCACGTGACTTTGGCGATTCAAACCACTGAATCGACTCACTGATTCATAACGCTTCATGATGCATTATTTTGAAATCGGTCATCACTATACAAGTCGTTATTTAGGGGTTTTTTTGCGCACAAAAACTATTCTCGTCACTTCATAAAGTTATTGTAGAACCACTGTAGTGAGATGGACTTTGTAACGACGTCTTTAGTACCTTTTATGGGTCTTGAGAGTGTACAGTGCATTGTGCCAATGGAGGCCTTTCTGAGCCATCGAATTTCAACTAAAATATCTTCATTTGTGTTCCGAAGATGAACGGAGGTCTTACGGGTCTCGAACGACATAAGGGTAAGTAATTAATGACAGAATTTTCATTTTTGGGTGAACTAACCCTTTAAAGGATTAGTTCACTTCAAAATTAAAATTTCCTGATATTTTACTCACCCCCCACCTCATCCAAGGTGTTTGTGTCTTTCTTTCTTCAGTCGTTTTTTGAGGAAAACATTCCAGGATTTTTCTCTTCATAATGGACTTTGATGGCAACCAAAATGTTGAAGGTCCAAATCAATGCAATTCCAAAGGGCTTCAGAGGCTCTGCACGATCCCAGACAAGCAATAGGGTCTTATAGCGAAACCATCGGTCATCCCCCCCCCCCAGCTCATCCTGCGCTGCTCTGCGATGCGTCACGGATTGCGCAATCACGTCGGAAAGGTCACGCTAGACGTAGGTGGAAGTACCGCCCCAAGCGAACGTGCAAAGACTAATACAAATGCCCTTTACAAAAAAACACTCCAACTTCAAAATCGTCCAACATCGTTGTTTTACCTTTTTTTGCTGAAGGATGTTTGTATTAGTCTTCATACGTGCACTTTGTAAACACGGGGGCGGGACTTCTGCCAACGCCTAGCGTGACCTTTCCGATATGATTACGTCGGATGAGCAATTTAGGTTAAAATTATATAAATTGAAATTTTTTTAGAAAATGGCCAATGGTTTGGCTAGATACCACCCTATTCCTCGTCTGGGATCGTGCAGAGCCTCTGAAGGCCTTCCTTTGAAACTGCATTGATTTGGACCTTCAGTATTTTGGTTGTCATTGAAGTCTATGATGTAGAGAAAACGTAATTTCTTTTCGACTGAAGAAAGAAAGACATGAACATCTTGGATGAGATGGGGTTGAGTAAATTATCAGGACATTTTCGTTTTGAAGTGAACTAATCCTTTAATTGTGTTAAGAAACATGAAAGTGCACTCTCTTTATGCAGACTTAAGTTGCCTTTTATTTAATGAATATATTATCTGCAAGACGTTTTTTTAAAAGTATACTTTTAAGATTTGAAGGACATTGCAAGTGCAATACAATTTAATACAATTAAGTGCACTTCTTTTTGGGTTCACCCATATGACCTATGATATAACAAATCACAATTTGTTAACTAAAAGGAACAACATTATAAATGCCATTTTTCTACCATGGCACAGTATACCATCATACTGTTCAGCCTGATTACTATTTTCTTCATAAAAATAAAGGCACCAGCTATAACTGAAGGGGTCTGACAGCCTGATGCCACAGGAAATCCAAGATCCTCAAAGAACTTTTTATTCTCTAGTTCTTCTAAAAATCACCATACTGAAGCTTCAAAGAACCCCAGAAACCCATAGTCTGATCTGAAGAACATGCAATGTAACATTAAGAGCTTTTATAATCTCCAAAGAACGTTTCAAGGTTGTTCCATTTGAGAGCTACAAATAACCACTGAAGAACATTTAATTTGGGATGTGTGGGACGATCAGTTTAAGTAGTTTGAAGCTACTGAATTAATAAAGGACAAACATTTCCGCCCGCACAAGTGGATGTGTTTACGTCAGAGTCTCTACTAATGAGGATAACACAAGAAAAGAGTCGTCATCAAGGGTCTACAGAGGATTAGCATGTGATCGTGGAGTAGAGTCTCCAACTGGTGAAACTTTGTCATTAATTGGATTAATTAAGTGCTTGGACTGACAGCTGGCAGGAAGGGGGCTGGACTGAGTTTCATACTGTCCAGAACACAGCTTGAAGGGAGCTTGAGCTTCACTAATGAATTTATCGCAATGTTCAGTGCATATATGTGATTTAAAATCAAACTGAGAGAGTCCAGTTCAATTACGGAGTATGAATTGACAGGGCAAACAGGATGCAGCATTTCCATTTATGGATGGACAATTAAAAATTCAATGAAATGCTGTAGTTTTTAATATAAACTTTTCAGTATAAACAAAGGGCCAGATTTACTAAACATGGCAATTTCCCAGAAAATGTGCTGCAAAATAGAGCAAAACAACAATATAACACATATATATACACACTCGCCTAAAGGATTATTAGAAACGCCTGTTCAATTTCTCATTAATGCAATTATCTAATCAACCAATCACATGGCAGTTGCTTCAATGCATTTAGGGGTGTGGTCCTGGTCAAGACAATCTCCTGAACTCCACACTGAATGTCAGAATGGGAAAGAAAGGTGATTTAAGCAATTTTGAGCGTGGCATGGTTGTTGGTGCCAGACGGGCCGGTCTGAGTATTTCACAATCTGCTCAGTTACTGGGATTTTCATGCACAACCATTTCTAGGGTTTACAAAGAATGGTGTGAAAAGGGAAAAACATCCAGTATGCGGCAGTCCTGTGGGCGAAAATGCCTTGTTGATGCTAGAGGTCAGAGGAGAATGGGCCGACTGATTCAAGCTGATAGAAGAGCAACTTTGACTGAAATAACCACTCGTTACAACCGAGGTATGCAGCAAAGCATTTGTGAAGCCACAACACGCACAACCTTGAGGCGGATGGGCTACAACAGCAGAAGACCCCACCGGGTACCACTCATCTCCACTACAAATAGGAAAAAGAGGCTACAATTTGCACAAGCTCACCAAAATTGGACAGTTGAAGACTGGAAAAATGTTGCCTGGTCTGATGAGTCTCGATTTCTGTTGAGACATTCAGATGGTAGAGTCAGAATTTGGCGTAAACAGAATGAGAACATGGATCCATCATGCCTTGTTACCACTGTGCAGGCTGGTGGTGGTGGTGTAATGGTGTGGGGAATGTTTTCTTGGCACACTTTAGGCCCCTTAGTGCCAATTGGGCATCGTTTAAATGCCACGGCCTACCTGAGCATTGTTTCTGACCATGTCCATTCCTTTATGACCATCATGTACCCATCCTCTGATGGCTACTTCCAGCAGGATAATGCACCATGTCACAAAGCTCGAATCATTTCAAATTGGTTTCTTGAACATGACAATGAGTTCACTGTACTAAAATTACCCCCACAGTCACCAGATCTCAACCCAATAGGGCATCTTTGGGATGTGGTGGAATGGGAGTTTCGTGCCCTGGATGTGCATCCCACCAATCTCCATCAACTGCAAGATGCTATCCTATCAATATAGGCCAACATTTCTAAAGAATGCTTTCAGCACCTTGTTGAATCAATGCCACGTAGAATTAAGGCAGTTCTGAAGGCGAAAGGGGGTCAAACGCAGTATTAGTATGGTGTTCCTAATAATCCTTTAGGTGAGTGTGTATATATATATATATATATATACACACACACACAGGCTATTTGTGTTATATTGATGTTTTGCTCTATTTTGCAGTATATTTTCAGGAAAATTTAAATAATTTCTTCCACCATGATTTATGAATTTGAGTAAATTCCTCATATTGTCATTCCAATTCCCAATCCAGTTCAACATCATGTTGAGTGTGGCCAATTCGAGTCTGTCGGGACAGTACGTCTGCTGCTTCATGTGCCAGTGGGTTTGTGATGGCTCTTGGAGGGATTCTGCTGTCAGACAGACAACCTTGATGAAAACACAAGGAAGCCAAAGTGCCTTTGTCGCTCAATACTAAACGATATAAAAAATAAAAGTTCATATGACTTCACCAACCCATATACAGATAGGATATCTTATTAATTAAATGACATTGAGTTTTAGACCTCTCTCTCACAGGTCATGTGCTTGCGTGCATATGTGTGTGCGGTAAGATCATGCGTGTCATGAGCTTAGAAAGCAAGACAGATGGCAGCAGTTGAGAACAGCGTGAAGCCGTTTCCCCAGTCTCTCTCAATCCTCACTTCATCTCGGTTTATCTTCCAGTCTAAATCCACTTGATTAGCCTGATTGTCGTGTTCGAATGAAGGCAGAACTTTAGAGACACACAATTCAATTTTAATGCGCCGTCTGCTGAATCCATAAAACAGTATTAAACAACCATCTCTAGTCCATTAAAGAACCATCTGGAATAGCTTTGGCTGAGCAGAATAGTGACCGCTTTATTTAGTAACACAACATTAAAAAATGCCACATTTACTGTCAAGCATGTAATTCATTCAAGTATTGGCTGGATATTTCAAAGCAAAATCCAACAGTGATTTTAACTAACACTTTTTAGTTAACTTTACTTAATGACTCAACGTAATTGTAAAAACCGAGTAATCTGTACTACTCACATACTATTCCTTGTTTACTCAGAAAACCCAAGTTATGAATAATTGATTGGTTTGAGTGCCATTTTGTAAAGCAAAAAAACAACAACTCACCATTATGGGGATCAATGTTCACTTTGGTTGGGCACTTGGAACATTCATATTATCATAACTCTGTTCCTATTGATGCAGCGATGCAACAATAAATCACAGTTATTTGTTTCAAAGGAAGAGAAGTAATAAATAGGTTGCTTTTAAAAGTTGACCTGGCTTCTGACTCAATAATTAACTATAGTTAATGATTTAGTCAGAAATTACGTCACCATTAAAAATGAACCAATGTAATATTTCCTTTTATGTCGTATAATGATTGTTTACAATTTTAGTGCTAACACTTACGTCACAAACACCTGTGAAACTTTTAATTGGGTTGATATAATCCCTATGTTATGTCTTTGTCACACAAAGACTTCAACATTCAGCCTGCAAAACACAACAATGGTAACAACAATGGTAGCTATACTAAGTCAAGAGTAAATCGAAAGTAAAAGTTCAAGTACTCTCTACAGTTCTTTTTTAGTTACTAGAACTCTTGTGTAAGTGAACTATACTAACTAAGTATTTGTTTGCACAACATACTATTCCTATTTCACTTGGGTTGCATGCTTTGTTAAGTAAGTCTAACTGATTAGATTTTACAGTGTACGATGCTACAGAACATTCAGAATTATGGCAAAAAGAAAATCACCCCTTTGAAAAAGAAGTCAACTTTAGCATTGGTTTAAAAAGAGCACAGAAATGATATACTTTAAAACAATATAAAGTGCAGACTGAATGTAATGTTTTCGGCTACTTAATTACATGTTAATTACAATAAAATGATGTTTAACAATTGTTTTAAGGTGTCTTTGTTACACTGTAATTATACACTTAAGTAATATGAAGTAATCAATAAAAACTATAGGTTTAGGATTAGGATTTGGTTGAGGGTTAGTTGCATGTAACTGTGCCTAATCATTAGTAAATACATGTTACATATATAACAATGACTTTGGTAAAATAACGTGTTACCAAATTTATTATAGTTTCAATTTATATTAAATGCAATTAGTTGAACTTAAGAGTGTTTTTACATACTTAAGTAGGATTTAATTTTCCTCATCTTTATATGTAATTTCCTAATAACTTCTATTGTCCTTGAAACTTGATTAATATGTACTGCTGAATTTTCTGACAAGCATTAACTGTAAACTAAGATATACTAATGCCATTTATTGAAACTTGTATGTCATATGTTTAAATATATGTGACCCTGGACAACAAAACCAGTCATAAGTCGCACAGGTATTATTTGTGGCATTGTATGGGTAAAAAAATTATTTTATGCCAAAAATCATTAGGATATGTTCCATGAATATATTTTGTAAATTTCCTACCGTAAATATATCAATTATGCATTGCTATGGACTTCATTTGGACAACTTTAAAGGCGATTTTCTCAATATTTAGATTTTTTTTGCACCCTCAGATTCCATATTTTCAAATAGTTATATCACGGCTAAATATTGTCCTATCCCAACAGACCATACATCAATAAAAAGCTTTCAGATGATGTATAAATCTCAATTTCAAAACTGACCCTTATGACTGGTTTTGTGGTCCAGGGTCACATATTTCTAATTGCAATATTTGTCATTTGCAATGTTGAAGTTAGTTAAAAGTTAAAATTATAATCATGTAAACATGTTAGTCAGCACCATAAAATATTATTTAAAAAATAATGATTTAATATGTACTTTAAAGTAAAACTTTTAATTTTGCAATTAAGAAGTACTTAAGTGTGTTAAGAAACATAGTCATAAAGTGTACTCTTTAAGTGCACTTAAGTTACATTTTATTTTATTAATATTAATTAATCTGCAGTTTTTTAAGTACAGGTTTAAAAAAAAAAAAAACATATTGTTTTAAGATAAGAAGTACACTACAAGTGCACATTCAGTACAATTAAGCGCACTTCATTTCACAAGGGTATTCCAGTCTTTAAACACAGTGTTAATCACAATGTCCAACAAAACTGTGATAGCTTGTTGTCAACCACTGTCAAAAAAGAGAAACTTAACAAAATCACCACCACCACCACAAGATCTCATATTAATATTACCAACATAAACTAGTATTACAGTTCCGACTATCATGGCAAATGCTTACATTAGGCTATATGGGCAGAAACTGATACATAACCCAAATGTTTTAATCATTAACTCCTCAATCATAACCTCAACCAAAGCAGCTGCACAAAACTCATATAGAAAACACCTGAAGAGATTTAACACAAACAACATCTCTCTGGAAATAAGCAGCTAAACAATCAAATCTGCAACGAAGAAAAAGGCAGATTGAAGTTCTCAAACAATTGCATATTATAAATAATGTCATATAATGACAGTCGTATAGCAATCCTACATAGAAACTGCTCATGAAATATAATCATATAGAGTACAGAGAACTGGAGCACGTCCATCAATGTCATACACACTGAAGTAAAACACATAAGCTCTCAGTAAACATCAGATAATCGCCATCTCTTTACCTGAGCTATAGACACAGATCTATGAAATCCATAAACAATCTAGGGTGCAACTGTTACTAACAGAGACTTACAGTAATGGTTCAGATGCCGTCAGCTCATTTGTCTTGATGTGTGGACTCCTGCAGGTCTCTGTCTGTTTGTCCTGTCACTAGTGTGTCCTGTACTAGTCCAACTCAGACACCAAACAGCTTGTAAGAGACTTAATCCAGAAGAGTCTCTTTAACACCCGCCTCCCCTCCGTTTCTCTCCTCCTCCTCCTCCTCCTCCTCCTCCTCCTCCTCCTCCTCCTCCTCCTCCTCCTCCTCCTCCTCCTCCTCCTCCTCCTCCTCCTCCTCCTCCACTTAACAGTCTGCTTTCTTCTGTCACCCCCATTGCTCAACAGCAATTACATCCATTTTGTCCTGTGCTAATTAACAACCTAAATGCCTCAAGTACGTGGCAATTTCATGACAGTTTCTCTGAAATGTTTGGGATAAGCTACCAAGATTTGACAATTGGAAGGTTTTTAACTGGTATAGGCTACAGCAGGATCCAAAAGCACTAGAGATTTTTTTTTCCTTTATAACAAATTACATTATAAATTACATATATTGCAAAATTTAAATGTATTTAAAAATATATATATTTAGCTTTAACCCTGTAGAACCTGACATATTAAATATGTCATATCAGATTTGTTTTAAATTAAACATTTTATTGAATCTTTAGGCAAAAAGGTTGGCATGTGTTGTTTATTGAGTGTCATATTTGATACATCAGGCGTTTATGAAATTCCATACTCATATAGTATGATATAGAGAGAATATGGTACTAGGGAAAACTCCTCAATTATTATTATTCAAAAGCAAAAACATGCAATTTGGGACAGATGCTGAAAGCTGCTCTTTTGGGTTCTGGTGACTGTGGGGGCCGTTTTAGTACAGTGAACTCATTGTCATGTTCAAGAAACCAATTTGAAATGATTCGAGCTTTGTGACATGGTGCATTATCCTGCTGGAAGTAGCCATCAGAGGATGGGTACATGATGGTCATAAAGGGATGGACATGGTCAGAAACAATGCTCAGGTAGGCCGTGGCATTTAAACGATGCCCAATTGGCACTAAGGGGCCTAAAATGTGCCAAGAAAACATCCCCCACACCATTACACCACCACCACCAGCCTGCACAGTGGTAACAAGGCATGATGGATCCATGTTCTCATTCTGTTTACGCCAAATTCTGACTCTACCATCTGAATGTCTCAACAGAAATCGAGACTCAGACCAGGCAACATTTTTCCAGTCTTCAACTGTCCAATTTTGGTGAGCTCGTGCAAATTGTAGCCTCTTTTTCCTATTTGTAGTGGAGATGAGTGGTTCCCGGTGGGGTCTTCTGCTGTTGTAGCCCATCCGCCTCAAGGTTGTGCGTGTTGTGGCTTCACAAATGCTTTGCTGCATACCTCGGTTGTAACGAGTGGTTATTTCAGTCAAAGTTGCTCTTCTATCAGCTTGAGTCAGTCGGCCCATTCTCCTCTGACCTCTAGCATCAACAAGGCATTTTCGCCCACAGGACTGCCGCATACTGGATGTTTTTCCCTTTTCACACCATTCTTTGTAAACCCTAGAAATGGTTGTGCGTGAAAATCCCAGTAACTGAGCAGATTGTGAAATACTCAGACCGGCCCGTCTGGCACCAACAACCATGCCACGCTCAAAATTGCTTAAATCATCTTTCTTCCCCATTCTGACATTCAGTTTGGAGTTCAGGAGATTATCTTGACCAGGACAAGGAATCTTGTGATTGGTTGATTAGATAATTGCATTAATGAGAAATTTAACAGGTGTCCCTAATAATCCTTTAGGTGAGTGTATATATATATATATATATATTATGGGCGTCGGAACCATTGTATGTGGGTGGGACAAGACCCACCCACTTTTTACGATCAATGATATTGGACCCACTCACTTTTATCGTCTCTAACATTCAGCACATCTGTTTACCTACCCCTAATCGAGAAACACTTATTATTAAACACATGTTAGACGCTTTATTTCCACTTTTCTAATATTTTCTTCATTTTTATTGAACATAGATGCCTTTTCGATCTGATATGTGATGGGAAAAGGGAGAAGATTGAGCTCATCGAAAGGCGGACTCGAACCGCGGTCAATTTGTGTCAAAGCTAGATGCCATGCGTCTTACCCCTACACTACTGCTGCTCTCAATCATATGGTGATTTCCGTAATTTTGTCTTTCCTATACGTTTAGCAAGCAAAGAGTTATATTTGTACTTAATGTAATTGGCATCTACTCCAGTAAAAAAATTCTGAGGACCCACCCACATTTTTTTTTGCTTCCGAGGCCCATGATATATATATATATATATATGATCAAAAAGAATAATGAAAGTAATTTAAATAAATGAGATCTTTATAACAGTATAGCAGATACTTACATAAAATCAGTACGTAAATATCAGTTGTCACTCTATATCTTAGTAAGGTGATATTGAAATGCTTATGATCAAAACTCTGTAGTTTCAAAACATATAATTCAATGCAATAATGATGACTGAGAAATGAACAAATAAACATTCCTCAAAAGCCTGATCATATTTGAAACTCACATTTTAACATGATTTTTCTTTCTTTTTTAAATTATGTATGGATAATTAAATACACCAGTAAGTCCAGTAAATTTTGATCTTGAAATATTAATAACAATATACACATTATTCTTACAGTTACTTTATAAAAATCAGTAAAGATTTCACAGTAAAAAGACATGGTGAACATTTTTACAATCATACTAAAAGGCCTTTTTAATTTCTAAAAAAAAAATTATTAACTAATCAGACGACTGAAGGCATGTAGTAGATCACGTGCAACAGGTTTTTCTGCAAAGTTTAGATAATGTTGATCACATTTTTAAATATTTTTTCCGTCTAAAGCTTTGTTGATTTGCATGTACACACGCCATACACACTGTCCAGGAAACTTGTCAGACTGTGGACATTAGGTCTTTCTCTGTAGGCCATGTTGTGCCACATGCTGTCATAGGTCTTAACAAGATAACCGGCCTAATTAAAGTCTGAGCAGAAATCCAGCACAGCGGCCACAGAGACAGATGGACCCTGATTGAGGTCAGAGGGAATAGGCTATACACATACACAAAGCAGGAAAAGACTGAGAGAAAGGTGATTGTGACACACTTTGTCTCACATTATCAACTCAGTAATTACCATGGTCTAACAATATAACAGACAGTTTAGAGGATCATTTCCGGTGATCATTCAGAAACCTCCTTCATTCTGTGTCAAACAAGCAGTTTTACAAGTTTTACTACAAAGTTAGATAAAATTATGATGCTTGTTTGCCTTTCTATTTAAAAGAACAGAAATGTAACCCGGACTGAACGAAAGAGAAAGAAAAGAATTAAGGAACATGAGAGTGATTTGAATGTTGTCTAATTATCTGCAAAGAAAGGATGCGAGAGATATGAAACTATAGCACAGCAGTGTGTGAAATCACTTCATCAATTATAAAGTCACCATAAAATCAAAATGGAAGCACATATTTTTAAATGAATGTGCGAAGTAATCTTTAATCAAATTAACTTCCCCTCCCTCTTGCAGTGACATCTCTTCTCTGATGACGTGTTGACTGACGTGAGGGCGGGGCAACTTGTCACTCACAGGAGATCGACCAATGTCAAACCACAACCATCCAATCAATTCCCTACGGACAAAATCAAGTCCCGCCTTACATTTAATCTTATTTCACTCAGATAATCACAATAGGGAAGCAAAGACTATCGCACATTTATACACAAAAGTTACTTGCAGTTAATCTAAAGTTTAAAGTGTAACCTAATATTAGCTATAGAAAACTCTCAGAAACTCTAGTAGACAAAATACAAATTCAAATGACATTATGGCATAAGCATCAATATCACATTGTACAGTCAGGTCAGTGGCTGATGGCTGTATGTGTGTCAGCTCTGATTCTGTTTCCAGGAAGAAAGAAATCTGCTCGGCACACAGCCAAGGGTCAAAGGTCAGCTCACCTGTGACTGTCCTGTACTGGCAACACTCAGATGAGTTCACATGGAGGTGCGATAGAGTTACTTGCAGAAAACAACTTTAATTCATTAGTATTCATTGAACAGGACTCCATTAGTTACACAGTAAACAGGTTACACTTTTTTCAGTGTAGTTCATTTGAAGCTTTCTGAATTCTCAGCCAAGACATCAGTGATATTTTAAGTTGGAGAAAAATATTTTACTTATTTTAGAAGTAACAAGACCATGCAAGTATTTTTACTGTAAAATACTGTAAATGTTTTCTTTATTAGAATATTATGACATTTAATTTGAGTAATTGTATTATTCTGGTGGTTGTCAGTGTATTTTAAAGGTCCCGTTCTTCGTGATCCCATTGTTCAAACTTTAGTTAGTGTGTAATGTTGCTGTTAGAGCATAAATAATACCTGTAAAATTATAAAGCTCAAAGTTCAATGCCAAGCGAGATATTTTATTTAACAGAAGTTCCCTTTCAAAGCCCACAGCGAACGGCTGGTTTGGACTACATCCTGGTACTTCCTTCATAAATGACGTCAGTAGAACAGACTAACCTCCGCCCCCAAGAATACGCGAAAAAAGGGGGCGTGGTCTTGTTGCTGTCCCACGTGGAGAAGAGGACGTGTCGCGTGGAGAAAAGGAAGTGATGTGTTTGAGTGTGTTTGTCGCCATGTCGTCGAGACGCTGTTATTTTCATCCCGGAGTCAAATCACCTTTGTTTGGCTTTCCCAGGGATGCTGTAGAGATCATTAAGCGCATATATCTCCCGTTAAGAGGCGTGACCTTTCCACGTTCGCTAAGCTGCTGTCAAATCACAACACGGGAACCGCTGGCACAATCAGAACTCGTTACGTATTTCTGAAGGAGGGACTTCATAGAATAAAGGAAGTCATCAGCCGTTTTTAGGACAGTGAAAACAGCGGTGTACAGATAAGTAAATTGTGTTAAAGATACTTTTTTTTTTTACACGCGAAACATGAACACATGTTATATTGCACACTGTAAACACAATCAAAGCTTCAAAAAAACACGAAGAACGGGACCTTTAAAGTACTAAACAGATTTGTGTAGATCAAGTAATTTGGTGAATTAACATTTCATTTAAGCATTTTTTCATTTAAGGATCTTTTGACGATGACAAACACAGGTTTTTACCATGAATGTAACATTTGTGCATTGTGTAAAACATCTCTGTTTGTTCTACAATGTGCAGCCTTACATTAAAGGCTATAGTAAAAACATGCACTACAGTTCAAAGTTTGCAGTCGATAGGATTTTTTAAAAAGAAGTCTCTTGTGCACACGTAGGGCCCTATATTTTAACGATCTGAGCACATGGTCTGAAGCACATGACGCAGGAGCACTTAGGGCGTGTGAATCCACTTTTGCCAGTTTAATGACAGAAAAAAACAGTCAGTGTGCCAGGCGCATGGTCCAAAAAGGTCGTACCTAGTCTCTTAACTCCTTCCCAGCGTTTAAAAAAGAAAAGTTGCCAGCCAGCACCAGGGTTTTTGATCATTTTCACAAAAATGTAATGGCCCATAGAATATTTTGTTGTATGAATATCAGAACATGCAATATATCAAAAGAAAGAGCAGAACCTCTGCTTAAACAAAAACCACAACAAATAAAAAGTTTTATTCTAGCTTCATGCATTAATTTTTTATCAATACTTAAATATGGGTAAGTTTCATTAAAAAAACAACCTTTTGAACAAAAGCTGAGTTTTTGTCAAAGACTACACCCAGATCAGATTCAGAGCGATGATCAAAGAGTAGATCGAGTCCATCAGAGTTTTCATTCAGTAACATTAGGAAGTTTTGATCTATATTCAGATGTTGGTGATCACGGTAATTTACATATGCATCTGCTTACATACGATTTCTTGTTTTTTTGCGTCTTCTTCGCTTGTGTATTGATCAGGAGATTCAGTACTCATTCAGAAGATGCATAATAGCGCCCCCTAACGTATAACAGTGAAAACACGGAAACCCGGAAAATTCTGTGTTTGGCGGGGAAGCGTTTTCTCACAAAGAATGGAAAATTCTGTGTTTGGCGGGGAAAGAGTTAATGAGTCGTGGGTGTGTTTTGTGCGTAACGTGCAATAAACCAATCAGAGTCTCATCTCCAATTCCCTTTAAAAGCCAGTTGAGCTGCCCCACTTTATATTAGGTGTCCTTAACTACTATGTACCTACATAAAAAAATAAGTACATTATACTTACTGTGTTCAAATTGTATTGCAAAAAACCTTTGCTGATATTGAGGTGGATACGGGTAAAGTTATGGACAGGTGTGGTCGTATGGGTAAGTTTAAGGGTAGGGTTAGGTGTAAGGGAAGGGTCAGCAGAAATTAATTACAGATGTAATTACATGCAGACATTTTTAAAAATGTAAGTACAATATAAAAACATGTATGAACTTGTACACAATAATTGCAATGTATCAAATAATTAATTAAAATGTTAGTACATAGTAGTTAAGTACACCTAATATAAAGTGGGTCCAGTTGAGCTCCCACCATGGTGCATTCGTTATTTACATGGTGGAATTTGCGAGCGGAAAAACTGAACGCTTCTCCAGAGAGGAATCCTTTTATTTTTTTATATTTAAAAATGTTTGTGTGCTTCTGCGCATCCCTGTGTGTGTAATAAGCCGAGCGCACGCAAGTTGTGCACCCACCTATAGGCACATATTACTAAAGCAGCCTTTAAATAACACAAAAAATACTGTGTTTTTGTTGGTCAATGGCGCAGTCGTTTTCAGTTCCTCAAAATAGCACAATGCGCCTGAACACACCTCGTTGTCAGACCAGCATGCCCGTGGGTGAACAGATGGGCGCGAGTGCATTTGCTGTTTAAACAACGTGGCGCTGGACGTGAAAATGATAACTTCGTCAGACTGAAACTAGCTGTAATCAAAGCTGAATTTTTTTCAGCATCATTAATCCAGTCTTTAGTGTCATAAGATCCTTCTGATTTGCTGCTCAAAAAACATTTCTTATTATTATCAACGTTGAAAACAGTTGTGCTGCTTCATATTTTTGTGGAAACCATGATATATATATATATATATATATATATATATATATATATATATATATATATATATATATACACAGTCGAACCAAAATTTATTCAGACACCTTCAATTTCTCACATTATCGCAGTTTATTCACTATAGTTTAGAAAATGGTAATAAAATATGTCAAGATCTCAGAGTTAAACTGTGTCAGAACAAATTCATCTTGATAATGTCAGATAACTTTGATAGAAATGTATGTAAGGGATTAAAATCAACCAATCAGCTGTTAAATTTAAGTACACAATTAGATCAACCAATGACCAAGCAATGCTTCATTTTGTTCAGTCTGTGGAGTAAAAGGTCGCATTAGCAATTAAAGAAAAAACACTTCAGCAAAACATGGTCATGTCAAAGTGTCTGAATCATTTTGGTCCCAAATTTGTATACATTTTACTGGTAGTCCACTGTATTAATTTCTTTTGGGTATAATATGTCACAGTTTACTTTATTGTGCTATCCTCATGTACATAAATGAACTATAGTGTCCTGCACCCACTAGTAAAAAAATATATCTGATGTCTGAATAAGTTTTGGTTTGACTATATATAATTTTGTTGTTTTGTTTTTGTAAAAATTGTCTCTTTTGATAACTTTAATGAAACCTTGCTGTATGAATTTTTTTCTTTTTTTTTTCTTAAAAATGATTTTGATGGTCGACTTTAGTCATTCTACTAACTATAAGTAACTTTGTCATGTCAACTAACTCTCATTGTAGCCACATGTTAACTAACCATATTAGTATTAGTAGACTGTGTTAGACTGTTAGTTTAGGATTCAGGTTAGTAAAATGGGTTGACATGTACTTGCAAAGTTACTTTATATTCAGTAGAATGTCTTTTGGGGAGCATCAAAATAAAGTGTTACCATTTCTTTAACAACAACAACAAAAATGACTACAAACATTTGAACTGTAGTGTACATAATTTTTTTTTAATCAAAACTGTCTTTGTGTGTCTAATATGACTGAAGATGTCTTCCTCCTCCTCATGCAGTAACGTCTCTGTAGCTCAGATCTGCACAGACGGGGAGTGAAGGAGATTTAACCTCATATCTGTGCAAACGACCGCGGGAGTGTGTGCAGGATATACGGCATTATGATAAACCACTGAATCCCTCATAGCGTTACCTTAACTCACCTCTCGTGTCAGTGTATCATGTAAGAAGTGGCGCTGTAAACATGCATGCTCCTTTAACAATGACCTATAAAACACACAAACACAGTGATCCAACAGTCACCTCACATGTAGGTTACAATAATGACCATTACATACTGACACACATTCAGTCAGACTCCAGCTGGCTGGCTCTCAGGCAAAGCATGATGGCTTTGTCTGTGTGTGTATATATATATATATATATAAAAATATACAGGGCTCGACATTAAGCTTGTTCACGTGAAGGACAAGTAAATCTGTCATTCATTTGTCCGAGTAAAAAAATTGCTTGTCCGGAAAAAAATTGATTTTTTTTTGTGTGTTGTAAATAAAATTTATTCTGAAGCAATATTCTCACCAGTGTTCAATCAGCTTTGACATATTTAAATCTGCATATTTGTGATATTTGTACCTTTTATAAAGGGCATTTTTCCTCTAATCGTATTAAATATAGGCTATGCTTCAGCTCTCATTTTATATTCTTAAATTTGATCAATAAATTAAATTAGAAGAAAACACTATAGGGCTGTTACCACTGAAAAATGATAACTGCATTAAATAATGTTATGAGATTGTTTTAAATATTGTTTGAATATACAAATAAAAGTTGGAAAGAATGTTTAAACATGAAACTAAAACGCCAGTAGGTGGCGGCAGGTGACACGCTGAATCATTCACTAACACGCTGTTGCGGTGACATGCGTTCTGCTGTGATCTTTGTTTGGAACTATTTTCGCTGCTGAAATAGAACAAAAACACTCAATATTGCATCTAAAATGTAAGTGGCTTAATGTTAATACTTGTTTATAGAACTGTCATATGAAATCAGTGTCATTTTCAGTCGTGATGTTATTCAGGAAAACAGCACTCTTGGTAATGTGAGGTTGCAACTGTATCATTTGTTATAAATATAAATAAACTCAACATTTCTACATTTTTATGGCAGTATGTTAACTGAGTTTCTCCGTGTGAGCGGTGCACATTTGTTTAGATTTCTCCTCGATTTCAACGTTATAGTTACCGTCAGTTCATTACACATTATATATTATTATCCACTATCGATCGCCACTTACACTAATGAATGCAGAATCATTCTTGCATTTTGGTTATTCCCTAGTTATTTTTTGTTATTGACGTTTTAATCAGCTAAAATTCTCTTTCACTTGCCCCTTCAAAAAATCCACTTGTCCCGGACAAGCGTTAATGTCGAGCCCTGAATATATATATATATATATATATATATATATATATATATATATATATATATATATATATATATATATATATATATATATATATATATATATATATATATATATATATATATATATATATATATATATATATATATATATACAGTGAGGAAAATAAGTATTTGAACACCCTGCTATTTTTCAAGTTCTCCCACTTGGAAATCATGGAGGGGTCTGAAATTGTCATCGTAGGTGCATGTCCACTGTGAGAGACATAATCTAAAAAAAAAATCCAGAAATCACAATATATGATTTTTTAACTATTTATTAGTTTGATACAGCTGCAAATAAGTATTTGAACACCTGTCTATCAGCTAGAATTCTGACCCTCAAAGACCTGTTAGTCTGCCTTTAAAATGTCCACCTCCACTCCATTTATTATCCTAAATTAGATGCACCTGTTTGAGGTTGTTAGCTGCATAAAGACACCTGTCCACCCCATACAATCAGTAAGAATCCAACTACTAACATGGCCAAGACCAAAGAGCTATCGAAAGACACTAGAGACAAAATTTTACACCTCCACAAGGCTGGAAAGGGCTACGGGGATATTGCCTAGCAGCTTGGTGAAAAAAGGTCCACTGTTGGATCAATCATTAGAAAATGGAAGAAGCTAAACACGACTGTCAATCTCCCTCGGACTGGGGCTCCATGCAAGATCTCACCTCGTGGGGTCTCAATGATCCTAAGAAAGGTGAGAAATCAGCCCAGAACTACACGGGAGTAGCTGGTCAATGACCTGAAAAGAGCTGGGACCACCGTTTCCAAGGTTACTGTTGGTAATACACTAAGACGTCATGGTTTGAAATCATGCATGGCACGGAAGGTTCCCCTGCTTAAACCAGCACATGTCAAGGCCCGTTTTAAGTTTGCCAATGACCATTTGGATGATCCAGAGTCATGAGAGAAAGTCATGTGGTCAGATGAGACCAAAATACAACTTTTTGGTCATAATTCCACTAAACGTGTTTGGAGGAAGAAGAATGATGAGTACCATCCCAAGAACACCATCCCTACTGTGAAGCATGGGGGTGGTAGCATCATGCTTTGGGGGTGTTTTTCTGCACATGGGACAGGGCGACTGCACTGTATTAAGGACAGGATGACCGGGGCCATGTATTGCGAGATTTTGGGGAACAACCTCCTTCCCTCAGTTAGAGCATTGAAGATGGGTCGAAGGTTGGGTCTTCCAACATGACAATGACCTGAAGCACACAGCCAGGATAACCAAGGAGTGGCTCTGTAAGAAGCATATCAAGGTTCTGGCGTGGCCTAGCCAGTCTCCAGACCTAAACCCAATAGAGAATCTTTGGAGGGAGCTCAAACTCCGTGTTTCTCAGCGACAGGCCAGAAATCTGACTGATCTAGAGAAGATCTGTGTGGAGGAGTGGGCCAAAATCCCTCCTGCAGTGTGTGCAAACCTGGTGAAAAACTACAGGAAACGTTTGACCTCTGTAATTGCAAACAAAGGCTACTGTACCAAAGGCTAGTGTTCAAATACTTATTTGCAGCTGTATCATACAAATAAATAGTTAAAAAATCATACATTGTGATTTCTGGATTTTTTTTTTTTTTAGATTATGTCTCTCACAGTGGACATGCACCTACGATGACAATTTCAGACCCCTCCATGATTTCTAAGTGGGAGAACTTGCAAAATAGCAGGGTGTTCAAATACTTATTTTCCTCACTGTATATATATATATATATATATATATACATATATATATATATATATATATATATATATATATATATATATACATATATATATATATATATATATATATATATATATACATATATATATATATATATATATATATATATATATATATATACATATATATATATATATATATACATATATATATATATATATATATATATATATATATATATATATATATATATATATATATATATATATATATATATATATATATATATATATATATATATATATATATATATTGCACTTGTCAACTCCATCAGCTTACAGTGCATCCGGAAAGTATTCACAGCTTCACTTTTTCCTTTTTCCACTTTAGCCTGATTACAAAATGGATGAAAGTAATTATTTTCCTCAAAATTCTACAAACAATACCCCATAATGGCAACGTGAAAGAAGTTTGTTTGAAATCTTTGCAAATTTATTCAAAATGAAAAACGAAAAAAGTCACATGTACATAAGTATTCACAGCCTTTGCCATGACACTAAAAATTGAGCTCAGGTGCTCCAGTTTCCACTGATTATCCTTGAGACGTTCCTAAAAGTTGATTTTTAGGAAAGGCACACACCTGTCTATATAAGGTCCCACAGTTAACAGTGCATGTCAGAGCACAAACCATGCCATGGAATCCAAGGAATTGTCTGTAAACCTCCGAGACAGGATTGAAGGTCCCAATGTTCACAATGGCTTCCATCATCTGTAAATGGAACCACCAGGACTCTTCCTAGAGCTGGCTGCCCGGCCAGAGTGATCGGGGGAGAAGGGCCTTAGTCAGGGAGGTGACCAAGAACCTGATGGCCACTCTGACAGAGCTCCAGTGTTTCTCTGTGAAGAGAGGAGAACCTTCCAGAAGAACAATCATCTCTGTTAAAGGCACATGACAGCCCGCTTGGAGTTTGCCAAATGGCACCTGAAGGACTCTCAGACCACACTCTAAAAATAATTCAGCGGCTTAGTAAATATCACCGTAATACTTAACTTTATTAACTCAATAAAATCTCTGAATATCATTTTCTTGATGGTTTGGGTTGAACATGCCAAATAATTGACAACAAACGCCACACACTCCGGGCGAATAGAACATTAGATGGCTCCGGTAAGACCAGAGGTGGTGGATTGTGCATTTACATTAACAAAGCTTGGTGCACAAACTCTGCTATTGTTGGGAGTCATTGTTCAGCTAACATTGAGTTTCTCATGGTTAAATGTAGACCGTTTTATCTACCGCGGGAGTTCACTTCCACCATTATCACTGCAGCCTATATTCCCCTGGATGCTGATGCCAAGCTTGCTATGAAAGAACTTCACGCAGCCATCAGTAAACAACAGACTGATCACCCGGAAGCTGCGTTTATTGTTGCAGGTGACTAATCACTCAAACTTAAAGTCAGTGCTACCCAAGTTTCACCAGCATGTTTCCTGTCACACCAGAGGAAACAAAACCTTAGATAATGTTTACACAAACATGGCTGGAGCTTACGTTGCAACACCCCTCCCCCACCTGGGACAGTCAGATCACCTTTCTTTGTTCCTCACCCCCAAATATGCACCCCTCATCAACCGTGTGAAGCCATCAGTGAAGACCATCAAGGTGTTGCCTGCGGGGGCAGATTACACTCTCCAGGAAAGGTTTCTAAACACAGACTGGAGTATGTTTGCTTCTCAGGCCACCAGTGGCGCTCACACGGACATTGACTCCTACACCTCCTCTGTATTGGATCATATCAATACCACCATTGACAGTGTTACAACCCAGAAACAGATCACCACATACCCAAATCAGAAGCCTTGGATGAACAAGGAAGTGCGACTCCTGTTGAAGTCACGCAACACTGCCTTCAGATCAGGAGATGCACAAGCCTACAGCACATCTAGAGCAAACCTGAAGAGGGGCATCAAAAAGGCCAAGCACTGCTACAAGCTAAAGATAGAGGGACACTTTTCCAACTCTGACCCTCGACGCATGTGGCAGGGCATTCAGGCCATCAGTGACTACAAACCCACCCACTCCACCCCCGCAGCCACTGATGTCAACTTCCTGAACGAGCTAAATTACTTTTATGCTCGCTTTGAAAGAGACAACAGAGAAATTGCCACCAAGCTCAAACCCTCAGCTGACCATCCACCAATCACAGTCTCCTCCACAGATGTCTGCAAGGCACTGAGCCGGATCAGCGCACACAAGGCTGCTGGACCAGACAACATCCCTGGACGTGTTCTCAGGGCATGTGCGGAGCAGCTCGCTGGGGTTTTTACAGACATTTTCAACCTGTCTCTTGCCCAAGCAGCTGTACCATCATGCTTTAAACGCACTTCCATTGTGCCAGTGCCAAAACACTCCAGCCCGAGGTGCCCTAATGACTACCGCCCGGTAGCACTCACACCCATCGTTATGAAGTGCTTTGAGCAGCTGGTCCTGGAACACCTAAAAGACTCTCTACCATCCACATTGGACTCACACCAGTTTGCCTACCGCAGCAATAGGAGCACAGAGGATGCAGTTTCCATGGCACTGCACTCTGTGCTCACTCATCTGGACAATAAGAACACTTATGCACGCATGCTGTTTGTTGACTTCAGCTCAGCATTCAACACTGTCATCCCAACCAAGTTAATAGCCAAACTTGGAGACCTGGGCATCAAAACCTCAATGTGTAATTGGATTTTGGACTTCCTAACTGACAGACCCCAGAATGTTCGATCAGGATTCACCTGCTCCACGTCCATCACACTTAACACTGGTGTACCACAGGGCTGTGTGCTAAGTCTGTTTCTCTACTCCCTCTTCACCTCCGACTGCAAGCCTGTGTATGGATCTAATTCCATCGTCAAGTTTGCGGACGACACTATGGTGATTGGGCTAATCAGCAACAACGATGAGACTGCCTATAGGGAGGAGATCCAGCACCTGGCCACATGGTGCGCTGATAATAACCTGCTCCTCAACACCACCAAAACGAAGGAGCTCATCGTGGACTTCAGGAAAGAGTCAAGAGGCACACACGACACCATCCACATCAATGGAATGGCTGTTGAGCGTGTCTCCAGTTTCAAGTTCCTGGGGATCCACATCTTGGCGGACAAGTCGTGGACAACCAACACCTCCAGCCTGGTCAAGAAGGCTCACCAGCGCCTCTTCTTCCTGAGGACACTGAGGAAGAATCAGCTCTCCTCGGCTATCCTGGTGAACTTCTATCGCTGTGCAATAGAAAGCATCCTGACCAACTGTGTCGCAGTATGGTGTGGGAGCTGCTCTGTTGCGGAGCGCAAGGCACTGCAGCGGGTGGTGAAAAATACCCAGCGCATCACAGGGGCTCCACTACCTGCCATCGAGCACATCCAGAGGAAACGCTGTCTGCATCGAGCTTGCAGCATCCTTAAGGACTCCTCTCACCCAGCCCACAGACTGTTTTCTCTCCTGCCCTCCGGCAGGCGTTTCAGGATCCTCCGGACCAGGACCAGCAGACTTAAGAACAGTTTTTTCCCCAGAGCTGTCTCTTTATTGAACTCGAACCCCCCTTGATCCAGTCCCTCATATACTGCTAACTCTCCTCTCCTACCTCACATCTGCCTTATTTGCACTACTGGAATGTTAATTTGCACTACAAACTGTTTATTACAGTAACAACTGTTTACATATGCATCTTGCACTGCCATATCTTAATTGGATTATGCTCATTTGCACTGCTGACTGTATTTATAGTACCAACTGTTTACATTTGCATTTTGCACCGTACTTCTAACTGTAATATGTAACCACTTTCCACTGCACTTTTTCACTTTTTTTTTTCGGATAGCTTCTGTCCATACTTTATTGCACTACCTTAATCCATTGCTATATTCCTCATCTTAGCCTAACATATCATTGTATACCTATATCTGTAAAATTATGTTTATAGTAACAACCATCTCTATATATATATTTATATTCAGTACATATGCACTTGTTCATCCATTGTATATCCTGCACTTATGCAACCACTGTATATCCTGCACTTGCTGCTTTTGCACTTCTGGTTAGACCTAAACTGCATTTCGTTGCCTTGTATCTGTACTTGTGTAATGACAATAAAGTTGACAGTGTCTGTCATTTTCATGACAGGTTTATTTAACATGCATGAAATAATCAAGACATCACTAACAGGTTAAGTAGAATATAATGAGGCTAATAAAGAGCATATATTTAGTGAAAGAGTAGATTTCTCTAATGAATACTATTCTGTGGACACTGAATGACTGCCTGAGGTAACTTAAATGTGATGCTAACGTTACATGACATTGTTTAGTTTACAAGCAGTTATATTGACTTTCCGCCGTTGAAACACTGATTTAGCGATTACATAACATATTATACATGACAGTAAGTTGTAATGTATCCTCAGCATGTATACGCCCGCTTGAATTGTGATCAGTGATCAGTCACGCCACATAGAGCGTCAAAACGGCATTTATTGTTTGAATTTGGTGATAAAATGGACTGAATACTTAATATGTTTGTGTGGGAACTCGGATTGAAGTGTGTTGCGCGCTTAAAACAAGCCTGTGAACTGTTAAAGATTGCACTCGGAAACCATTCGGTACAGGCGTGCACCGAACCGAAAGCCCTGTTCCGAAACGGTTCGGTACGAATACGTGTACCGTTACACCCCTAGAAAACAAGATTTTTTTTGTAATGAAACTTTTGATTCCAAATTGCCACTGATCTGACTACTTTCTCAAGTGACATCAAGCCCTGTCATTTTACTGTACTGTACATTTAAAGCTGTTTTTTTCCCTTCAGGTGTGATTATACACCTATCCTTCTCAATGTTTCTTTTTATTATTTCCATAACCTGAATAATCAAGGATAATCAATCTATGTATCTCTTTCTCTGCTTTCGTATATTTAGTTTAAAGATGATTGTAATTCTGTGTGATCTTATAATTTTATATATTTAGTTTAAGGATGATGATTTTGGAGTTTTAAATCTAGTCTCCTCAGCTGCCTGTTCTGACCTCCATCCGGGATGTATGTCTCTCTCTGGTGAAGGAGAACTATGGCTGTATCTTTGTTTGGGTATTGGGTGTTCTCTTTATAAAAGTCAGAATCCGCTGACACTAACTAGAGTGTGATGCCCTAGTGCTTGTATGTGTGTCGATTCACATGTTCTGTTCAGGTTTGTTGGAGCTATCTGATCTGGGCCTGACCCCCCTCCCGACATGCAGGCGCCCTTTACGGTGTCCGAGGCCAATCTTACCCATCTGGGAGGGGTGTTGCGACAAGCATCCTGACTAAACGACGCCATTCCTGCACATGTGTGACAAATGTTTAGGCTTTTAGGTCTCTGTAGCCAATCAAGGCTAATCAATGTCCTTGTAACCAGCATAACTGGGCAAAATTCTCTGTAAGGAAGAGTCTGGCCTGCGATTCCACGAGAGCCTGACGCTGGCTTCTGCTGATGAAACTGCAAACTATTCTTCAGTAAATTTTTCTTTAATTAATCTAACTCCTGACTCTTGGTCTTCATTTTTCACTACTGGTCCTGGGTCCTAAACTGTTACCCCAACAGGTGAGATTGAATGACTTTAATGGATGTTTTGGAAAAACGTTTAATCTCAGGCAGGACGCCAACTAGAGCGACAGCACCACAGACATCCAGGAGCTCAGTTCTCTGTCTGCTGAGTTCTGAGAAAGATGATGTCCTCACTTCAGTCTGATTCAGGAGAAAGACAGAGGGAGATGGGGGGTCATCCGGTTACTAGGCCAGACCTGGCGAGGTGGAGCTCCTGTATCGCTTTATCTCTGTGCGTCAGTGAGGAGTACGGAAGCAGAGGGACCAAAATAGATTTCTACAAAAAAACAAGCACAACAAGATTACATTTAAATACACAGACACTGACTGAAGGAGCACTGGAGCAAACTCAAAAGAGCTATTGAACCCCATACATTCACTACATTATTACAAAAAAATCTCAAATAAATGGTCATTGTTTGTCCATTGTGAGTAATTTTAAAATCACACACAAAGAATCTATATTTCTTTATTAAAAAAGAAGAAATAAATGTAATAATAAAAAAGTGAAGATGTACTTGCACAGTTGTACCACTAAATGGCATAATATCTGCCTTGACAAGACTGAGGTCTATACTGTTGAAAAGTGGGTGTGATTTAGGTTTTGGAAAAAAACGTTGGGTTACCTTGTCAATTGAAGGTTGTCACATGACTCCGTGCCACATTTTCATTTTGGTGGCTCAGACAGTTGCATGTATTATGAAGACAGACCAACATGGAAAGAAACATAGAAGACGAGAATCAGAAATAAAGTGATTTTCTGATGATGTATAAAAATTACACTATATCTAAAATGTTGGTGACTGAACTTGTTAATTTAATATTGTCACATGATGACTACATTTACCATTGTATCTCAAAAAAAGACTTTATATCTCACAATTCTGACTTTATACACACAATTCTGACTTTATATCTCAAAATTCTGACTTTATATCTCACAATTCTGACTTTATATCTCAAAATTCTGACTTTATATCTCACAATTCTGACTTTATATCTCACAATTCTCACTTTAAATCACACAGTTCTGACTTTATATCTCAAAATTCTGACTTTATATCTCACAATTCTGACTTTATACACACAATTCTGACTTTATATCTCACAATTCTGACTTTATACACACAATTCTGACTTTATATCTCAAAATTCTGACTTTATATCACAATTCTGACTTTATATCTCAAAATTCTGACTTTATATCTCACAATTCTGACTTTATATCTCACAATTCTCATTTAATATCTCACAATTCTGACTTTATATCTCACAATTCTGACTTTATATCTCACAATTCTGACTTTATATCTCACAATTCTGACTTTATATCTCACAATTCTGACTTTATACACAAAATTCTGACTTTATACACACAATTCTGACTTTATATCACACAATTCTCATTTAATATCTCACAATTCTGACTTTATATCTCACAATTCTGACTTTATACCTCACAATTCTGACTTTATATCTCACAATTCTGACTTTATATCTCACAATTCTGACTTTATATCTCACAATTCTGACTTTATATCTCACAATTCTCACTTTATACACAAAATTCTGACTTTATATCACACAATTCTCACTTTAAATCACACAATTCTGACTTTATATCTCACAATTCTCACTTTATATCTCACAATTCTCACTTTATGTTAATTTAACATATCTGATATGTTACATAATTATGTATCTGAACTTGTTAATTTAATATTGTCACATGATGACTTACATTTACCATTGTGTCGGCTCAAACGGTGAGATGTATCTCAAAAAAGACTTTATATCTCACAATTCTGACTTTATATCTCACAATTCTGACTTTATACACAAAATTGTGACTTTATACAGACAATTCTGACTTTATATCACACAATTCTCACTTTAAATCACACAATTCTGACTTTATATCTCACAATTCTGACTTTATATCTCAAAATTCTGACTTTATACACAAAATTCTGACTTTATATCGACTTTATACACAAAATTCTGACTTTATACACAAAATTCTGACTTTATACACACAATTCTGACTTTATATCACACAATTCTCATTTAATATCTCACAATTCTGACTTTATATCACACAATTCTCATTTAATATCTCACAATTCTGACTTTATATCTCACAATTCTGACTTTATATCTCACAATTCTGACTTTATATCGACTTTATACACAAAATTCTGACTTTATACACAAAATTCTGACTTTATACACACAATTCTGACTTTATATCACACAATTCTCATTTAATATCTCACAATTCTGACTTTATATCACACAATTCTCATTTAATATCTCACAATTATCACTTTATATCTCACAATTCTGACTTTATACACACAATTCTGACTTTATATCTCAAAATTCTGACTTTATATCTCACAATTCTGACTTTATATCTCACAATTCTCATTTAATATCTCACAATTCTGACTTTATATCTCACAATTCTGACTTTATACCTCACAATTCTGACTTTATATCTCACAATTCTGACTTTATATCTCACAATTCTGACTTTATATCTCACAATTCTGACTTTATACACAAAATTCTGACTTTATACACACAATTCTGACTTTATATCACACAATTCTCATTTAATATCTCACAATTCTGACTTTATATCTCACAATTCTGACTTTATACCTCACAATTCTGACTTTATATCTCACAATTCTGACTTTATATCTCACAATTCTGACTTTATATCTCACAATTCTGACTTTATATCTCACAATTCTCACTTTATACACAAAATTCTGACTTTATATCACACAATTCTCACTTTAAATCACACAATTCTGACTTTATATCTCACAATTCTCACTTTATATCTCACAATTCTCACTTTATGTTAATTTAACATATCTGATATGTTACATAATTATGTATCTGAACTTGTTAATTTAATATTGTCACATGATGACTTACATTTACCATTGTGTCGGCTCAAACGGTGAGATGTATCTCAAAAAAGACTTTATATCTCACAATTCTGACTTTATATCTCACAATTCTGACTTTATACACAAAATTGTGACTTTATACAGACAATTCTGACTTTATATCACACAATTCTCACTTTAAATCACACAATTCTGACTTTATATCTCACAATTCTGACTTTATATCTCACAATTCTGACTTTATATCTCACAATTCTGACTTTATATCGACTTTATACACAAAATTCTGACTTTATACACAAAATTCTGACTTTATACACACAATTCTGACTTTATATCACACAATTCTCATTTAATATCTCACAATTCTGACTTTATATCACACAATTCTCATTTAATATCTCACAATTCTGACTTTATATCTCACAATTCTGACTTTATATCTCACAATTCTGACTTTATATCGACTTTATACACAAAATTCTGACTTTATACACAAAATTCTGACTTTATACACACAATTCTGACTTTATATCACACAATTCTCATTTAATATCTCACAATTCTGACTTTATATCACACAATTCTCATTTAATATCTCACAATTATCACTTTATATCTCACAATTCTGACTTTATACACACAATTCTGACTTTATATCACACAATTCTGACTATATAAACAATTCTGAATTTATACACACAATTCGGACTTTATACACACAATTCTGACTTTGTACACACAATTCTGACATTATACACACAATTCTGACTTTATATCGACTTTATACACTAGGGCTGGGACGGTATGGATTTTTTCTTACCGCGGTTGAAAAGCAAGAAATTCCCGCGGTTCAGCGGTAAACCGCTTTAAAGGGCTCCCGCTCGACTTTCGCGCACAGCCGCTCACACACACACCAGCGCAGGCAATTGAACATAATAAGGAACATGTTTATTTTACATTTATTTTTTCACGTTTAGAACAGGAACAATTAGAACAGAAATGGAATGATATCTGAAAAAAAAAGTGCTGGCAAAACGAAATCTATAGAACATGGTTTACATCACAGCCTTCATATTTTGCTGAGAGAGCAGATCAGATCACGACTGACAGATCTGAAGATGGAACAGCATAAACAAAGACAAACAAACACATTTTTATTTATCGGTATTGATCAGTAATGTATATTTATTTGTTTATTTATTTCCAATATTTTTAATTTCAGATTACAGTCGTCGTCATCAAACAATCACTTAAACTATAATGACTTTCGCGCACACCCGCCCATATAATATAATATATTATTTATATTTATATTTATAGTAGGCTATTTATATTTTTATATTACATATTTTTAAATATTCAGGCTATTAATTTACATTTACAATTTACATCTTGTGTGCGCTTTTGTCTCAGTGGTTAATGAAGAATAACGAAGGCTCAAGGCTATTTAATTTAACAAAGTGTAGTCACTCACTCGCTGCTCACACTACCTTGATTGTAGCCTATATTATGCTACTTTTATTATTTATATTTATTTTTTATATTTTATAACATTTACATATATTATTTTACGTATCTCGTGTGGTGTGCGCTTTTGTCTCAGTGGTTCAAGGCTATTTAACGAATACTTTTTAGGCTAATGATTGTACATACATACATACATACATACATACATACACATATATATATATATATATATATATATATATATATATATATATATATATATATATATATATATATATATATATATATATATATATATATATATATATATATAGGTCTATATATGTTATTTATATTACATAAATAATTATATAGGCTATATATATAATTATTTATATTTGTTATTTATATTACATAAATAATTTTTTACATATTATATTATTATATTAGGCATATTTTACATATTTATATTAATTTATATATAGGCTATATGCCTCTCGTGTGCGCTTTTGTCTCAGTGGGGCTATTTAACGAAGGCTATTTAATTTAACAAAGTGTCGCTGCTCACACTAGCCTACCGTGATTGTATATTACTTATTATATATATTTATATTATATATGTTTACATATTCATATTAATTTATATATCTCGTGTGCGCTTTTGTCTCAGTGGTTCAAATATTTAACGAAGGCTATTTAATTTAACAAAGTGTCGCACACTACTGTGCTTGTATGCCTGCTAGACGGATATCTTTTTCGATAGCCTTTAAATGAAATTGGAATTTCAGAATCACATAGCCAACTTATATTTAATTGCCTACAATAGATTATTTATTGATTATATTGAATGAAATTTCGCAGGCACAGCTTATTTGTAGTCAATCTTTCCCAAACAGAGTTGAGAGTTAAAACTTACCAGTACTGAGGCAGGTCCAGCTCAGTTTGTTCTTTCTGAAGCCGTGGTTGTTTTTTTTCGGCAGCTATGGGAGAAAGCGGTCACCAGCGGTCGACGCAAACCCATGCGTTCTTCTTCTGCTTTCATGACTTCTATCTCCCTACCCGCTATTGTCGGCTGCGCAACCATGTGAGAGAATTGTGTTAAGCACGTGCAATTAAAACGTGCACGTCCTGCTTATGCGCCTGTATTTTATGCTTTAGTAAAATGAAATTCAAATTATAGGCTAAAAGACATTACACAGGTGGAATGTTATAATGGAACATTGCGCTCCCCAACTCGCGAAAGGTCGGATTTGCTCCATCTTTTGATTACGTTTTGTTTAGAAAACCTTGAATCCATATAAGACACACGTCATTAGATTACACAATCCATGTCATTAGAATCAATGAATCCATGGAATTAGACACAACGTGCACACGTGCAGGCCAATGTTTTTTTTTTTTTTGCGGTGATGGCGGTGACAATCTCAGACCCGCGGTAGGCGTCACGTGACCGCGGTATTGCGGTAATGCGGTAACCGGCCCAGCCCTATTATACACAAAATTCTGACTTTATACACAATTCTGACTTTATACACACAATTCTGACTTTATCACACAATTCTCATTTAATATCTCAAATTTCTGACTTTATATCACACAATTCTGACTTTATACACACAATTCTGACTTTATATCACACAATTCTGACTTTATACACACAATTCTGACTTTATATCACACAATTCTGACTTTATACACACAATTCTGACTTTATATCACACAATTCTGACTTTATACACACAATTCTGACTTTATATCTCACAATTCTGACTTTATACACACAATTCTCACTTTAAATCACACAATTCTGACTTAATACACACAATTCTGACTTTGTACACACAATTCTGACTTTATACACACAATTCTGACTTTATATCGACTTTATACACAAAATTCTGACTTTATACACACAATTCTGACTTTATATCTCACAATTCTGACTTTAAATTGACTTTATACACAATTCTGACTTTATATCACACAATTCTGACTTTATATCTCACAATTCTGACTTTATATCTCACAATTCTGACTTTAAATCACACAATTCGGACTTTATACACACAATTCTGACTTTAAATCACACAATTCTGACTTTGTACACACAATTCTGACTTTATATCGACTTTATACACAAAATTCTGACTTTATACACACAATTCTGACTTTATATCTCACAATTCTGACCTTATATCGACTTTATACACAAAATTCTGACTTTATGTCACACAATTCTGACTTTATATCTCACAATTCTGACTTTAAATTGACTTTATACACACAATTCTGACTTTATATCACACAATTCTGACTTTATATCTCACAATTCTGACTTTATATCTCACAATTCTGACTTTAAATCACACAATTCGGACTTTATACACACAATTCTGACTTTATATCACACAATTCTGACTTTGTACACACAATTCTGACTTTATACACAAAATTCTGACTTTATACACACAATTCTGACTTTAAATCGACTTTATACACACAATTCTGACTTTATATCACATAATTCTGACTTTATATCGACTTTATACACAAAATTCTGACTTTATACACAAAATTCTGACTTTATACACACAATTCTGACTTTATATCACACAATTCTCATTTAATATCTCACAATTCTGACTTTATATCTCACAATTCTGACTTTATACACACAATTCTGACTTTATATCTCACAATTCTGACTTTATATCACAATTCTCACTTTAAATCACACAATTCTGACTTTATACACACAATTCTGACTTTATACACACAATTCTGACATTATACACACAATTCTGACTTTATATCGACTTTATACACAAAGTTCTGACTTTATACACACAATTCTGACTTTAAAACGACTTTATACACACAATTCTGACTTTATATCTCACAATTCTGAATTTATATCTCACAATTCTGACTTTATATCGACTTTATACACAAAATTCTGACTTTATACACAAATTTCTGACTTTATATCTCACAATTCTGACTTTATATCACACAATTCTGACTTTATATCTCACAATTCTCACTTTATACACACAATTCTGACTTTATACACACAATTCTGACTTTATATCACACAATTCTGACTTTATATCGACTTTGTACACACAATTCTGACTTTATATCACATAATTCTGACTTTATATCGACTTTATACACACAATTCTGACTTTATATCTCACAATTCTAACTTTAAATTGACTTTATACACACAATTCTGACTTTATATCACACAATTCTGACTTTATATCTCACAATTCTGACTTTATATCTCACAATTCTGACTTTATATCTCACAATTCTGACTTTATATCACACAATTCTCATTTAATATCTCACAATTATCACTTTATATCTCACAATTCTCACTTTAAATCACACAATTCTGACTTTATACACACAATTCTGACATTATACACACAATTCTGACTTTATATCGACTTTATACACAAAATTCTGACTTTATACACAATTCTGACTTTATACACACAATTCTGACTTTACATTGACTTTATACACAAAATTCTGACTTTATACACACAATTCTGACTTTATCTCACAATTCTGACTTTATATCTCACAATTCTCACTTTATACACACAATTCTCACTTTAAATCACACAATTCTGACTTTATACACAAAATTCTGACTTTATACACAAAATTCTGACTTTATATCGACTTTATACACAAAGTTCTGACTATATCACACAATTCTCATTTAATATCTCAAATTTCTGACTTTATATCTCACAATTCTGACTTTATATCTCACAATTCTCACTTTATACACACAATTCTCACTTTAAATCACACAATTCTGACTTTGTACACACAATTCTGACATTATACACACAATTCTCACTTTATATCGACTTTATACACAAAGTTCTGACTTTATACACACAATTCTGACTTTAAAACGACTTTATACACACAATTCTGACTTTATATCTCACAATTCTGACTTTATATCTCACAATTCTGACTTTATATCGACTTTATACACAAAATTCTGACTTTATACACAAATTTCTGACTTTATATCTCACAATTCTGACTTTATATCACACAATTCTGACTTTATATCTCACAATTCTCACTTTATACACACAATTCTGACTTTATATCACACAATTCTGACTTTATATCGACTTTGTACACACAATTCTGACTTTATATCACATAATTCTGACTTTATATCGACTTTATACACACAATTCTGACTTTATATCTCACAATTCTGACTTTATATCTCACAATTCTGACTTTATATCTCACAATTCTGACTTTATATCTCACAATTCTGACTTTATATCTCACAATTCTGACTTTATATCACACAATTCTGACTTTATATCACACAATTCTGACTTTATATCTCACAATTCTGACTTTATATCTCACAATTCTGACTTTATATCTCACAATTCTGACTTTATATCACACAATTCTCATTTAATATCTCACAATTATCACTTTATATCTCACAATTCTCACTTTAAATCACACAATTCTGACTTTATACACACAATTCTGACATTATACACACAATTCTGACATTATACACACAATTCTGACTTTATATCGACTTTATACACAAAATTCTGACTTTATACACAATTCTGACTTTATACACACAATTCTGACTTTACATTGACTTTATACACAAAATTCTGACTTTATACACACAATTCTGACTTTATATCTCACAATTCTGACTTTATCTCACAATTCTGACTTTATATCTCACAATTCTGACTTTATATCTCACAATTCTGACTTTATATCGACTTTATACACAAAATTCTGACTTTATACACACATTCTGACTATATCACACAATTCTCATTTAATATCTCAAATTTCTGACTTTATATCTCACAATTCTGACTTTATATCTCACAATTCTGACTTTATATCTCACAATTCTCACTTTATACACACAATTCTCACTTTAAATCACACAATTCTGACTTTATACACACAATTCTGACTTTATATCACACAATTCTGACTTTATATCGACTTTGTACACACAATTCTGACTTTATATCACATAATTCTGACTTTATATCGACTTTATACACACAATTCTGACTTTATATCTCACAATTCTGACTTTAAAATGACTTTATACACACAATTCTGACTTTATATCACACAATTTTGACTTTATATCTCACAATTCTGACTTTATATCTCACAATTCTGACTTTAAATCACACAATTCGGACTTTATACACACAATTCTGACTTTAAATCACACAATTCTGACTTTGTACACACAATTCGGACTTTATACACACAATTCTGACTTTAAATCACAATTCTGACTTTGTACACACAATTCGGACTTTATACACACAATTCTGACTTTATATCGACTTTATACACAAAATTCTGACTTTATACACACAATTCTGACTTTATATCTCACAATTCTGACCTTATATCGACTTTATACACAAAATTCTGACTTTATGTCACACAATTCTGACTTTATATCTCACAATTCTGACTTTAAATTGACTTTATACACACAATTCTGACTTTATATCACACAATTCTGACTTTATATCTCACAATCCTGACTTTATATCTCACAATTCTGACTTTAAATCACACAATTCGGACTTTATACACACAATTCTGACTTTATATCACACAATTCTGACTTTGTACACACAATTCTGACTTTATACACAAAATTCTGACTTTATACACACAATTCTGACTTTAAATCGACTTTATACACACAATTCTGACTTTATATCACATAATTCTGACTTTATATCGACTTTATACACAAAATTCTGACTTTATACACAAAATTCTGACTTTATACACACAATTCTGACTTTATATCACACAATTCTCATTTAATATCTCACAATTCTGACTTTATATCTCACAATTCTGACTTTATACACACAATTCTGACTTTATATCTCACAATTCTGACTTTATATCACAATTCTCACTTTAAATCACACAATTCTGACTTTATACACACAATTCTGACATTATACACACAATTCTGACTTTATATCGACTTTACACACACAATTCTGACTTTAAAACGACTTTATACACACAATTCTGACTTTATATCTCACAATTCTGACTTTATATCGACTTTATACACACAATTCTGACTTTATATCACATAATTCTGACTTTATATCGACTTTATACACACAATTCTGACTTTATATCTCACAATTCTGACTTTATCTCTCACAATTCTGACTTTATACACACAATTCTGACTTTATATCTCACAATTCTGACTTTATATCACACAATTCTGACTTTATATCTCACAATTCTGACTTTATACACAATTCTAACTTTATATCACACAATTCTCATTTAATATCTCACAATTCTGACTTTATATCTCACAATTCTGACTTTATACACACAATTCTGACTTTATATCTCACAATTCTGACTTTATATCACACAATTCTGACTTTATATCTCACAATTCTGACTTTATATCGACTTTATACAAAAAATTCTGACTTTATACACAAAATTCTGACTTTATACACACAATTCTCATTTAATATCTCACAATTCTGACTTTATACACAAAAGTCTGACTTTATACACACAATTCTGACTTTATATCACACAATTCTGACTTTATATCTCACAATTCTCACTTTATATCTCACAATTCTGACTTTATATCTCACAATTCTGACTTTATACACACAATTCTGACTTTATATCACACAATTCTCATTTAATATCTCAAATTTCTGACTTTATATCTCACAATTCTGACTTTATATCTCACAATTCTCACTTTATATCTCACAATTATCACTTTATATCTCACAATTCTGACTTTATACACACAATTCTGACTTTATACACACAATTCTGACTTTATATCGACTTTATACACAAAATTCTGACTTTATACACACAATTCTGACTATATAAACAATTCTGACTTTATACACACAATTCGGACTTTATACACACAATTCTGACTTTAAATCACACAATTCTGACTTTGTACACACAATTCTGACTTTATACACACAATTCTGACTTTATATCGACTTTATACACAAAATTCTGACTTTATACACACAATTCTGACTTTATATCTCACAATTCTGACTTTATATCGACTTTATACACAAAATTCTGACTTTATGTCACACAATTCTGACTTTATACACAAAATTCTGACTTTATACACAAAATTCTGACTTTATACACACAATTCTCACTTTATATCTCACAATTCTCACTTTATACACACAATTCTCACTTTATATCTCACAATTCTCACTTTATACACACAATTCTCACTTTAAATCACACAATTCTGACTTTATACACAAAATTCTGACTTTATACACAAAATTCTGACTTTATACACACATTCTGACTATATCACACAATTCTCATTTAATATCTCAAATTTCTGACTTTATATCTCACAATTCTGACTTTATATCTCACAATTCTGACTTTATATCTCACAATTCTCACTTTATACACACAATTCTCACTTTAAATCACACAATTCTGACTTTGTACACACAATTCTGACATTATACACACAATTCTGACTTTATATCGACTTTATACACAAAGTTCTGACTTTATACACACAATTCTGACTTTAAAACGACTTTATACACACAATTCTGACTTTATATCTCACAATTCTGACTTTATATCTCACAATTCTGACTTTATATCGACTTTATACACACAATTCTGACTTTATACACAAATTTCTGACTTTATATCTCACAATTCTGACTTTATATCACACAATTCTGACTTTATATCTCACAATTCTGACTTTATACACACAATTCTGACTTTATACACACAATTCTGACTTTATATCACACAATTCTGACTTTATATCGACTTTGTACACACAATTCTGACTTTATATCACATAATTCTGACTTTATATCGACTTTATACACACAATTCTGACTTTATATCTCACAATTCTAACTTTAAATTGACTTTATACACACAATTCTGACTTTATATCACACAATTCTGACTTTATATCTCACAATTCTGACTTTATATCTCACAATTCTGACTTTATATCTCACAATTCTGACTTTATATCACACAATTCTGACTTTATATCTCACAATTCTCACTTTATACACACAATTCTGACTTTATACACACAATTCTGACTTTATATCACACAATTCTGACTTTATATCGACTTTGTACACACAATTCTGACTTTATATCACATAATTCTGACTTTATATCGACTTTATACACACAATTCTGACTTTATATCTCACAATTCTAACTTTAAATTGACTTTATACACACAATTCTGACTTTATATCACACAATTCTGACTTTATATCTCACAATTCTGACTTTATATCTCACAATTATCACTTTATATCTCACAATTCTCACTTTAAATCACACAATTCTGACTTTATACACACAATTCTGACATTATACACACAATTCTGACATTATACACACAATTCTGACTTTATATCGACTTTATACACACAATTCTGACTTTATATCTCACAATTCTGACTTTATATCTCACAATTCTGACTTTATATCTCACAATTCTGACTTTATATCACACAATTCTGACTTTATATCTCACAATTCTCACTTTATACACACAATTCTGACTTTATACACACAATTCTGACTTTATATCACACAATTCTGACTTTATATCGACTTTGTACACACAATTCTGACTTTATATCACATAATTCTGACTTTATATCGACTTTATACACACAATTCTGACTTTATATCTCACAATTCTAACTTTAAATTGACTTTATACACACAATTCTGACTTTATATCACACAATTCTGACTTTATATCTCACAATTCTGACTTTATATCTCACAATTATCACTTTATATCTCACAATTCTCACTTTAAATCACACAATTCTGACTTTATACACACAATTCTGACATTATACACACAATTCTGACATTATACACACAATTCTGACTTTATATCGACTTTATACACAAAATTCTGACTTTATACACAATTCTGACTTTATACACACAATTCTGACTTTACATTGACTTTATACACAAAATTCTGACTTTATACACACAATTCTGACTTTATCTCACAATTCTGACTTTATATCTCACAATTCTCACTTTATACACACAATTCTCACTTTAAATCACACAATTCTGACTTTGTACACACAATTCTGACATTATACACACAATTCTGACTTTATATCGACTTTATACACAAAGTTCTGACTTTATACACACAATTCTGACTTTAAAACGACTTTATACACACAATTCTGACTTTATATCTCACAATTCTGACTTTATATCTCACAATTCTGACTTTATATCGACTTTATACACAAAATTCTGACTTTATACACAAATTTCTGACTTTATATCTCACAATTCTGACTTTATATCACACAATTCTGACTTTATATCTCACAATTCTCACTTTATACACACAATTCTGACTTTATATCACACAATTCTGACTTTATATCGACTTTGTACACACAATTCTGACTTTATATCACATAATTCTGACTTTATATCGACTTTATACACACAATTCTGACTTTATATCTCACAATTCTGACTTTATATCTCACAATTCTGACTTTATATCTCACAATTCTGACTTTATATCTCACAATTCTGACTTTATATCTCACAATTCTGACTTTATATCTCACAATTCTGACTTTATATCACACAATTCTGACTTTATATCACACAATTCTGACTTTATATCTCACAATTCTGACTTTATATCTCACAATTCTGACTTTATATCTCACAATTCTGACTTTATATCACACAATTCTCATTTAATATCTCACAATTATCACTTTATATCTCACAATTCTCACTTTAAATCACACAATTCTGACTTTATACACACAATTCTGACATTATACACACAATTCTGACATTATACACACAATTCTGACTTTATATCGACTTTATACACAAAATTCTGACTTTATACACAATTCTGACTTTATACACACAATTCTGACTTTACATTGACTTTATACACAAAATTCTGACTTTATACACACAATTCTGACTTTATATCTCACAATTCTGACTTTATCTCACAATTCTGACTTTATATCTCACAATTCTGACTTTATATCGACTTTATACACAAAATTCTGACTTTATACACACATTCTGACTATATCACACAATTCTCATTTAATATCTCAAATTTCTGACTTTATATCTCACAATTCTGACTTTATATCTCACAATTCTGACTTTATATCTCACAATTCTGACTTTATATCGACTTTATACACAAAATTCTGACTTTATACACACATTCTGACTATATCACACAATTCTCATTTAATATCTCAAATTTCTGACTTTATATCTCACAATTCTGACTTTATATCTCACAATTCTGACTTTATATCTCACAATTCTCACTTTATACACACAATTCTCACTTTAAATCACACAATTCTGACTTTATACACACAATTCTGACTTTATATCACACAATTCTGACTTTATATCGACTTTGTACACACAATTCTGACTTTATATCACATAATTCTGACTTTATATCGACTTTATACACACAATTCTGACTTTATATCTCACAATTCTGACTTTAAAATGACTTTATACACACAATTCTGACTTTATATCACACAATTTTGACTTTATATCTCACAATTCTGACTTTATATCTCACAATTCTGACTTTAAATCACACAATTCGGACTTTATACACACAATTCTGACTTTAAATCACACAATTCTGACTTTGTACACACAATTCGGACTTTATACACACAATTCTGACTTTAAATCACAATTCTGACTTTGTACACACAATTCGGACTTTATACACACAATTCTGACTTTATATCGACTTTATACACAAAATTCTGACTTTATACACACAATTCTGACTTTATATCTCACAATTCTGACCTTATATCGACTTTATACACAAAATTCTGACTTTATGTCACACAATTCTGACTTTATATCTCACAATTCTGACTTTAAATTGACTTTATACACACAATTCTGACTTTATATCACACAATTCTGACTTTATATCTCACAATCCTGACTTTATATCTCACAATTCTGACTTTAAATCACACAATTCGGACTTTATACACACAATTCTGACTTTATATCACACAATTCTGACTTTGTACACACAATTCTGACTTTATACACAAAATTCTGACTTTATACACACAATTCTGACTTTAAATCGACTTTATACACACAATTCTGACTTTATATCACATAATTCTGACTTTATATCGACTTTATACACAAAATTCTGACTTTATACACAAAATTCTGACTTTATACACACAATTCTGACTTTATATCACACAATTCTCATTTAATATCTCACAATTCTGACTTTATATCTCACAATTCTGACTTTATACACACAATTCTGACTTTATATCTCACAATTCTGACTTTATATCACAATTCTCACTTTAAATCACACAATTCTGACTTTATACACACAATTCTGACATTATACACACAATTCTGACTTTATATCGACTTTACACACACAATTCTGACTTTAAAACGACTTTATACACACAATTCTGACTTTATATCTCACAATTCTGACTTTATATCGACTTTATACACACAATTCTGACTTTATATCACATAATTCTGACTTTATATCGACTTTATACACACAATTCTGACTTTATATCTCACAATTCTGACTTTATCTCTCACAATTCTGACTTTATACACACAATTCTGACTTTATATCTCACAATTCTGACTTTATATCACACAATTCTGACTTTATATCTCACAATTCTGACTTTATACACAATTCTAACTTTATATCACACAATTCTCATTTAATATCTCACAATTCTGACTTTATATCTCACAATTCTGACTTTATACACACAATTCTGACTTTATATCTCACAATTCTGACTTTATATCACACAATTCTGACTTTATATCTCACAATTCTGACTTTATATCGACTTTATACAAAAAATTCTGACTTTATACACAAAATTCTGACTTTATACACACAATTCTCATTTAATATCTCACAATTCTGACTTTATACACAAAAGTCTGACTTTATACACACAATTCTGACTTTATATCACACAATTCTGACTTTATATCTCACAATTCTCACTTTATATCTCACAATTCTGACTTTATATCTCACAATTCTGACTTTATACACACAATTCTGACTTTATATCACACAATTCTCATTTAATATCTCAAATTTCTGACTTTATATCTCACAATTCTGACTTTATATCTCACAATTCTCACTTTATATCTCACAATTATCACTTTATATCTCACAATTCTGACTTTATACACACAATTCTGACTTTATACACACAATTCTGACTTTATATCGACTTTATACACAAAATTCTGACTTTATACACACAATTCTGACTATATAAACAATTCTGACTTTATACACACAATTCGGACTTTATACACACAATTCTGACTTTAAATCACACAATTCTGACTTTGTACACACAATTCTGACTTTATACACACAATTCTGACTTTATATCGACTTTATACACAAAATTCTGACTTTATACACACAATTCTGACTTTATATCTCACAATTCTGACTTTATATCGACTTTATACACAAAATTCTGACTTTATGTCACACAATTCTGACTTTATACACAAAATTCTGACTTTATACACAAAATTCTGACTTTATACACACAATTCTCACTTTATATCTCACAATTCTCACTTTATACACACAATTCTCACTTTATATCTCACAATTCTCACTTTATACACACAATTCTCACTTTAAATCACACAATTCTGACTTTATACACAAAATTCTGACTTTATACACAAAATTCTGACTTTATACACACATTCTGACTATATCACACAATTCTGACTTTATATCTCACAATTCTCACTTTATACACACAATTCTCACTTTAAATCACACAATTCTGACTTTGTACACACAATTCTGACATTATACACACAATTCTGACTTTATATCGACTTTATACACAAAGTTCTGACTTTATACACACAATTCTGACTTTAAAACGACTTTATACACACAATTCTGACTTTATATCTCACAATTCTGACTTTATATCTCACAATTCTGACTTTATATCGACTTTATACACAAAATTCTGACTTTATACACAAATTTCTGACTTTATATCTCACAATTCTGACTTTATATCACACAATTCTGACTTTATATCTCACAATTCTCACTTTATACACACAATTCTGACTTTATACACACAATTCTGACTTTATATCACACAATTCTGACTTTATATCGACTTTGTACACACAATTCTGACTTTATATCACATAATTCTGACTTTATATCGACTTTATACACACAATTCTGACTTTATATCTCACAATTCTAACTTTAAATTGACTTTATACACACAATTCTGACTTTATATCACACAATTCTCATTTAATATCTCAAATTTCTGACTTTATATCTCACAATTCTGACTTTATATCTCACAATTCTGACTTTATATCTCACAATTCTCACTTTATACACACAATTCTCACTTTAAATCACACAATTCTGACTTTATACACACAATTCTGACTTTATATCACACAATTCTGACTTTATATCGACTTTGTACACACAATTCTGACTTTATATCACATAATTCTGACTTTATATCGACTTTATACACACAATTCTGACTTTATATCTCACAATTCTGACTTTAAAATGACTTTATACACACAATTCTGACTTTATATCACACAATTTTGACTTTATATCTCACAATTCTGACTTTATATCTCACAATTCTGACTTTAAATCACACAATTCGGACTTTATACACACAATTCTGACTTTAAATCACACAATTCTGACTTTGTACACACAATTCGGACTTTATACACACAATTCTGACTTTAAATCACAATTCTGACTTTGTACACACAATTCGGACTTTATACACACAATTCTGACTTTATATCGACTTTATACACAAAATTCTGACTTTATACACACAATTCTGACTTTATATCTCACAATTCTGACCTTATATCGACTTTATACACAAAATTCTGACTTTATGTCACACAATTCTGACTTTATATCTCACAATTCTGACTTTAAATTGACTTTATACACACAATTCTGACTTTATATCACACAATTCTGACTTTATATCTCACAATCCTGACTTTATATCTCACAATTCTGACTTTAAATCACACAATTCGGACTTTATACACACAATTCTGACTTTATATCACACAATTCTGACTTTGTACACACAATTCTGACTTTATACACAAAATTCTGACTTTATACACACAATTCTGACTTTAAATCGACTTTATACACACAATTCTGACTTTATATCACATAATTCTGACTTTATATCGACTTTATACACAAAATTCTGACTTTATACACAAAATTCTGACTTTATACACACAATTCTGACTTTATATCACACAATTCTCATTTAATATCTCACAATTCTGACTTTATATCTCACAATTCTGACTTTATACACACAATTCTGACTTTATATCTCACAATTCTGACTTTATATCACAATTCTCACTTTAAATCACACAATTCTGACTTTATACACACAATTCTGACATTATACACACAATTCTGACTTTATATCGACTTTACACACACAATTCTGACTTTAAAACGACTTTATACACACAATTCTGACTTTATATCTCACAATTCTGACTTTATATCGACTTTATACACACAATTCTGACTTTATATCACATAATTCTGACTTTATATCGACTTTATACACACAATTCTGACTTTATATCTCACAATTCTGACTTTATCTCTCACAATTCTGACTTTATACACACAATTCTGACTTTATATCTCACAATTCTGACTTTATATCACACAATTCTGACTTTATATCTCACAATTCTGACTTTATACACAATTCTAACTTTATATCACACAATTCTCATTTAATATCTCACAATTCTGACTTTATATCTCACAATTCTGACTTTATACACACAATTCTGACTTTATATCTCACAATTCTGACTTTATATCACACAATTCTGACTTTATATCTCACAATTCTGACTTTATATCGACTTTATACAAAAAATTCTGACTTTATACACAAAATTCTGACTTTATACACACAATTCTCATTTAATATCTCACAATTCTGACTTTATACACAAAAGTCTGACTTTATACACACAATTCTGACTTTATATCACACAATTCTGACTTTATATCTCACAATTCTCACTTTATATCTCACAATTCTGACTTTATATCTCACAATTCTGACTTTATACACACAATTCTGACTTTATATCACACAATTCTCATTTAATATCTCAAATTTCTGACTTTATATCTCACAATTCTGACTTTATATCTCACAATTCTCACTTTATATCTCACAATTATCACTTTATATCTCACAATTCTGACTTTATACACACAATTCTGACTTTATACACACAATTCTGACTTTATATCGACTTTATACACAAAATTCTGACTTTATACACACAATTCTGACTATATAAACAATTCTGACTTTATACACACAATTCGGACTTTATACACACAATTCTGACTTTAAATCACACAATTCTGACTTTGTACACACAATTCTGACTTTATACACACAATTCTGACTTTATATCGACTTTATACACAAAATTCTGACTTTATACACACAATTCTGACTTTATATCTCACAATTCTGACTTTATATCGACTTTATACACAAAATTCTGACTTTATGTCACACAATTCTGACTTTATACACAAAATTCTGACTTTATACACAAAATTCTGACTTTATACACACAATTCTCACTTTATATCTCACAATTCTCACTTTATACACACAATTCTCACTTTATATCTCACAATTCTCACTTTATACACACAATTCTCACTTTAAATCACACAATTCTGACTTTATACACAAAATTCTGACTTTATACACAAAATTCTGACTTTATACACACATTCTGACTATATCACACAATTCTCATTTAATATCTCAAATTTCTGACTTTATATCTCACAATTCTGACTTTATATCTCACAATTCTGACTTTATATCTCACAATTCTCACTTTATACACACAATTCTCACTTTAAATCACACAATTCTGACTTTGTACACACAATTCTGACATTATACACACAATTCTGACTTTATATCGACTTTATACACAAAGTTCTGACTTTATACACACAATTCTGACTTTAAAACGACTTTATACACACAATTCTGACTTTATATCTCACAATTCTGACTTTATATCTCACAATTCTGACTTTATATCGACTTTATACACAAAATTCTGACTTTATACACAAATTTCTGACTTTATATCTCACAATTCTGACTTTATATCACACAATTCTGACTTTATATCTCACAATTCTGACTTTATACACACAATTCTGACTTTATACACACAATTCTGACTTTATATCACACAATTCTGACTTTATATCGACTTTGTACACACAATTCTGACTTTATATCACATAATTCTGACTTTATATCGACTTTATACACACAATTCTGACTTTATATCTCACAATTCTAACTTTAAATTGACTTTATACACACAATTCTGACTTTATATCACACAATTCTGACTTTATATCTCACAATTCTGACTTTATATCTCACAATTCTGACTTTATATCTCACAATTCTGACTTTATATCACACAATTCTGACTTTATATCTCACAATTCTCACTTTATACACACAATTCTGACTTTATACACACAATTCTGACTTTATATCACACAATTCTGACTTTATATCGACTTTGTACACACAATTCTGACTTTATATCACATAATTCTGACTTTATATCGACTTTATACACACAATTCTGACTTTATATCTCACAATTCTAACTTTAAATTGACTTTATACACACAATTCTGACTTTATATCACACAATTCTGACTTTATATCTCACAATTCTGACTTTATATCTCACAATTATCACTTTATATCTCACAATTCTCACTTTAAATCACACAATTCTGACTTTATACACACAATTCTGACATTATACACACAATTCTGACATTATACACACAATTCTGACTTTATATCGACTTTATACACACAATTCTGACTTTATATCTCACAATTCTGACTTTATATCTCACAATTCTGACTTTATATCTCACAATTCTGACTTTATATCACACAATTCTGACTTTATATCTCACAATTCTCACTTTATACACACAATTCTGACTTTATACACACAATTCTGACTTTATATCACACAATTCTGACTTTATATCGACTTTGTACACACAATTCTGACTTTATATCACATAATTCTGACTTTATATCGACTTTATACACACAATTCTGACTTTATATCTCACAATTCTAACTTTAAATTGACTTTATACACACAATTCTGACTTTATATCACACAATTCTGACTTTATATCTCACAATTCTGACTTTATATCTCACAATTATCACTTTATATCTCACAATTCTCACTTTAAATCACACAATTCTGACTTTATACACACAATTCTGACATTATACACACAATTCTGACATTATACACACAATTCTGACTTTATATCGACTTTATACACAAAATTCTGACTTTATACACAATTCTGACTTTATACACACAATTCTGACTTTACATTGACTTTATACACAAAATTCTGACTTTATACACACAATTCTGACTTTATCTCACAATTCTGACTTTATATCTCACAATTCTCACTTTATACACACAATTCTCACTTTAAATCACACAATTCTGACTTTGTACACACAATTCTGACATTATACACACAATTCTGACTTTATATCGACTTTATACACAAAGTTCTGACTTTATACACACAATTCTGACTTTAAAACGACTTTATACACACAATTCTGACTTTATATCTCACAATTCTGACTTTATATCTCACAATTCTGACTTTATATCGACTTTATACACAAAATTCTGACTTTATACACAAATTTCTGACTTTATATCTCACAATTCTGACTTTATATCACACAATTCTGACTTTATATCTCACAATTCTCACTTTATACACACAATTCTGACTTTATATCACACAATTCTGACTTTATATCGACTTTGTACACACAATTCTGACTTTATATCACATAATTCTGACTTTATATCGACTTTATACACACAATTCTGACTTTATATCTCACAATTCTGACTTTATATCTCACAATTCTGACTTTATATCTCACAATTCTGACTTTATATCTCACAATTCTGACTTTATATCTCACAATTCTGACTTTATATCTCACAATTCTGACTTTATATCACACAATTCTGACTTTATATCACACAATTCTGACTTTATATCTCACAATTCTGACTTTATATCTCACAATTCTGACTTTATATCACACAATTCTGACTTTATATCACACAATTCTCATTTAATATCTCACAATTATCACTTTATATCTCACAATTCTCACTTTAAATCACACAATTCTGACTTTATACACACAATTCTGACATTATACACACAATTCTGACATTATACACACAATTCTGACTTTATATCGACTTTATACACAAAATTCTGACTTTATACACAATTCTGACTTTATACACACAATTCTGACTTTACATTGACTTTATACACAAAATTCTGACTTTATACACACAATTCTGACTTTATATCTCACAATTCTGACTTTATCTCACAATTCTGACTTTATATCTCACAATTCTGACTTTATATCGACTTTATACACAAAATTCTGACTTTATACACACATTCTGACTATATCACACAATTCTCATTTAATATCTCAAATTTCTGACTTTATATCTCACAATTCTGACTTTATATCTCACAATTCTGACTTTATATCTCACAATTCTGACTTTATATCGACTTTATACACAAAATTCTGACTTTATACACACATTCTGACTATATCACACAATTCTCATTTAATATCTCAAATTTCTGACTTTATATCTCACAATTCTGACTTTATATCTCACAATTCTGACTTTATATCTCACAATTCTCACTTTATACACACAATTCTCACTTTAAATCACACAATTCTGACTTTATACACACAATTCTGACTTTATATCACACAATTCTGACTTTATATCGACTTTGTACACACAATTCTGACTTTATATCACATAATTCTGACTTTATATCGACTTTATACACACAATTCTGACTTTATATCTCACAATTCTGACTTTAAAATGACTTTATACACACAATTCTGACTTTATATCACACAATTTTGACTTTATATCTCACAATTCTGACTTTATATCTCACAATTCTGACTTTAAATCACACAATTCGGACTTTATACACACAATTCTGACTTTAAATCACACAATTCTGACTTTGTACACACAATTCGGACTTTATACACACAATTCTGACTTTAAATCACAATTCTGACTTTGTACACACAATTCGGACTTTATACACACAATTCTGACTTTATATCGACTTTATACACAAAATTCTGACTTTATACACACAATTCTGACTTTATATCTCACAATTCTGACCTTATATCGACTTTATACACAAAATTCTGACTTTATGTCACACAATTCTGACTTTATATCTCACAATTCTGACTTTAAATTGACTTTATACACACAATTCTGACTTTATATCACACAATTCTGACTTTATATCTCACAATCCTGACTTTATATCTCACAATTCTGACTTTAAATCACACAATTCGGACTTTATACACACAATTCTGACTTTATATCACACAATTCTGACTTTGTACACACAATTCTGACTTTATACACAAAATTCTGACTTTATACACACAATTCTGACTTTAAATCGACTTTATACACACAATTCTGACTTTATATCACATAATTCTGACTTTATATCGACTTTATACACAAAATTCTGACTTTATACACAAAATTCTGACTTTATACACACAATTCTGACTTTATATCACACAATTCTCATTTAATATCTCACAATTCTGACTTTATATCTCACAATTCTGACTTTATACACACAATTCTGACTTTATATCTCACAATTCTGACTTTATATCACAATTCTCACTTTAAATCACACAATTCTGACTTTATACACACAATTCTGACATTATACACACAATTCTGACTTTATATCGACTTTACACACACAATTCTGACTTTAAAACGACTTTATACACACAATTCTGACTTTATATCTCACAATTCTGACTTTATATCGACTTTATACACACAATTCTGACTTTATATCACATAATTCTGACTTTATATCGACTTTATACACACAATTCTGACTTTATATCTCACAATTCTGACTTTATCTCTCACAATTCTGACTTTATACACACAATTCTGACTTTATATCTCACAATTCTGACTTTATATCACACAATTCTGACTTTATATCTCACAATTCTGACTTTATACACAATTCTAACTTTATATCACACAATTCTCATTTAATATCTCACAATTCTGACTTTATATCTCACAATTCTGACTTTATACACACAATTCTGACTTTATATCTCACAATTCTGACTTTATATCACACAATTCTGACTTTATATCTCACAATTCTGACTTTATATCGACTTTATACAAAAAATTCTGACTTTATACACAAAATTCTGACTTTATACACACAATTCTCATTTAATATCTCACAATTCTGACTTTATACACAAAAGTCTGACTTTATACACACAATTCTGACTTTATATCACACAATTCTGACTTTATATCTCACAATTCTCACTTTATATCTCACAATTCTGACTTTATATCTCACAATTCTGACTTTATACACACAATTCTGACTTTATATCACACAATTCTCATTTAATATCTCAAATTTCTGACTTTATATCTCACAATTCTGACTTTATATCTCACAATTCTCACTTTATATCTCACAATTATCACTTTATATCTCACAATTCTGACTTTATACACACAATTCTGACTTTATACACACAATTCTGACTTTATATCGACTTTATACACAAAATTCTGACTTTATACACACAATTCTGACTATATAAACAATTCTGACTTTATACACACAATTCGGACTTTATACACACAATTCTGACTTTAAATCACACAATTCTGACTTTGTACACACAATTCTGACTTTATACACACAATTCTGACTTTATATCGACTTTATACACAAAATTCTGACTTTATACACACAATTCTGACTTTATATCTCACAATTCTGACTTTATATCGACTTTATACACAAAATTCTGACTTTATGTCACACAATTCTGACTTTATACACAAAATTCTGACTTTATACACAAAATTCTGACTTTATACACACAATTCTCACTTTATATCTCACAATTCTCACTTTATACACACAATTCTCACTTTATATCTCACAATTCTCACTTTATACACACAATTCTCACTTTAAATCACACAATTCTGACTTTATACACAAAATTCTGACTTTATACACAAAATTCTGACTTTATACACACATTCTGACTATATCACACAATTCTGACTTTATATCTCACAATTCTCACTTTATACACACAATTCTCACTTTAAATCACACAATTCTGACTTTGTACACACAATTCTGACATTATACACACAATTCTGACTTTATATCGACTTTATACACAAAGTTCTGACTTTATACACACAATTCTGACTTTAAAACGACTTTATACACACAATTCTGACTTTATATCTCACAATTCTGACTTTATATCTCACAATTCTGACTTTATATCGACTTTATACACAAAATTCTGACTTTATACACAAATTTCTGACTTTATATCTCACAATTCTGACTTTATATCACACAATTCTGACTTTATATCTCACAATTCTCACTTTATACACACAATTCTGACTTTATACACACAATTCTGACTTTATATCACACAATTCTGACTTTATATCGACTTTGTACACACAATTCTGACTTTATATCACATAATTCTGACTTTATATCGACTTTATACACACAATTCTGACTTTATATCTCACAATTCTAACTTTAAATTGACTTTATACACACAATTCTGACTTTATATCACACAATTCTGACTTTATATCTCACAATTCTGACTTTATATCTCACAATTCTGACTTTATATCTCACAATTCTGACTTTATATCACACAATTCTGACTTTATATCTCACAATTCTCACTTTATACACACAATTCTGACTTTATACACACAATTCTGACTTTATATCACACAATTCTGACTTTATATCGACTTTGTACACACAATTCTGACTTTATATCACATAATTCTGACTTTATATCGACTTTATACACACAATTCTGACTTTATATCTCACAATTCTAACTTTAAATTGACTTTATACACACAATTCTGACTTTATATCACACAATTCTGACTTTATATCTCACAATTCTGACTTTATATCTCACAATTATCACTTTATATCTCACAATTCTCACTTTAAATCACACAATTCTGACTTTATACACACAATTCTGACATTATACACACAATTCTGACATTATACACACAATTCTGACTTTATATCGACTTTATACACACAATTCTGACTTTATATCTCACAATTCTGACTTTATATCTCACAATTCTGACTTTATATCTCACAATTCTGACTTTATATCACACAATTCTGACTTTATATCTCACAATTCTCACTTTATACACACAATTCTGACTTTATATCACACAATTCTGACTTTATATCGACTTTGTACACACAATTCTGACTTTATATCACATAATTCTGACTTTATATCGACTTTATACACACAATTCTGACTTTATATCTCACAATTCTAACTTTAAATTGACTTTATACACACAATTCTGACTTTATATCACACAATTCTGACTTTATATCTCACAATTCTGACTTTATATCTCACAATTATCACTTTATATCTCACAATTCTCACTTTAAATCACACAATTCTGACTTTATACACACAATTCTGACATTATACACACAATTCTGACATTATACACACAATTCTGACTTTATATCGACTTTATACACAAAATTCTGACTTTATACACAATTCTGACTTTATACACACAATTCTGACTTTACATTGACTTTATACACAAAATTCTGACTTTATACACACAATTCTGACTTTATCTCACAATTCTGACTTTATATCTCACAATTCTCACTTTATACACACAATTCTCACTTTAAATCACACAATTCTGACTTTGTACACACAATTCTGACATTATACACACAATTCTGACTTTATATCGACTTTATACACAAAGTTCTGACTTTATACACACAATTCTGACTTTAAAACGACTTTATACACACAATTCTGACTTTATATCTCACAATTCTGACTTTATATCTCACAATTCTGACTTTATATCGACTTTATACACAAAATTCTGACTTTATACACAAATTTCTGACTTTATATCTCACAATTCTGACTTTATATCACACAATTCTGACTTTATATCTCACAATTCTCACTTTATACACACAATTCTGACTTTATATCACACAATTCTGACTTTATATCGACTTTGTACACACAATTCTGACTTTATATCACATAATTCTGACTTTATATCGACTTTATACACACAATTCTGACTTTATATCTCACAATTCTGACTTTATATCTCACAATTCTGACTTTATATCTCACAATTCTGACTTTATATCTCACAATTCTGACTTTATATCTCACAATTCTGACTTTATATCTCACAATTCTGACTTTATATCACACAATTCTGACTTTATATCACACAATTCTGACTTTATATCTCACAATTCTGACTTTATATCTCACAATTCTGACTTTATATCTCACAATTCTGACTTTATATCACACAATTCTCATTTAATATCTCACAATTATCACTTTATATCTCACAATTCTCACTTTAAATCACACAATTCTGACTTTATACACACAATTCTGACATTATACACACAATTCTGACATTATACACACAATTCTGACTTTATATCGACTTTATACACAAAATTCTGACTTTATACACAATTCTGACTTTATACACACAATTCTGACTTTACATTGACTTTATACACAAAATTCTGACTTTATACACACAATTCTGACTTTATATCTCACAATTCTGACTTTATCTCACAATTCTGACTTTATATCTCACAATTCTGACTTTATATCTCACAATTCTGACTTTATATCTCACAATTCTCACTTTATACACACAATTCTCACTTTAAATCACACAATTCTGACTTTATACACACAATTCTGACTTTATATCACACAATTCTGACTTTATATCGACTTTGTACACACAATTCTGACTTTATATCACATAATTCTGACTTTATATCGACTTTATACACACAATTCTGACTTTATATCTCACAATTCTGACTTTAAATTGACTTTATACACACAATTCTGACTTTATTTCACACAATTTTGACTTTATATCTCACAATTCTGACTTTATATCTCACAATTCTGACTTTAAATCACACAATTCGGACTTTATACACACAATTCTGACTTTAAATCACACAATTCTGACTTTGTACACACAATTCGGACTTTATACACACAATTCTGACTTTAAATCACACAATTCTGACTTTGTACACACAATTCTGACTTTATACACACAATTCTGACTTTATATCGACTTTATACACAAAATTCTGACTTTATACACACAATTCTGACTTTATATCTCACAATTCTGACCTTATATCGACTTTATACACAAAATTCTGACTTTATGTCACACAATTCTGACTTTATATCTCACAATTCTGACTTTAAATTGACTTTATACACACAATTCTGACTTTATATCACACAATTCTGACTTTATATCTCACAATCCTGACTTTATATCTCACAATTCTGACTTTAAATCACACAATTCGGACTTTATACACACAATTCTGACTTTATATCACACAATTCTGACTTTGTACACACAATTCTGACTTTATACACAAAATTCTGACTTTATACACACAATTCTGACTTTAAATCGACTTTATACACACAATTCTGACTTTATATCACATAATTCTGACTTTATATCGACTTTATACACAAAATTCTGACTTTATACACAAAATTCTGACTTTATACACACAATTCTGACTTTATATCACACAATTCTCATTTAATATCTCACAATTCTGACTTTATATCTCACAATTCTGACTTTATACACACAATTCTGACTTTATATCTCACAATTCTGACTTTATATCACAATTCTCACTTTAAATCACACAATTCTGACTTTATACACACAATTCTGACATTATACACACAATTCTGACTTTATATCGACTTTACACACACAATTCTGACTTTAAAACGACTTTATACACACAATTCTGACTTTATATCTCACAATTCTGACTTTATATCGACTTTATACACACAATTCTGACTTTATATCACATAATTCTGACTTTATATCGACTTTATACACACAATTCTGACTTTATATCTCACAATTCTGACTTTATCTCTCACAATTCTGACTTTATACACACAATTCTGACTTTATATCTCACAATTCTGACTTTATACACAATTCTGACTTTATATCTCACAATTCTGACTTTATATCGACTTTATACACACAATTCTAACTTTATATCACACAATTCTCATTTAATATCTCACAATTCTGACTTTATATCTCACAATTCTGACTTTATACACACAATTCTGACTTTATATCTCACAATTCTGACTTTATATCACACAATTCTGACTTTATATCTCACAATTCTGACTTTATATCGACTTTATACACAAAATTCTGACTTTATACACAAAATTCTGACTTTATACACACAATTCTCATTTAATATCTCACAATTCTGACTTTATACACAAAAGTCTGACTTTATACACACAATTCTGACTTTATATCACACAATTCTGACTTTATATCTCACAATTCTCACTTTATATCTCACAATTCTGACTTTATATCTCACAATTCTGACTTTATACACACAATTCTGACTTTATATCACACAATTCTCATTTAATATCTCAAATTTCTGACTTTATATCTCACAATTCTGACTTTATATCTCACAATTCTCACTTTATATCTCACAATTATCACTTTATATCTCACAATTCTGACTTTATACACACAATTCTGACTTTATACACACAATTCTGACTTTATATCGACTTTATACACAAAATTCTGACTTTATACACACAATTCTGACTATATAAACAATTCTGACTTTATACACACAATTCGGACTTTATACACACAATTCTGACTTTAAATCACACAATTCTGACTTTGTACACACAATTCTGACTTTATACACACAATTCTGACTTTATATCGACTTTATACACAAAATTCTGACTTTATACACACAATTCTGACTTTATATCTCACAATTCTGACTTTATATCGACTTTATACACAAAATTCTGACTTTATGTCACACAATTCTGACTTTATACACAAAATTCTGACTTTATACACAAAATTCTGACTTTATGTCACACAATTCTGACTTTATACACAAAATTCTGACTTTATACACAAAATTCTGACTTTATACACACAATTCTCACTTTATATCTCACAATTCTCACTTTATACACACAATTCTCACTTTAAATCACACAATTCTGACTTTATACACAAAATTCTGACTTTATACACAAAATTCTGACTTTATACACACATTCTGACTATATCACACAATTCTCATTTAATATCTCAAATTTCTGACTTTATATCTCACAATTCTGACTTTATATCTCACAATTCTGACTTTATATCTCACAATTCTCACTTTATACACACAATTCTCACTTTAAATCACACAATTCTGACTTTGTACACACAATTCTGACATTATACACACAATTCTGACTTTATATCGACTTTATACACAAAGTTCTGACTTTATACACACAATTCTGACTTTAAAACGACTTTATACACACAATTCTGACTTTATATCTCACAATTCTGACTTTATATCTCACAATTCTGACTTTATATCGACTTTATACACAAAATTCTGACTTTATACACAAATTTCTGACTTTATATCTCACAATTCTGACTTTATATCACACAATTCTGACTTTATATCTCACAATTCTCACTTTATACACACAATTCTGACTTTATACACACAATTCTGACTTTATATCACACAATTCTGACTTTATATCGACTTTGTACACACAATTCTGACTTTATATCACATAATTCTGACTTTATATCGACTTTATACACACAATTCTGACTTTATATCTCACAATTCTAACTTTAAATTGACTTTATACACACAATTCTGACTTTATATCACACAATTCTGACTTTATATCTCACAATTCTGACTTTATATCTCACAATTCTGACTTTATATCACACAATTCTCATTTAATATCTCACAATTATCACTTTATATCTCACAATTCTCACTTTAAATCACACAATTCTGACTTTATACACACAATTCTGACATTATACACACAATTCTGACATTATACACACAATTCTGACTTTATATCGACTTTATACACAAAATTCTGACTTTATACACAATTCTGACTTTATACACAAAATTCTGACTTTATACACACAATTCTGACTTTATATCTCACAATTCTGACTTTATATCTCACAATTCTGACTTTATATCGACTTTATACACAAAATTCTGACTTTATACACAAAATTCTGACTTTATACACACATTCTGACTATATCACACAATTCTCATTTAATATCTCAAATTTCTGACTTTATATCTCACAATTCTGACTTTATATCTCACAATTCTGACTTTATATCTCACAATTCTCACTTTATACACACAATTCTCACTTTAAATCACGCAATTCTGACTTTATACACACAATTCTGACTTTATATCACACAATTCTGACTTTATATCGACTTTGTACACACAATTCTGACTTTATATCAAATAATTCTGACTTTATATCGACTTTATACACACAATTCTGACTTTATATCTCACAATTCTGACTTTAAATTGACTTTATACACAAAATTCTGACTTTATATCACACAATTTTGACTTTATATCTCACAATTCTGACTTTATATCTCACAATTCTGACTTTAAATCACACAATTCGGACTTTATACACACAATTCTGACTTTAAATCACACAATTCTGACTTTGTACACACAATTCGGACTTTATACACACAATTCTGACTTTAAATCACACAATTCTGACTTTGTACACACAATTCTGACTTTATACACACAATTCTGACTTTATATCGACTTTATACACAAAATTCTGACTTTATACACACAATTCTGACTTTATATCTCACAATTCTGACCTTATATCGACTTTATACACAAAATTCTGACTTTATGTCACACAATTCTGACTTTATATCTCACAATTCTGACTTTAAATTGACTTTATACACACAATTCTGACTTTATATCACACAATTCTGACTTTATATCTCACAATCCTGACTTTATATCTCACAATTCTGACTTTAAATCACACAATTCGGACTTTATACACACAATTCTGACTTTATATCACACAATTCTGACTTTGTACACACAATTCTGACTTTATACACAAAATTCTGACTTTATACACACAATTCTGACTTTAAATCGACTTTATACACACAATTCTGACTTTATATCACATAATTCTGACTTTATATCGACTTTATACACAAAATTCTGACTTTATACACAAAATTCTGACTTTATACACACAATTCTGACTTTATATCACACAATTCTCATTTAATATCTCACAATTCTGACTTTATATCTCACAATTCTGACTTTATACACACAATTCTGACTTTATATCTCACAATTCTGACTTTATATCACAATTCTCACTTTAAATCACACAATTCTGACTTTATACACACAATTCTGACTTTGTACACACAATTCTGACATTATACACACAATTCTGACTTTATATCACACAATTCTGACTTTATATCTCACAATTCTGACTTTATATCGACTTTATACACAAAATTCTGACTTTATACACAAAATTCTGACTTTATACACACAATTCTCATTTAATATCTCACAATTCTGACTTTATACACAAAAGTCTGACTTTATACACACAATTCTGACTTTATATCACACAATTCTGACTTTATATCTCACAATTCTGACTTTATACACACAATTCTGACTTTATATCACACAATTCTCATTTAATATCTCAAATTTCTGACTTTATATCTCACAATTCTGACTTTATATCTCACAATTCTCACTTTATATCTCACAATTATCACTTTATATCTCACAATTCTGACTTTATACACACAATTCTGACTTTATACACACAATTCTGACTTTATATCGACTTTATACACAAAATTCTGACTTTATACACACAATTCTGACTATATAAACAATTCTGACTTTATACACACAATTCTGACTTTATATCTCACAATTCTCACTTTATACACACAATTCTCACTTTAAATCACACAATTCTGACTTTGTACACACAATTCTGACATTATACACACAATTCTGACTTTATATCGACTTTATACACAAAGTTCTGACTTTATACACACAATTCTGACTTTAAAACGACTTTATACACACAATTCTGACTTTATATCTCACAATTCTGACTTTATATCTCACAATTCTGACTTTATATCGACTTTATACACAAAATTCTGACTTTATACACAAATTTCTGACTTTATATCTCACAATTCTGACTTTATATCACACAATTCTGACTTTATATCTCACAATTCTCACTTTATACACACAATTCTGACTTTATACACACAATTCTGACTTTATATCACACAATTCTGACTTTATATCGACTTTGTACACACAATTCTGACTTTATATCACATAATTCTGACTTTATATCGACTTTATACACACAATTCTGACTTTATATCTCACAATTCTAACTTTAAATTGACTTTATACACACAATTCTGACTTTATATCACACAATTCTGACTTTATATCTCACAATTCTGACTTTATATCTCACAATTCTGACTTTATATCTCACAATTCTGACTTTATATCACACAATTCTCATTTAATATCTCACAATTATCACTTTATATCTCACAATTCTCACTTTAAATCACACAATTCTGACTTTATACACACAATTCTGACATTATACACACAATTCTGACATTATACACACAATTCTGACTTTATATCGACTTTATACACAAAATTCTGACTTTATACACAATTCTGACTTTATACACAAAATTCTGACTTTATACACACAATTCTGACTTTATATCTCACAATTCTGACTTTATATCTCACAATTCTGACTTTATATCGACTTTATACACAAAATTCTGACTTTATACACAAAATTCTGACTTTATACACACATTCTGACTATATCACACAATTCTCATTTAATATCTCAAATTTCTGACTTTATATCTCACAATTCTGACTTTATATCTCACAATTCTGACTTTATATCTCACAATTCTCACTTTATACACACAATTCTCACTTTAAATCACGCAATTCTGACTTTATACACACAATTCTGACTTTATATCACACAATTCTGACTTTATATCGACTTTGTACACACAATTCTGACTTTATATCAAATAATTCTGACTTTATATCGACTTTATACACACAATTCTGACTTTATATCTCACAATTCTGACTTTAAATTGACTTTATACACAAAATTCTGACTTTATATCACACAATTTTGACTTTATATCTCACAATTCTGACTTTATATCTCACAATTCTGACTTTAAATCACACAATTCGGACTTTATACACACAATTCTGACTTTAAATCACACAATTCTGACTTTGTACACACAATTCGGACTTTATACACACAATTCTGACTTTAAATCACACAATTCTGACTTTGTACACACAATTCTGACTTTATACACACAATTCTGACTTTATATCGACTTTATACACAAAATTCTGACTTTATACACACAATTCTGACTTTATATCTCACAATTCTGACCTTATATCGACTTTATACACAAAATTCTGACTTTATGTCACACAATTCTGACTTTATATCTCACAATTCTGACTTTAAATTGACTTTATACACACAATTCTGACTTTATATCACACAATTCTGACTTTATATCTCACAATCCTGACTTTATATCTCACAATTCTGACTTTAAATCACACAATTCGGACTTTATACACACAATTCTGACTTTATATCACACAATTCTGACTTTGTACACACAATTCTGACTTTATACACAAAATTCTGACTTTATACACACAATTCTGACTTTAAATCGACTTTATACACACAATTCTGACTTTATATCACATAATTCTGACTTTATATCGACTTTATACACAAAATTCTGACTTTATACACAAAATTCTGACTTTATACACACAATTCTGACTTTATATCACACAATTCTCATTTAATATCTCACAATTCTGACTTTATATCTCACAATTCTGACTTTATACACACAATTCTGACTTTATATCTCACAATTCTGACTTTATATCACAATTCTCACTTTAAATCACACAATTCTGACTTTATACACACAATTCTGACTTTGTACACACAATTCTGACATTATACACACAATTCTGACTTTATATCACACAATTCTGACTTTATATCTCACAATTCTGACTTTATATCGACTTTATACACAAAATTCTGACTTTATACACAAAATTCTGACTTTATACACACAATTCTCATTTAATATCTCACAATTCTGACTTTATACACAAAAGTCTGACTTTATACACACAATTCTGACTTTATATCACACAATTCTGACTTTATATCTCACAATTCTCACTTTATATCTCACAATTCTGACTTTATATCTCACAATTCTGACTTTATACACACAATTCTGACTTTATATCACACAATTCTCATTTAATATCTCAAATTTCTGACTTTATATCTCACAATTCTGACTTTATATCTCACAATTCTCACTTTATATCTCACAATTATCACTTTATATCTCACAATTCTGACTTTATACACACAATTCTGACTTTATACACACAATTCTGACTTTATATCGACTTTATACACAAAATTCTGACTTTATACACACAATTCTGACTATATAAACAATTCTGACTTTATACACACAATTCGGACTTTATACACACAATTCTGACTTTAAATCACACAATTCTGACTTTGTACACACAATTCTGACTTTATACACACAATTCTGACTTTATATCGACTTTATACACAAAATTCTGACTTTATACACACAATTCTGACTTTATATCTCACAATTCTGACTTTATATCGACTTTATACACAAAATTCTGACTTTATGTCACACAATTCTGACTTTATACACAAAATTCTGACTTTATACACAAAATTCTGACTTTATACACACAATTCGGACTTTATACACACAATTCTCACTTTATATCTCACAATTCTCACTTTATACACACAATTCTCACTTTAAATCACACAATTCTGACTTTATACACAAAATTCTGACTTTATACACAAAATTCTGACTTTATACACACATTCTGACTATATCACACAATTCTCATTTAATATCTCAAATTTCTGACTTTATATCTCACAATTCTGACTTTATATCTCACAATTCTGACTTTATATCTCACAATTCTCACTTTATACACACAATTCTCACTTTAAATCACACAATTCTGACTTTGTACACACAATTCTGACATTATACACACAATTCTGACTTTATATCGACTTTATACACAAAGTTCTGACTTTATACACACAATTCTGACTTTAAAACGACTTTATACACACAATTCTGACTTTATATCTCACAATTCTGACTTTATATCTCACAATTCTGACTTTATATCGACTTTATACACAAAATTCTGACTTTATACACAAATTTCTGACTTTATATCTCACAATTCTGACTTTATATCACACAATTCTGACTTTATATCTCACAATTCTCACTTTATACACACAATTCTGACTTTATACACACAATTCTGACTTTATATCACACAATTCTGACTTTATATCGACTTTGTACACACAATTCTGACTTTATATCACATAATTCTGACTTTATATCGACTTTATACACACAATTCTGACTTTATATCTCACAATTCTAACTTTAAATTGACTTTATACACACAATTCTGACTTTATATCACACAATTCTGACTTTATATCTCACAATTCTGACTTTATATCTCACAATTCTGACTTTATATCTCACAATTCTGACTTTATATCACACAATTCTCATTTAATATCTCACAATTATCACTTTATATCTCACAATTCTCACTTTAAATCACACAATTCTGACTTTATACACACAATTCTGACATTATACACACAATTCTGACATTATACACACAATTCTGACTTTATATCGACTTTATACACAAAATTCTGACTTTATACACAATTCTGACTTTATACACAAAATTCTGACTTTATACACACAATTCTGACTTTATATCTCACAATTCTGACTTTATATCTCACAATTCTGACTTTATATCGACTTTATACACAAAATTCTGACTTTATACACAAAATTCTGACTTTATACACACATTCTGACTATATCACACAATTCTCATTTAATATCTCAAATTTCTGACTTTATATCTCACAATTCTGACTTTATATCTCACAATTCTGACTTTATATCTCACAATTCTCACTTTATACACACAATTCTCACTTTAAATCACGCAATTCTGACTTTATACACACAATTCTGACTTTATATCACACAATTCTGACTTTATATCGACTTTGTACACACAATTCTGACTTTATATCAAATAATTCTGACTTTATATCGACTTTAAACACACAATTCTGACTTTATATCTCACAATTCTGACTTTAAATTGACTTTATACACAAAATTCTGACTTTATATCACACAATTTTGACTTTATATCTCACAATTCTGACTTTATATCTCACAATTCTGACTTTAAATCACACAATTCTGACTTTATACACACAATTCTGACTTTAAATCACACAATTCTGACTTTGTACACACAATTCGGACTTTATACACACAATTCTGACTTTAAATCACACAATTCTGACTTTGTACACACAATTCTGACTTTATACACACAATTCTGACTTTATATCGACTTTATACACAAAATTCTGACTTTATACACACAATTCTGACTTTATATCTCACAATTCTGACCTTATATCGACTTTATACACAAAATTCTGACTTTATGTCACACAATTCTGACTTTATATCTCACAATTCTGACTTTAAATTGACTTTATACACACAATTCTGACTTTATATCACACAATTCTGACTTTATATCTCACAATCCTGACTTTATATCTCACAATTCTGACTTTAAATCACACAATTCGGACTTTATACACACAATTCTGACTTTATATCACACAATTCTGACTTTGTACACACAATTCTGACTTTATACACAAAATTCTGACTTTATACACACAATTCTGACTTTAAATCGACTTTATACACACAATTCTGACTTTATATCACATAATTCTGACTTTATATCGACTTTATACACAAAATTCTGACTTTATACACAAAATTCTGACTTTATACACACAATTCTGACTTTATATCACACAATTCTCATTTAATATCTCACAATTCTGACTTTATATCTCACAATTCTGACTTTATACACACAATTCTGACTTTATATCTCACAATTCTGACTTTATATCACAATTCTCACTTTAAATCACACAATTCTGACTTTATACACACAATTCTGACTTTGTACACACAATTCTGACATTATACACACAATTCTGACTTTATATCGACTTTATACACAAAATTCTGACTTTATACACAATTCTGACTTTGTACACACAATTCTGACATTATACACACAATTCTGACTTTATATCGACTTTATACACACAATTCTGACTTTAAAACGACTTTATACACACAATTCTGACTTTATATCTCACAATTCTGACTTTATATCGACTTTATACACACAATTCTGACTTTAAAACGACTTTATACACACAATTCTGACTTTATATCTCACAATTCTGACTTTAAATTGACTTTATACACACAATTCTGACTTTATATCACACAATTCTGACTTTATATCTCACAATTCTGACTTTATATCTCACAATTCTGACTTTAAATCACACAATTTGGACTTTAAACACACAATTCTGACTTTATATCACACAATTCTGACTTTGTACACACAATTCTGACTTTATACACACAATTCTGACTTTATATCGACTTTGTACACACAATTCTGACTTTATATCACATAATTCTGACTTTATATCGACTTTATACACACAATTCTGACTTTATATCTCACAATTCTGACTTTATCTCTCACAATTCTGACTTTATACACACAATTCTGACTTTATATCTCACAATTCTGACTTTATACACAATTCTGACTTTATATCTCACAATTCTGACTTTATATCGACTTTATACACACAATTCTGACTTTATATCACACAATTCTCATTTAATATCTCACAATTCTGACTTTATATCTCACAATTCTGACTTTATACACACAATTCTGACTTTATATCTCACAATTCTGACTTTATATCACACAATTCTGACTTTATATCTCACAATTCTGACTTTATATCGACTTTATACACAAAATTCTGACTTTATACACAAAATTCTGACTTTATACACACAATTCTCATTTAATATCTCACAATTCTGACTTTATACACAAAAGTCTGACTTTATACACACAATTCTGACTTTATATCACACAATTCTGACTTTATATCTCACAATTCTCACTTTATATCTCACAATTCTGACTTTATATCTCACAATTCTGACTTTATACACACAATTCTGACTTTATATCACACAATTCTCATTTAATATCTCAAATTTCTGACTTTATATCTCACAATTCTGACTTTATATCTCACAATTCTCACTTTATATCTCACAATTATCACTTTATATCTCACAATTCTGACTTTATACACACAATTCTGACTTTATACACACAATTCTGACTTTATATCGACTTTATACACAAAATTCTGACTTTATACACACAATTCTGACTATATAAACAATTCTGACTTTATACACACAATTCGGACTTTATACACACAATTCTGACTTTAAATCACACAATTCTGACTTTGTACACACAATTCTGACTTTATACACACAATTCTGACTTTATATCGACTTTATACACAAAATTCTGACTTTATACACACAATTCTGACTTTATATCTCACAATTCTGACTTTATATCGACTTTATACACAAAATTCTGACTTTATGTCACACAATTCTGACTTTATATCTCACAATTCTGACTTTATATCTCACAATTCTGACTTTATATCTCACAATTCTCACTTTATACACACAATTCTCACTTTAAATCACACAATTCTGACTTTATACACACAATTCTGACTTTATATCACACAATTCTGACTTTATATCGACTTTGTACACACAATTCTGACTTTATATCACATAATTCTGACTTTATATCGACTTTATACACACAATTCTGACTTTATATCTCACAATTCTGACTTTAAATTGACTTTATACACACAATTCTGACTTTATGTCACACAATTCTGACTTTATATCTCACAATTCTGACTTTATATCTCACAATTCTGACTTTATATCACACAATTCTGACTTTGTACACACAATTCTGACTTTATACACACAATTCTGACTTCATATCGACTTTGTACACACAATTCTGACTTTATATCACATAATTCTGACTTTATATCGACTTTATACACACAATTCTGACTTTATATCTCACAATTCTGACTTTATCTCTCACAATTCTGACTTTATACACACAATTCTGACTTTATATCTCACAATTCTGACTTTATACACAATTCTGACTTTATATCTCACAATTCTGACTTTATATCGACTTTATACACAAAATTCTGACTTTATACACAAAATTCTGACTTTATGTCACACAATTCTGACTTTATATCTCACAATTCTGACTTTAAATTGACTTTATACACACAATTCTGACTTTATATCACACAATTCTGACTTTATATCTCACAATCCTGACTTTATATCTCACAATTCTGACTTTAAATCACACAATTCTGACTTTATACACACAATTCTGACTTTATATCACACAATTCTGACTTTGTACACACAATTCTGACTTTATACACACAATTCTGACTTTATACACACAATTCTGACTTTATATCACATAATTCTGACTTTATATCGACTTTATACACAAAATTCTGACTTTATACACACAATTCTGACTTTGTACACACAATTCTGACATTATACACACAATTCTGACTTTATATCGACTTTATACACAAAATTCTGACTTTATACACAATTCTGACTTTGTACACACAATTCTGACATTATACACAAAGTTCTGACTTTATACACACAATTCTGACTTTAAAACGACTTTATACACACAATTCTGACTTTATATCTCACAATTCTGACTTTATATCTCACAATTCTGACTTTATATCGACTTTATACACAAAATTCTGACTTTATACACAAAATTCTGACTTTATACACACAATTCTGACTTTATATCACACAATTCTGACTTTATATCTCACAATTCTCACTTTATATCTCACAATTCTCACTTTATATCACACAATTCTCATTTAATATCTCACAATTCTGACTTTATACACAAAAGTCTGACTTTATACACACAATTCTGACTTTATATCTCACAATTCTCACTTTATATCTCACAATTATCACTTTATATCTCACAATTCTGACTTTATACACACAATTCTGACTTTATATCTCACAATTCTAACTTTATATCTCACAATTCTCACTTTATATCTCACAATTCTGACTTTATACACAAAAGTCTGACTTTATACACACAATTCTGACTTTATATCACACAATTCTGACTTTATATCACACAATTCTGACTTTATATCTCACAATTCTCACTTTATATCTCACAATTATCACTTTATATCTCACAATTCTGACTTTATACACACAATTCTGACTTTATATCACACAATTCTCATTTAATATCTCAAATTTCTGACTTTATATCTCACAATTCTGACTTTATATCTCACAATTCTGACTTTATATCACACAATTCTGACTTTATATCTCACAATTCTGACTTTATATCGACTTTATACACAAAATTCTGACTTTATACACAAAATTCTGACTTTATACACACAATTCTGACTTTATATCACACAATTCTGACTTTATATCTCACAATTCTGACTTTATATCTCACAATTCTGACTTTAAATCACACAATTCGGACTTTATACACACAATTCTGACTTTAAATCACACAATTCTGACTTTGTACACACAATTCGGACTTTATACAATCAAATTCTGACTTTAAATCACACAATTCTGACTTTGTACACACAATTCTGACTTTATACACACAATTCTGACTTTATATCGACTTTATATACAAAATTCTGACTTTATACACACAATTCTGACTTTATATCTCACAATTCTGACCTTATATCGACTTTATACACAAAATTCTGACTTTATGTCACACAATTCTGACTTTATATCTCACAATTCTGACTTTAAATTGACTTTATACACACAATTCTGACTTTATATCACACAATTCTGACTTTATATCTCACAATTCTGACTTTATATCTCACAATTCTGACTTTAAATCACACAATTCGGACTTTATACACACAATTCTGACTTTATATCACACAATTCTGACTTTGTACACACAATTCTGACTTTATACACAAAATTCTGACTTTATACACACAATTCTGACTTTAAATCGACTTTATACACACAATTCTGACTTTATATCACATAATTCTGACTTTATATCGACTTTATACACAAAATTCTGACTTTATACACAAAATTCTGACTTTTTACACACAATTCTGACTTTATATCACACAATTCTCATTTAATATCTCACAATTCTGACTTTATACACACAATTCTGACTTTATACACACAATTCTGACTTTGTACACACAATTCTGACATTATACACACAATTCTGACTTTATATCGACTTTATACACAAAATTCTGACTTTATACACAATTCTGACTTTGTACACACAATTCTGACATTATACACACAATTCTGACTTTATATTGACTTTATACACAAAGTTCTGACTTTATACACACAATTCAGACTTTAAAACGACATTATACACACAATTCTGACTTTATATCTCACAATTCTGACTTTATATCTCACAATTCTGACTTTATATCGACTTTATACACAAAATTCTGACTTTATACACAAAATTCTGACTTTATACACACATTCTGACTATATCACACAATTCTCATTTAATATCTCAAATTTCTGACTTTATATCTCACAATTCTGACTTTATATCTCACAATTCTCACTTTATACACACAATTCTCACTTTAAATCACACAATTCTGACTTTATACACACAATTCTGACTTTATATCACACAATTCTGACTTAATATCGACTTTGTACACACAATTCTGACTTTATATCACATAATTCTGACTTTATATCGACTTTATACACACAATTCTGACTTTATATCTCACAATTCTGACTTTAAATTGACTTTATACACACAATTCTGACTTTATATCACACAATTTTGACTTTATATCTCACAATTCTGACTTTATATCTCACAATTCTGACTTTAAATCACACAATTTGGACTTTAAACACACAATTCTGACTTTATATCACACAATTCTGACTTTGTACACACAATTCTGACTTTATACACACAATTCTGACTTTATATCGACTTTGTACACACAATTCTGACTTTATATCACATAATTCTGACTTTATATCGACTTTATACACACAATTCTGACTTTAAATCTCACAATTCTGACTTTATCTCTCACAATTCTGACTTTATACACACAATTCTGACTTTATATCTCACAATTCTGACTTTATACACAATTCTGACTTTATATCTCACAATTCTGACTTTATATCGACTTTAAACACAAAATTCTGACTTTATACACACAATTCTGACTTTATATCACACAATTCTCATTTAATATCTCACAATTCTGACTTTATATCTCACAATTCTGACTTTATACACACAATTCTGACTTTATATCTCACAGTTCTGACTTTATATCACACAATTCTGACTTTATATCTCACAATTCTCACTTTATATCTCACAATTATCACTTTATATCTCACAATTCTGACTTTATACACACAATTCTGACTTTATATCACACAATTCTCATTTAATATCTCAAATTTCTGACTTTATATCTCACAATTCTGACTTTATATCTCACAATTCTCACTTTATATCTCACAATTATCACTTTATATCTCACAATTCTGACTTTATACACACAATTCTGACTTTATACACACAATTCTGACTTTATATCGACTTTATACACAAAATTCTGACTTTATACACACAATTCTGACTATATAAACAATTCTGACTTTATACACACAATTCGGACTTTATACACACAATTCTGACTTTAAATCACACAATTCTGACTTTGTACACACAATTCTGACTTTATACACACAATTCTGACTTTATATCGACTTTATACACAACATTCTGACTTTATACACACAATTCTGACTTTATATCTCACAATTCTGACTTTATATCGACTTTATACACAAAATTCTGACTTTATGTCACACAATTCTGACTTTATATCTCACAATTCTGACTTTATATCTCACAATTCTGACTTTATGTCTCACAATTCTCACTTTATACACACAATTCTCACTTTAAATCACACAACTCTGACTTTATACACACAATTCTGACTTTATATCACACAATTCTGACTTTATATCAACTTTGTACACACAATTCTGACTTTATATCACATAATTCTGACTTTATATCGACTTTATACACACAATTCTGACTTTATATCTCACAATTCTGACTTGAAATTGACTTTATACACACAATTCTGACTTTATATCACACAATTCTGACTTTATATCTCACAATTCTGACTTTAAATCACACAATTTGGACTTTAAACACACAATTTTGACTTTATATCACACAATTCTGACTTTGTACACACAATTCTGACTTTATACACACAATTCTGACTTTATATCGACTTTGTACACACAATTCTGACTTTATATCACATAATTCTGACTTTATATCGACTTTATACACACAATTCTGACTTTATATCTCACAATTCTGACTTTATCTCTCACAATTCTGACTTTATACACACAATTCTGACTTTATATCTCACAATTCTGACTTTATACACAATTCTGACTTTATATCGACTTTATACACAAAATTCTGACTTTATACACAAAATTCTGACTTTATACACACATTCTGACTATATCACACAATTCTCATTTAATATCTCAAATTTCTGACTTCATATCTCACAATTCTGACTTTATATCTCACAATTCTGACTTTATATCTCACAATTCTCACTTTATACACACAATTCTCACTTTAAATCACACAATTCTGACTTTATACACACAATTCTGACTTTATATCACACAATTCTGACTTTATATCGACTTTGTACACACAATTCTGACTTTATATAACATAATTCTGACTTTATATCGACTTTATACACACAATTCTGACTTTATATCTCACAATTCTGACTTTAAATTGACTTTATACACACAATTCTGACTTTATATCACACAATTCTGACTTTATATCTCACAATTCTGACTTTATATCTCACAATTCTGACTTTAAATCACACAATTCGGACTTTATACACACAATTCTGACTTTAAATCACACAATTCTGACTTTGTACACACAATTCGGACTTTATACACACAATCCGGACTTTAAATCACACAATTCTGACTTTGTACACACAATTCTGACTTTATACACACAATTCTGACTTTATATCGACTTTATACACAAAATTCTGACTTTATACACACAATTCTGACTTTATATCTCACAATTCTGACCTTATATCGACTTTATACACAAAATTCTGACTTTATGTCACACAATTCTGACTTTATATCTCACAATTCTGACTTTAAATTGACTTTATACACACAATTCTGACTTTATATCACACAATTCTGACTTTAAATCACACAATTCGGACTTTATACACACAATTCTGACTTTATATCACACAATTCTGACTTTGTACACACAATTCTGACTTTATACACAAAATTCTGACTTTATACACACAATTCTGACTTTAAATCGACTTTATACACACAATTCTGACTTTATATCACACAATTCTGACTTTGTACATACAATTCTGACTTTATACACACAATTCTGACTTTATATCACACAATTCTGACTTCATAAACAATTCTGACTTTATACACACAATTCTGACTTTATATCGACTTTATACACAAAATTCTGACTTTATACACACAATTCTGACTTTAAATCGACTTTATACACATAATTCTGACTTTATATCACACAATTCTGACTTAATACACACAATTCTGACTTTATATCTCACAATTCTCACTTTAAATCACACAATTCTGACTTTATATCACACAATTCTGACTATATAAACAATTCTGACTTTTTACACACAATTCTGACTTTATATCTCAAAATTCTCACTTTATATCTCACAATTCTCACTTTATATCTCACAATTCTGACTTTATATCTCACAATTCTCACTTTAAATCACACAATTCTGACTTTATACACACAATTTTGACTTTATATCACACAATTCTGACCATATAAACAATTCTGACTTTTTACACACAATTCTGACTTTATACACACAATTCTGACTTTATATCGACTTTATACACAAAATTCTGACTTTATACACACAAATCTGACTTTATATCACACAATTCTGACTTTATATCTCACAATTCTGACTTTATATCTCACAATTCTCACTTTAAATCACACAATTCTGACTTTATATCACACAATTCGGACTTTATACACACAATTCTGACTTTATATCACACAATTCTGACTTTGTACACACAAATCTGACTTTATATACACAATTCTGACTATATAAACAACTCTGATTTTTTACACACAATTCGGACTTTATACACACAATTCTGACTTTATACACACAATTCGGACTTTATATCTCACAATTCTGACTTTATATCTCAAAATTCTGACTTTATATCTCACAATTCTCACTTTATACATATAATTCTGACTTTATATCACACAATTCTGACTATATAAACAATTCTGACTTTATACACACAATTCGGACTTTATACACACAATTCGGACTTTATATAACACAATTCGGACTTTGTACACACAAATCTGACTTTATATACACAATTCTGACTTTATATCACACAATTCTGACTATATAAACAATTCTGATTTTATACACACAATTTGGACTTTATACACACAATTCTGACTTTATATCACACAATTCTGACTTTATACACACAATTCTGACTATATAAACAATTCTGATTTTATACACACAATTCTGACTTTATACACACAATTCTGACTTTATACACACAATTCGGACTTTATACACACAATTTGGACTTTATATCACACAATTCTGACTTTGTACACACAAATCTGACTTTATATACACAATTCTGACTTTATACACACAATTCTGACTATATAAACAATTCTGATTTTATACACACAATTCTGACTTTATACACACAATTCTGACTTTATACACACAATTCGGACTTTATACACACAATTCGGACTTTATATCACACAATTCTGACTTTGTACACACAAATCTGACTTTATATACACAATTCGGACTTTATACACACAATTCGGACTTTATACACACAATTCGGACTTTATATCTCACAATTCTGACTTTATATCTCAAAATTCTGACTTTATATCTCACAATTCTCACTTTATATCTCAAAATTCTGACTTTATATCACACTATTCTGACTATATAAACAATTCTGACTTTATACACACAATTCGGGCTTTATATCTCACAATTCTGACTTTATATCTCACAATTCTCACTTTAAATCACACAATTCTGACTTTATACACACAATTCCGACTTTATACACACAATTCTGACTTTATATCTCACAATTCTGACTTTATAAACACAATTCCGACTTTATACACACAATTCTGATTTTATATCTCATTTTGACTTTATATTACACAATTCTGAATTTATACACACAATTCTGACTTTATATCACACAAATCTGACGTTATATCACACAATTCTGACTTTATAAACACAATTCTGACTTTATATCTCAAAATTCTGACTTTATACACACTATTCTCACTTTATATCTCACAATTCTGACTTTATATCTCACAATTCTGACTTTATACACACAATTCTGACTTTATATCACACAATTCTCACTTTATATCTCACAATTCTCACTTTATACATACTATTCTCACTTTATATCTCACAATTCTGACTTGATATCACAATTCTGACTTTATATCTCACAATTCTCACTTTAAATCACACAATTCTGACTTTATACACACAATTCTGACTATATCACACAATTCTGACTTTACACACAATTCTGACTTTATATCTCACAATTCTGACTTTATATCACACAATTCTGACTTTATAAACACAATTCCGACTTTATACACACAATTCTGACTTTATATCTCACAATTCTGACTTTATATCACACAATTCTGACTTTATAAACACAATTCCGACTTTATACACACAATTCTGACTTTATATCTCACAATTTTGACTTTATATCTCACAATTCTGACTTTATATCACACAATTCTGACTTTATATCACACAAATCTGACGTTATATCTCACAATTCTGACTTTATATCTCAAAATTCTGTCTTTATATCTCACATTTTTGACTTTATATATCACAATTTTGACTTTATATTACACAATTCTGACTTTATATCACACAATTCTGACTTTATACACACAATTCTGACTTTATATCCCACAATTCTGACTTTATACACACAATTCACAATTCTGAAATTATATCACAAAATTCTGACTTTATATCTCACAATTCTCATTTAATATCTCACAATTCTCACTTTATATCACACAATTATCACTAAAAATCACACAATTCTGACTTTATATCTCACAATTCTGACTTTAAATCACACAATTCTGACTTTATATCACATAATTCGGACTATATCACACAATTCTGACTTTATACACACAATTCTGACTTTATACACATAATTCGGACTATATCACACAATTCTGACTTTATACACACAATTCTCACTTTATATCACACAATTCTCACTAAAAATCACACAATTCTGACTTTATACACACAATTCTCACTTTATATCACACAATTCTCACTTTATAAACACAATTCTGACTATACACACAATTCGGACTTTATACACACAATGCGGACTTTATATCTCAAAATTCTGACTTAATATATCACAATTCTGACTTTGTCACACAATTCTGACTTTATATCTCACAATTCTGACTTTATATCACACAATTCTGACTTTATATCACACAATTCTCACTTTATATCACAAAATTCTCACATTAAATCACACAATTCTCACTTTATATCTCACAATTCTCACTTTATACATACTATTCTCACTTTATATCTCACAATTCTGACTTTATATCACACAATTCTGACTTTATAAACACAATTCTGACTTTATGTCTAAAAATTCTGACTTTATATCACACTATTCTCACTTTATATCTCACAATTCTGACTTTATACACACAATTCTGACTTTATAAACACAATTCTGACTTTATATCTCAAAATTCTGACTTTATATCTCAAAATTCTGACTTTATATCACACTATTCTCACTTTATATCTCACAATTCTCACTTTATATCTCACAATTCTGACTTTATACACACAATTCTGACTTTATATCACACAATTCTCACTTTATATCTCACAATTCTCACTTTATATCTCACAATTCTCACTTTATACATACTATTCTCACTTTATATCTCACAATTCTGACTTGATATCACAATTCTGACTTTATATCACACAATTCTGACTTTATACACACAATTCGGACTATATCACACAATTCTGACTTTACACACAATTCTGACTTTATATCTCACAATTCTCACTTTATATCTCACAATTCTCACTTTATATCTCACAATTCTCACTTTATACATACTATTCTCACTTTATATCTCACAATTCTGACTTGATATCACAATTCTGACTTTATATCACACAATTCTGACTTTATACACACAATTCGGACTATATCACACAATTCTGACTTTACACACAATTCTGACTTTATATCTCACAATTCTCACTTTATATCTCACAATTCTCACTTTATATCTCACAATTCTCACTTTATACATACTATTCTCACTTTATATCTCACAATTCTGACTTGATATCACAATTCTCACTTTAAATCACACAATTCTGACTTTATACACACAATTCGGACTATATCACACAATTCTGACTTTACACACAATTCTGACTTTATATCTCACAATTCTGACTTTATATCACACAATTCTGACTTTATAAACACAATTCCGACTTTATACACACAATTCTGACTTTATATCTCACAATTCTGACTTTATATCTCAAAATTCTGACTTTATATCACATAATTCTCACATTAAATCACACAATTCTGACTTTATACACACAATTCTCACTTTATATCACACAATTCTCACTTTATAAACACAATTCTGACTATACACACAATTCGGACTTTATACACACAATTCTGACTTTATATCACACAATTCTGACTTTATATCACACAATTCTGACTTTATATCTCACAATTCTGACTTTATATCTCACAATTCTGACTTTATATCACATAATTCTGACTTTATATCACACAATTCTCACTTTATATCACAAAATTCTCACATTAAATCACACAATTCTGACTTTATAAACACAATTCCGACTTTATACACACAATTCTGACTTTATACACAAATTTCTGACTTTATATCTCACAATTCTGACTTTATATCACACAATTCTGACTTTATATCACACAAATCTGACGTTATATCTCACAATTCTGACTTTATATCTCAAAATTCTGTCTTTATATCTCACAATTCTGACTTTATACACACAATTCTGACTTTATATCCCACAATTCTGACTTTATACACACAATTCACAATTCTGAAATTATATCACAAAATTCTGACTTTATATCTCACAATTCTCATTTAATATCTCACAATTCTCACTTTATATCACACAATTATCACTAAAAATCACACAATTCTGACTTTATATCTCACAATTCTGACTTTAAATCACACAATTCTGACTTTATATCACATAATTCGGACTATATCACACAATTCTGACTTTATACACACAATTCTGACTTTATACACATAATTCGGACTATATCACACAATTCTGACTTTATACACACAATTCTGACTTTATATCACACAATTCTGACTTTATACACACAATTCACAATTCAGAAATTATATCACAATTGACTTTATATCTCAATATTCTGACTATATCACACAATTCTGACTATATCACGCAATTCTGACTTTATATCACACAAATCTGACTTTATACACACAATTCTGACTTTATACAAACAATTCTGACTTTATATCTCACAATTCTGACTTTATATCTCACAATTCTCACTTTATATCACACAATTCTCACTAAAAATCACACAATTCTGACTTTATATCTCACAATTCTGACTTTAAATCACACAATTCTGACTTTATACACACAATTCTGACTTTATACACATAATTCGGACTATATCACACAATTCTGACTTTATACACACAATTCTGACTTTATATCACACAATTCTGACTTTATACACACAATTCACAATTCTGAAATTATATCACAATTGACTTTATATCTCAATATTCTGACTATATCACACAATTCTGACTATATCACACAATTCTGACTTTATATCACACAAATCTGACTTTATACACACAATTCTGACTTTATACAAACAATTCTGACTTTATATCTCACAATTCTGACTTGATATCACAATTCTGACTTTATATCTCACAATTCTCACTTTAAATCACACAATTCTGACTTTATATCACACAATTCTGACTTTATACACACAATTCACAATTCTGAAATTATATCACAAAATTCTGACTTTATATTTTAAAATTCTGACTTTATATCTCACAATTCTGACTTTATATCTCAAAATTCTGACTTTTTATCTCACAATTCTGACTTTATATCACATAATTCTCACATTAAATCACACAATTCTGACTTTATACACACAATTCTCACTTTATATCACACAATTCTCACTTTATAAACACAATTCTGACTATACACACAATTCGGACTTTATACACACAATGCGGACTTTATATCTCAAAATTCTGACTTAATATATCACAATTCTGACTTTGTCACACAATTCTGACTTTATATCTCACAATTCTGACTTTATATCACACAATTCTGACTTTATATCACACAATTCTCACTTTATATCACAAAATTCTCACATTAAATCACACAATTCTCACTTTATATCTCACAATTCTCACTTTATACATACTATTCTCACTTTATATCTCACAATTCTGACTTTATATCACACAATTCTGACTTTATAAACACAATTCTGACTTTATGTCTAAAAATTCTGACTTTATATCACACTATTCTCACTTTATATCTCACAATTCTGACTTTATACACACAATTCTGACTTTATAAACACAATTCTGACTTTATATCTCAAAATTCTGACTTTATATCTCAAAATTCTGACTTTATATCACACTATTCTCACTTTATATCTCACAATTCTCACTTTATATCTCACAATTCTGACTTTATACACACAATTCTGACTTTATATCACACAATTCTCACTTTATATCTCACAATTCTCACTTTATATCTCACAATTCTCACTTTATACATACTATTCTCACTTTATATCTCACAATTCTGACTTGATATCACAATTCTGACTTTATATCACACAATTCTGACTTTATACACACAATTCGGACTATATCACACAATTCTGACTTTACACACAATTCTGACTTTATATCTCACAATTCTCACTTTATATCTCACAATTCTCACTTTATATCTCACAATTCTCACTTTATACATACTATTCTCACTTTATATCTCACAATTCTGACTTGATATCACAATTCTGACTTTATATCACACAATTCTGACTTTATACACACAATTCGGACTATATCACACAATTCTGACTTTACACACAATTCTGACTTTATATCTCACAATTCTCACTTTATATCTCACAATTCTCACTTTATATCTCACAATTCTCACTTTATACATACTATTCTCACTTTATATCTCACAATTCTGACTTGATATCACAATTCTCACTTTAAATCACACAATTCTGACTTTATACACACAATTCGGACTATATCACACAATTCTGACTTTACACACAATTCTGACTTTATATCTCACAATTCTGACTTTATATCACACAATTCTGACTTTATAAACACAATTCCGACTTTATACACACAATTCTGACTTTATATCTCACAATTCTGACTTTATATCTCAAAATTCTGACTTTATATCACATAATTCTCACATTAAATCACACAATTCTGACTTTATACACACAATTCTCACTTTATATCACACAATTCTCACTTTATAAACACAATTCTGACTATACACACAATTCGGACTTTATACACACAATTCTGACTTTATATCACACAATTCTGACTTTATATCACACAATTCTGACTTTATATCTCACAATTCTGACTTTATATCTCACAATTCTGACTTTATATCACATAATTCTGACTTTATATCACACAATTCTCACTTTATATCACAAAATTCTCACATTAAATCACACAATTCTGACTTTATAAACACAATTCCGACTTTATACACACAATTCTGACTTTATACACAAATTTCTGACTTTATATCTCACAATTCTGACTTTATATCACACAATTCTGACTTTATATCTCACAATTCTCACTTTATACACACAATTCTGACTTTATACACACAATTCTGACTTTATATCTCACAATTCTGACTTTATATCGACTTTATACACACAATTCTGACTTTAAAACGACTTTATACACACAATTCTGACTTTATATCTCACAATTCTGACTTTAAATTGACTTTATACACACAATTCTGACTTTATATCACACAATTCTGACTTTATATCTCACAATTCTGACTTTATATCTCACAATTCTGACTTTAAATCACACAATTCGGACTTTATACACACAATTCTGACTTTAAATCACACAATTCTGACTTTGTACACACAATTCTGACTTTATACACACAATTCTGACTTTATATCGACTTTGTACACACAATTCTGACTTTATATCACATAATTCTGACTTTATATCGACTTTATACACACAATTCTGACTTTAAATCTCACAATTCTGACTTTATCTCTCACAATTCTGACTTTATACACACAATTCTGACTTTATATCTCACAATTCTGACTTTATACACAATTCTGACTTTATATCTCACAATTCTGACTTTATATCGACTTTAAACACAAAATTCTGACTTTATACACACAATTCTGACTTTATATCACACAATTCTCATTTAATATCTCACAATTCTGACTTTATATCTCACAATTCTGACTTTATACACACAATTCTGACTTTATATCTCACAGTTCTGACTTTATATCACACAATTCTGACTTTATATCTCACAATTCTCACTTTATATCTCACAATTATCACTTTATATCTCACAATTCTGACTTTATACACACAATTCTGACTTTATATCACACAATTCTCATTTAATATCTCAAATTTCTGACTTTATATCTCACAATTCTGACTTTATATCTCACAATTCTCACTTTATATCTCACAATTATCACTTTATATCTCACAATTCTGACTTTATACACACAATTCTGACTTTATACACACAATTCTGACTTTATATCGACTTTATACACAAAATTCTGACTTTATACACACAATTCTGACTATATAAACAATTCTGACTTTATACACACAATTCGGACTTTATACACACAATTCTGACTTTAAATCACACAATTCTGACTTTGTACACACAATTCTGACTTTATACACACAATTCTGACTTTATATCGACTTTATACACAACATTCTGACTTTATACACACAATTCTGACTTTATATCTCACAATTCTGACTTTATATCGACTTTATACACAAAATTCTGACTTTATGTCACACAATTCTGACTTTATATCTCACAATTCTGACTTTATATCTCACAATTCTGACTTTATATCTCACAATTCTGACTTTATGTCTCACAATTCTCACTTTATACACACAATTCTCACTTTAAATCACACAACTCTGACTTTATACACACAATTCTGACTTTATATCACACAATTCTGACTTTATATCAACTTTGTACACACAATTCTGACTTTATATCACATAATTCTGACTTTATATCGACTTTATACACACAATTCTGACTTTATATCTCACAATTCTGACTTGAAATTGACTTTATACACACAATTCTGACTTTATATCACACAATTCTGACTTTATATCTCACAATTCTGACTTTAAATCACACAATTTGGACTTTAAACACACAATTTTGACTTTATATCACACAATTCTGACTTTGTACACACAATTCTGACTTTATACACACAATTCTGACTTTATATCGACTTTGTACACACAATTCTGACTTTATATCACATAATTCTGACTTTATATCGACTTTATACACACAATTCTGACTTTATATCTCACAATTCTGACTTTATCTCTCACAATTCTGACTTTATACACACAATTCTGACTTTATATCTCACAATTCTGACTTTATACACAATTCTGACTTTATATCGACTTTATACACAAAATTCTGACTTTATACACAAAATTCTGACTTTATACACACATTCTGACTATATCACACAATTCTCATTTAATATCTCAAATTTCTGACTTCATATCTCACAATTCTGACTTTATATCTCACAATTCTGACTTTATATCTCACAATTCTCACTTTATACACACAATTCTCACTTTAAATCACACAATTCTGACTTTATACACACAATTCTGACTTTATATCACACAATTCTGACTTTATATCGACTTTGTACACACAATTCTGACTTTATATAACATAATTCTGACTTTATATCGACTTTATACACACAATTCTGACTTTATATCTCACAATTCTGACTTTAAATTGACTTTATACACACAATTCTGACTTTATATCACACAATTCTGACTTTATATCTCACAATTCTGACTTTATATCTCACAATTCTGACTTTAAATCACACAATTCGGACTTTATACACACAATTCTGACTTTAAATCACACAATTCTGACTTTGTACACACAATTCGGACTTTATACACACAATTCGGACTTTAAATCACACAATTCTGACTTTGTACACACAATTCTGACTTTATATCGACTTTATACACAAAATTCTGACTTTATACACACAATTCTGACTTTATACACACAATTCTGACTTTATATCTCACAATTCTGACCTTATATCGACTTTATACACAAAATTCTGACTTTATGTCACACAATTCTGACTTTATATCTCACAATTCTGACTTTAAATTGACTTTATACACACAATTCTGACTTTATATCACACAATTCTGACTTTAAATCACACAATTCGGACTTTATACACACAATTCTGACTTTATATCACACAATTCTGACTTTGTACACACAATTCTGACTTTATACACAAAATTCTGACTTTATACACACAATTCTGACTTTAAATCGACTTTATACACACAATTCTGACTTTATATCACACAATTCTGACTTTGTACATACAATTCTGACTTTATACACACAATTCTGACTTTATATCACACAATTCTGACTTCATAAACAATTCTGACTTTATACACACAATTCTGACTTTATATCGACTTTATACACAAAATTCTGACTTTATACACACAATTCTGACTTTAAATCGACTTTATACACATAATTCTGACTTTATATCACACAATTCTGACTTAATACACACAATTCTGACTTTATATCTCACAATTCTCACTTTAAATCACACAATTCTGACTTTATATCACACAATTCTGACTATATAAACAATTCTGACTTTTTACACACAATTCTGACTTTATATCTCAAAATTCTCACTTTATATCTCACAATTCTCACTTTATATCTCACAATTCTGACTTTATATCTCACAATTCTCACTTTAAATCACACAATTCTGACTTTATACACACAATTCTGACTTTATATCACACAATTCTGACCATATAAACAATTCTGACTTTTTACACACAATTCTGACTTTATATCGACTTTATACACAAAATTCTGACTTTATACACACAAATCTGACTTTATATCACACAATTCTGACTTTATATCTCACAATTCTGACTTTATATCTCACAATTCTCACTTTAAATCACACAATTCTGACTTTATATCACACAATTCGGACTTTATACACACAATTCTGACTTTATATCACACAATTCTGACTTTGTACACACAAATCTGACTTTATATACACAATTCTGACTATATAAACAACTCTGATTTTTTACACACAATTCGGACTTTATACACACAATTCTGACTTTATACACACAATTCGGACTTTATATCTCACAATTCTGACTTTATATCTCAAAATTCTGACTTTATATCTCACAATTCTCACTTTATACATATAATTCTGACTTTATATCACACAATTCTGACTATATAAACAATTCTGACTTTATACACACAATTCGGACTTTATACACACAATTCGGACTTTATATCACACAATTCGGACTTTGTACACACAAATCTGACTTTATATACACAATTCTGACTTTATATCACACAATTCTGACTATATAAACAATTCTGATTTTATACACACAATTTGGACTTTATACACACAATTCTGACTTTATATCACACAATTCTGACTTTATACACACAATTCTGACTATATAAACAATTCTGATTTTATACACACAATTCTGACTTTATACACACAATTCTGACTTTATACACACAATTCGGACTTTATACACACAATTTGGACTTTATATCACACAATTCTGACTTTGTACACACAAATCTGACTTTATATACACAATTCTGACTTTATACACACAATTCTGACTATATAAACAATTCTGATTTTATACACACAATTCTGACTTTATACACACAATTCTGACTTTATACACACAATTCGGACTTTATACACACAATTCTGACTTTATATCACACAATTCTGACTTTGTACACACAAATCTGACTTTATATACACAATTCGGACTTTATACACACAATTCGGACTTTATACACACAATTCGGACTTTATATCTCACAATTCTGACTTTATATCTCAAAATTCTGACTTTATATCTCACAATTCTCACTTTATATCTCAAAATTCTGACTTTATATCACACAATTCTGACTATATAAACAATTCTGACTTTATACACACAATTCGGGCTTTATATCTCACAATTCTGACTTTATATCTCACAATTCTCACTTTAAATCACACAATTCTGACTTTATACACACAATTCCGACTTTATACACACAATTCTGACTTTATATCTCACAATTCTGACTTTATAAACACAATTCCGACTTTATACACACAATTCTGACTTTATATCTCATTTTGACTTTATATTACACAATTCTGAATTTATACACACAATTCTGACTTTATATCACACAAATCTGACGTTATATCACACAATTCTGACTTTATAAACACAATTCTGACTTTATATCTCAAAATTCTGACTTTATACACACTATTCTCACTTTATATCTCACAATTCTGACTTTATATCTCACAATTCTGACTTTATACACACAATTCTGACTTTATATCACACAATTCTCACTTTATATCTCACAATTCTCACTTTATACATACTATTCTCACTTTATATCTCACAATTCTGACTTGATATCACAATTCTGACTTTATATCTCACAATTCTCACTTTAAATCACACAATTCTGACTTTATACACACAATTCTGACTATATCACACAATTCTGACTTTACACACAATTCTGACTTTATATCTCACAATTCTGACTTTATATCACACAATTCTGACTTTATAAACACAATTCCGACTTTATACACACAATTCTGACTTTATATCTCACAATTCTGACTTTATATCACACAATTCTGACTTTATAAACACAATTCCGACTTTATACACACAATTCTGACTTTATATCTCACAATTTTGACTTTATATTACACAATTCTGACTTTATACACACAATTCTGACTTTATATCACACAAATCTGACGTTATATCTCACAATTCTGACTTTATATCTCAAAATTCTGTCTTTATATCTCACATTTTTGACTTTATATATCACAATTTTGACTTTATATTACACAATTCTGACTTTATATCACACAATTCTGACTTTATACACACAATTCTGACTTTATATCCCACAATTCTGACTTTATACACACAATTCACAATTCTGAAATTATATCACAAAATTCTGACTTTATATCTCACAATTCTCATTTAATATCTCACAATTCTCACTTTATATCACACAATTATCACTAAAAATCACACAATTCTGACTTTATATCTCACAATTCTGACTTTAAATCACACAATTCTGACTTTATATCACATAATTCGGACTATATCACACAATTCTGACTTTATACACACAATTCTGACTTTATACACATAATTCGGACTATATCACACAATTCTGACTTTATACACACAATTCTGACTTTATATCACACAATTCTGACTTTATACACACAATTCACAATTCAGAAATTATATCACAATTGACTTTATATCTCAATATTCTGACTATATCACACAATTCTGACTATATCACGCAATTCTGACTTTATATCACACAAATCTGACTTTATACACACAATTCTGACTTTATACAAACAATTCTGACTTTATATCTCACAATTCTGACTTTATATCTCACAATTCTCACTTTATATCACACAATTCTCACTAAAAATCACACAATTCTGACTTTATATCTCACAATTCTGACTTTAAATCACACAATTCTGACTTTATACACACAATTCTGACTTTATACACATAATTCGGACTATATCACACAATTCTGACTTTATACACACAATTCTGACTTTATATCACACAATTCTGACTTTATACACACAATTCACAATTCTGAAATTATATCACAATTGACTTTATATCTCAATATTCTGACTATATCACACAATTCTGACTATATCACACAATTCTGACTTTATATCACACAAATCTGACTTTATACACACAATTCTGACTTTATACAAACAATTCTGACTTTATATCTCACAATTCTGACTTGATATCACAATTCTGACTTTATATCTCACAATTCTCACTTTAAATCACACAATTCTGACTTTATATCACACAATTCTGACTTTATACACACAATTCACAATTCTGAAATTATATCACAAAATTCTGACTTTATATTTTAAAATTCTGACTTTATATCTCACAATTCTGACTTTATATCTCAAAATTCTGACTTTTTATCTCACAATTCTCACTTTATATCACATAATTCTCACATTAAATCACACAATTCTGACTTTATACACACAATTCTCACTTTATATCACACAATTCTCACTTTATAAACACAATTCTGACTATACACACAATTCGGACTTTATACACACAATGCGGACTTTATATCTCAAAATTCTGACTTAATATATCACAATTTTGACTTTGTCACACAATTCTGACTTTATATCTCACAATTCTGACTTTATATCACACAATTCTGACTTTATATCACACAATTCTCACTTTATATCACAAAATTCTCACATTAAATCACACAATTCTCACTTTATATCTCACAATTCTCACTTTATACATACTATTCTCACTTTATATCTCACAATTCTGACTTTATATCACACAATTCTGACTTTATAAACACAATTCTGACTTTATGTCTAAAAATTCTGACTTTATATCACACTATTCTCACTTTATATCTCACAATTCTGACTTTATACACACAATTCTGACTTTATAAACACAATTCTGACTTTATATCTCAAAATTCTGACTTTATATCTCAAAATTCTGACTTTATATCACACTATTCTCACTTTATATCTCACAATTCTCACTTTATATCTCACAATTCTGACTTTATACACACAATTCTGACTTTATATCACACAATTCTCACTTTATATCTCACAATTCTCACTTTATATCTCACAATTCTCACTTTATACATACTATTCTCACTTTATATCTCACAATTCTGACTTGATATCACAATTCTGACTTTATATCACACAATTCTGACTTTATACACACAATTCGGACTATATCACACAATTCTGACTTTACACACAATTCTGACTTTATATCTCACAATTCTCACTTTATATCTCACAATTCTCACTTTATATCTCACAATTCTCACTTTATACATACTATTCTCACTTTATATCTCACAATTCTGACTTGATATCACAATTCTCACTTTAAATCACACAATTCTGACTTTATACACACAATTCGGACTATATCACACAATTCTGACTTTACACACAATTCTGACTTTATATCTCACAATTCTGACTTTATATCACACAATTCTGACTTTATAAACACAATTCCGACTTTATACACACAATTCTGACTTTATATCTCACAATTCTGACTTTATATCTCAAAATTCTGACTTTATATCACATAATTCTCACATTAAATCACACAATTCTGACTTTATACACACAATTCTCACTTTATATCACACAATTCTCACTTTATAAACACAATTCTGACTATACACACAATTCGGACTTTATACACACAATTCTGACTTTATATCACACAATTCTGACTTTATATCTCACAATTCTGACTTTATATCTCACAATTCTGACTTTATATCACATAATTCTGACTTTATATCACACAAATCTGACTTTATACACACAATTCTGACTTTATACAAACAATTCTGACTTTATATCTCACAATTCTGACTTGATATCACAATTCTGACTTTATATCTCACAATTCTCACTTTAAATCACACAATTCTGACTTTATATCACACAATTCTGACTTTATACACACAATTCTGACTTTATATCCCACAATTCTGACTTTATACACACAATTCACAATTCTGAAATTATATCACACAATTCTGACTTTATATCACACAATTCTCATTTAATATCTCACAATTCTGACTTTATATCACACAATTCTGACTTTATATCACACAATTCTGACTTTATATCTCACAATTCTGACTTTATATCACACTATTGTCACTTTATATCTCACAATTCTGACTTTATATCTCACAATTCTGACTTTATATCTCACAATTCTGACTTTATACACACAATTCTGACTTTATATCTCACAATTCTGACTTTATATCTCACAATTCTGACTTTATATCTCACAATTCTGACTTTATACACACAATTCTGACTTTATATCTCACAATTCTGACTTTATATCTCACAATTCTGACTTTATACACACAATTCTGACTTTATATCTCACAATTCTGACTTTATATCACACTATTCTCACTTTATATCTCACAATTCTGACTTTATATCTCACAATTCTCACTTTAAATCACACAATTCTGACTTTATATCTCACAATTCTGACTTTATACAGTATTCTGACTTTATATCACACAATTCTGACTTTATACACACAATTCTGACTTTATACACAATTCTGACTATATCACACAATTCTGACTTTATATCTCACAATTCTGACTTTATACAGTATTCTGACTTTATATCACACAATTCTGACTTTATACACACAATTCTGACTTTATATCTCACAATTCTGACTTGATATCACAATTCTGACTTTATATCACACAATTCTGACTTTATACACACAATTCTGACTTTATATCTCACAATTCTGACTATATCACACAATTCTGACTTGATATCACAATTCTGACTTTATATCACACAATTCTGACTTTATACACACAATTCTGACTTTATATCTCACAATTCTGACTATATCACACAATTCTGACTTCATATCACACAATTCTGACTAGATCACACAATTCTGACTTTATACACACAATTCTGGCTTTATATCACACAATTCTGACGTTATATCTCACAATTCTGACTTTATATCATACAATTCTGACTATACACACAATTCTGACTTTATATCACACAATTCTGACTTTATACACACAATTCTGACTTTATACACACAATTCTCAATTTATATCACACAATTCTCACTTTATACACACAATTCGGACTTTATACACACAATGCGGACTTTATATCTCAAAATTCTGACTTAATATATCACAATTCTGACTTTATACACACAATTCTGACTTTATATCTCACAATTCTGACTTTATATCTCACAATTCTGACTTTATATCACACAATTCTGACTTTATATCACACAATTCTCACTTTATATCACAAAATTCTCACATTAAATCACACAATTCTGACTTTATACACACAATTCTGACTTACTACACACAATTCTGACTTTATATCACACAATTCTGACTTTATATCTCACAATTCTGACTTTATATCACACAATTCTGACTTTATATCACACAATTCTCACTTTATATCACAAAATTCTCACATTAAATCACACAATTCTCACTTTATATCTCACAATTCTCACTTTATACATACTATTCTCACTTTATATCTCACAATTCTGACTTTATATCACTCAATTCTGACTTTATAAACACAATTCTGACTTTATATCTCAAAATTCTGACTTTATAAACACTATTCTCACTTTATATCTCACAATTCTGACTTTATATCTCACAATTCTGACTTTATACACACAATTCTGACTTTATAAACACAATTCTGACTTTATATCTCAAAATTCTGACTTTATATCACACTATTCTCACTTTATATCTCACAATTCTGACTTGATATCACAATTCTGACTTTATATCTCACAATTCTCACTTTAAATCACACAATTCTGACTTTATACACACAATTCGGACTATATCACACAATTCTGACTTGATATCACAATTCTGACTTTATATCTCACAATTCTCACTTTAAATCACACAATTCTGACTTTACACACAATTCTGACTTTATATCTCACAATTCTGACTTTATATCTCACAATTCTGACTTTATATCACACAATTCTGACTTTATAAACACAATTCCGACTTTATACACACAATTCTGACTTTATATCTCACAATTCTGACTTTATATCTCACAATTCTGACTTTATACACACAATTCTGACTTTATACACACAATTCTGACTTTATATCTCACAATTCTGACTTTATATCACACTATTCTCACTTTATATCTCACAATTCTGACTTTATATCTCACAATTCTGACTTTATATCTCACAATTCTGACTTTATACACACAATTCTGACTTTATACACACAATTCTGACTTTATATCTCACAATTCTGACTTTATATCTCACAATTCTGACTTTATATCTCACAATTCTGACTTTATACACACAATTCTGACTTTATATCTCACAATTCTGACTTTATATCACACTATTCTCACTTTATATCTCACAATTCTGACTTTATATCTCACAATTCTCACTTTAAATCACACAATTCTGACTTTATATCTCACAATTCTGACTTTATACAGTATTCTGACTTTATATCACACAATTCTGACTTTATACACACAATTCTGACTTTATACACAATTCTGACTATATCACACAATTCTGACTTTATATCTCACAATTCTGACTTTATACAGTATTCTGACTTTATATCACACAATTCTGACTTTATACACACAATTCTGACTTTATATCTCACAATTCTGACTTGATATCACAATTCTGACTTTATATCACACAATTCTTACTTTATACACACAATTCTGACTTTATATCTCACAATTCTGACTATATCACACAATTCTGACTTCATATCACACAATTCTGACTATATCACACAATTCTGACTTTATACACACAATTCTGGCTTTATATCACACAATTCTGACGTTATATCTCACAATTCTGACTTTATATCACACAATTCTGACTTTATACACACAATTCTGACTTTATATCTCACAATTCTGACTTTATATCACACAATTCTGACTTTATACACACAATTCTGACTTTATAAACACAATTCTGACTTTATATCTCAAAATTCTGACTTTATATCACACTATTCTCACTTTATATCTCACAATTCTGACTTGATATCACAATTCTGACTTTATATCTCACAATTCTCACTTTAAATCACACAATTCTGACTTTATACACACAATTCGGACTATATCACACAATTCTGACTTGATATCACAATTCTGACTTTATATCTCACAATTCTCACTTTAAATCACACAATTCTGACTTTACACACAATTCTGACTTTATATCTCACAATTCTGACTTTATATCTCACAATTCTGACTTTATATCACACAATTCTGACTTTATAAACACAATTCCGACTTTATACACACAATTCTGACTTTATATCTCACAATTCTGACTTTATATCTCACAATTCTGACTTTATATCTCACAATTCTGACTTTATAAACACAATTCCGACTTTATACACACAATTCTGACTTTATATCTCACAATTCTGACTTTATATCTCACAATTCTGACTTTATACACACAATTCCGACTTTATACACACAATTCTGACTTTATATCTCACAATTCTGACTTTATATCTCACAATTCTGACTTTATACACACAATTCTGACTTTATACACACAATTCTGACTTTATATCTCACAATTCTGACTTTATATCACACTATTCTCACTTTATATCTCACAATTCTGACTTTATATCTCACAATTCTCACTTTAAATCACACAATTCTGACTTTATATCTCACAATTCTGACTTTATACAGTATTCTGACTTTATATCACACAATTCTGACTTTATACACACAATTCTGACTTTATACACAATTCTGACTATATCACACAATTCTGACTTTATATCTCACAATTCTGACTTTATACAGTATTCTGACTTTATATCACACAATTCTGACTTTATATCTCACAATTCTGACTTGATATCACAATTCTGACTTTATATCACACAATTCTTACTTTATACACACAATTCTGACTTTATATCTCACAATTCTGACTATATCACACAATTCTGACTTCATATCACACAATTCTGACTATATCACACAATTCTGACTTTATACACACAATTCTGGCTTTATATCACACAATTCTGACGTTATATCTCACAATTCTGACTTTATATCACACAATTCTGACTTTATACACACAATTCTGACTTTATATCTCACAATTCTGACTTTATACACACAATTCTGACTTTATATCTCACAATTCTGACTTTATATCACACAATTCTGACTTTATACACACAATTCTGACTTTATAAACACAATTCTGACTTTATATCTCAAAATTCTGACTTTATATCACACTATTCTCACTTTATATCTCACAATTCTGACTTGATATCACAATTCTGACTTTATATCTCACAATTCTCACTTTAAATCACACAATTCTGACTTTATACACACAATTCGGACTATATCACACAATTCTGACTTGATATCACAATTCTGACTTTATATCTCACAATTCTCACTTTAAATCACACAATTCTGACTTTACACACAATTCTGACTTTACATCTCACAATTCTGACTTTATATCTCACAATTCTGACTTTATATCTCACAATTCTGACTTTATATCACACAATTCTGACTTTATAAACACAATTCCGACTTTATACACACAATTCTGACTTTATATCTCACAATTCTGACTTTATATCTCACAATTCTGACTTTATACACACAATTCTGACTTTATACACACAATTCTGACTTTATATCTCACAATTCTGACTTTATATCTCACAATTCTGACTTTATATCTCACAATTCTGACTTTATACACACAATTCTGACTTTATATCTCACAATTCTGACTTTATATCTCACAATTCTGACTTTATATCTCACAATTCTGACTTTATACACACAATTCTGACTTTATATCTCACAATTCTGACTTTATATCTCACAATTCTGACTTTATACACACAATTCTGACTTTATATCTCACAATTCTGACTTTATATCTCACAATTCTGACTTTATATCTCACAATTCTGACTTTATACACACAATTCTGACTTTATATCTCACAATTCTGACTTTATATCTCACAATTCTGACTTTATATCTCAAAATTCTCACTTTATACATACAATTCTGACTTTATATCTCACAATTCTGACTTTATACCCACAATTCTGACTTTATACACACAATTCTGACTTTATATCTCACAATTCTGACTTTATACACACAATTCTGACTTTATATCTCACAATTCTGACTTGATATCACAATTCTGACTTTATATCTCACAATTCTCACTTTAAATCACACAATTCTGACTTTATACACACAATTCGGACTATATCACACAATTCTGACTTTATATCACACAAATCTGACTTTATACACACAATTCACAATTCTGAAATTATATCACAATTGACTTTATATCTCACAATTCTGACTATATCACACAATTCTGACTATATCACACAATTCTGACTTTATATCACACAAATCTGACTTTATACACACAATTCTGACTTTATACAAACAATTCTGACTTTATATCTCACAATTCTGACTTGATATCACAATTCTGACTTTATATCTCACAATTCTCACTTTAAATCACACAATTCTGACTTTATATCACACAATTCTGACTTTATACACACAATTCACAATTCTGAAATTATATCACAAAATTCTGACTTTATATCTTAAAATTCTGACTTTATATCTCACAATTCTGACTTTATATCTCACAATTCTGACTTTATATCACACAATTCTGACTTTATATCACACAATTCTCACTTTATATCACAAAATTCTCACATTAAATCACACAATTCTCACTTTATATCTCACAATTCTCACTTTATACATACTATTCTCACTTTATATCTCACAATTCTGACTTTATATCACTCAATTCTGACTTTATAAACACAATTCTGACTTTATATCTCAAAATTCTGACTTTATATCACACTATTCTCACTTTATATCTCACAATTCTGACTTTATATCTCACAATTCTGACTTTATACACACAATTCTGACTTTATAAACACAATTCTGACTTTATATCTCAAAATTCTGACTTTATATCACACTATTCTCACTTTATATCTCACAATTCTGACTTGATATCACAATTCTGACTTTATATCTCACAATTCTCACTTTAAATCACACAATTCTGACTTTATACACACAATTCGGACTATATCACACAATTCTGACTTGATATCACAATTCTGACTTTATATCTCACAATTCTCACTTTAAATCACACAATTCTGACTTTACACACAATTCTGACTTTATATCTCACAATTCTGACTTTATATCTCACAATTCTGACTTTATATCACACAATTCTGACTTTATAAACACAATTCCGACTTTATACACACAATTCTGACTTTATATCTCACAATTCTGACTTTATATCTCACAATTCTGACTTTATACACACAATTCTGACTTTATACACACAATTCTGACTTTATATCTCACAATTCTGACTTTATATCACACTATTCTCACTTTATATCTCACAATTCTGACTTTATATCTCACAATTCTGACTTTATATCTCACAATTCTGACTTTATACACACAATTCTGACTTTATACACACAATTCTGACTTTATATCTCACAATTCTGACTTTATATCTCACAATTCTGACTTTATACACACAATTCTGACTTTATATCTCACAATTCTGACTTTATATCACACTATTCTCACTTTATATCTCACAATTCTGACTTTATATCTCACAATTCTCACTTTAAATCACACAATTCTGACTTTATATCTCACAATTCTGACTTTATACAGTATTCTGACTTTATATCACACAATTCTGACTTTATACACACAATTCTGACTTTATATCTCACAATTCTGACTTGATATCACAATTCTGACTTTATATCACACAATTCTTACTTTATACACACAATTCTGACTTTATATCTCACAATTCTGACTATATCACACAATTCTGACTTCATATCACACAATTCTGACTATATCACACAATTCTGACTTTATACACACAATTCTGGCTTTATATCACACAATTCTGACGTTATATCTCACAATTCTGACTTTATATCATACAATTCTGACTATACACACAATTCTGACTTTATATCACACAATTCTGACTTTATACACACAATTCTGACTTTATATCTCACAATTCTGACTTTATATCACACAATTCTGACTTTATACACACAATTCTGACTTTATAAACACAATTCTGACTTTATATCTCAAAATTCTGACTTTATATCACACTATTCTCACTTTATATCTCACAATTCTGACTTGATATCACAATTCTGACTTTATATCTCACAATTCTCACTTTAAATCACACAATTCTGACTTTATACACACAATTCGGACTATATCACACAATTCTGACTTGATATCACAATTCTGACTTTATATCTCACAATTCTCACTTTAAATCACACAATTCTGACTTTACACACAATTCTGACTTTATATCTCACAATTCTGACTTTATATCCCACAATTCTGACTTTATATCACACAATTCTGACTTTATAAACACAATTCCGACTTTATACACACAATTCTGACTTTATATCTCACAATTCTGACTTTATATCTCACAATTCTGACTTTATACACACAATTCTGACTTTATACACACAATTCTGACTTTATATCTCACAATTCTGACTTTATATCACACTATTGTCACTTTATATCTCACAATTCTGACTTTATATCTCACAATTCTGACTTTATATCTCACAATTCTGACTTTATACACACAATTCTGACTTTATATCTCACAATTCTGACTTTATATCTCACAATTCTGACTTTATATCTCACAATTCTGACTTTATACACACAATTCTGACTTTATATCTCACAATTCTGACTTTATATCTCACAATTCTGACTTTATACACACAATTCTGACTTTATATCTCACAATTCTGACTTTATATCACACTATTCTCACTTTATATCTCACAATTCTGACTTTATATCTCACAATTCTCACTTTAAATCACACAATTCTGACTTTATATCTCACAATTCTGACTTTATACAGTATTCTGACTTTATATCACACAATTCTGACTTTATACACACAATTCTGACTTTATACACAATTCTGACTATATCACACAATTCTGACTTTATATCTCACAATTCTGACTTTATACAGTATTCTGACTTTATATCACACAATTCTGACTTTATACACACAATTCTGACTTTATATCTCACAATTCTGACTTGATATCACAATTCTGACTTTATATCACACAATTCTGACTTTATACACACAATTCTGACTTTATATCTCACAATTCTGACTTGATATCACAATTCTGACTTTATATCACACAATTCTGACTTTATACACACAATTCTGACTTTATATCTCACAATTCTGACTATATCACACAATTCTGACTTCATATCACACAATTCTGACTATATCACATAATTCTCACATTAAATCACACAATTCTGACTTTATACACACAATTCTCACTTTATATCACACAATTCTCACTTTATAAACACAATTCTGACTATACACACAATTCGGACTTTATACACACAATTCTGACTTTATATCACACAATTCTGACTTTATATCTCACAATTCTGACTTTATATCTCACAATTCTGACTTTATATCACATAATTCTGACTTTATATCACACAAATCTGACTTTATACACACAATTCTGACTTTATACAAACAATTCTGACTTTATATCTCACAATTCTGACTTGATATCACAATTCTGACTTTATATCTCACAATTCTCACTTTAAATCACACAATTCTGACTTTATATCACACAATTCTGACTTTATACACACAATTCTGACTTTATATCCCACAATTCTGACTTTATACACACAATTCACCATTCTGAAATTATATCACACAATTCTGACTTTATATCACACAATTCTCATTTAATATCTCACAATTCTGACTTTATATCACACAATTCTGACTTTATATCACACAATTCTGACTTTATATCTCACAATTCTGACTTTATATCACACTATTGTCACTTTATATCTCACAATTCTGACTTTATATCTCACAATTCTGACTTTATATCTCACAATTCTGACTTTATACACACAATTCTGACTTTATATCTCACAATTCTGACTTTATATCTCACAATTCTGACTTTATATCTCACAATTCTGACTTTATACACACAATTCTGACTTTATATCTCACAATTCTGACTTTATATCTCACAATTCTGACTTTATACACACAATTCTGACTTTATATCTCACAATTCTGACTTTATATCACACTATTCTCACTTTATATCTCACAATTCTGACTTTATATCTCACAATTCTCACTTTAAATCACACAATTCTGACTTTATATCTCACAATTCTGACTTTATACAGTATTCTGACTTTATATCACACAATTCTGACTTTATACACACAATTCTGACTTTATACACAATTCTGACTATATCACACAATTCTGACTTTATATCTCACAATTCTGACTTTATACAGTATTCTGACTTTATATCACACAATTCTGACTTTATACACACAATTCTGACTTTATATCTCACAATTCTGACTTGATATCACAATTCTGACTTTATATCACACAATTCTGACTTTATACACACAATTCTGACTTTATATCTCACAATTCTGACTATATCACACAATTCTGACTTGATATCACAATTCTGACTTTATATCACACAATTCTGACTTTATACACACAATTCTGACTTTATATCTCACAATTCTGACTATATCACACAATTCTGACTTCATATCACACAATTCTGACTAGATCACACAATTCTGACTTTATACACACAATTCTGGCTTTATATCACACAATTCTGACGTTATATCTCACAATTCTGACTTTATATCATACAATTCTGACTATACACACAATTCTGACTTTATATCACACAATTCTGACTTTATACACACAATTCTGACTTTATACACACAATTCTCAATTTATATCACACAATTCTCACTTTATACACACAATTCGGACTTTATACACACAATGCGGACTTTATATCTCAAAATTCTGACTTAATATATCACAATTCTGACTTTATACACACAATTCTGACTTTATATCTCACAATTCTGACTTTATATCTCACAATTCTGACTTTATATCACACAATTCTGACTTTATATCACACAATTCTCACTTTATATCACAAAATTCTCACATTAAATCACACAATTCTGACTTTATACACACAATTCTGACTTACTACACACAATTCTGACTTTATATCACACAATTCTGACTTTATATCTCACAATTCTGACTTTATATCACACAATTCTGACTTTATATCACACAATTCTCACTTTATATCACAAAATTCTCACATTAAATCACACAATTCTCACTTTATATCTCACAATTCTCACTTTATACATACTATTCTCACTTTATATCTCACAATTCTGACTTTATATCACTCAATTCTGACTTTATAAACACAATTCTGACTTTATATCTCAAAATTCTGACTTTATAAACACTATTCTCACTTTATATCTCACAATTCTGACTTTATATCTCACAATTCTGACTTTATACACACAATTCTGACTTTATAAACACAATTCTGACTTTATATCTCAAAATTCTGACTTTATATCACACTATTCTCACTTTATATCTCACAATTCTGACTTGATATCACAATTCTGACTTTATATCTCACAATTCTCACTTTAAATCACACAATTCTGACTTTATACACACAATTCGGACTATATCACACAATTCTGACTTGATATCACAATTCTGACTTTATATCTCACAATTCTCACTTTAAATCACACAATTCTGACTTTACACACAATTCTGACTTTATATCTCACAATTCTGACTTTATATCTCACAATTCTGACTTTATATCACACAATTCTGACTTTATAAACACAATTCCGACTTTATACACACAATTCTGACTTTATATCTCACAATTCTGACTTTATATCTCACAATTCTGACTTTATACACACAATTCTGACTTTATACACACAATTCTGACTTTATATCTCACAATTCTGACTTTATATCACACTATTCTCACTTTATATCTCACAATTCTGACTTTATATCTCACAATTCTGACTTTATATCTCACAATTCTGACTTTATACACACAATTCTGACTTTATACACACAATTCTGACTTTATATCTCACAATTCTGACTTTATATCTCACAATTCTGACTTTATATCTCACAATTCTGACTTTATACACACAATTCTGACTTTATATCTCACAATTCTGACTTTATATCACACTATTCTCACTTTATATCTCACAATTCTGACTTTATATCTCACAATTCTCACTTTAAATCACACAATTCTGACTTTATATCTCACAATTCTGACTTTATACAGTATTCTGACTTTATATCACACAATTCTGACTTTATACACACAATTCTGACTTTATACACAATTCTGACTATATCACACAATTCTGACTTTATATCTCACAATTCTGACTTTATACAGTATTCTGACTTTATATCACACAATTCTGACTTTATACACACAATTCTGACTTTATATCTCACAATTCTGACTTGATATCACAATTCTGACTTTATATCACACAATTCTTACTTTATACACACAATTCTGACTTTATATCTCACAATTCTGACTATATCACACAATTCTGACTTCATATCACACAATTCTGACTATATCACACAATTCTGACTTTATACACACAATTCTGGCTTTATATCACACAATTCTGACGTTATATCTCACAATTCTGACTTTATATCACACAATTCTGACTTTATACACACAATTCTGACTTTATATCTCACAATTCTGACTTTATATCACACAATTCTGACTTTATACACACAATTCTGACTTTATAAACACAATTCTGACTTTATATCTCAAAATTCTGACTTTATATCACACTATTCTCACTTTATATCTCACAATTCTGACTTGATATCACAATTCTGACTTTATATCTCACAATTCTCACTTTAAATCACACAATTCTGACTTTATACACACAATTCGGACTATATCACACAATTCTGACTTGATATCACAATTCTGACTTTATATCTCACAATTCTCACTTTAAATCACACAATTCTGACTTTACACACAATTCTGACTTTATATCTCACAATTCTGACTTTATATCTCACAATTCTGACTTTATATCACACAATTCTGACTTTATAAACACAATTCCGACTTTATACACACAATTCTGACTTTATATCTCACAATTCTGACTTTATATCTCACAATTCTGACTTTATATCTCACAATTCTGACTTTATAAACACAATTCCGACTTTATACACACAATTCTGACTTTATATCTCACAATTCTGACTTTATATCTCACAATTCTGACTTTATACACACAATTCCGACTTTATACACACAATTCTGACTTTATATCTCACAATTCTGACTTTATATCTCACAATTCTGACTTTATACACACAATTCTGACTTTATACACACAATTCTGACTTTATATCTCACAATTCTGACTTTATATCACACTATTCTCACTTTATATCTCACAATTCTGACTTTATATCTCACAATTCTCACTTTAAATCACACAATTCTGACTTTATATCTCACAATTCTGACTTTATACAGTATTCTGACTTTATATCACACAATTCTGACTTTATACACACAATTCTGACTTTATACACAATTCTGACTATATCACACAATTCTGACTTTATATCTCACAATTCTGACTTTATACAGTATTCTGACTTTATATCACACAATTCTGACTTTATATCTCACAATTCTGACTTGATATCACAATTCTGACTTTATATCACACAATTCTTACTTTATACACACAATTCTGACTTTATATCTCACAATTCTGACTATATCACACAATTCTGACTTCATATCACACAATTCTGACTATATCACACAATTCTGACTTTATACACACAATTCTGGCTTTATATCACACAATTCTGACGTTATATCTCACAATTCTGACTTTATATCACACAATTCTGACTTTATACACACAATTCTGACTTTATATCTCACAATTCTGACTTTATACACACAATTCTGACTTTATATCTCACAATTCTGACTTTATATCACACAATTCTGACTTTATACACACAATTCTGACTTTATAAACACAATTCTGACTTTATATCTCAAAATTCTGACTTTATATCACACTATTCTCACTTTATATCTCACAATTCTGACTTGATATCACAATTCTGACTTTATATCTCACAATTCTCACTTTAAATCACACAATTCTGACTTTATACACACAATTCGGACTATATCACACAATTCTGACTTGATATCACAATTCTGACTTTATATCTCACAATTCTCACTTTAAATCACACAATTCTGACTTTACACACAATTCTGACTTTATATCTCACAATTCTGACTTTATATCTCACAATTCTGACTTTATATCACACAATTCTGACTTTATAAACACAATTCCGACTTTATACACACAATTCTGACTTTATATCTCACAATTCTGACTTTATATCTCACAATTCTGACTTTATACACACAATTCTGACTTTATACACACAATTCTGACTTTATATCTCACAATTCTGACTTTATATCACACTATTCTCACTTTATATCTCACAATTCTGACTTTATATCTCACAATTCTGACTTTATATCTCACAATTCTGACTTTATACACACAATTCTGACTTTATACACACAATTCTGACTTTATATCTCACAATTCTGACTTTATATCTCACAATTCTGACTTTATATCTCACAATTCTGACTTTATACACACAATTCTGACTTTATATCTCACAATTCTGACTTTATATCACACTATTCTCACTTTATATCTCACAATTCTGACTTTATATCTCACAATTCTCACTTTAAATCACACAATTCTGACTTTATATCTCACAATTCTGACTTTATACAGTATTCTGACTTTATATCACACAATTCTGACTTTATACACACAATTCTGACTTTATACACAATTCTGACTATATCACACAATTCTGACTTTATACAGTATTCTGACTTTATATCACACAATTCTGACTTTATACACACAATTCTGACTTTATATCTCACAATTCTGACTTGATATCACAATTCTGACTTTATATCACACAATTCTTACTTTATACACACAATTCTGACTTTATATCTCACAATTCTGACTATATCACACAATTCTGACTTCATATCACACAATTCTGACTATATCACACAATTCTGACTTTATACACACAATTCTGGCTTTATATCACACAATTCTGACGTTATATCTCACAATTCTGACTTTATATCATACAATTCTGACTATACACACAATTCTGACTTTATATCACACAATTCTGACTTTATACACACAATTCTGACTTTATATCTCACAATTCTGACTTTATATCACACAATTCTGACTTTATACACACAATTCTGACTTTATAAACACAATTCTGACTTTATATCTCAAAATTCTGACTTTATATCACACTATTCGCACTTTATATCTCACAATTCTGACTTGATATCACAATTCTGACTTTATATCTCACAATTCTCACTTTAAATCACACAATTCTGACTTTATACACACAATTCGGACTATATCACACAATTCTGACTTGATATCACAATTCTGACTTTATATCTCACAATTCTCACTTTAAATCACACAATTCTGACTTTACACACAATTCTGACTTTATATCTCACAATTCTGACTTTATATCTCACAATTCTGACTTTATATCACACAATTCTGACTTTATAAACACAATTCCGACTTTATACACACAATTCTGACTTTATATCTCACAATTCTGACTTTATATCTCACAATTCTGACTTTATACACACAATTCTGACTTTATACACACAATTCTGACTTTATATCTCACAATTCTGACTTTATATCACACTATTGTCACTTTATATCTCACAATTCTGACTTTATATCTCACAATTCTGACTTTATATCTCACAATTCTGACTTTATACACACAATTCTGACTTTATATCTCACAATTCTGACTTTATATCTCACAATTCTGACTTTATATCTCACAATTCTGACTTTATACACACAATTCTGACTTTATATCTCACAATTCTGACTTTATATCTCACAATTCTGACTTTATACACACAATTCTGACTTTATATCTCACAATTCTGACTTTATATCACACTATTCTCACTTTATATCTCACAATTCTGACTTTATATCTCACAATTCTCACTTTAAATCACACAATTCTGACTTTATATCTCACAATTCTGACTTTATACAGTATTCTGACTTTATATCACACAATTCTGACTTTATACACACAATTCTGACTTTATACACAATTCTGACTATATCACACAATTCTGACTTTATATCTCACAATTCTGACTTTATACAGTATTCTGACTTTATATCACACAATTCTGACTTTATACACACAATTCTGACTTTATATCTCACAATTCTGACTTGATATCACAATTCTGACTTTATATCACACAATTCTGACTTTATACACACAATTCTGACTTTATATCTCACAATTCTGACTATATCACACAATTCTGACTTGATATCACAATTCTGACTTTATATCACACAATTCTGACTTTATACACACAATTCTGACTTTATATCTCACAATTCTGACTATATCACACAATTCTGACTTCATATCACACAATTCTGACTAGATCACACAATTCTGACTTTATACACACAATTCTGGCTTTATATCACACAATTCTGACGTTATATCTCACAATTCTGACTTTATATCATACAATTCTGACTATACACACAATTCTGACTTTATATCACACAATTCTGACTTTATACACACAATTCTGACTTTATACACACAATTCGGACTTTATACACACAATGCGGACTTTATATCTCAAAATTCTGACTTAATATATCACAATTCTGACTTTATACACACAATTCTGACTTTATATCTCACAATTCTGACTTTATATCTCACAATTCTGACTTTATATCACACAATTCTGACTTTATATCACACAATTCTCACTTTATATCACAAAATTCTCACATTAAATCACACAATTCTGACTTTATACACACAATTCTGACTTACTACACACAATTCTGACTTTAAATCACACAATTCTGACTTTATATCTCACAATTCTGACTTTATATCACACAATTCTGACTTTATATCACACAATTCTCACTTTATATCACAAAATTCTCACATTAAATCACACAATTCTCACTTTATATCTCACAATTCTCACTTTATACATACTATTCTCACTTTATATCTCACAATTCTGACTTTATATCACTCAATTCTGACTTTATAAACACAATTCTGACTTTATATCTCAAAATTCTGACTTTATAAACACTATTCTCACTTTATATCTCACAATTCTGACTTTATATCTCACAATTCTGACTTTATACACACAATTCTGACTTTATAAACACAATTCTGACTTTATATCTCAAAATTCTGACTTTATATCACACTATTCTCACTTTATATCTCACAATTCTGACTTGATATCACAATTCTGACTTTATATCTCACAATTCTCACTTTAAATCACACAATTCTGACTTTATACACACAATTCGGACTATATCACACAATTCTGACTTGATATCACAATTCTGACTTTATATCTCACAATTCTCACTTTAAATCACACAATTCTGACTTTACACACAATTCTGACTTTATATCTCACAATTCTGACTTTATATCTCACAATTCTGACTTTATATCACACAATTCTGACTTTATAAACACAATTCCGACTTTATACACACAATTCTGACTTTATATCTCACAATTCTGACTTTATATCTCACAATTCTGACTTTATACACACAATTCTGACTTTATACACACAATTCTGACTTTATATCTCACAATTCTGACTTTATATCACACTATTCTCACTTTATATCTCACAATTCTGACTTTATATCTCACAATTCTGACTTTATATCTCACAATTCTGACTTTATACACACAATTCTGACTTTATACACACAATTCTGACTTTATATCTCACAATTCTGACTTTATATCTCACAATTCTGACTTTATATCTCACAATTCTGACTTTATACACACAATTCTGACTTTATATCTCACAATTCTGACTTTATATCACACTATTCTCACTTTATATCTCACAATTCTGACTTTATATCTCACAATTCTCACTTTAAATCACACAATTCTGACTTTATATCTCACAATTCTGACTTTATACAGTATTCTGATTTATATCACACAATTCTGACTTTATACACACAATTCTGATTTTATACACAATTCTGACTATATCACACAATTCTGACTTTATATCTCACAATTCTGACTTTATACAGTATTCTGACTTTATATCACACAATTCTGACTTTATACACACAATTCTGACTTTATATCTCACAATTCTGACTTGATATCACAATTCTGACTTTATATCACACAATTCTTACTTTATACACACAATTCTGACTTTATATCTCACAATTCTGACTATATCACACAATTCTGACTTCATATCACACAATTCTGACTATATCACACAATTCTGACTTTATACACACAATTCTGGCTTTATATCACACAATTCTGACGTTATATCTCACAATTCTGACTTTATATCACACAATTCTGACTTTATACACACAATTCTGACTTTATATCTCACAATTCTGACTTTATATCACACAATTCTGACTTTATACACACAATTCTGACTTTATAAACACAATTCTGACTTTATATCTCAAAATTCTGACTTTATATCACACTATTCTCACTTTATATCTCACAATTCTGACTTGATATCACAATTCTGACTTTATATCTCACAATTCTCACTTTAAATCACACAATTCTGACTTTATACACACAATTCGGACTATATCACACAATTCTGACTTGATATCACAATTCTGACTTTATATCTCACAATTCTCACTTTAAATCACACAATTCTGACTTTACACACAATTCTGACTTTATATCTCACAATTCTGACTTTATATCTCACAATTCTGACTTTATATCACACAATTCTGACTTTATAAACACAATTCCGACTTTATACACACAATTCTGACTTTATATCTCACAATTCTGACTTTATATCTCACAATTCTGACTTTATACACACAATTCTGACTTTATACACACAATTCTGACTTTATATCTCACAATTCTGACTTTATATCTCACAATTCTGACTTTATATCTCACAATTCTGACTTTATAAACACAATTCCGACTTTATACACACAATTCTGACTTTATATCTCACAATTCTGACTTTATATCTCACAATTCTGACTTTATACACACAATTCTGACTTTATACACACAATTCTGACTTTATATCTCACAATTCTGACTTTATATCACACTATTCTCACTTTATATCTCACAATTCTGACTTTATATCTCACAATTCTCACTTTAAATCACACAATTCTGACTTTATATCTCACAATTCTGACTTTATACAGTATTCTGACTTTATATCACACAATTCTGACTTTATACACACAATTCTGACTTTATACACAATTCTGACTATATCACACAATTCTGACTTTATATCTCACAATTCTGACTTTATACAGTATTCTGACTTTATATCACACAATTCTGACTTTATACACACAATTCTGACTTTATATCTCACAATTCTGACTTGATATCACAATTCTGACTTTATATCACACAATTCTTACTTTATACACACAATTCTGACTTTATATCTCACAATTCTGACTATATCACACAATTCTGACTTCATATCACACAATTCTGACTTTATACACACAATTCTGACTTTATATCTCACAATTCTGACTTTATACACACAATTCTGACTTTATATCTCACAATTCTGACTTTATATCACACAATTCTGACTTTATACACACAATTCTGACTTTATAAACACAATTCTGACTTTATATCTCAAAATTCTGACTTTATATCACACTATTCTCACTTTATATCTCACAATTCTGACTTGATATCACAATTCTGACTTTATATCTCACAATTCTCACTTTAAATCACACAATTCTGACTTTATACACACAATTCGGACTATATCACACAATTCTGACTTGATATCACAATTCTGACTTTATATCTCACAATTCTCACTTTAAATCACACAATTCTGACTTTACACACAATTCTGACTTTATATCTCACAATTCTGACTTTATATCTCACAATTCTGACTTTATATCACACAATTCTGACTTTATAAACACAATTCCGACTTTATACACACAATTCTGACTTTATATCTCACAATTCTGACTTTATATCTCACAATTCTGACTTTATACACACAATTCTGACTTTATACACACAATTCTGACTTTATATCTCACAATTCTGACTTTATATCTCACAATTCTGACTTTATATCTCACAATTCTGACTTTATACACACAATTCTGACTTTATATCTCACAATTCTGACTTTATATCTCACAATTCTGACTTTATATCTCACAATTCTGACTTTATACACACAATTCTGACTTTATATCTCACAATTCTGACTTTATATCTCACAATTCTGACTTTATACACACAATTCTGACTTTATATCTCACAATTCTGACTTTATATCTCACAATTCTGACTTTATATCTCACAATTCTGACTTTATACACACAATTCTGACTTTATATCTCACAATTCTGACTTTATATCACACTATTCTCACTTTATATCTCACAATTCTGACTTTATATCTCAAAATTCTCACTTTATACATACAATTCTGACTTTATATCTCACAATTCTGACTTTATACCCACAATTCTGACTTTATACACACAATTCTGACTTTATATCTCACAATTCTGACTTTATACACACAATTCTGACTTTATATCTCACAATTCTGACTTGATATCACAATTCTGACTTTATATCTCACAATTCTCACTTTAAATCACACAATTCTGACTTTATACACACAATTCGGACTATATCACACAATTCTGACTTTATATCACACAAATCTGACTTTATACACACAATTCACAATTCTGAAATTATATCACAATTGACTTTATATCTCACAATTCTGACTATATCACACAATTCTGACTATATCACACAATTCTGACTTTATATCACACAAATCTGACTTTATACACACAATTCTGACTTTATACAAACAATTCTGACTTTATATCTCACAATTCTGACTTGATATCACAATTCTGACTTTATATCTCACAATTCTCACTTTAAATCACACAATTCTGACTTTATATCACACAATTCTGACTTTATACACACAATTCACAATTCTGAAATTATATCACAAAATTCTGACTTTATATCTTAAAATTCTGACTTTATATCTCACAATTCTGACTTTATATCTCACAATTCTGACTTTATATCACACAATTCTGACTTTATATCACACAATTCTCACTTTATATCACAAAATTCTCACATTAAATCACACAATTCTCACTTTATATCTCACAATTCTGACTTTATATCACTCAATTCTGACTTTATAAACACAATTCTGACTTTATATCTCAAAATTCTGACTTTATATCACACTATTCTCACTTTATATCTCACAATTCTGACTTTATATCTCACAATTCTGACTTTATACACACAATTCTGACTTTATAAACACAATTCTGACTTTATATCTCAAAATTCTGACTTTATATCACACTATTCTCACTTTATATCTCACAATTCTGACTTGATATCACAATTCTGACTTTATATCTCACAATTCTCACTTTAAATCACACAATTCTGACTTTATACACACAATTCGGACTATATCACACAATTCTGACTTGATATCACAATTCTGACTTTATATCTCACAATTCTCACTTTAAATCACACAATTCTGACTTTACACACAATTCTGACTTTATATCTCACAATTCTGACTTTATATCTCACAATTCTGACTTTATATCACACAATTCTGACTTTATAAACACAATTCCGACTTTATACACACAATTCTGACTTTATATCTCACAATTCTGACTTTATATCTCACAATTCTGACTTTATACACACAATTCTGACTTTATACACACAATTCTGACTTTATATCTCACAATTCTGACTTTATATCACACTATTCTCACTTTATATCTCACAATTCTGACTTTATATCTCACAATTCTGACTTTATATCTCACAATTCTGACTTTATACCCACAATTCTGACTTTATACACACAATTCTGACTTTATATCTCACAATTCTGACTTTATACACACAATTCTGACTTTATATCTCACAATTCTGACTTGATATCACAATTCTGACTTTATATCTCACAATTCTCACTTTAAATCACACAATTCTGACTTTATACACACAATTCGGACTATATCACACAATTCTGACTTTATATCACACAAATCTGACTTTATACACACAATTCACAATTCTGAAATTATATCACAATTGACTTTATATCTCACAATTCTGACTATATCACACAATTCTGACTATATCACACAATTCTGACTTTATATCACACAAATCTGACTTTATACACACAATTCTGACTTTATACAAACAATTCTGACTTTATATCTCACAATTCTGACTTGATATCACAATTCTGACTTTATATCTCACAATTCTCACTTTAAATCACACAATTCTGACTTTATATCACACAATTCTGACTTTATACACACAATTCACAATTCTGAAATTATATCACAAAATTCTGACTTTATATCTTAAAATTCTGACTTTATATCTCACAATTCTGACTTTATATCTCACAATTCTGACTTTATATCACACAATTCTGACTTTATATCACACAATTCTCACTTTATATCACAAAATTCTCACATTAAATCACACAATTCTCACTTTATATCTCACAATTCTGACTTTATATCACTCAATTCTGACTTTATAAACACAATTCTGACTTTATATCTCAAAATTCTGACTTTATATCACACTATTCTCACTTTATATCTCACAATTCTGACTTTATATCTCACAATTCTGACTTTATACACACAATTCTGACTTTATAAACACAATTCTGACTTTATATCTCAAAATTCTGACTTTATATCACACTATTCTCACTTTATATCTCACAATTCTGACTTGATATCACAATTCTGACTTTATATCTCACAATTCTCACTTTAAATCACACAATTCTGACTTTATACACACAATTCGGACTATATCACACAATTCTGACTTGATATCACAATTCTGACTTTATATCTCACAATTCTCACTTTAAATCACACAATTCTGACTTTACACACAATTCTGACTTTATATCTCACAATTCTGACTTTATATCTCACAATTCTGACTTTATATCACACAATTCTGACTTTATAAACACAATTCCGACTTTATACACACAATTCTGACTTTATATCTCACAATTCTGACTTTATATCTCACAATTCTGACTTTATACACACAATTCTGACTTTATACACACAATTCTGACTTTATATCTCACAATTCTGACTTTATATCACACTATTCTCACTTTATATCTCACAATTCTGACTTTATATCTCACAATTCTGACTTTATATCTCACAATTCTGACTTTATACACACAATTCTGACTTTATACACACAATTCTGACTTTATATCTCACAATTCTGACTTTATATCTCACAATTCTGACTTTATATCTCACAATTCTGACTTTATACACACAATTCTGACTTTATATCTCACAATTCTGACTTTATATCACACTATTCTCACTTTATATCTCACAATTCTGACTTTATATCTCAAAATTCTCACTTTATACATACAATTCTGACTTTATATCTCACAATTCTGACTTTATACCCACAATTCTGACTTTATACACACAATTCTGACTTTATATCTCACAATTCTGACTTTATACACACAATTCTGACTTTATATCTCACAATTCTGACTTGATATCACAATTCTGACTTTATATCTCACAATTCTCACTTTAAATCACACAATTCTGACTTTATACACACAATTCGGACTATATCACACAATTCTGACTTTATATCACACAAATCTGACTTTATACACACAATTCACAATTCTGAAATTATATCACAATTGACTTTATATCTCACAATTCTGACTATATCACACAATTCTGACTATATCACACAATTCTGACTTTATATCACACAAATCTGACTTTATACACACAATTCTGACTTTATACAAACAATTCTGACTTTATATCTCACAATTCTGACTTGATATCACAATTCTGACTTTATATCTCACAATTCTCACTTTAAATCACACAATTCTGACTTTATATCACACAATTCTGACTTTATACACACAATTCACAATTCTGAAATTATATCACAAAATTCTGACTTTATATCTTAAAATTCTGACTTTATATCTCACAATTCTGACTTTATATCTCACAATTCTGACTTTATATCACACAATTCTGACTTTATATCACACAATTCTCACTTTATATCACAAAATTCTCACATTAAATCACACAATTCTCACTTTATATCTCACAATTCTCACTTTATACATACTATTCTCACTTTATATCTCACAATTCTGACTTTATATCACTCAATTCTGACTTTATAAACACAATTCTGACTTTATATCTCAAAATTCTGACTTTATATCACACTATTCTCACTTTATATCTCACAATTCTGACTTTATATCTCACAATTCTGACTTTATACACACAATTCTGACTTTATAAACACAATTCTGACTTTATATCTCAAAATTCTGACTTTATATCACACTATTCTCACTTTATATCTCACAATTCTGACTTGATATCACAATTCTGACTTTATATCTCACAATTCTCACTTTAAATCACACAATTCTGACTTTATACACACAATTCGGACTATATCACACAATTCTGACTTGATATCACAATTCTGACTTTATATCACACAATTCTGACTTTATAAACACAATTCCGACTTTATACACACAATTCTGACTTTATATCTCACAATTCTGACTTTATATCTCACAATTCTGACTTTATACACACAATTCTGACTTTATAAACACAATTCTGACTTTATATCTCAAAATTCTGACTTTATATCACACTATTCTCACTTTATATCTCACAATTCTGACTTGATATCACAATTCTGACTTTATATCTCACAATTCTCACTTTAAATCACACAATTCTGACTTTACACACAATTCTGACTTTATATCTCACAATTCTGACTTTATATCTCACAATTCTGACTTTATATCACACAATTCTGACTTTATAAACACAATTCCGACTTTATACACACAATTCTGACTTTATATCTCACAATTCTGACTTTATATCTCACAATTCTGACTTTATACACACAATTCTGACTTTATACACACAATTCTGACTTTATATCTCACAATTCTGACTTTATATCACACTATTCTCACTTTATATCTCACAATTCTGACTTTATATCTCACAATTCTGACTTTATATCTCACAATTCTGACTTTATATACACAATTCTGACTTTATACACACAATTCTGACTTTATATCTCACAATTCTGACTTTATATCTCACAATTCTGACTTTATACACACAATTCTGACTTTATATCTCACAATTCTGACTTTATATCACACTATTCTCACTTTATATCTCACAATTCTGACTTTATATCTCACAATTCTCACTTTAAATCACACAATTCTGACTTTATATCTCACAATTCTGACTTTATACAGTATTCTGACTTTATATCACACAATTCTGACTTTATACACACAATTCTGACTTTATATCTCACAATTCTGACTTGATATCACAATTCTGACTTTATATCACACAATTCTTACTTTATACACACAATTCTGACTTTATATCTCACAATTCTGACTATATCACACAATTCTGACTTCATATCACACAATTCTGACTATATCACACAATTCTGACTTTATACACACAATTCTGGCTTTATATCACACAATTCTGACGTTATATCTCACAATTCTGACTTTATATCATACAATTCTGACTATACACACAATTCTGACTTTATATCACACAATTCTGACTTTATACACACAATTCTGACTTTATATCTCACAATTCTGACTTTATATCACACAATTCTGACTTTATACACACAATTCTGACTTTATAAACACAATTCTGACTTTATATCTCAAAATTCTGACTTTATATCACACTATTCTCACTTTATATCTCACAATTCTGACTTGATATCACAATTCTGACTTTATATCTCACAATTCTCACTTTAAATCACACAATTCTGACTTTATACACACAATTCGGACTATATCACACAATTCTGACTTGATATCACAATTCTGACTTTATATCTCACAATTCTCACTTTAAATCACACAATTCTGACTTTACACACAATTCTGACTTTATATCTCACAATTCTGACTTTATATCCCACAATTCTGACTTTATATCACACAATTCTGACTTTATAAACACAATTCCGACTTTATACACACAATTCTGACTTTATATCTCACAATTCTGACTTTATACAGTATTCTGACTTTATATCACACAATTCTGACTTTATACACACAATTCTGACTTTATATCTCACAATTCTGACTTGATATCACAATTCTGACTTTATATCACACAATTCTGACTTTATACACACAATTCTGACTTTATATCTCACAATTCTGACTTGATATCACAATTCTGACTTTATATCACACAATTCTGACTTTATACACACAATTCTGACTTTATATCTCACAATTCTGACTATATCACACAATTCTGACTTCATATCACACAATTCTGACTATATCACACAATTCTGACTTTATACACACAATTCTGGCTTTATATCACACAATTCTGACGTTATATCTCACAATTCTGACTTTATATCATACAATTCTGACTATACACACAATTCTGACTTTATATCACACAATTCTGACTTTATACACACAATTCTGACTTTATACACACAATTCTCAATTTATATCACACAATTCTCACTTTATAAACACAATTCTGACTATACACACAATTCGGACTTTATACACACAATGCGGACTTTATATCTCAAAATTCTGACTTAATATCTCACAATTCTGACTTTATATCACACAATTCTGACTTTATATCACACAATTCTCACTTTATATCACAAAATTCTCACATTAAATCACACAATTCTGACTTTATACACACAATTCTGACTTACTACACACAATTCTGACTTTATATCACACAATTCTGACTTTATATCTCACAATTCTGACTTTATATCACACAATTCTGACTTTATATCACACAATTCTCACTTTATATCACAAAATTCTCACATTAAATCACACAATTCTCACTTTATATCTCACAATTCTCACTTTATACATACTATTCTCACTTTATATCTCACAATTCTGACTTTATATCACTCAATTCTGACTTTATAAACACAATTCTGACTTTATATCTCAAAATTCTGACTTTATATCACACTATTCTCACTTTATATCTCACAATTCTGACTTTATATCTCACAATTCTGACTTTATACACACAATTCTGACTTTATAAACACAATTCTGACTTTATATCTCAAAATTCTGACTTTATATCACACTATTCTCACTTTATATCTCACAATTCTGACTTGATATCACAATTCTGACTTGATATCTCACAATTCTCACTTTAAATCACACAGTTCTGACTTTATACACACAATTCGGACTATATCACACAATTCTGACTTGATATCACAATTCTGACTTTATATCTCACAATTCTCACTTTAAATCACACAATTCTGACTTTACACACAATTCTGACTTTATATCTCACAATTCTGACTTTATATCTCACAATTCTGACTTTATATCACACAATTCTGACTTTATAAACACAATTCCGACTTTATACACACAATTCTGACTTTATATCTCACAATTCTGACTTTATATCTCACAATTCTGACTTTATACACACAATTCTGACTTTATACACACAATTCTGACTTTATATCTCACAATTCTGACTTTATATCACACTATTCTCACTTTATATCTCACAATTCTGACTTTATATCTCACAATTCTGACTTTATATCTCACAATTCTGACTTTATACACACAATTCTGACTTTATACACACAATTCTGACTTTATATCTCACAATTCTGACTTTATATCTCACAATTCTGACTTTATATCTCACAATTCTGACTTTATACACACAATTCTGACTTTATATCTCACAATTCTGACTTTATATCACACTATTCTCACTTTATATCTCACAATTCTGACTTTATATCTCACAATTCTCACTTTAAATCACACAATTCTGACTTTATATCTCACAATTCTGACTTTATACAGTATTCTGACTTTATATCACACAATTCTGACTTTATACACACAATTCTGACTTTATACACAATTCTGACTATATCACACAATTCTGACTTTATATCTCACAATTCTGACTTTATACAGTATTCTGACTTTATATCACACAATTCTGACTTTATACACACAATTCTGACTTTATATCTCACAATTCTGACTTGATATCACAATTCTGACTTTATATCACACAATTCTGACTTTATACACACAATTCTGACTTTATATCTCACAATTCTGACTTGATATCACAATTCTGACTTTATATCACACAATTCTGACTTTATACACACAATTCTGACTTTATATCTCACAATTCTGACTATATCACACAATTCTGACTTCATATCACACAATTCTGACTATATCACACAATTCTGACTTTATACACACAATTCTGGCTTTATATCACACAATTCTGACGTTATATCTCACAATTCTGACTTTATATCATACAATTCTGACTATACACACAATTCTGACTTTATATCACACAATTCTGACTTTATACACACAATTCTGACTTTATACACACAATTCTCAATTTATATCACACAATTCTCACTTTATAAACACAATTCTGACTATACACACAATTCGGACTTTATACACACAATGCGGACTTTATATCTCAAAATTCTGACTTAATATCTCACAATTCTGACTTTATATCACACAATTCTGACTTTATATCACACAATTCTCACTTTATATCACAAAATTCTCACATTAAATCACACAATTCTGACTTTATACACACAATTCTGACTTACTACACACAATTCTGACTTTATATCACACAATTCTGACTTTATATCTCACAATTCTGACTTTATATCACACAATTCTGACTTTATATCACACAATTCTCACTTTATATCACAAAATTCTCACATTAAATCACACAATTCTCACTTTATATCTCACAATTCTCACTTTATACATACTATTCTCACTTTATATCTCACAATTCTGACTTTATATCACTCAATTCTGACTTTATAAACACAATTCTGACTTTATATCTCAAAATTCTGACTTTATATCACACTATTCTCACTTTATATCTCACAATTCTGACTTTATATCTCACAATTCTGACTTTATACACACAATTCTGACTTTATAAACACAATTCTGACTTTATATCTCAAAATTCTGACTTTATATCACACTATTCTCACTTTATATCTCACAATTCTGACTTGATATCACAATTCTGACTTTATATCTCACAATTCTCACTTTAAATCACACAATTCTGACTTTATACACACAATTCGGACTATATCACACAATTCTGACTTGATATCACAATTCTGACTTTATATCTCACAATTCTCACTTTAAATCACACAATTCTGACTTTATATCTCACAATTCTGACTTTATATCTCACAATTCTGACTTTATATCTCACAATTCTGACTTTATATCACACAATTCTGACTTTATAAACACAATTCCGACTTTATACACACAATTCTGACTTTATATCTCACAATTCTGACTTTATATCTCACAATTCTGACTTTATACACACAATTCTGACTTTATACACACAATTCTGACTTTATATCTCACAATTCTGACTTTATATCACACTATTCTCACTTTATATCTCACAATTCTGACTTTATATCTCACAATTATGACTTTATATCTCACAATTCTGACTTTATACACACAATTCTGACTTTATACACACAATTCTGACTTTATATCTCACAATTCTGACTTTATATCTCACAATTCTGACTTTATATCTCACAATTCTGACTTTATACACACAATTCTGACTTTATATCTCACAATTCTGACTTTATATCACACTATTCTCACTTTATATCTCACAATTCTGACTTTATATCTCACAATTCTCACTTTAAATCACACAATTCTGACTTTATATCTCACAATTCTGACTTTATACAGTATTCTGACTTTATATCACACAATTCTGACTTTATACACACAATTCTGACTTTATACACAATTCTGACTATATCACACAATTCTGACTTTATATCTCACAATTCTGACTTTATACAGTATTCTGACTTTATATCACACAATTCTGACTTTATACACACAATTCTGACTTTATATCTCACAATTCTGACTTGATATCACAATTCTGACTTTATATCACACAATTCTCACTTTATAAACACAATTCTGACTATACACACAATTCTGACTTTATACACACAATTCTGACTTTATATCTCACAATTCTGACTTTATATCTCACAATTCTGACTTTATATCACACAATTCTGACTTTATATCACACAATTCTCACTTTATATCACAAAATTCTCACATTAAATCACACAATTCTGACTTTATACACACAATTCTGACTTACTACACACAATTCTGACTTTATATCACACAATTCTGACTTTATATCTCACAATTCTGACTTTATATCACACAATTCTGACTTTATATCACACAATTCTCACTTTATATCACAAAATTCTCACATTAAATCACACAATTCTCACTTTATATCTCACAATTCTCACTTTATACATACTATTCTCACTTTATATCTCACAATTCTGACTTTATATCACTCAATTCTGACTTTATAAACACAATTCTGACTTTATATCTCAAAATTCTGACTTTATATCACACTATTCTCACTTTATATCTCACAATTCTGACTTTATATCTCACAATTCTGACTTTATACACACAATTCTGACTTTATAAACACAATTCTGACTTTATATCTCAAAATTCTGACTTTATATCACACTATTCTCACTTTATATCTCACAATTCTGACTTGATATCACAATTCTGACTTTATATCTCACAATTCTCACTTTAAATCACACAATTCTGACTTTATACACACAATTCGGACTATATCACACAATTCTGACTTGATATCACAATTCTGACTTTATATCTCACAATTCTCACTTTAAATCACACAATTCTGACTTTACACACAATTCTGACTTTATATCTCACAATTCTGACTTTATATCTCACAATTCTGACTTTATATCACACAATTCTGACTTTATAAACACAATTCCGACTTTATACACACAATTCTGACTTTATATCTCACAATTCTGACTTTATATCTCACAATTCTGACTTTATACACACAATTCTGACTTTATACACACAATTCTGACTTTATATCTCACAATTCTGACTTTATATCACACTATTCTCACTTTATATCTCACAATTCTGACTTTATATCTCACAATTCTGACTTTATATCTCACAATTCTGACTTTATACACACAATTCTGACTTTATACACACAATTCTGACTTTATATCTCACAATTCTGACTTTATATCTCACAATTCTGACTTTATACACACAATTCTGACTTTATATCTCACAATTCTGACTTTATATCACACTATTCTCACTTTATATCTCACAATTCTGACTTTATATCTCACAATTCTCACTTTAAATCACACAATTCTGACTTTATATCTCACAATTCTGACTTTATACAGTATTCTGACTTTATATCACACAATTCTGACTTTATACACACAATTCTGACTTTATACACAATTCTGACTATATCACACAATTCTGACTTTATATCTCACAATTCTGACTTTATACAGTATTCTGACTTTATATCACACAATTCTGACTTTATACACACAATTCTGACTTTATATCTCACAATTCTGACTTGATATCACAATTCTGACTTTATATCACACAATTCTTACTTTATACACACAATTCTGACTTTATATCTCACAATTCTGACTATATCACACAATTCTGACTTCATATCACACAATTCTGACTATATCACACAATTCTGACTTTATACACACAATTCTGGCTTTATATCACACAATTCTGACGTTATATCTCACAATTCTGACTTTATATCACACAATTCTGACTTTATACACACAATTCTGACTTTATATCTCACAATTCTGACTTTATATCACACAATTCTGACTTTATACACACAATTCTGACTTTATAAACACAATTCTGACTTTATATCTCAAAATTCTGACTTTATATCACACTATTCTCACTTTATATCTCACAATTCTGACTTGATATCACAATTCTGACTTTATATCTCACAATTCTCACTTTAAATCACACAATTCTGACTTTATACACACAATTCGGACTATATCACACAATTCTGACTTGATATCACAATTCTGACTTTATATCTCACAATTCTCACTTTAAATCACACAATTCTGACTTTACACACAATTCTGACTTTATATCTCACAATTCTGACTTTATATCTCACAATTCTGACTTTATATCACACAATTCTGACTTTATAAACACAATTCCGACTTTATACACACAATTCTGACTTTATATCTCACAATTCTGACTTTATATCTCACAATTCTGACTTTATACACACAATTCTGACTTTATACACACAATTCTGACTTTATATCTCACAATTCTGACTTTATATCTCACAATTCTGACTTTATATCTCACAATTCTGACTTTATACACACAATTCTGACTTTATATCTCACAATTCTGACTTTATATCTCACAATTCTGACTTTATATCTCACAATTCTGACTTTATACACACAATTCTGACTTTATATCTCACAATTCTGACTTTATATCTCACAATTCTGACTTTATATCTCACAATTCTGACTTTATATCTCACAATTCTGACTTTATACACACAATTCTGACTTTATATCTCACAATTCTGACTTTATATCACACTATTCTCACTTTATATCTCACAATTCTGACTTTATATCTCAAAATTCTCACTTTATACATACAATTCTGACTTTATATCTCACAATTCTGACTTTATACCCACAATTCTGACTTTATACACACAATTCTGACTTTATATCTCACAATTCTGACTTTATACACACAATTCTGACTTTATATCTCACAATTCTGACTTGATATCACAATTCTGACTTTATATCTCACAATTCTCACTTTAAATCACACAATTCTGACTTTATACACACAATTCGGACTATATCACACAATTCTGACTTTATATCACACAAATCTGACTTTATACACACAATTCACAATTCTGAAATTATATCACAATTGACTTTATATCTCACAATTCTGACTATATCACACAATTCTGACTATATCACACAATTCTGACTTTATATCACACAAATCTGACTTTATACACACAATTCTGACTTTATACAAACAATTCTGACTTTATATCTCACAATTCTGACTTGATATCACAATTCTGACTTTATATCTCACAATTCTCACTTTAAATCACACAATTCTGACTTTATATCACACAATTCTGACTTTATACACACAATTCACAATTCTGAAATTATATCACAAAATTCTGACTTTATATCTTAAAATTCTGACTTTATATCTCACAATTCTGACTTTATATCTCAAAATTCTGACTTTATATCTCACAATTCTGACTTTATATCACATAATTCTCACATTAAATCACACAATTCTGACTTTATACACACAATTCTCAATTTATATCACACAATTCTCACTTTATAAACACAATTCTGACTATACACACAATTCGGACTTTATACACACAATGCGGACTTTATATCTCAAAATTCTGACTTTATATCTCACAATTCTGACTTTATATCTCACAATTCTGACTTTATATCTCACAATTCTGACTTTATATCACACAATTCTGACTTTATATCACACAATTCTGACTTTATATCACACAATTCTCACTTTATATCACAAAATTCTCACATTAAATCACACAATTCTGACTTTATACACACAATTCTGACTTACTACACACAATTCTGACTTTATATCACACAATTCTGACTTTATATCTCACAATTCTGACTTTATATCACACAATTCTGACTTTATATCACACAATTCTCACTTTATATCACAAAATTCTCACATTAAATCACACAATTCTCACTTTATATCTCACAATTCTCACTTTATACATACTATTCTCACTTTATATCTCACAATTCTGACTTTATATCACTCAATTCTGACTTTATAAACAATTCTGACTTTATATCTCAAAATTCTGACTTTATATCACACTATTCTCACTTTATATCTCACAATTCTGACTTTATATCTCACAATTCTGACTTTATACACACAATTCTGACTTTATAAACACAATTCTGACTTTATATCTCAAAATTCTGACTTTATATCACACTATTCTCACTTTATATCTCACAATTCTGACTTGATATCACAATTCTGACTTTATATCTCACAATTCTCACTTTAAATCACACAATTCTGACTTTACACACAATTCTGACTTTATATCTCACAATTCTGACTTTATATCACACAATTCTGACTTTGTACACACAATTCTGACTTTATACACACAATTCTGACTTTATATCGACTTTGTACACACAATTCTGACTTTATATCACACAAATCTGACTTTATATCTCACAATTCTGACTTTATATCTCAAAATTCTGTCTTTATATCTCACAATTCTGACTTTATATATCACAATTTTGACTTTATATTACACAATTCTGACTTTATATCACACAATTCTGACTTTATACACACAATTCTGACTTTATATCCCACAATTCTGACTTTATACACACAATTCACAATTCTGAAATTATATCACACAATTCTGACTTTATATCACACAATTCTCATTTAATATCTCACAATTCTGACTTTATATCACACAATTCTCACTTTATATCTCACAATTCTCATTTAATATCTCACAATTCTGACTTTATATCACACAATTCTCACTAAAAATCACACAATTCTGACTTTATATCTCAAAATTCTCACTTTATACATACAATTCTGACTTTATATCTCACAATTCTGACTTTATACCCACAATTCTGACTTTATACACACAATTCTGACTTTATACACACAATTCTGACTTTATATCTCACAATTCTGACTTTATACACACAATTCTGACTTTATATCTCACAATTCTGACTTTATACACAAAATTCTGACTTTATACAATTGAGGTGATACTTTATATCACACAATTCTGACTTTATATCTCACAATTCTGACTTTATACACACAATTCTCACTTTATATCTCACAATTCTCACTTTATATCTCACAATTCTCACTTTATACATACAATTCAGCTGAACAAAGGATTCTCCCCCGGCCCTCCACCGGGGGAAGGAGTGGTCCTGCTACCATCTCCTGGAAAGAATTTCCCATCCCTGAGCCGTCCGTCTCAGGAGCGCCGCTTTGCCTGGCGTTTAGCGGGGCGCGGGGCGGGCTGAGCGGACTGTGACGCCTTCCTACGGCGACCTCTGCCACCCGGCCCGAGGAACCGGGTTCGCTCGGTGTCCCGCATATCAGCCAGGTTCAGCCACAGGTGTCTCTCCTGGACCACGTTTGTGGACATCACTTGACCCAGGGAGTGTGCGGGCCCCGCGATCTGCACCTGAGCACTCGCGGGTTGCAGTGTGCAAGAGGGGGGTGTGGCCCGAGGCATGAGCGTCGGGGCTTTGTTCCACACCATAACCCTCAGGTCACCCTGACCACCAGCCGAAGTACTGGGCCTCTGGGACTCAGTAGATCGGGGTGTGGTAGAGGGGACTCTCACTTCATTACGAAGTTCATCGAGTCTTGACCGCAACACTGCGATGGTCATGTTCCCGCAGTGGGAACATGACGCATCCACAAACGCTGCCTGGGCATGCTGAAAGCCCAAACATACCAGACAGTGTTTGTGCCCATCAAAAGAAGATAACTACGGGCCACACCCAGAAGTACATGGACGAGACATCCTGAAAAGGACGCGTCACGGGTAAGCTCTTTTAGGAGAGGAAGCTTCGCAGAGAACCCAGAAGCGCCCAGGGACCACACACCAGCTGTCTAGCGGACCACTGCGCAGATCAGCAGGCAGGCAGTATGCGATCACTGGAACGCGCCGTAACACCAACGCCTCTGGAAAGCTGCTCGTCTCGAAGGCTGACAAAGACTCAGATCAGGCTTGAAGGAGTGAAGAGATCCTCTTGGCTCCAAAGCAGAAACATAATGCGATGTTGCCAGCGTACTTCCTTATATACCCACGAGGTGGGGCGGAGTTACGCATGCAAATTCTGCATGCCCATGGCATTGGCACTGCCATTGGGCGCTGTTGAATTCTCGAAGGTAATTGGCTTCTAAGCGAAACCCCCATTCGTACGTCGTAGTGACTGAACGAAAGGGAACTAATAAAACAACATTGAGGGGGTAATTTATTTCAAGAATTTGATCAGTATCTATAACAAAATGTATGCAGGGTTGACGAGTGACTAGTTACGTGTAATGAAATTATGTTATTAAATTACAAAATTAATGTAATTGTATTTAGTTGTATTACTGAGATAAAATGTGTAATTCAATTAGTTACAAATCATATTAAAAGGAAATTGCTTTGCATTGATAAAGTAATTCAAACCACATTTATAATGGGTAACTTACAACAGTAAGCAATTATATTTCCAAAGTAACCTTCCTAACACTGAATGTATGTGAGATTCAACACATTCTTTCTGTTGTGTGATTGTGTGGAATTTCTTTGAATTGCCATGAATTTAATTCCACTTCCTGTCGTTCCAATTCAAATTCAACTTCCTGTGAGGTGGAGTCAATTTAATTCCAATTCCAATTCATGAATTGAATGGAGGCCAATTCTGAAATTCTGAGTTCTGCACAAGCCTGGTGCATGTAGTGTAAATAAAGCAGTTACATCAATGAAAAGATAGTAGTCCACGGCCACACCCCCGTACTAATGGTATAGCCCATGGAGCAAATTACAAGATAAAGAAATTTTGAAAATCACTTCAGAAACACTTTAGAAAAAATATCTATTGATTAAGTACATGGAGAAAAAAAAATAACATCTGGTTAAAATCTTTGCATTTGCATTGTATGGTCTGAAAACTAAATTGTGAAGCGTTACACAGACCTCTTCTGACCAACGCAGTCAATCTCTCCATTTGTTTTTTCCTCTTTTGGAAAGTCATAGAAATGCAATTTTGGATTTTTCTTTTTTCTACTGAAGCAAACGGGAACACAAAATATAGCTACATTTAGGGATGTTCGATTCCAGGTTTTTTGGAGTCGACTCCAATTCCCGACTCCCACTGTAGAAGTCTATGGAATCGACTCCTCGACTCCATTTACTTTACATCAAAACATGGTCAGAAATAAGACAAAATTGCAGTTGTTACACACTTAAATTATTTCTCCCCCAACATAAAGCCTTAAAATCCCCTTATTAAAACCTCGCTCCTTTTAGCGTGATCGTCTAAATGAGTCCAATTTAGCGATGACTTGATGAGTGGCTATCAGCGTTTCTAACTAGCTGTTGCCGATACCTAATTTTACAGAGGAAAAAAAAGTAATGAAAAAAGCTGTTGTCGAGTGATGGGGCTAAACGCACATGATCATTGTCTGAAAAGGTGAGTTAAAGATATAAATATAATAATAATTATATTAATTATATTTATAAATATTCATGTATTTCTTCTTGATGTGAGTTTTTTTAGGATTTAGTTTAAAGGTCCCGTTCTTCGTGATCCCATTGTTTAAACTTTAGTTAGTGTGTAATGTTGCTGTTAGAGCATAAATAATACCTGTAAAATTATAAAGCTCAAAGTTCAATGCCAAGCGAGATATTTTATTTAACAGAAGTTCCCTTTCAAAGCCTACAGCGAACGGCTGGCTTGGACTACATCCTGGTACTTCCTTCATAAATTACGTCAGTAGAACAGTAGAACAGACTAACCTCCGCCCACAAGAATACGCGAAAAAAGGGGGCGTGGTCTTGTTGCTGTCCCACGTGGAGAAGAGGAAGTGTTGCGTGGAGAAGAGGAAGTGTTGCGTTTGAGTGTGTTTGTCGCCATGTCGTCGAGACGCTGTTATTTTCATCCCGGAGTCAAATCACCTTTGTTTGGCTTTCACAGGGACGCTGTAGAGATCATTGAGCGCATACATCTCCCCGTTACGGTAAGAGGCGTGACCTTTCCGTGCAACGTGCGCTAAGCTGCTGTCGAATCACAACACAGGAACCGGGCAACGTGCGCTAAGCTGCGGTCAAATCACAACACGGGAACCACTGGCACAATCAGAACTCATTACGTATTTCTGAAGGAGGGACTTCATAGAACAAGGAACTCATCAGCCTGTTTTTAGGACAATGAAAACAGCGGTATACAGATAAGTAAATTGTGTGAAAAATACTGTGTTTTTTTACACGCGAAACATGAACACATGTTATATTGCACACTGTAAACACAATCAAAGCTTCAAAAAAACACGAAAAACGGGACCTTTAATGATTATGAACACAAGGTTAACCATAGAAAACCAAATTTATATTTATTGCATTAATAGGCACTATCAACTAAACTAAAGCTAGCATGGAGGAAGCCTATGTATAATTACAAACTAAAGTCGCTGTGACTGTTTTCTATTTCTAAAGTAAGCACTCAAATAAATGTGTGTGAAAGTTTCTGCAGCGACAGCTCTCTGACGCAATGTTTTACATCAGTGTCTGAATTCCTCGCTTCATTTCATTCACTCCTTGCTTATAGTGCACTTAACTGCCATGCACTTTATAGGGATTAGAGAATTATTAAACAAGTGAGCGATTTCGGACACAGCAACAGAGTCGACACCGAGAGTCGATTCCTGTGCTGGAGTCGACCCCGACTCTGGGGCTATTCAGAGTCGAGGAATCGACTCTTTTGGAGTCGACTCCCCATCACTAGCTACATTAGTTGTATTTTGTCCACCACTTTAGAAGTTTACTCAACTCTGGTGACTTCTGCTTCTGAGAACCTCGGAAATGTCAAAAAGATCCATTACCTTTTATTTCATTGCTGTCACATGACTCTTCTTTACCTTTGTGGCTCAAACAGGGGCATGTAGTTGGAGAAAGTCCTGCACAGAAACAAACCAGTATCAGTGATAGTGATTTTTCAGACAAATTCATTCTGCACTTTAACACACATTAATACAATATTCCCTTGTATTTATATGCAACATTCGGATTATGAAATAAACATTTTGTTTACTGAATTTACCGTGTTCATATATTGATGTTCAGTGATCATTCTTACTCTTAGCCTCGGTGACTCAAACAGCAGTATAACAGGAAGAGTCATGCACAACAAAGAACAGAGAAGATCAATATTAGTGTTTTTTCTGGAAATATTTTAGTCAAATTAATTTCAACGCAAGTTGGTGGTTATTTTATGTATTTAGAGATTTACCTTCATGTGAAGACAGATGCCGTGTTCGTCCATGAACTGAAGACTTCAGCAACACTGTGTTCCAGGAGCTTGTATGACATCATAACAGTAGCAGAATGTTTAGGTTCAAATCAATGAACAAAACTGCAGCTCAACGTGACAGCCAACCAATGAGCTCTAATGTAGTACAAAACACAAGCATGTAGTCCAGAACAAGCATCATTCATTAACTCTTTCACCGCCAGCGTTTAAAGAAATAAAAGTTGCCAGCCACCGCCAAGGTTTTTGATCATTTTCACAAAAATGTAATGGCCCATAGAATATTTTGTTGTTTGAATATCTGAGCATGCAATATATCAAAAGAAAGAGCAGACCCTCTGAACGCTTTATTCTAGCTTCCTGCATTCATTTTTTTATCAACACTTAAATATGGGTAAGTTTTAAAAAAAAGGCAACATTTTGAACAAAAAGCTGAGAAAATCAAGTTTTTGTCAAAGACTACATCCAGATCAGATTCAGAGCGATGATCAAACACAGATGGAGTAGATCGAGTCCATCATCACCCCTAATCCTTCACAGTCCTAAAGCTCGTCCTGGGTCAACATTTCATTCAGTAACGTTAGATAGTTTTCATTTATATGATGTTTAATGTTGATGATCACTTTATTTTATGCATATGATTACATCCGATCGCTTGTTTGTTTGTTTGTTTTGCGTCTTCTTCGCCTGTGTTTTAATCAGGAGATGGAGCACCACCTAGCGTATAACAGTGAAAACACGAAAACATGGAAAATGTTGTGTTTGCCAGGGAAAGAGTTAAAGGGACAGGAAGTTTCGCCACTGGGTTGCTTATTCATAAGAATAACAAAGTAGCTTGATGACTCGGTGAATGAGCGTGGAATCATGGAGTTGTGTCTTAACCTCCCCAGCCGAAGGAAATTAATCCGAAGGGACTAACCCTGCCTTCACGTGCTATTGGAAGTATCGTAAATAATAGTTTTCTAGTTAAAAAATTGAACATGAACGCCCTCTTAACCCCTTAACTGTCACCGTCCCGCTGGCGGGACACCTGGCACTCTTTTTTTGATCACTTTTTTTTCGTATCATATGATTTAGTAATTATCATAAATTAGGGATCATTCGAAAGCTTACAAACTCAAAATTCATTCTGTGAAAACCGTTTTGAAATTGGACGTTGCGTTACCATGGAAATGGTACTTTAAATTCTTTTAGCAGACTCCTCCCCTAGTGGGCGGTGTCATGTTTCATATTACAACATTTATTTAACTACTTTATAATCAAAATCTTTTCTAATCTTGACAAAACACATATCGTCGGAAAGGTCTGAGTCTCAAGGGTCCATATTTGGTGACCGTTTTGTGATGGAAGTGACATTTGGACAGAAAATTACAGGAAAATGCATCAAAAAAACAATCAATGGAATTTCAATGACACCCGGTGGCTATTTTTGGTATAGCGCCTAAACAAAATCTCATGGGAACTTCAATTTTTGTGATATCAACTTCAAATTTGGAACACAACTTGGTTAGACATATGGCTTTGATTTTATAGTAATTTTAGACTAAAACATTTTTGTAAAATATATATTTTATATAAAATAAAAAATATTTAGTACAGTATTTTTTTTTACAGTAAATTTAAACTTCCATAACTTTTTCATACTTTCCTATTTTGAATTGACTAGCAATAATCTACCGAGTGTCTGCTTTAAAACAAGACCAAACTTAGGTCTATATTCCAAAGCATTCTTGAGTTACAGCCCTTTAAGTTTGGATAGTGCATTTTCATGTGTATTCTCAAAAAGGGGGGTGACAAGTCAAAATTTGAATGCGGTGAGCTCCAATCACGACTTAAGAAGTGGAAAGTAAGACATTTCTGATAGCACGAGAAGGCAGCATTATGTTCATGGATGAGCTAAAGTATTAAAGCTTTATTAACATTACTTTGGTATGAAGCAGGGTGAGGCCGAGAGACTGTGGATATTTTACGTCATTATTTTTATTATGCTTATATGCCGCAGTCGCTCCTTTTGTTGAGTATGTTTTTACGATAAAATTACCTTCAAGAGTAGGGTAGGCAATTTTGGAGTGGCTAGCAATAGCAAGCTAGCTTTGAGATCCCATGGTCCCTTAAGAGGTTTTAACAAAGCCACGCCTCCTTCAAAACACATGAACGAACAGGTGCACTGCAGCCAGAGCAGATTCAGCAAAGTGTCGGCGTTAAATGACCTCATATGTCTCAAAGCACATAACATTACAATAATGATTACTGTAAACACCTTACAGAGCTCTTACTTGTGCAGCCAGAGCAGATTCAGCAAAGTGTCGGGGTTAAATTGCCTCATGTCTCAAAATGGACTGCATTTATATAGCGCTTTTAACAGACCAATGGCCATCCAAAGCGCTTTACACATTGCCTCACTTTCACCCATTCACACACCGACAGCTCGTCGGGAGCAGCTGGGGTTGGGTGTCTTGCTCATGGACATCTCGAAGTAATCGGTTCTTACTTCTAGCCCTGGGGCCCGTTCTTCGCACCTCGCTTAATACATCTGAGATGATTTGACAGATCCCAGATCTTTTCATGATAACTGATGTCTGGCTGATGTCTGGCTAATTTGGTTCTTCAAACGAATTTATCTAAGATCACTACGCGTTCTTGTTTTCCCTGAAGAGGGCAGATGCATCGTTACTCGAAACCATGATCAGCAATGCAGCGATTGGCTGGCGTCAAGACAGCAACGTAATGACATCATATAATTAAAAAAGCCACCTGGCAAAAACTTGGCAAATTACACAAAAAAAAACACACGAATATCTGGACCTTTATAAGGAAACAGCTAAACGACCAAACCAACATAAAAGTTATAATAGAATTATAATAGAATCAAAAAAAAATTTTTTTCATGATTACCAATTATTTATATTCACGATTTTATACAGTATTTGTACACCCTTTACATTTTTATTTCAATGTTGTAATTCAATTTTTAATTAAATTTGAAGCAGATTTGTAACGTGACAGTATTAAAGTTTCTTAAGGGTCAAGATCAAATTCTCTGCATCTCCTGCGCTGCATCAAGCCATCCCATAATATTCATCATCACTTAAATTAATGCACGGCTCAGATTAACTGTACAACATGTGTGCAAACCTCCAATAAAATTATAAAATAATTATTCCATCATAAATAAATCACTCAATCAAGTGGCTGTGTCTATAGTATTATACACAACATTATAATATTATATACATTCTCATATACATATACAATTTAAAATGTGTATATTATTATTATTAAAATGATTATTATTGCCCCTGGTTCAGTAATGAACTCTTGTAATAAAGTAGCAGTGGTTGGGACAGATTTTAAGTATCACCTCAAGATGCAGTCTAATCCTGTTTACATGAAATAAGCCGCTCATGAGCAGGTTTAAGTTTACAGACCTGTTGCTATGACAGCAAGTCCAGGATGAGCGTCGAAGAACCAAACAATCCAAGATCATGCCAAATCGTCAACAAACAAATCCAGCTAACTGAGTTAGCGAGGTACGAAGAACGGGCCCCTGTTCTAGCCCAGCAATATTTTGGTGCTACTTAAGAACCATTTTTCCAGGCTCGGAGCTGGGGCTTTGGGTGTGGAAACACAAAGAACCGATTTGAAACGGCTCTGGCTCCGATCTAGCTCTAGCACTGCCTTGGTGGAAAATGGGTATTGGTCAGGTGGAACTGGGGAGCGAACCACCAACCTCCCGGTTTGTAGACAAACTACATGAACCACTGAGCTACTGCCGCCCCAATATGTCTCATATGTCTCAAAGACAGCACATAACATTACAATAATGACTGACTGTAAACAACTTACAGAGCTCTAACTTATGACTGCTGCAGATTCATATCGGCGTTAGTGTTGCCATAGAAACAAGGCAACAAGACTGTTTGAACAGTCTGAGGACGTGGGTTTCAACCAATTTAACAAGAAGTGTTTATGAAAAACATTGCCTACAATAACCTTACCTTTACCTTCCGCCTCCTTCTTCCCTGAACTTGTGACAGTTACGTTTGATGTAGAGGAAATAACACCAGCAAACCAGTCAAAGTTTGGCTCCGTTTGAACAGCATCTGAGCATAATTCCTGATATTTAAATAAAAACATTTCTTCAGCACGTTAACTTTATCTCCTCAGAGTGTTTTGATTGTAAGCGCATGTCATCTGATCACTTTAACACACTGTTTTACAAACTATATAGGGGGGAAAATTGAAAAACAAAAGGTTTTATATTTACTTTCTTGCAGCACAGCAGGTAAAACAGTCAGCATAGGGTTTCGGTCATTTTTTTACGTCAACTTATTATTTTTCAAGCTAATCACATTATATTTAGGCTGCAAGTTTGTATCCAGACGCAAGAGGGCAGCAGAGCATGATTACTGCGCTCATCACTAAAAAATAAAAGACCTTTGAACTCCAAATACTTAACTACTCCAAATGTTAAATAGGGCCTACTCATTTTAAATACTATTAATAGTTAAAAAAAAAAAACAACAACAACAACAACAACAACAACAACAAAAAATACAGTTAAACAAAAAAAATAGGCTACAAGCACAAAATAAAACTATAACCGCATACAGCAATCATCAGGGCCCAAGCACAAATGGCACATGCGAACATTTCTGTGATAATTGATTTTTTTTTTAAATATAACGTCCTTAAGTGTCTGTTTCAAGACATATAAAAAATAAAAAAAATACTACTGCCTCCTCATTTTAATTGAACAGCCATATATTCAGTCATGTCTGGCAACTATATATATATATATATATATCATTAAGGATCTATAAGCATTTTGGAGATCACTGATTTTTTGGAGGGAACATTTTTTTTTTGTTACTGTACATGTACACAATTTATTCATATGTTTTCGAATATCCCTATCTTTCGAATATCCCTATATAATAATTGCCTCAACGACACGGCAAGATGGCCACAGAACTGGTACCCCGACTGAGCCTGGTTTCGCCCAAGGTTTATTTTTCTCCATTATGCCACCTGATGGGGTTTTGGTTTCCTTGCCACTGTTGCCTCTGGCTTGGCTTGCTCAGTTGGGGACATTAAAATTTTCTAAATTTTCAACTAAATATCCAAATAAATCTAATTATTGAACTAAATTAACCATAAAAACTAAATTACTGATCTAATAACTGATCTAAAGCCCACAGTGTCACTGTATGATAATTGAAATGAACTGATTAAATAACCATTTTCTCCAGAATGGCTAGACGGCTGAATAAAATTATACTGCATTATTTTCCTGTTTAACACTGTGAAGCTGCTTTGAAACAATCTGCACTGTTAAAAGCGCTATATAAATAAAGTTGACTTGACTTGACTTGATGGAGTTTTGGTTCCTTGCCACTTCGCCTTCGGCTTGGCTTGCTCAGTTGGGGACACTAAATTTTCAACTAAATAACTGATCTGTCCGCATTGTCACTATATGATAATTGAAATGAGCTGGATGACCTCCAGAGTGGCTGTACAGCCGAATCAAATTCTGTTGCATTATTTTCCTGTCTAACACTGTGAAGCTGCTTTGAAACAATCGGCATTGACTATTTACACTTATGCCAAACTAAGATCTATAAAAACTCGAGAAAAGCCTATTTCTTATCCTGTGGATAGTTGCCATATAGTGGACAAGTATTACAGCTTTCTTCTGTCATTCACACTGATATACACCGATCAAGCACAACATTATGTATTACTAATATTGTGTTGGCCCCCCTTTTGCTTCCAAAACAACCCTTATCTGTCGAGGCATGGGACCCCTGAAGGTGTGCTGTGGTATCTTGCACCAAGATGTTAGCAGCAGATCCTTTAAAGGGTTAGTTCACCCAAAAATAAAAATTATGTCACTAATTCCTCACCTCATGTCGTTCCCAGCCCGTGAGACCTTCGTTCATCTTCAGAACACAAATTAAGATATTTTTTATGACATCCGACAGCTCTCTGATCTCTCCATAGACAGCAATTTAATTAACACTTTCATGGCCCAGAAAGGTTGTAAAGACATCGCTTAAAATAGTCCATGTGACTCCAGTAGTTCAACCTTAATTTTATGAAGCGACGAGGATACTTTTCGTGCGCAAAAGCAAAAATAACGACTTTATTCAACTATTTAATTCTAGCCCGTGTCAGTCTCCTACGCAGTTTCCGTTGTAAACAGTGCAGCGCTTTTGAGTTTGGGGCAGCCGATGCTATTCATGTGAACGCCACAATGCTTGCGTGTGATGATGACTCAGGAGCTGCTCTGTTACAACATAAAAACTGCACAGGAGACACATGCTACTACCTTTCTAGGCCTTGAAAGTGTTAATTAAATAGCTGTCTATGGAGAGGTCAGAGAGTGAATTTGTGTTACGAAGATAAACGAAGGTCTTGCGGGTTTGGAATGACATAAGGGTGAGTAATTAATGACTAATTTTTATTTTTGGGTGAACTAACCCTTTAAGTCCTGTAAGTTGCGAGGTGGGGCCTCGTTTGTTCAGCACATCCCACAGATGCTCGACTGGATTGAGATCTGGGGAATTTGGAGGCCAAGTCAACACCTCAAACTCATTGTTGTGCTCCTCAAACCATTCCTGAACCATTTTTGCTTTGTGGCAGGGCGCATTATCCGGCTGAAAGAGCCACAGCCACCAGGGAATACCGTTTCCATGAAAGGGTGTACATGGTCTGCAACAGTGCTTAGGTAGGTGCTACGTGTCAAATTAACATCCACATGGATGGCAGGACCCAAGGTTTCCCAGCAGAACATTCCCCAAAGCATCACACTGCCTCTGCCGGCTTGCCTTCTTCCCATAGTGCATCTGGTGCCATGTGTTCCCCAGGTAAGCCATGCACACGCACCCGGCCATTCACGTGATTCATTAGACCAGGCCACCTTCTTCCATTGCTCCGTGGTCCAGTTCTAATGCTCACGTGCCCACTGTTGGCGCCCCGTACACAACAAACTGTGATGACACCTTTCTATAAGAACCAGCATTAACGTCTTGAGCAATTTGAGCTCCAGTAGCTCATCTGTTTGATCGGACCACACGGCCAGCCTTCACTCCCCACGTGCATCAATGAGCCTTGGCCGCCCATGACCCTGACGCCGGTTCACCACTGTTCCTTCCTTGGATCACTTTTGATAGACACTGACCACTGCAGACCGGGAACACCCCACAAGAGCTGCAGTTTTGGAGATGCTCTGAACCAATTGTCTAGCCATCACAATCTGGCCCTTGTCGAACTCGCTCAAATCCTTATGCTTGCCCATTTTTCCTGATTCTAACACATCAACTTTGAGGACAAAATGTTCACTTGCTGCCTAATATATCCCACCCACTAACAGGTGCCGTGATGAAGAGATAATCAGTGTTATTCACTTCACCTGTCATAATGTTATGCCTGATCAGTGGCTGGCTGATCATACCATAACCCGCTAGCATTAGAAATTCAAGACATTTTGTGTGTTTCCTGAGATTGGGGGTTAGGGGGGGGATGCACAATATTAGCAGCTGAATAATTAAAGAATTCAACAGCAAGTTTTTGACACATTTAATTTTTAGCTAGCGCCCCATATGAATTCTATGCGTCCTCATAATGACCTGTTATTGTAGGCCTACTGCATCGAGCTTTGATTAGGTAAGATTTTTGCGTTAAGCAGATCAAAATAAGCGATGCCAGACCATATAATTGGCTTATTGGCTTTACAACGCTTTAATAAGATTCTGTTGATGATTTTCTGTTCTGTTGATTAGGTGGAGAATTTTGAGGTTTCATTGCAATATTTTGTGTAGCCTATTTGCCCCATGCAGGCCTAATTGTAAAGTTTTAAAGCCACTTTTTAAATTTTCCTCATGGAATTAAAAGTGTTCGTGGACACTGGACACAGCACGAACTATGAATGAGAGCGGGATGTGTGTGTGTGTGTGTGTGTGTGTGTGTGCTGGTCCTGTAATGAGCAGAGGCGCTATTCACAGCGCAGTCCCGTTACCTCATTGACATTCAGTCCCAGTGAGAGAGACAGACAGAGAGTAAGAAGACAGACATTGTCCGGGACAGAGACAGCGACGAGATCTACATACCGACCGTAAATGGACATTTTCTAGGCGGAATGAAGATTAAAGTTTGATGTGAGCATGAACGAGTGCATGTGATCTGAAGAACAACGAGCACTGAATGTGTTCTGACCTGGATTCAGTGAGGAGTTTGGGAGAGACAGGGTGAGGGGTGAGGGGTGGAAGAGGGATTTACTGGGTCAAACAAACTAAACTACCCCCACCACTGAAGGGAAAGTCATAGAAGGAAAAGTGCAGCGTCCAAGAAGGAAAAAACACCAGACAAAGCGACGAGGAAACGATGAGCACTGAAAAGGTAGGAAAATGACTCCACAACATCTGAACAGCCATTAATTTTGGAGTTCTTTCATTTAATAACACAATTAAACGAAACGACTCTCAATGCAACAAGTGCCAGTTGAGCAAATATTAAAAATGCGATTTAGTCAACCAATGGACGTGATTGGCATTGAAAATGGCAAAAATATAGTTGCCTTTCGATTTTGAATCATTCTTTCAGCCCTATGATTTTGGCTTATGAATTGTTGCATTAAGAAGCAGCAAAACAGCTGCTTTACTGAAATGTCATGTTCATATCAGCTCATACATGCTTACATAGCCTACTTTCTCTGTGTGTTATATTAGCAGAATCGACAATGAGAGCAGTATATGAAAGATGTGAAAACATTAAAGACAACAATTTGTTTATGTAGGCTGTATAATATAATGAATGCTATTTATTCATGAGATTATGTAATGTGGCAGTATAGTACGGAAATATGCAGTGATAGAATTATCAGTGAAGACTAAAGTTTAATTAAAGGCACAAAAATGTAAGACTTTTGGATTAAAATATCCAAAAACTACTAGAACAATTATATATATTTTGTTGGCTTGTGTAGTTACATTATCCCAAATGTTTCCAAGAATATTTAAATCCAGAGAAAAAAGCAATTCTAACCAGGACCCCCTTACGAAAATGAACCATGGTTCTCTTACGAGAGGTTCTCTCGTATTGCGTAAGTTCCTTACGCTACGGGAAAGTATTCTTTCTTCGAGATTTCTGAAAAACCCAAAATTATCCTTAATTTTGTAACATTGTCAACGCAGTGCGGCAGCCTGGCAGACCATAGCAGGCTATTCCAGCGTGCTATTGGCTGCTCTGCTGGCAACTGCAGCAGCCTATCGGTGAGCCCGCGTGACGTGGCGACCAATGAGGGCGCTTCGCGCCCACCTGGCTTCATTTGCCTACAGGTGGGGCGTGGCCACGTGTATATAAGCAGGGCTCACGGGCTGCATATTCGATTTTCTTTTCTTCAGCGAAGCCCTTCGCATCGCTGGATCTGGAACCCGCCGCCGTTGAACGTGCAGACGAGCAAGCAGAGGACAGCGCCTGGAGAAGCCGGCAGCATCGCGCCACCTTCAGCCATCCGTGCCTGCTCTGCTATCCGGCAGCATTATATCCTTTCATTGCACGTGTTCTCGCCGTTGCGTCACACGTTTCATAAAAGAGCACGAGCGTTTTTATCAAAACGCCTCGTTCCACCTGCGGCTCGTGCCACGTGCAGCTCAGCACCAGAGACCGCCATGTGTCTGCGCTCTCTGTCTGGGCCGTGACCACGCCGCCACCGCACTCCTCGCGGGCGAATGCCCCGAGTGTGAGGAACTCTCTATGTCGACCCTGCGGGCTCGACTCGAGCAGTTTTATGACGACATCACTCCGCTGTTCCCCCCCTCTGTTCAAGCCGCGCCACCGCGCCGCTTACAAGAGATGGTTGAAATGAACGGTCTCGGAGCGAGCCTCCTCCCCCTCTGTTCAAGCCGCGCCGCTTACAAGGGATGGTAGGAATGAACGGTCTCGGAGCGAGCCTTCTCCCCCTCTATTCAAGCCGCGCCACCGCGCCGCTTTCAAGGGATGGTAGGAATGAACGGTCTCGGAGCGAGCCTCCTCCCCCTCTGTTCAAGCCGCGCCACCGCGCCGCTTGCAAGGGATGGTAGAAATGAACGGTCTCGGAGCGAGCCTCCTCCCCCCTCTGTTCATGCCGCGCTGATGCGCCGCTTATATACAAGGGATGGCAGAAATGCACGATCCTGCAGCTCTCTTTACGTTACAAGAGAGCTGTTCCACCCTCGCGCACATTTTTCAGTCCCCTCATGAGTTCAGGCGACTGGAATTGTTCATATTGCTGTACACGAGCCTGTTAAGACACGCACGCCAGCAAACATACGCCGTCATAAGACATGACGCTGACATATGCTCTCCAACGAACCCGCACTCCCCCCTCTTGGACCGCGCAGATTGCGCCGTTCACAAGGAATGTGAATGCGCTCGGTCACGAGCACGTTCAGCGCGCGCCGCACTCACCGGGAAATTAACAGAGGGTGTTTTCGTCCCGCTGTGGCCGGACGAGCCGCCATTCTCTAGCATTTCTCAGCCCCCTCTCTAGTTCAGGCGGCTGGAAATATTACTATTGCAGTAACGAGCCTGTCTTTTATGCACGCACGACTGCCAACAAGCACGAGGACGTACTGCTGTATGCTCGCGCTAACTGAACGCTATTGTGTCCCTCCCGGTAGCACAGTGGCAAAATCAGCGGCTGAAACGCCGGAGACCCGAGTTCGAGCCCAGCTCTCGCGGAAGATAAAAATGTTTTACTGTCCGCTTCCCCGGGCTCGCGGCCAGCTTTTCTTACATACAGAAAGCTAACTCGCACCACGTGGTGCTCGAGTATTTTTGGACGTCTATACATAAGGAGAGAAAAGACGGTTAAGTCCCGCTGCGGCCGGACCACCGTTAAAACTCTGTTTTTCCTGTCAGTCCCCACTCCTGTGGCTACTGCAGATGTTTTCCACGCAGCCTACGAGCCGGCGAACTCGCCCTCTCGCCTGTTTCCAACTGTAGCCCCTCCAAAGTCCTCCTAGCAGAGGGGGGAAGCGACGGTTAAGTCCCGCCGTGGTCGGACCACAGTCAAAACTCTTCTTCCTGTCAGCCCCCACTCCTGTGGCTGCTGCAGATGGCTCTCACGCAGCAAACGAGCCGGCAAAACTGCCCTCTCGCCTGTCTACAACCGCCGTTTTTATGACGAACCAGAGAAATCACGAAGTTGCCTTTTTTCTGGTTGCACGGCTCACGCCGTATGTGTTTTCAAATGCAGTAAACGTGCCCACTTTTGTGTTCACCCCTGCACCCAAGCACCACAAATCCCGTGTCTCTCACTCACATAAAGCGGCCACCGGCCGCTCGAGTGCTAGAGTTAGGTCACGTGTCCGCTTATTTGCGCCCACGCCTAATCACCACACGCGCTGTCACACAGCCACTCTTAACCGGTCATGTTCCACGCGTAAGAGTTGTGCCCGCTCAAACGCGCTCACACATTTTCGCGAACATTCTGCCCCCGGCGCCATGCGCCGCGCCACACACCATTTGTTCTCAGCCCAAGGTGGCCGGAACGACGAGTGTAAGGCCACACACAAGCCACTCCCTGCTCGAAGCGGCAGAGATACAGTGTGTAGGGCGGCCAGCCATCGCGAGCGATCGGCTGGCCCACAGCACAGAGAGCGCGCGCACTGCGCCCGCCCCTCCTATACAGGCCGTCGAACCCGCAAAGCGCGGCGTTTCGAGCCCGGAGGCCGTTCTATCCCGTGTGGCACACGCGAGAGCGTGGGAAGCCATTCCAGGTGTATCAGAATGGGTGCTGAAAACAGTGAAGCACGGCTACACTCTGCAGTTCGCTCGCCGCCCTCCGCGCTTCTGTGCGCGTACGGAGACGAGAGTGAGCGAGGAAGTAGCACATCTACTTCGAGCGGAGATAGCCACACTGCTGTGCGAAGGGGCTATAGAACCGGTTCCCCATTCTATGAGCGAGTCAGGCTTTTACAGCCGGTATTTTCTCGTGCCAAAAAGGGTTGGGTCGCTCAGACCGATTCTGGATCTGAGGCGTCTGAACAAAGCTCTTATGAGAAGATCGTTCAAGATGCTCACGACCAAGCAGATCCTCGCGCATATTCGCCCGAGAGACTGGCTAATCTCCCTAGATTTGAAAGACGCATATTTTCAAATCAAGATAACGCCGCGTCACAGGCCATTCTTACGATTCGCCTTCGACGGCCAGGCTTATCAATACACCGTCCTTCCGTTCGGCCTGTCACTAGCACCCCGTACATTTACGAAGTGCATGGACGCGGGCCTCGCTCCCCTGAGAGGTCGAGGGATGCGAGTGTTGAACTATCTGGACGATTGGCTCATCCTGGCGCAGTCAGAGGCCGAGCTCCTCGCCCACAGGGCAATGCTGCTCAGCCATCTGGACAGCCTGGGGCTCACGGTCAATTGGACCAAGAGCTCATTAGTGCCCACGCAATCAACCTCATTTCTGGGTTTGAATCTGGACACTGTGGCAATGTCAGCCCGCCTGTCACCCCAACGCGCGCGCCAAGTTCGGCGCATGGATGCGTACTTCCGGCCGGGCAAAATCGCACCTCTCAAGCTCTTTCAGAGGATGCTGGGACGTATGGCCTCAGCTGCAGCTGTGCTCCAGCTGGGCTTAATGCGCATGCGCCCGCCGCAATGCTGGTTAAACGCCCGAGTGCCTCACAGAGCCTGGGCGTCCGGAGGCTTCAGGATCAGAGTGACTCAGGGCTGCGTTTCAGCCCTAGAGCCCTGGTTAGTAGCCGACTGGTACCAGCGGGGAGTGACGATGGGAGCCATCTCACACCGCAAGGTCATCTCGACGGACGCCTCCACCACGGGTTGGGGCGCCGTTTTCGAGGGCAGATCGGCCTCGGGCCTCTGGTCGAGCGGGGAAAAGCTCCTACACATAAACTGTTTGGAGATGATAGCGGTAGAGAACGCGCTCAAGCAGTTTCTCCCGCTTATACGAGGACACCACGTGTTGGTCCGGTCGGACAATACCACAGTGGTGCCCTATGTGAACCGGCAGGGCGGTGTCAGGTCCAGGTGTCTGGGCAATCTGACAGAACGCCTGCTCGTGTGGGCACACAGCTCGCTGCGCTCGCTGAGAGCTGCGCACGTACCGGGCCACCTCAATGTGGGCCCGGACAAGCTGTCCAGGGGCCTCATTCTCCCAGGAGAATGGTCCCTGCACCCTCAGACAGTCCAGCTGGTATGGCGCCTATTCGGCAGAGCGGAGCTCGACCTCTTTGCAACAAAAGAGAACGCCCGCTGCCCGAGGTTTCTGTCCAAAAGCGAGGATGCGCTGTCCCAACCTTGGCCCAGCCTCCCGCTGTATGCTTTCCCGCCGATTTCCCTATTGCCCCAGGTCATAGCGAAAATCAGGGAGACGCGCCGCCTGGTGCTCCTTATAGCGCCGCGCTGGGAGAACCAGATTTGGTACCCAGAGCTGGTGAAGCTGTCGCACTCACCCCCCTGGCCAGTTCCGCTGAGAGCAGACCTCCTCTCTCAAGCAGGAGGGTCAGTTTGGCATCCCCATCCAGAGCGTTGGTCTCTGCATGTATGGGTGACCAACGGATACCCGTTGACCTGCCCGAAGGGGTTATGAACACGATTTCACACTCTAGAGCCCCCTCGACGAGGCGGTTATATAGTTCTAAGTGGTCGGTGTTCACTGAGTGGTGTGTTTCCAAGGGATTGGACCCACAGCAATGTGGGGTCCAGCGGGTGCTCTCCTTCCTCCAAGAGCTTTTGGAACTGGGCAGGTCCCCTTCCACGCTCAAAGTGTATGTGGCGGCTATAGCAGCGTTCGCTCAGACGACGCTAGGTAGCACGCTAGGAAGGAACGAGCTCATCATCCGTTTCCTCAGAGGAGCCAGACGGATGAATCCCCCGCGGCCCCCATCGGTTCCTATATGGGATCTGGCCTTGGTCCTAGAGGCCCTGAAGGCCCATCCTTTTGAACCGCTCGAGACTGTGGAACCAAGGTTCCTTTCGCTAAAAACCGCGTTCCTGATAGCTCTGGCTTCAGTGAAACGCGTGGGGGATCTACACGCGCTCTCGGTGAGCCCGACGTGTATGGAGTTCGGTCCTAATGACTCTAAGGTCATTCTCAGACCGAGGCATGGTTATGTCCCCAAAGCGATTGGCACTCCCTTCAGGGCGCAGATTATCTCCCTCTCGGCTCTGCCAGCATCCGACGAGGGGGACGGTGGCAATATCCTCTGCCCTGTCAGGGCATTGAGGGTTTATGTCACACGCTCCGCCGCCTTCAGGCGTTCTGAGCAGCTATTTGTTTCGTTTGGTGGGCGCACTAAAGGTCTCGCCTCCTCGAAACAGACCCTTTCCAGGTGGATAGTGGACGCGATTGCAACTGCATACGCTTCCAAACACCTGCAGTGCCCGCTAGGTGTCGGAGCACACTCCACCAGAGGCATGGCCTCTTCGTGGGCTTGGGCCAGAGGGATTTCCATCCACGATATCTGTATGGCGGCAGGCTGGGCCTCCCCGTCTACGTTCGTGAGATTTTACAATCTGGAAGTTCCTGCCTTACAGGCGAAAGTGTTACCAGTTCAATAGGGCTGTTGGTCCTGCCCAGTGATTCTGCGCAGACATAGCTCACATACTGGTAGTAAGTTCGGTACTAGGCTCATGTGAATTTGAAGGAGACCGGCGGTGCCGTTTCCTCATTTACGAGACGAGCTGTTGTGAGTTTGAAGGTGACCGGCGGTGCCGTTACCTCACTCATATAACAAAATATTGTGAATTTGAAGGCGACCGGCATTGCCGTTCCCTCATTCATGAGACAAGGTGTGGTGAATTTGAAGGAGACCGGCAGGTGCCGTTCCCTCATTCATGGGACAGGGTGTTGTAACCACCCGTTGTAACCACCCGTCAGTTCGAATGAAGTGTCTGTAGATGTGGTGGCCCGTTTTCCTTACCGGCCACCCTGCCCGAGCAGTGTTATGGTCCCCGGTTCCCTGGGATACATATGCTGTACGCGAGGCGCGCACGGCGTTGACAATATGTTCCCGTAGCGTAAGGAACTTACGCAATACGAGAGAACCTCTCGTAAGAGAACGATACTCGGTTACTTAACGTAACCTCGGTTCTCTCTAGAAGAGGGAACGAGTATTGCGTTCCTTGCCGTGCGCCCCGCGGGCTTTTACGCTTCAGAACTACGAAAACCGAATATGCAGCCCGTGAGCCCTGCTTATATACACGTGGCCACGCCCCACCTGTAGGCAAATGAAGCCAGGTGGGCGCGAAGCGCCCTCATTGGTCGCCACGTCACGCGGGCTCACCGATAGGCTGCTGCAGTTGCCAGCAGAGCAGCCAATAGCACGCTGGAATAGCCTGCTATGGTCTGCCAGGCTGCCGCACTGCGTTGACAATGTTACAAAATTAAGGATAATTTTGGGTTTTTCAGAAATCTCGAAGAAAGAATACTTTCCCGTAGCGTAAGGAACTTACGCAATACGAGAGAACCTCTTCTAGAGAGAACCGAGGTTACGTTAAGTAACCGAGTATCGTTTTACTACAAATAAAACCAAAAAACCATGGTTATTGTAGTTAAACCATGGTAACCACAAATTAACCATGGTTTTGCTACTCTAACAATAGTTTAACCATGGTATTTGTGGTAAAACTGCGGTTATATAAATGGTAATCAATTAGCCAAAAATCCATGGTTACTACACTTTTACTATAATAAAACCATGGTTATTTTTCGTAAGCCGCATTATCCTCGATTTCCGGTTTATTTTGTAGAAACCATGGAAACACTAAAGACAATATATGTGTTTTATTAAACAGGTAGGCCCTTTCTCTGTGTGTTATATTAGCAGAATCTGCAGGTGTTGACAATGAGAGCAGTATATGAAAGATGTGAAAACATTAAAGACAACAATTTTTTATGTAGGCTGTATAATATAATGAATGCTATTTATTCATGAGATTATGTAATGTGGCAGTATAGTACGGAAATATGCAGTGATAGAATTATCAGTGAAGACTAAAGTTTAATTAAAGGCACAATAATGTAAGACTTTTGGATTAAAATATCCAAAAAACTACTAGAACAATTATATATATTTTGTTGGCTTGTGTAGTTACATTATCCCAAATGTTTCCAAGAATATTTAAATCCAGAGAAAAAAGCAATTCTAACCAGGACACGGGCCGTGTATGTGCGTCGCCTATCAATGACATCATACCCCCCTTACGAAAATGAACCATGGTTTTACTACAAATAAAACCAAAAAACCATGGTTATTGTAGTTAAACCATGGTAACCACAAATTAACCATGGTTTTGCTACTCTAACCATAGTTTAACCATGGTATTTGTGGTAAAACTGTGGTTATATAAATGGTCATCAATTAGCCAAAAAAACATGGTTACTACACTTTTACTATAATAAAACCATGGTTATTTTTCGTAAGCCGCATTACCCTCGATTTCCGGTTTATTTTGTAGAAACCATGGAAACACCAAAGACAATATATGTGTTTTATTAGACAGGTGAGGAACAGCTTGGATACATTAATCCATGGGCGTCGGAAGCAAAAATAATTGGGTGGGTCCTCAGAAATCTTTTGCTGGAGTAGATGCCAATTACATTAAGTACAAATATACCGCTTTGCTTGCTAAACGTCTAGTTCGGAAAGACAAAATTACGGAAATCGCCATATCATTTAGAGTGGTAGTAGTGTAGGGGTAAGACTTACTGCATAACATTTTGACACAAATCGACCCGCGGTTCGAGTCCGCCTTTCGCCAAACTCAATCTTCTCCCTTTTCCCATCACATATCAGATCGAAAAGGCATTTATTTTCAATAAAAATGAAGAAAAAATTAGAAAAGTGGAAATAAAGCGTCTAACATGTGTTTAATAATAAGTGTTTATCGATTAGGGGTAGGTAAACAGATGTGCTGAATGTTAGAGATGATAAAAGTGAGTGGGTCCAATATCATTGATCGTAAAAAGTGGGTGGGTCTTGTCCCACCCACATACAATGGTTCCAACGCCCATGCATTAATCGACAGAAAACTAATCATTGTTATATATAGCTCACATTTGTCCTTAAGCTATGCCTTTGTTTTGAATAAGCGACCTCTAGCGGCAAAAAAATACATATTGTGGCTATAAGTAGAAATAAAATCTGTTTCTGTGTGGTGTTAGTCCTAAAGAGTCATATTCCATAATCCATGTGTGTTAGTTTTGAGTTTATTTATATGATAATGTTCTCCTAAATGCTGAGGATAATGTAACTTGTAAATGTAAATGCAACTTTCTCTTCCTGGAAAATGGACAGAACTACGGATGACTCATGTTGTACTCAGGGCTACTTACAATTTTTTGTCCATTCAAACGCAAGAATGTCCCTGCCCCAATACCGCTTACTTTTAACTGAATAGCATATCATGGTTCATGGCTATAATGTAAAATAAAACTTGACAATTTACAAAAAGGGAAACTTATTGATTCTTTACAAAAAGGGACAAGCCTTTCACAGTTTGTCATTGGGGCAGTACCCTCACAGTGACATCTTTGTACCTTATTTACCCTAAAATTTTCATAATAGTGCCTTATGGGTACATATTACCACTCTAAGGTGCTTTTACACTCTTAAAAATAAAGGTTCTTTATTGACATTGATGGGTCCATGAAGTACCATTGACATCCATGGAATCTTTCCATTGCACTTCCAAAGGTTCTTATGGAAATTGTTCTTCTGTGAAAACCCATTTTTGGAAACTTAATTTTAAGAGTGTCAACTATAGGTCACTATTAAAAGTAAAGTGATGCCATAGAACAGTGGTTCCCAACCACGGTCCTGGTGGACCCCCAACAGTGCACATTTTGGATGTGTCCTTTGTCTGACACACCCACATCAGGTCTTGGAGTAGCTACTAATGAGCTGATGACCTGAATCAGGTGTGTTTGATTGAGGAGACATGCAAAATGTGCACTGTTGGGGGTCCACCAGGACCGTGGTTGGGAACCACTGCCATAGAAGAAACATTTTTGGTTCCCCAAAAAACCTAGTTCTTAAAAGAACCCTTTTTCTTAATGTAAAGAACATTTTAATAATCTAAAGAACCTTTTTTCCACTATAAAGTATCTTTTGAGCAATGGACAGTAACAATTGATGCCAATAAAGAACCTTTATTTTTAAGAGTTTTGGGTAAATATAAAGTACGACACCCCTGTTGTACCCCTTATGCCTGGTATACTTTGTACGATTTTGGGCTGTCCCAGACGAAAGATGACCAATCGTGGTGATTTCGGTGGCCGTGGCTCCTAAACAGCGGTTCTACATCGTACAGTGAGAGAGGTTCAAAGACGGTCTTGCGACCAAAGATAGCCTGTGATCATTTTCTGACAGTGTCAGAACATTATCATGATCATTTCACAGTGTGTTTGCTGCTATGAGCTACGTCTACTGACTAGCCAATAAAAATGCAACACGAAATGGCGGCACTAAAACTACTCGCCTCAAGCTCCATTTGCAAGATTGTCATGCCAAGTTGGCCTCTTTTCCCTAGCAATGACCACGTCCATATTCTCCACTTTAACTTCCTCCTCTTTTTTTCAGTACCCATAAAACCACAATTGCCAAAATACGAATCATCTTGGCAAAACGGTGCTTTGTTTGCAAATATGTTATATGATAGGCAATTCCAATTTTGCGCAAAAGTTAAATACGCAACTTTGGATGGAAACAGCTAGTGTGAATCACAGAAAAACAAGAAAGAGAAGACAGGAAATGGAAGTGTCATCTGATGAGAATGTTATTTTTTGGGGGGTCTCACTTGATCATTTAGGTCAAATTCTTCCTCCTAATCTTTCTCTAATAACACACATGAGAGCGCTGACCTGGTGTAAACACTGGCCTTCAGAGCTGAAGCTTTATGTGGTGGGTAATCCTGACTGGAATCTTTTATTCAGGATCTTTCCAGAAGGGAAACCGTGTAAGCGCAGTGTTTGTTCAGCGGCGTGACTCTTGCACTTGGACTTGGGAAGAATTGCTCTCCTCCAGGGCACTGTGGCATGTCAGACTCAATTTCATAAACTTAAGACATGCAATAATAGTGTATTAGGATGGCTTTGGCCAGACTCAGACTATGAAATCTCTTGAGGTTCACTAACAGGAGTGGCCCTTATTTTGAAATTTACAAAATAAAAAATACTTACAAGGTGAAAGTTCCATGAAATGCCATGCGTCATGTGGTGCCATCTAACACAACTGGTTTTATTCAGGTAGAAATATTATGACTAAGTCAACGTGACTAGATCAGGTTACAGACTGCAAATCATTTTTTGGGGCATGTTCTGTATATCAGAGATTAGATCCTCTAGCAGAAGGATGCAATTTAATACATTCGATTAATGAAATAATGTTTTAATGAAAATGTGTGCTTTTAAACCCTTCTTTTTGAGCATAAAAGTGAAAATGCACCAACGTAAATGGATGTAATTCATGAATGATTTGGAATACCTCGGGTTGGTCTCATTTTAAAGAAGACACTCTGCAGATTATTGCAGAAATACACTTCAAAAAATGAAAGAGTAAAAAAAGTTATAGAAGTTTAAGCTTACTGTAAAACAAATGTACTATACTAAATATTTTATAGACATTATATTTTTACAACATAATGTTTGCTCTAAAATTGCTATAAAATCATATATATTTGTCTAATGAAGTTGTGTTCCAAATTTTAAGTTAATACCACAAAAATTTAAGTTTGTTTAGGCATACGCGTACCATAAATAGCCACTGGGTGATTTCATAAAATTTTTTATTAATAAATTAATTTTACAATATCACTTCTATCACAAAACAGTCACCGAACCCTGAGTCTCAGACCTTTCAGATTATGTGAGTAAAGATTAAAATAGTATGAAAAATGACACTGCCCACTAGGGGAAGGAGCCCACTACAAGGATTTAAAGTACAGTTTCCATGGTAATGCAATATCCGATTTCAAATAAGTTTACGCAGGATGAATTTTGAGTTTTCATGCTTTCGGATGATACATGAATACAACGTGATAGGAAAAAATGCTATAAAAAAAGAGCACCCGCTAGTTGACAGTTAAAGGGTTAATATGTAGTAACGGTTTCAAAAAAGCGATGTATTAAACGATGTATATAAAGGTCATCCTACTTTACCGGCATACATACAGTTCACTCACATGAATCCATACTACAGCAAATCTCAACTGAACTCAACAAAATATAAACTATATTATAGTATAGTATAGTATAGTATATGTATACTAAATATATTACAGCTCTTTATATAAAGTTGAATATATAAGTATATCCAACTTTATCAGCTATAAACCAAATCTCAACGGCTTGATTGCTTGTATCATCTTAAAGGTCCCGTTCTTCGTGATCCCATTGTTCAAACTTTAGTTAGTGTGTAATGTTGCTGTTAGAGCATAAATAATACCTGTAAAATTATAAAGCTCAAAGTTCAATGCCAAGCGAGATATTTTATTTAACAGAAGTTCCCTTTCAAAGCCTACAGCGAACGGCTGGCTTGGACTACATCCTGGTACTTCCTTCATAAATGACGTCAGTAGAACAGTAGAACAGACTAACCTCCGCCCACAAGACTACACGAAAAAAGGGAGCGTGGTCTTGTTGCTGTCCCACGTGGAGAAGAGGACGTGTCGCGTGGAGAAAAGGAAGTGTTGCGTTTGACTGTGTTTGTCGCCATGTTGTCGAGACGCTGTTATTTTCATCCCGGAGTCAAATCACCTTTGTTTGGCTTTCCCAGGGACGCTGTAGAGATCATTAAGCGCATACATCTCCCGTTAAGAGGCGTGACCTTTCCACGTGCGCTAAGCTGCGGTCAAATCACAACACGGGAACCGCTGGCACAATCAGAACTCGTTACGTATTTCTGAAGGAGGGACTTCATAGAATAAAGGAAGTCATCAGCCGTTTTTAGGACAGTGAAAACAGTGGCAGATAAGTAAATTGTGTTAAAAATACTGTTTTTTTTTTACACGCGAAACATGAACACATGTTATATTGCACACTGTAAACACAATCAAAGCTTCAAAAACACACGAAGAACGGGACCTTTAAAATGTAAACTATAATATTGCACAGCTCTTATCTGTTAAAAACAACCATAAGGCATAAAGATATTAAGATATAAACAATAACTTCATGATTTTATGTAAAGCTGCTTTGAAACAATGTGTATTGACTTGATAAAAGAAATACGGCCCTTTATGCTGCTGTACGCCTAATGCATTTTTGCTTAAACATGACACTCAGATGACACTAGATGCTTTTGTTTAAGTATCTGAGGCTTTCATGGGTTGGGTCTTTTGGTGACATACTATATAGCATGCAGGGATATTTTAGTTGATTCTTTTCTTCGAAGATTGTGACACTGGTTTCCTGTTTTTGAACTACAATATATCTATGCACATCCATGAAAAACTGTTTGTCAAGACAGTTGTGAAGGATCTTGAGATAAACTGGGCCAGTGACTGCGAGCCTGGACTAAACATACAATCACACAATGCCTGACCGCTCTAATGCTCTTGTGATTGAATAGAAGCAAATCCCTTCAACAATGTCCCAACATCTAGACTAGAGGAATTTCAGCATTCCTCAGGCAACCAGGGCTGTTATCACAACTTCATATTAATCACAGTGTTTTACAACAATTTAACATTCTAGTTGCAATTGCTTATTTTTTATTAGTACTTGTTACCAGTTATTATTGATGAATAGTGTATACTCTGCGGTTGAAAATCATTATGATGTTCCCTTTTGATGAGCTCCATCCTGAATTCAAGGCAGATCTCTGCAAATACACTGCAAACAATGCAAATAAAGTAAGGTCATTGGATGGCCCTGATTCATCTGACTTTCTTGTTCTCCTTCTCTCCATGTAGCTGGGTTTGCTGTGATATCCGTTTAAAAGCAAGGTGAACTGAAGCTGGAGAGAGAAGTACAATGTCACGCTCAGATGAGGTAAACAAGATGACAGAAAATGTCTATAAGGTAAGTCTAAAGTAAATGAAAAGGCAATTCAAGACAATAGAAGGAGATCTTTTGAAAATATAATTTCAAACACGTGCCAAGTTCATAGAAATGTAATACCGTATTTCCTCAAATAAAAGCCGGGGCCTTTATTTGCCTGAACTGCAGAAGGTCACCGGCTTTTATTTGAAGCAGGCTTTTATTAGGGGCAGGCCTGTATTTCGAATTCCATCTATTTGAAAAAATAAATGTTTTAAATAAACCCGTTTTAAATGAAAAGCGATAGGAGGACAGATATCATCCAGAGGACAGATATCATCAGGGGCGCGGGAAGTGGGGTGGTTTCAAAGGATTGCAAATGCAATGCAAATTTTTGTTCATTTTTAGAATTACTAATTTATTTGTAATAAACATTTTAAGTGGCCCATTAAAAAGTATTATTTATAAGTTGAATTGTGTTTTTAAAACATACATGAGGTCAAATTGTGCCTTCTGCGGTATGTGCGTTGAAAGAGCGGTAATATTTCCTCCAGAGTGAGAGCGTCTTTCTGGAGATTCCGCTCATTTCTGAAGCTCATTCCGCTCAGCACCGCCGTTCAACCCAGAACTCCCTTTGTGACATGCTGGACAAAATATAGGCCTGAAATAAATAGTAAGGGCTGTCCCTAACTAAAGTTTTTTTCTTTTCTAGTAGCCTAGTTGTTCATTTAAGCCGTTGATCGCGCTGCGCATCCACCTCATGTCATTGTCTGTTATAGCTAATGGCTTGTTATTTATTAAATCCGGGCAATTTGGTTGATAAAACATAGATTAAAATTAAGATACAATTTATACAAAACGAAATTCATTTTAAAGAAAGGTTTTTTTGTGATATATTTGTTGTTCTTTCGTGTTTTATAGACTCAACCCAACTAATGTGCTTTCTATATTCCACGTGAGGGAAAAAAGCTTCCTTCCACTTAAGAAGAGTTGTGTTCCTTTAAGCACTTTTTATTTTAATATATATCTCTTTACATAAATATTATTTTCTACTTTATTTTTTTTTATTTTTTTTTTCTAACCCAACTAATGCGCGCACTTTTCTCAATCCGTTATGGAGCTATTTCATTTTGATTTTGCATATTGTTTTTTAAATGTTCGTTCGAGTAGTTCAAATGACCTCTTTACAATATTTCAATAACATAATTTATTTTGAAGCCTATGCTGTTTTCTTGTACAAAATAAAATATTTTAAGTTAAATGCAGAGTATAAGATGTGTAAAAAGACGAGAGACTTAGAGATTGTCAAGATCATTTGTGTAGCTTTCACAGACTAACACACGTCACATCTCTCATAGACTACAGTATTTAAAATAGCAGATATGCATCAGTTATATTCTCTATTTAATTTACAGAGCAATCCCTGCAAAGTGTTTAGGTTAAGTATAGAAGAGACCAGGATTGTGCGTCGCACTCGCAAGACTTACAGCGGGGGGCGATGGTCACGATGGTTTCGCTCATTACGCTGAACTTGAATGCACATGAAATGAAAGGAAATATTTTTTCCCCAGCCTTAATTTGAGACCGGCCTTTATTTGTTCGTGCTGGCCACGCCCCCGGCCACTTTCAGAGGCCCGGCGTTTAATTGAATACAGGCTTTTATTTGAGGAAATACGGTATTTTATTTGTTGTATTTTTTATTTAGTAAAAAACCAAACATGTATATAGCAACAAAAATAACTGATGTAAAATGTGAAAAAATTAATTTAAAAGCTTTATGATCTCATGTCCAGTTTTATGTTTTTCTCATCACATAACAACAAATTGTCTTGTAAAAAAAAAAAAAGTTTAAACCACTCACCCAGTTCACAGTGAACGTTCTCAGAACTGAGAACTTGTGATGTTTTCACAAGGTTCTCTCAAAATTATGCACACACATTCTTCCATTAACATTAATAGAAACCTCATTCAGAATTATAGCGCCCTATTTTAACGATCTGAGCGCATGGTCTGAAGCGCAGGGCATGTCCGAATCCACTTTTGCTAGTTTAACGACAGAAAAAACGGTCGGCGTGCCAGGAACATGGTCTAAAAGGGTTGTATCTAGTCTCTTAATGAGTCATGGGTGTGTTTTGGGGCGTAATGCGCAATAAACCAATCAGAGTCTCATCTCCCATTCCCTTTAAAAGCCAGCTGCGCTTGCACCATGGCAGATTTTTATCTTTATGTACACAATAATAATCTTTTATATTGTAATCCTTTTATGTTTAATATTTGTCATATTTGTGTGTAACAAGTGTACATGCTTTGTACACCCGCCTATTGGCGCATATTACTAATGTGCCCTTTAACGTGCCTGAACACACCTCGTTTTCAGAAAAGCACGCCCATGGATGAACAGATGGGTGCGAGTCCATTTGCTATTTAAACAACGTGGCGCTGGAAAATTATAAATGTGTCGGGCTGAAACTAGCAAAAAACACTTGCGTCGCGCCTGGCGCCGGGTGTATGATAGAGCCCTTTGTCTTTAATAATGTTATCAAAACATTAGCACATAAATGATATTTATACATCATCCATGGAACGTTTTTCTAAAACATTTTAGTTGGATGTTAGTCTAATGTTTTTTAAACGTTATTACTTACTACTTTTTTTCAGATGGTTCAGGGAACATGCGAAAATTCCCATAATACTTGCAAAATGATTAAAAAAAACATTCGTAAAGCAAGAAAAAAACTGGATGTTTTGAATATTCTGAGAACTTTCAGGAATAACGTTTTCATAACGTAACCGGAACGTTAGTGAAACATAGTTTTGTTAACTGGGTAGCCATCTTCAACTTCAAATGCCTTTAATTAATTCTAAATGCATATACCAATCTTTGTCTCTATGAATTGTATTTTTTATCAAAAAGTTTTAAATAAACTAGCTTTGAACAAAAATGAGCATCACATAATTGACACTTACACAAATGGTTTTCCAGTATCCCTGCTCATGTATTGCTATTATGACACTTTAAAGTGATAACCTGCAATTGTTAAAGAGCTATTTCTACTTGATCTTTCCCTTAAATTTAGTTTTGTGGTGTAACCTAATATACTTAGTTTGATTCAGTAATGTTAAATAACATAATTTATTTTAATTAAGATTTAGACGTTAACACATGAAACACGTCAGGGTTTTTGTCAATTTCTTGCATTCTTCAGTTTCAGTAATATAATTAATTACAGATCAATATTTTTGTGTCCGAATTTCATGTATTGCTGATTCTGTGTTCAGGGCATTCTGGACCAGTTTAACCCCAGTCTGAAGAATTTTGTCACCATGGGGAAACACTACGAAAAGGCTCTGACAGGTCAGACCTCGTTACTTCAATAGTTCTTTTTTTCTGTAATGGGCAAAAGTCCACAGGAAATCAGTGTGGACTTTCATGTATGCCCTCAGCACTTTGCCTGCTAAACAACAATCATGTATTTTGTAGTACACAGTCCCATTCACTGACTCTCTGTCTCTCTGACTGCTCTACAGGCGTCACCGTAGCAGCTAAAGGATACTTTGACGCGTTGGTCAAACTTGGAGAACTGGCCAGTGACAGCCAGGGCTCAAAAGAACTGGGTAAGTAAAAACAAGTACAATATATCTGCAATTAGCTCTTTCCTGTCAGCGTTTTTGAAAAAAGTTGCTGGCCAGCACCAGCATTTTTGATCATTTTCACAAAATGTTCATGGCCCCTAGAATATTTTGTTGCATGAATATCTGAAATGCAATATATCAAAAGAAAGAACATAACCTCTACTTTTAAACAAAATGTTTTATTCTAGCTTCATGCATTTATTTGTTTTTTTTATCAAAAGTGTCATAAAAAAGCAACATTTTGAGCAAAAAACTGAGAAAATCGTGTTTTTGTCAAAGACTACATCCAGATCAGATTCAAAACGATGATTAAAACACAGATGGAGTAAGTCGAGTCCATCAACACCCCCAAACCTACGCCTGTTCTGGGTCGACATTTCATTCAGTAACATTAGGCAGTTTTGATTTATATGCTGTTTAATGTTGATGTTGCCTCGCTGCCTTATCAGGCACCTCACAAAAATGATTTCGGAGAGACTTCTTAGGCAGCGTAATGATTTTATGATCTACAGCAAAATAACGCAAGCTTCAGTGGTAACTAAGTTAATATTTAATTACTACAGTAGTAATTTTTCGCTAGAAGTGGCATCAGAAGTGGAAAATGTTGTTAAAAAAAAGTACATTTTCACACAAACTGACCAGCAAATGCAACTTTTAGACGCCATCTTTCTTTTTCTAACTGTGATGTTGTCTCATTTAAGAAAAGTAACCGTTAGATTGCAAAGTAAAGCCTTGTTAATACTCGACGTGTCCGCACGAGCGTGAGGGTGTGCATGGCAAAAATTACGTCAAACCGGAGATGCACGAGTTCGAGGCGAATCTGGCCAAGCATGACGTCTCATCACACCGGCACCCAATCAGTTGCTTATATTTACAAAATGAGCCAATAGCAATAGCAGAAATAAGCCCTTTTAATGTAAATAAAGATCCATGTTTTATAAAAATGTTCACAAAACTAATTGAAAATGAGAAAGAGATCGTTAATTTAGTTGTTTAGTTGTATGCATGTTCTCCCATCCATATATTCTGTTCTAATGTCACAATTAATACTGGGTTTTACAAAATTCTTTCGTAGTGTGGTTTTGGTAAAGTTGACTAAAGTAAACATTGTCACGTGTGTATTTCTTCTCACCGCTGTTTCATGATGGTTTATTAACAATTACTATGAGTCGTTTCAAGGAATAGCACAACGGCGAGCACATCGAGTATAAACACCTCCCCAAACAGTTAGCAGTTAGCGGAGGCTCACGCTGCGGAGCCAGACGAAAGTATAAACAAGGCTTGAGAAAGAAATTACAGTATTTTACGCCTCACAAGGAATAACAGTCTGTTTTATTACGGTTACTTTTCTTAAATAAGACATCCATGATGACGTATGCAGCCTTCAAATACGACCTCTGGAGGACGCAGCCTTCGAAATGTCACGGAATGGAATGCATAGGATTGTGGGATATCTAAGGCAGTGAAAGATACATCTATGCTGCCTTCGAAAATCCATCAGATAAAGGTCTCTCAGAGGACAGGAAGTGAAGCTAACAGATTCGGACGTGACTTGATGCCTTCCTACCTTGGAATGCATCCTCCGAAGGCAGCATTTTCCCGTTTTCGGACGCAGCCATGATATCGCTTGTTTCTGCTTCTTCTTCGCCTGTGTTTAGATCAGGAGATTCTGAACTCTTTCAGAAGATATGTAATAGCGCCTCCACCGTATAACAGTGAAAACAAGGAAAGCAGTACATTTCTGTCAGTGGCGGGGAAGCGTTGTCTCATAAATAACAGAAAATTCTGTCAATAGCGTGGAAAGAGTTAAATTATTTTTACTTAATAATTTCATGAGATTATGCAGATGTCAGCTCGCAGCATGTTTTGTGTGTGACTGGGTGGGTAGATATTATGTTAGAATTTGAACTGTTATTTTGTGTGTTTTTGAGAAAGATAAGTAGCCTAACAGAGAAAGCTCTTAGTGGCTGTTATGAGGGATTTTTTGAGGTGGTGATGATTGGAGTCTGTAGTCCAGGGGTGTCAAACGCAGTTTCTGGAGGGCCACTGTTGAACACACCTGAACCTGCTCAAGAGTTGTGTCCGAAATTGCCCCAAATACCCTCATTCACTATTCCCTATACATTACTCCACTAATAAAGTCCACTTGAAGAAGTGAATGAAAACGAGTGAGTAAATTCGGACACTGAGTGTGCTGGAAGGGCGCTTTTGCATAGTTTGTGCTTACTGTTTAATAATCATTTGAAACTTAGCAAACTGGCAGCTCCAGAACTCTGTTATGGAAACTAGCATGTATAAACCTTAATTAAAGAACGTAATAATTAATTAAAAAGGAATGTATGCCTGTATGATATTATGCTGTACCCACATTGGACCAGTGATTTTGGAAAATGGATGCACGGGAATTCATTCGGCACGACCGTCAAAGTGCATTATGGGTATTCTCTAGCCATTGAGCAAACATTGGTTGTACACTCGTTATCGTAGTGCATTGCGGGATTGAATGAGTGCACTTGATAACTATAGTTTTTGGACACTACTACAATTTACAAATGGCTGTCCCCTCAAATAGTGCCCTATTTATGGGTAAAGGGGGCAATTTCGTACACAGTCTAGGTCTTAGGGATCACTATAACTTAAAGAGAGCAGGTTGGAGTTAAATCTGCTAGACTGTGGCCTTCAGGAGAGAGGTTTGTAGTCAGAAACAAGCTTCTATTAAGACTGTTGTTTGTTTCAAGAGCAAAAAGATCTGCAATATATTAATTATGTTATAGAACTATTATGTTATATGACCTAAATCTAATTTTATAATAGCTAAGTCTGTTCTTCTGTGAACTAGTTCATTAATAATACATAGAAAATACAAAAACACAAACATAAAAAAATACAATGTTCCTAAATTACATCAGTCCCCAGTGTTATTTTAGTATCGTTAAGATACTTTTATAGTTTTTATTAATATTTTGAATTAGTTTTTATTATATGTTTTTTGTTTTGTTTTAATTTTAACTTGAGTTAAAGTTTTAAGAAAATTGTTGCGTTTTTTTTTGTAGTTTTCCCCCCTCTAAATATGTCTATATAGTTATTATTAACTTTTATTTCAGTTTTAGTTGTTTTAGTACATCAAATTAAACTAAATTAAAGTGAGAAATGTTGTATAGATAATAGATTTTTATATTTGATTTGATTTCAAGTAACAAAATGCTTTTTTCTTTCTAGTTTTATTTAACTTTAGTAACCCTTTTTAGATCAGGGCTATTCCGATCTGTTTCTGGAGGGACATGTCCGGCAGAGCAAAGTTAGTGGTGAGAACTGATTGTGAATATGTAAGTAAATATAACTACATTGTTTTAAGTTCATGGTACTTCAGGCTTTACAGGAAACGAAAGCGTAAAAACAAATGACTGCAGTAGAAGAAAATGAAGAGGCAAGCCTGTACAATAAAATGGAGATGAAGAAACTAAGAGAAAGCGAGAGAGGGGCAAAAGAGAGAGAGGCCTTTGTTGAAAGATTAACAACACCACATGATCTCATTGTACTGCTGAAAACAGCGGGGGTGGATGAGAGGGAGGGAGAAAGGCAGTGAAGGAGAGATGCCAAGCTTCACACACACAGTTGCTCAGTAGGGGATAAAGAAGGCCAACATCCACAGTTCGGCCCACTGGAATCAACAACAAAACATGCCACAAATGTTCACCTCCAATGAAACTCAAGAATGGACAATTAGACAATTAAACAAGTATCACATCTTCTAATCTAAAGGAAGAAATTGTTCTCTTCAATTCTGTTCCGACAAATGTTTTCTTGAAAAAAAAAAAGGTTTCAAAAGGCGCGATGCCATAGAAGAACCATCTTTGGTTCCACAAAGAACCTTTCAGTGATCAGATCTTAAAAGAACATTTGCGGAATGAAAAGGTTCGAGCCCTCCGCTAAATCAGGCACTGGTGAACACATCTGCTATATGATAAAATCTCTGTAAAAAAAAAATGTAACTGCATGATTGTTTGAAAGCAGCTTCACAGTAATTAACAATTCATTTAGCAAAGTTCTTCAATTGTGAAACAAATACAATATTAGCTGTAAAGCAGCCCTAAAAAGACAATAGTATAAGAATTCAGTTTAGCTCAATGTTCATTCAATTTAGTTCATTGACAGTGTTGCAAAGTTATGAAGTGAACTCAAGTCGACTATAAAGCCGCTCTACACAAGATAATAGTGTCATTATTCAGCTCAAGTCAGTTCAGTGTTCATTCAGTTTAGTTTGATAATACGAAACAAGCTTAATTCAGCTATAAGCATCTCTACAGAAGACAATAGTGTCGTCATTCATTGCAATTCACTTCAAGGTTTGTTCTCATCATAGTATGAATTTGTTACATTACATTCAATTCTTTAATTATTCTAAGTTCCACAAAACAAAGAAACTTTGAACAGCTTGAAACCTCATGTGACCTTAATGTAGTCAGGTTGATGTGAGTGAGATGAATATTAGATGTCATTATCAGGTTGAAAGTATGTTTGATAATACAGTTCTTATTGTGGTACAGATCTCCTTCTTTGAGTTTTTGTGCTCAAAGGCTTCTCTTAATTCCTACTGATTCAGGTGACACGCTATTCCAGATGGCAGAGGTTCATCGGCAGATCCAGGTCCAACTAGAGGATGTGGTAAGTAGAATAAAAATGTGGTGGTCTGATGGGAAACAAAATTAAATTTTTTTTACAAAAATTTCAAATTTACAAAAGTTACATTTTTCTTGTACATTCTTTCATACCAAGCCAAAGTGACACGTCATTTAATATGCTGTGTGATGTAATGATTCTTTTAGCAAGTAGTGCTAAAGGTTACAGAAACTATATAAAAAGATGAACAGAAAGAACATATGCATGCAAATCCCTCCCAGCTAACACACAACGTACTAGTTACATAATTTTTTGGGAAACAAAAAACATAAATTTTTTATACGTTTTGGACATTAATTTACACAAGAAGAGTATTTTAGGGGCCTGGAGATGCAAACATTTTGTGAAAATGGGTTTATATTTTTTAATAATTATTTTTTTGTTATTTTATAAACTACAAAAATGTGAATTTGTGAAAACTCTGGCTTCATGCACATGAGTTTTACGTGTTCACTCTACAGGCACGTAGTGTTTTAAAAAAATTTTAGTAGCTACATTGTTGTCGTGTAAACGTACCCTTAGTTATTGACAAAGTGACTACGACGTTGAATGCTTGTAATTTTAGATGCGCAAAAGACAAGAGTGCAATGGTCAAACACGTGTTTACATATAAAAATGCAGTGATCATACTCTCGCCCACCCAGCGATGCCACTTATATACAGGGAGTGCAGAATTATTAGGCAAGTTGTATTTTTGAGGATTAATTTTACAACATTAATAATTAAACAACAACCATGTTGTCAATGAACACAAACTCATTAATATCAAAGCTGAATATTTTTGGAAGTGGTTTTTAGTTTTAGCTATTTTAGGGGGATATCTGTGTGTGCAGGTGACTATTACTGTGCATAATTATTAGGCAACTTAACAAAAAACAAATTTATACCCATTTCAATTATTTATTTTTACCAGTGAAACCAATATAACATCTCAACATTCACAAATATACATTTCTGACATTCAAAAACCAAACAAAAACAAATCAGTGACCAATATAGCCACCTTTCTTTGCAAGGACACTCAAAAGCCTGCCATCCATGGATTCTGTCAGTGTTTTGATCTGTTCACCATCAACATTGCGTGCAGCAGCAACCACAGCCTCCCAGACACTGTTCAGAGAGGTGTACTGTTTTCCCTCCTTGTAAATCACACATTTGATGATGGACCACAGGTTCTCAATGGGGTTCAGATCAGGTGAACAAGGAGGCCATATCATTAGATTTTCTTCTTTTATACCCTTTCTTGCCAGCCACGCTGTGGAGTACTTGGACGCGTGTGATGGAGCATTGTCCTGCATGAAAATCATGTTTTTCTTGAAGGATGCAGACTTCTTCCTGTACCACTGCTTGAAGAAGGTGTCTTCCAGAAACTGGCAGTAGGACTGGGAGTTGAGCTTGACTCCATCCTCAACCCGAAAAGGCCCCACAAGCTCATCTTTGATGATACCAGCCCAAACCAGTACTCCACCTCCACCTTGCTGGCGTCTGAGTCGGACTGGAGCTCTCTGCCCTTTACCAATCCAGCCACGGGCCCATCCATCTGGCCCATCAAGACTCACTCTCATTTCATCAGTCCATAAAACCTTAGAAAAATCAGTCTTGAGATATTTCTTGGCCCAGTCTTGACGTTTCAGCTTGTGTGTCTTGTTCAGTGGTGGTCGACTTTCTGCCTTTCTTACCTTGGCCATGTCTCTGAGTATTGCACACCTTGTGCTTTTGGGCACTCCAGTGATGTTGCAGCTCTGAAATATGGCCAAACTGGTGGCAAGTGGCATCTTGGCAGCTGCACGCTTGACTTTTCTCAGTTCACGGGCAGTTATTTTGCGCCTTGGTTTTTCCACACGCTTCTTGCGACCCTGTTGACTATTTTGAATGAAACGCTTGATTGTTCGATGATCACGCTTCAGAAGCTTGGCTATTTTAAGACTGCTGCATCCCTCTGCAATATATCTCACTATTTTTGACTTTTCTGAGCCTGTCAAGTCCTTCTTTTGACCCATTTTGCCAAAGGAAAGGAAGTTGCCTAATAATTATGCACACCTGATATAGGGTGTTGATGTCATTAGACCACACCCCTTCTCATTACAGAGATGCACATCACCTAATATGCTTAATTGGTAGTAGGCTTTCCAGCCTATACAGCTTGGAGTAAGACAACATGCATAACGAGGATGATGTGGTCAAAATACTCATTTGCCTAATAATTCTGCACTCCCTGTAGAGATTGGTACTCACGTCACCACTGATGTGGTGATTTTGTGGATCACACGTCACTTAAGGTGTGGTTATGACAGAGGTCGCGTTAGGCTTCCACATTGTCCGTAATTTGGACGGACAGGGTCGTAAAAATTCTGTCATATATTATAACCTGTTATATATTATAACCTTTATTTTCATATTTTAATGGTAATAAGCCATTTAATAGACTCTGGTTTTGTTCACATTTTCATTTTTATTCACAAACTTACAGGACAAGCAAATATAGGCTAGATTATGCATTTATGAATTTTTGAAGAGAAAGTTGAACAGAGACTGTGGTTCTCTGAAAGGTTGTATCATGAATGTTTGTGCAAGGGTTAGTTCACCCAAAAATGAAAATTATGTAATTAATTACTGACCCTCATGTCGTTTGACACCCGTAAGACCTCCGTTCATCTTCGGAACACAAATGAAGATATTTTTGTTGAAAGCTGATGGCTGAGAAAGGCCTCAGATAGGCCTCCATTGGCATTCAGTACATTTACACTCACAAGACCCATAAAAGGCACTAAAAACGTCGTTACAAAGTCCATCTCACTACAGTGGCTCTACAATAATTTTATGAAGCGACGACAATAGTTTTTGTGTGCAAAAAAAAATCAAAATAACGACTATTCCACAAGTTCTTGTCTTCCGTGTAGGCCTCGGACGTGAACTCATGCGCGAGAATATTACGCAAATCACATGACCCAGAAACGAGGAGGAGATTTGTTTACAAGCAGAGGAAGACACGCCGTATCTAAGCTGTTGAATTCTACATTGACCGTGCTTTAGGTCTCGGCGTAGTGCTCAAAATGGGACTAAAGTGTGCATTTCATGGATTCCCGAATGCCGGCGCTACGTCATATTCTCGCGCATGCGTCTTGGTGCTTTGTGAGTTCACGGCAGAGGCCAAAACGGAAGACAAGAACTTGTGGAATAAAGTCGATATTTTTTTTTTTTTTTGCACACAAAAACTATTGTCGTCGCTTCATAAAATTATTGTAGAGCCACTGTAGTGAGATGGACTTTGTAACGACGTTTTTAGTGCCTTTTATGGGTCTTGTGAGTGTGAATGTACTGAATGCCAATGGAGGCCTATCTGAGGCCTTTCTCAGCCATCAGCTTTCAACAAAAATATCTTCATTTGTGTTCCGAAGATGAACGGAGGTCTTACGGGTGTCGAACGACATGAGGGTGAGTAATTAATGACAGAATATTCATTTTTTGGGTGAACTAACCCTTTAAGCTTTGTGCTTTGTTACTTTTGATATGAAACAAAGTCTCAGCTTTCAAATTCTGTCCATTTTATCACAAAATTCAAACAATAAATACATTTTGGCGCTCTTTAATGTGGCGCAAAAGATCACTGTAATTTTAAATTTGTAAATTTGCAATTTAGCGCTTCTCCCTTCCAGTGCTGTGATTGGCTGCTGGCACCAGACTCTTCTTTCCCCCGTGGAACTCATCTGCATAAAGCACACAGTTAGAAGTCTTTAAAGTTTTACAGATGCATTTCTCACTTTCCAAACCACCACCAGAATACCTTTGGCAATATTCTAAACAAATAGAATCCAAACAAGATGGGAAAAGATTTAACTGTCATTAATTTATTAATTTGTACATTAACAGCTGAATTTGTGTAAGATGTTGCATTATAAAAAGCTGTCACCGAGAATACTTATTTATCTGAAGAAGTATGAAATGGATGTGTGTAGTTTACATCAGTTTAAAGGTTTTCAAACATAGTTATGAATGGATTTTTCAATGGATCATTATGGCCTCCTTTTGTTTCTTCAGCCACTGCTCTTGGATCCAAAAAGTCCTAAAGAATGTTTATGGCAATTGGCTTAAACCTTGCGGATTAGGGCAGAAACTGCCTGTTGACCAATGAGAAGTCCTGTCCTTCCCGTGCTTGAGGTGTCTATCAGTCCTAGCATCCTTATCTTATCGTGTTTGACATTTGTCTGTGCTAGTCCACCAATATCCAATCAAAATGTTGCAAAATGTTTGAACATTAACAGTTGAATTTGTGTAAGATGTTGCATTATAAATAGCTGTCACCGATAATACTTATTTCTCTGAATAAGTATGAAATGGATGTGTGTAGTTTACATCAGTTTTAAGGTTTCCAAACATAGTTATGATGGATCATTGTGGAGTCCTTTGCAAGTCCACCAAGATCCAATCAAAATGTTGCAAACCTTTCTCCACTGTTGCAGTAAAAGAGGGGCCCGGCAATAAACTGGACCCTGGAATGTGCTGTCCACCAAAGAAACAATGGAAAATTAGAGCAGTGGAACGGAAAAATGCGTTCTGTCTGACAGAAGAGCAAAGTCTTTGCAGAAGGGACAACAGCTTTCACGCATGTCTTTCAAAATAAAAGTCTTGTTTCACTGATTACACACTCTCCAACCCACTTAAAATCTCTGTGACCTACCAGTTGAGAAAAAACCTGAAAGAACCTTACAGTAAAAAGTTCTTAAAAGCAGGGCCATAACCACCATAGACACTGAGGACAACTCATCTATTTTTTACTTACTTTTCAGTGAGGTTTACTTTAATGCCACCATACCTTCCATATGGAAAATGTCCATTATAATCCCTGTCCCCAAAAGGCCACAGCCCCTGGAGCTTAATCACTACCGACCTGTTGCCCTTACATCTATAATTGTGAAATGCCTGGAGAAGCTGTTGTTGAAAACCATCTTGCCAGCTGTTAATCCACATCTGGACCCCCTCCAATTTGCCTATAAGGCTAAAAGGGGCACAGAGGACGCTGTAGCCTGTCTGCTGCATCTCCTCCTTCAGCACCTGGATTCCCCTGGCAATTTTGCTCAGATACTCTTTGTGGACTTCAGCTCTGCTTTTAATTCCAACCAAAGCCATCTGATGATTCAGAAGCTGTATGACCTCAATATCCCCATTTGGATGATTCATCTTATACACAATTTTCTTAGCAACAGGCAGCAGGTAGTACGGATGGGCTCAATCACATCATCTCCTCTCATCGTCAATACTGGAGCACTGCAGGGCTGTGTGTTAAGTCCTTTTTTATACACACTTTACACAAACGACAACATCAGCCCATCTTCCAGCATAAAATACTCAAAATATTCCGACGATACAGCTATTCTTGCCTTGCTCAAAGATAACAACTCTGTTATGGAGTATCATACCACTGTCATGAACTTTGCGCAGTGGTGTGAGGATAACCACCTGAATCTTAATGTGAGCAAGACAAAGGAGCTGATATTCAGTCCCCCTCACTTCAGCATACTATTGTTATTCAAAATCAAACAGTTGAAATAGTGGACAGTTTCAAATATCTGGGAGTCACATTGGACTCTTACTTTTGACCAGCATACTATGGACATTCAGAAAAGAAGTCACCAAAGGATGTCAGTCATTCGTAAACTTAAGGGACTTAACGTTGCACCTCGATTATTATTGTTACTTTATCAAAGCATTATTCAGCCAATTTTATTGTATTGTTCTATCTGTTTCTTTAATATGCTTTCTGTTAAAAACCGGACCAAACTCACAAAGGTGTCCAATATTGCTGCGAAAGTTATAGGTCTTCCAACACTTAACCTCACAGAATTTAACAACAGAGCTATCACACGCATTGCAATTTCAATAGAACAGGATTCTACACATCCCCTTAATGAGTATCTAGCCCTACTGCCCTCAGGGCACAGGTATAGGGCTCTGAGGTGCAAGAGGGCTCGCTTTGGAAGAAGCCTGATTCCTTCAGCCGTCACATATCTTACCAACAGACATCGCTGAGTGTTATCTTGACTTTAAAAAAAATGTAAAAAAAAAATGAGTATGTTGGTTATGTTGTGTGTGTTAAACAAGTGCATTACTGTGGAAAAGAATTTCCCTTTTGGGGACAATAAAGCTTGAAGTGAAGTGACAAGTCCCCCCCAATAATTAGAAATGGCCAAATTTCCACCAGAACACTAAGGAATTAAAATGTTAACAGCGGATCTATGTATTTATTCACTAACAGGAAGAATCTCGAGACTAACAATATATTTGACGCAAATTAATACAAATATTATTTGCAAATAGTCCCAAAATTATTATTTCCCAACTAGAATTAGACCTAGAATTTCATTCGCTGTTCTGTTCCTTTATGCTTTATAAAAATAAAAAAAATACCCCCCCCCCATGGTTACGGCCCTGCTTAAAAGAACCATGTTTTTCCTACATTTTAATAATCTGAAGCACCTTTTTCCACTATAAAGAACCTCCAAGATTCGATTGATGTTAAAGATTCTTCACGAACCATCGTGCCTATAAAGAACCTTTAGTTTTAAGAGTGTGAGAAAAAACATCAGAGTGCAAAAAGGAATGATAGTCATACAAAACAAATTGAGAAATAAGAGGAAATGTTAATGTGCCAATAAGAACGCATGGCTAAAATCTGCTGCATTTTAGTTTAGTGCAATGTTTTGTGGCTCAATCATTAACCTCTTTCAAGACCAGTGTGCTTCCATAATCTCTGTATTTGACTGAATGCTGCATTTTCTGTCTGTCTGCAGCTGAAGCTGTTTCATTCAGAGCTGCTGACTCAACTGGAGCAGAAACTGGAGTTAGACATCAAATATCTCACCGTGAGTGTATATTACTGTTTAACTAAACAACATACTAAAATTTCACGCTTAATATTATGTGTCTTTCCCTCGGTTTCACAGACAAGGCTTAAGCTAGTCCCAGACTAAAATGCATGTTTGAGATAATTTTGAAACCAACTTGCACTTATATATCTTAAAATATATGTCAGTGCCATTGTTTTGTCTCAAGATTCACATCAGTAATGTTTTTTTTTCTTCTAAGGCACATTTATAAAAGCTACTTAAATATCATAATTGCACTAAGGCCTAATCCTGGCTTAATTTAAGCCCTGTCTGTGAAACTAAGCCTTTACCTAGTACTGTATGTACTTCATGATTTTGGCATGTACGCACCGCAGGAGCTAGGAAGAATTTTAGTTCTAGGAACTCCTTTTAGGGGAACTAATTTAGCTCCTGCTTCAGAGTAGGGTCTAACCCAGCACTAAAGGAATTACCAGTGACGTAAGTGTATGCTGATTGGCCGAATGCACACAAAACACCAGCAACCATTTTTAAAAAGCTGTCTACACACACACACACACAGATTATAGTCTATTTATTTACTCCACAAACTCTAGGAACATGGAAAACAATGATAGATGGACCTCTCAACCTTCTGGCTAAAGAGAAAATCCATCGCAACTTTGAGGGGACCAAGCAAAATATGATTATGTATTTCTGCTCAGCTAGCGACATTGGGCATCAACCAAACGGCAAACGCTAATACTTTTTCATATACTGTCTACTTTCTTTGTATAACAGTTCTATCTCACAACATATTAGACAGGACTGTTAAACAGATCGTAAACTAATGAAGATGGAGGATGTGAGAGTTGTGTGCTCAGGCTCTGGCGTTTTCATCGCTGTCAAAATAAAAGTCATTACAACAAGTACGGCTTGCGTCACTTCAGAGTTCCTACTGGCGGTGTGAATGCAATCAGGAAAATGGCCCTAGGGGAACTTTCAGTTCTTGGGGAACCACCCTGGTTGTTAGTTCCTAGAACTACCTGGTGCGAAAGCCCTTAAAGACACTTAATATAAAGTGGGACTTTATATTAAGTCTTGTAAACTCTTTGAGTAGATTCAGTAACTCATTAACTCTTTCCCCGCCGGCGTTTTAAAAAAAAAAGTTGCCAGCCACCACCAGGGTTTTTGATCATTTTCACAAAAATGTAATGGCCCATAGAATATTTTGTTGTATAAATATCTGAGCATGCAATATATCAAAATAAAGAGCAGACCCTCTTCTTTTAAACAAAAAAAACATTTTGTTCTAGCTTCTTGCATTCCTTTTTTCATAAAAGTTTTATAAAAAAAGCAACATTTTGAACAAAAAGCTGAGAAAATCATGTTTTTGTCAAAGACTACATCCAGATTAGATTCAGAGCGATGATCAAACACAGATGGAGTAGATCGAGTCCATCATCACCCCTAATGCTTGCACAGTCCTAGAGCTCGTCCTGGGTCGACATTTCATTCAGTAACATTAGATAGTTTTGATTTATATGCTGTTTAATGTTGAGGATCATGTTATTTTACATATGAATCTGCTTACATACGATCACTTGTTTTTTTGCGTCTTCCTCGCTTGTGTTTTGATCAGGAGATTCAGTACTCATTCAGAAGATGCGTTATAGCGTCTAACAGTGAAAACAGGGAATCGTTTTTTCTCACATATAACAGAAAATTCTGTGTTTGGCGGGGAAATAGTTAAAAAAGAATTATATGGAAATGAACTCCTGCCAAACTGTCACTATTGTGGCAGCTGACATCTTGCGTTGATTTGGGACCTGAGTCTGCGCAGTAGAGAGCAGGAAGTAGAGCCGTGATATCAAAACCACACTCTCACAGTATCTGTTAGTACAGTTTACTGCAGAACAACTCATGTCAGTGTGAAATAAACAGTTATGGAAATGTAGAAACTATAGCTAAAGCTCCAATCTCCTCCGGAAAATCCAGAAAAAAGCCTGTTAGTGCCTCAGTGACAACTTCGCTAAGAGAAGCTGTCAATCACAGCTGTCAATCATGACATCACACCCCTGTTTTTATAGCATCAAATAACTAACTAAACTGTAACTATTGTGCAACCAGAAACATGATATACCATATGAAAACTTTTCCCAGGCAACGCTGAAGAAGTACCAGAGTGAGAGGAAGTCAAAGGTGGAGTCTATTGAGCGCTGCCAATCACAGCTCAAGAAGCTGCGGAGGAAAAGTCAAGCTAGTCGCCATCCCAACAAGTATGGAGACAGAGAGATGCAGGTACCTTGCTTATAATTCACTGCTTTTACATATATGACACGACATGAAAATCTTGACACTTTGACCAGTATGCATTGAGCACAAGCTAAAAATATTTGAACTGAAACTAAAACTAACTTGTTTATTAGCTGGACTGTGTTTGTTGGTGTAATGGTCGTAGCAAGGGTGAGTTAATGAGTCACTGACATGAGGATGTCCAATGAATGATGATGATGATGATGATGATGATAAAAGGAGGAATGTTTTTATCATCATCTGATTTTCATAAAGTAAATGTATGAATAACTTTATATTGTTAGTAATATTTCATGATGAACACTTACTGGATGGAAGCAAAAATCCTTTTTAAAATGTGAGTATCAGATATGATCATCAGGCTTTTGAGGAACGTTTATTTGTTCATCTATCAATCATCATTGTATTGCATTGCATTATATGTTTTAAACTACAGAGCTGCTTTGATAATAAAACTAAGCATTAAATATCGTCTTACTAATATAATTGGGAGATACAAGGACAACTGATACATTTTTGCATTTAATGTAAGTATCTGCTATACTGTTATAAAGATCTCATTGATTTACATTACAAGCTATCATAATTTCATCTTACTTTTTGGCCATAAAAATATCAGCAACTGCACCAAATATTTTTGCTCAGTTTGGGCCTGAAAAACATATTTACCTCCTCAAGTATGAGCTTAAAATGTTAATTATATCATACTATATGAGCCATAAAAGCCTGATCAAATATAATATGAAATCATAGTATGTTGTAAAGAATATGCCAAAAGTCCCTGTGTGGTCTACTGTTGGTCTAATTCAGGCTGGTATTGCCCACAACCCATTGCACTTTTGAGAAGTATTTGGTTCAGAACTACAAACACAAATAAAAAGAACTACAACCATGGTGAATGTGATTAAGACCATCAATAAAGCAGAGAAGCCCTGAAAGGGGTTTGGGTTATTAGTAATCAATATCTAACCTGACAAAAAATATTTATTTCATGTTATCTGTGTTATAATCCATCTGCAACAAGAGACAAAGAGACAGCACAATAGCAAAACAGATATGTTTGGCCACTATTAAATGCATCATGTAAATAACATGTAGAGTGTTTGTGAGGATGCTAACTGTGACGGGATGATTGACAGGCCAGTTACAGTGACAGAATGCACACAACTATGCAACAGAGCGTAATTATGATGTGGTAGGTTGTCACCATAGACTGTAAAAAAGATGGACGACGCCCCTTCACTATCTTCCATTGAAGAAAAGTGAAGCCGCCAATGTCCGAATATGGCGCTGACATCTTTAGCTTTAGCTACTTTCAGCTAAACGACTTTAGCTGAAAGTAGAGCTGCGATATCAAAAACCCGCCCACACTCCCGCAGTATCTGTTAGTACAGTTTATTGCAGAAAAACTCATTATGTCAGTGTGAAAAAAAATATTTGAAGGGTAATTTGATTATTTAGTTTGTCTCGCGTCCCTTTAGAATACATGGAAGGGGCGGGGTATATGAGCAACCACCCGGGGTCAATCGAGACCCTTTGGCTTCACTTTTCAGGACGTGTTTCAGGACGCTTGGTTGTCCTAGAGTTTGCCTCTTGTGTTACACACCCAAAAATATCTAATAAATAATATCAACTATATTACTGATCTGCCCGCATTGACACTATATGATAATTGAACTGAGCTGGACGATGACATCACTGTTTTCTAGTGTTGTAGTCAAGACCACCTAATCCGAGACCAAGTCGAGACCAAGACCAATGTGTGTTGAGACCAAGACAGGATGAGACCGAGTCAAGACCAAAACCAGACCAGCACTCCTTAAATTCAGAGAGATCTACATTCATTGAGAAATGACTTATAACTTATAAAAAATGACTTATAATAAATATAATTAGAATAAGACACTATATAGAGCTGTTACCAACAAAATTATTTTTTGCGCTACAGAGATGATACAGAAGATGCATCTGAATTGGTAAATTACAAATGCATAAATAATGCTGAGGATAATGTTTAAAAAAAAATTATTGAATGTTTGTTAAAGCAATATCATGTTTGCAGTCATGCTCAAATTTGTGAAGACCGCTCTCTTGCTCTTGGATATTGGTTAATGATATCACATGCTATAAATCTAGTTCCCTTTCAGTCGGTCACGTTCGACGTACGCATCTTCAAGATCAGAAACGCATCTTCAGGTGCACCTGTCCCCAAGATTGGTTTGCAGCGATCGGCCTGAAGGACGCGTACTTTCATGTCTCGATTCTCCCTCGACACAGGCCAATTCTGTGCTTCGGTTTCGGGGGATGGGCATATCAGTACCGTGTCTTACCCTTCGGCCTGTCCCTGTCGCCCCGTGTCTTTGCGAAGGTCGCGGAGGCGGCCATTGCTCCCATGAGAGAGCGTGGTGTTTGCATTCTCTACTATCTCGACGACTGGCTGATCCTTGCCCAGTCGCAGGAGCAGTTGTGCGAACACAGGGACATGGTGCTCAGTCACCTCAGCCAGTTGGGGCTTCGGGTCAACTGGGAGAAGAGCAAACTCTGTCCCACACAGAGGATCTCTTTTCTCGGTATGGAGATAGACTTGGTCGCCATGACTGCGTGCCTCACCGAGCGTCCAGTCAGTGTCGAACTGCTTGAATTCGTTCAAAGGCAGGACAGCGGCATCACTGAAATACTTTCAGAGGCTCCTGGGGCATATGGCATCCGCAGCCGCAGTAACGCAGCTCGGATTGCTTCATATGAGACCGCTTCAACGCTGGTTACACGACCGAGTCCCGAGATGGGCGTGGCACAGCGGACCCTCCGCGTCCAAGTGACTCTGAGGTGCCGCCAAACCTTCAGCCCGTGGTCGGACCCTTCGTTTCTACGGGCGGAAATTCCCCTAGAACAAGTGTCCAGGCATGCTGTTGTCTCCACGGATGCCTCATCCACCGGCTGGGGTGCCACGTACCCCTCTACGAGGCGCCTCTATGCGTTGAGGTGTAACCTGTTCGTCGATTGGTGCTCTTCTCGCCGAGAAGACCCCCGAAGGTGTTCGATCAGTTCCGTGCTTTCCTTCCTACAAGATGGGTTGGAGCGAAGGCTGTCTCCCTCCACCCTCAAAGTCTATGTTGACACTATCGCCGCTAATCATGATCTAGTAGATGGAAAGTCCTTAGGTAAGCACAATCTGATCGTCAGGTTCCTGAGGGGGGCGAGGAGACTAAATCCGCCTCGCCCTCCCTCTATACCCTCTTGGGACTTGTCTCTGGTTCTAACCGCACTGCAGAGAGCGCCCTTTGAGCCTTTGCAGTCAGCAGAGTTAAAAGTTCTGTCGTTGAAGACAGTTCTCCTGACTGCATTGGCCTCCATCAAGAGGGTAGGGGACCTGCAGGCATTTTCGGTCGACAAATCGTGCCTGGAATTCGGGCCTGGTAACTCTCATGTGATCATGAGACCCCGGCCTGGATATGTGCCTAAGGTTCCCATTACTCCCTTCCGGGACCAAGTGGTGAGCCTGCAAGCGCTGCCTTCGGAGGAGGCAGACCCAGCCCTAGCTTTTCTCTGTCCCGTCCGTGCTCTCCGGACTTACGTGGACAGAACGCAAAGCTTCAGGACCTCAGAGCAGCTCTTACGGAGGACAGCAGAAGGGAAAGGCTGTCTCCAAGCAGAGGATGGCCCACTGGATAGTGGATGCCATCGTCTTGGCGTATGAATCCTAAGACGTGCCTTGCCCGCTCGGGTTAAGAGCCCACTCCACTAGGGGTGTTCCTTCTTCCTGGGCGCTGGCTCGTGGCGCCTCGCTGACAGATATTTGTAGAGCTGCGGGCTGGGCGACACCTAACACGTTTGCTAGATTTTATAGCCTGTGTGCTCACTTCCCATAGTCAGTAACACCGAAGTGCCCGTTCTAGTGTCGGCTTGCTGCGCCATTCCCTCCCTCATGGTACGGATATGTGCGCTTATCTGCTCCAGTCGAGTTCCCCAGAACCCTGTTGAGTCCTGCGCACCCCGCGGCAGTCGGACCTGGCGGAGCGTTCGACGCCAGGTCAAACACTCGTATGCATTGGTGGAACTTCTGTTAGGCTGGGTTCCATATGTTGTGACCCCCACGGCGGTCCCATATTTGTATTCTTCCACGGTACGGCGAGCCCGTGTCTTTCCCTCAGCAGGGTATCCTCTGCCGTCTCAGGAAGGTGTTGTCCCCTCCTCTAATTGGCCGGGGCCACCCCTGGGACTTCCGTATGTTGTGCTGCCCACGGCCAGCCCATACGTGTATTTTCCACATGTTAGCTCCCTCTGGGCATGATGTGGCTTCCGCAGCGGCCTTCACAGGTACGCTTTCCCAGCGTTATCCAATACAGTCAGCTGAGTGGGTCTTGCGGAATAGCAGCTTTGACTCTCCCTGCGTGAATTTCCCCGCCCGCATCAGATCGGGGTCTGAGGGGCTCATCGCTGGGCGCTGGAAGTGGTAGTAACTATGGCGTTTTCCAAAGGGATCCCAATTTGTCGGTACGTCCGACGTACGTCGAACGTGACCGACTGAAAGGGAACGTCTCGGTTACGTATGGTAACCCTCGTTCCCTGAAGGAGGGAACGGAGACGTACGTCCCGTCGCCACAGTTGCTGTACCATCACTGCAGGGCCGAGTCACCAAGTTCGGCTCCTCAGTGAAAAACAGCGTGCATTCGCTCTCGCTTCCTGTTTATACCCGTGGTGCGGGGCGGAGCACGAGATGCAAATCTCGCACGCCAATTGTTCATTGGCCGGTTCTCTATATCTCGAAGTTGATACGGGCTCCCTGAAGTGATCCCAATTCGTCGGTACGTCAGACGTACGTCTCCATTCCCTCCTTCAGGGAACGAGGGTTACCATACATAACCTAGACGATCTCACACAAGAACTTTTTGCAACAATATCTTGAATTTTGGGAGCTTTTGTATTCATTTTGGTGACATTTTTGACACAATTCCTAGTTAATTTCTGAATCGGCACAATAAATAAATCAAATTAGAAATAAGTTATTGATTGCATCTGAAGCAGTGAGTTTTACATCCAATCATATTAATGATGATAATAAATAAATCAGGCAATGCACTGGCACACTGTGTGATTTTGGCCACGATTTTTGCATATCCTAAAAGATTCCTCTGATCCTAGGCTAAAATCTGAAGTCTTTGATCGTTAGTTTGACATGTTCACCGACAGCCGATTAATGACCACTGCAATCAGATTTTACCTCTGACGAAATTCGGAGGTGACTTGACTTGACTTGACTTTTTGTTCACAAAAAGTGTAAATAGTTTTTGGGTGTAGTATAAGTAAGTTATACTACATGTATAAGCTTCCTACATGTTGTTTGAACAACACTGACATTTGATTTGGCATGCAAAATGTTTTTATTTTTTTAAATAGTAATAATATTTTTGTAATGTTGATCCCACTTGGTCACAATCCCCGTCAAGCGAAGCTATTAAGCCACTTTCACTTCAGAGTGATTGGCACTGCAATAAATGAACAGTAAGTCACTTTGGATTAAAGCGCCTGCTAAAGAACTGAGTAATTGTGTTGCTTGCCAGTTCTTTGACTTGTTGTGTTCATTACTGAAGGCTTAGTGTAGACTGTCATGTACTGCCAGTCATTTGTAGTTTGTATGACTCATAATGACCAATTGAGCTCAGTGAGGGCCATTTGTGTGAGCCAGTGTCCTACATATTAAAGCTGATTTGTGAGTGGAAGACTTTTTATCCGTGTGTGAACAAGTGTTTGTTTATTTGAGCGTGTATATCCTCCAGCACGTGTTTTTTCAGGAGTGAATCTTTGTTTGTGTAGGCCTAAGCTATGGTATCAAAAGCATTACTCTATAAGCATGTTTTTAAGTCAGAAAGAAGAACAAGTCATTTAGTTTAAGATTAAGCAGATATCCGGAACAGCTGATTTGGGGCCAGGAAAAAAGGAACACTGGGACAGAGAAAAAACAAAGGAACGAGAGAGGGGAAATGATGAAGTAAAACAGGACCACAGTTTAAAAAATGAGGAAAGGAAAATGCAGTAGAGAATGACAGAGATATTATGAAAATGAAAATGTCACTGTCACTTAAAGGAACATTTGGAACAACATGATAGTGACAGAATTTTCATTTTTGGTTTTCCCAAATGGGTTGTCATGAGTTAATGAAAAGGAACACAACATAGTGCACACTCTAAAAAAATGGTGCTAAATAGCACTAAAAGTGTTTCATAGGCTCGTAAACAGTTCTTTAAAGGTGCTATACAGTTCCTGTGTCAAATGGTGCTATGTAGAACCATAGAACCACCCCATTCTCCTCCTTAGATTTTAGATATGTTACTCCACTCTCGTATGTTTGCTATGAATGGGAATTTACTACAATGGCAAAAGCTGTTTTGAATCTCTTTTATGCTCTTCTGAGGTCATAAAGTCTTGTGGGGGGGCCCTGGAATATTTCTACTACATAAATGACCCAGTTTAAATACAAAGCTTAATGCTAAATCACTGAAGTAACCCTTTAAGCTTTTAATTTTTAGTGGAATACTGCTGTAATGCTATGCACTGCAAATGTGTAAATAGAGTGAACATAGTGTTTATATACACAGAAAAATTGGTTCTTCAGCTTTTCTTTGGGGTGTTTAAGGTGATATATAGCACCACTGCCATACAAAGAACCTGTTAAGCCCTGTATAGTTCTTTAAAAGTTATCTAACTCTCACTTAGGGCCCTTTCACACCTACTTTCAGTTTGGTCCGAATCAAAATTACAGGTGTGAAACCTCCCTCATACCATGGTCTGGACCAAACAGACAAAATTTGATCCGATGAAAAGAGGTAGTCTCGGTCCGGATCAAACTAAACAAAGGTTTGGCTCATTTCTAGTGTGAAAGCATTTTCCGTATGGTTTGGACTTTCAGACCATTTACAGGAAGTTCCTGTTTATGTTTAAATATTATAATGTTATTTTGAAATTTCATCTAGGCTATACTGATTATGAAAAGTGTAGAACGTTTGTAGAAAGCCTTTCGTTAAAGTGCATTACACATAAAGTGTAGTTTTGTCCTTAACCACTCCCCTCCAACCGTTAGTCTGCTATGAGCGCGAGATGGAGAGGAGGAGCGCTGAAGTAAAACCCTGCCCTCTATTCAATATTCCGTTTCACTTGGAAATACGTCACAGCACTGAAATAAAATCAGTTGCAACTTCCGGTTCACTGGGACTTTAAAGGGTTACTTCAGTGATTTAGCATTAAGCTTTGTATTTAAACTGGGTCATTTATGCAGTAGAAATGTGAAATTATTTTTGAATTTGGTGCCTTCTAGACTGAGAAAAGACAGAAAATGTATTTTTGTCTCATGTTGACTGAAAGACAACAACTCCTAGAATGCACTTGCTTCGCTGCTCTACGAGGCCACTCCGTACACCGTCAGTTAGAGAATAAACACTACAATTAAAAACTGAACGTTTCTTTTCAATAAAGTGTGAGTGAGCCGAACGAAAGTCCCCACAGACGCAGCAGTGTCAGATTTCATTCATCACGAAGAGCTGAGCAGAGGTAACTTTAAGCGCCAGTCTGGCATGTTTTCAGATCGCATATGGAAGCTAAATTATCACAGGAATTCATTGAAAAGTTGAAACACTCACTTTGCTCTGCATCGATCCGTTATGAATGTCCGTGCGGCCGTCTGTGTATTCTGTGCGTGCGATCTCTCCCCTATGTGCAGGTTGATAACAAGCGGAACAGCTCCATCTAGTGGCTGTAGTCTTTAGCCTCTGGCCAAAAAATCCTCAGATGACGCAAAATGACAATATTTGCGTCATTGGAGGATTTTTCCCAGAAATAAATAAATAAATGCATAGTTCTCTCGTCTCAGGGGTAGGGATATCCCGATCCGATATTCAGTATCGGTATCGGCTCCGATCCGCCATTATTTGCTGGATCTGGTATCGATCAGACAGGACCAATCCAAATCCGATACTGTGCGAATAATATTCAGTGCCCCACAAAATGCACACAAAACATTATAAAGCATTATCAACACTTCGTGCACTATATTAAGTGTTCTGAAGCCATTCCATAGTTTAATGTGAGGTACAGATGAATATTTAAGTCATTTAAATTCAAGTTCACGTGAATAATTCCCTCCGCTGCATCTGTCAGCCATTCTCCATTCAGCTTTAAAGGTCCCGTTTTTCGTGTTTTCTTTGAAGCTTTGATTGTGTTTACAGTGTGCAATATAACATGTGTTCATGTTTCGCGTGTAAAAAACACAGTATTTTTCACACAATTTACTTATCTGTATACCGCTGTTTTCACTGTCCTAAAAACAGGCTGATGAGTTCCTTGTTCTATGAGGTCCCTCCTTCAGAAATACGTAACGAGTTCTGATTGTGCCAGCGGTTCCCGTGTTGTGATTTGACCGCAGCTTAGCACATGTTGCCCGGTTCCTGTGTTGTGATTCGACAGCATCTTAGCGCACGTTGCACGGAAAGGTCACGCCTCTTACCGTAACGGGGAGATGTATGCGCTCAATGATCTATAAGTACAGCGTCCCAAGCCAAACAAAGGTGATTTGACTCCGGGATGAAAATAACAGCGTCTCAACGACATGGCGACAAACACACTCAAACGCAACACTTCCTCTTCTCCACGTGGGAGAGCAACAAGACCACGCCCCCTTTTTCGCATATTCTTGTGGGCGGAGGTTAGTCAACAAACTGTTCTACTGACGTAATTAAAGAAGGAAGTAGAGGGATGTAGTCCTAATCGGCCGTTCGCTGTAGGCTTTGAAAGGGAACTTCTGTTAAATAAAATATCTCGCTTGGCATTGAACTTTAGGCTTTATAATTTTACAGGTATTATTTATGCTCTAACAGCAACATTACACACTAACTCAGGTTTGAAAAATGGGATCACGAAGAACAGGACCTTTAAACTGTGTGTCGCGTTCAGTTACGACCGTCAACACGATGACACACTCTCCAAGATGATTTAGTGTTCCTGTTATTATGCTTGATCTGTAGATAACGCTCTATGGTTTCGCATAACTTGACTTTATCTTGCTGGAGTTTATTGCTGTAAACGTGTGAACATTACTTTCTAACGGGTGTCTGTTAGCTCACAACACTGTATTAGAGATTGTATTGTTCTTCACGCACAATAACTAAAATGTTAAATTGTTAAAAGAAACGGCTCGATAAAATATATCATAGATAGATAAACTACACATCAATGTATCTTCCATTTTTGTTGAACTTTTCAATGCGAGGGTTTTGTATTTATTTGTTTATAATGCTGAATGCTGCTGTTTAAATTGTTTTAACTTTAAACCTGTTGGTAGCATTAAGTACTGAAGTACTTAAAGGGTGGCAGTCTTTTAAAATCAACTGTTGTTGTGGACTTTATACTGAAGAAGTATTTGTTCTCCATTTGAATGAGATGTTTTTAGGTGGTTAATTGAGCAAAGTGCTTCCATTTATTTTATTATTATTATAAGTATTGGTTCATAAAAATATCGGATTGATATCGGAATCGGCAAATAGCCAAAGCTGCGGCATCGGTATCGGAAGTGAAAAAGTGGTATCGGGATATCCCTACTCAGGGGGATATGAGGGGGGAAAGTATCATAATTTGAATATACTACCAGGTTTCTATTGATACAAAGCCTGACGCTAAATCACTGAAGTTACCCTTTAAGGATTTGAATGTTTGAAAGTGAAACATTTTAGACATAAATATTAGTATTATAACTTGTAGTGTAAAATACAAATATTATTATTATCATAATCATTCTTTTTTTATTTTACTGCACAATAATTTACAGCATTTTTATAATTAGTTACATAATAATAATAATGGCCAACATCATTTCTACATTATTATATGACTAGGTTCCTAAATCAGTGTGAATTTACATTTATGCATTTGGCAGACGCTTTTATCCAAAGCGACTTACAGTGCCCTTATTACAGGGACAATCCCCCTGGAGCAACATGGAGTAAAGTGCCTTGCTCAAGGACACACTGGTGGTGACCGCTGGGATCGAACCAGCAACCTTCTGCTTATCAATTCCATGGTTTAACCCAGTGGACCACCATCTCACATGTGGAGAGAACTGTGAACATGAAAATGTGTTGTTAAATTATTGAAATATTCACTTAAAATCTCAGGAAAACTTCAAGTATTTATCTCTAAAAGGGTTCAGCTTACAAAAAAGTTTGTGAACACCTGCTTTAAGGAGTCTGAACTTTAGTTGTTTACTTTAGATGCTAGTCTTGGCGTACATTTGTCATATTGTATTTAAAGGAGAATTAATGTAAGTCTCTCTCTGTAACAGTATGTGGAGCTGATGAGTCGCCGGCAGGGAGAGTTGGACTCTTTAGTTGCCGTTGGTTACCGCTCCGCTCTGACAGAAGAAAGACGCCGCTATTGTTTTCTGGTGGACCGTCAATGTTCAGTCACCAAGATCCTCGTCAACTACCACTGCAAGGTAACGCTACGGATATGATCTAACAATGAATCTTTAAATAACTAACTCATGCTGTAGAGGCATAAAATAAACTTTTCTTTGTTTTTTTTTGCAAAACTCCAAAAACTATCCAAAAATCTATCATTCACTGCAGTTTCCAGTTTAGTTCAGTTTCAAACTAAAATGAACACTAGAGTCAGTAAAACACCAACAACTTTTATGTCTTTTCACACAAATAATGATTATGAGGCAGTTCTTTGCACAACACTATGTTATGACCTCGAAACTCTTTTACTATAATGCATTTGTAAACTAATGCATTTTGATGTTTGCATAATCATAACCAGCTCCATATGTTTGGCGTTTCAGTCATAGTAAACTTCCTCGGAAGCTGACCTGGTACAGCACTGCACTAGTCCCATTAAACATGATAAAAGAGTTCAAAGACTTGTAGAAGCAAACTAAAATGTCATAATTGCTTTAGCAAATGTGTTTTTATCTCACTTTTATCTTAACTTTAAAACAAGAGCACATCTGTAGTTGGCTAATAAAAATTAACTGTGTATACCATTTGAGATTATAAAAAACACATTTTTGTTTGGTAGGTGAAAGAGCTGTTGTCTCAGAAGCTGGCATCATGGCAACAGTCATGTGCCCAGCCGACCAAACTACCAGAACGAGCCCTGAATCTGTTGCGTCACACTGCCCCCCAGAGCTCTGGGGGAGCTGGACTAGCAGAGGTCCTGCGGAACGCTAAACTGGGAATCTCTCAACCTGGAGAACAGGTGAGGGACAAATACTCATGAAATGTCATGAAAATGTCATAATGCTTAAAAAATGTAAACGATAATGGTCTTAAAACAGGATAATTTTTTTTAATGTGAAATATAATTTCCTACTTTTTAATTTTTAGGTGAAATAATGTGGACATTTCTTGAAAATGTTCTGATATTCTCTCTATTATTATATACACAAAAACTGATCTGAAATCTAAAATGTATAAATTTCTGTATTTAGTATCATAATGTCATATTTTGATGATTTATCCTGTATTTTAAGAGCTAGTTTTTCAGGCTGCGTTTGGGCATAAAATCATAGGGCAAGATGACATCCCACCTTAATTTTTTCTCTTGATCATACATGATACAAAATCTCAGCCGAAGTGGAGAACCCATGTGCAGTTTAGTAGTGATGTTGCATATGACACTGAAGCTTTAAAGCGTGTATCGAGTTCACAGCACAATTTCTCATGAAGCTCTGTGCTGGAGCTTGTATTGTTTTCAGAAAAACACATGATCAAAATTTTATTAGCCTATATTACATTATCATATATTCTGCCACATAAACAGTATACAAACCATGAAATAATTAGAGCACCATTTACTTGCATCAAACAACTCTGTTGGTATTATTAGAATTATTAACGTTTTTATTGTTACATTTAATTTATTGCCATATAATATAATATGTGAATTGTATTATCAGAAAACTAACCACATTTAGTGTTGTCTGGCTTTTATTTGCACTTAATGGATAAAATGGACTTTACATAGACCTGACAACACACAAACAAAAGGTAGACAAGAGACAATGGCAATATGAGGGATATATATGCACAATAACTAATGACATAAGACACACCTGAATGCAATGAACACAATGAACCAATCAAAACATGACACATGAAACAAAGAAACCACATGACAAAAACATGCAACTTTAATTGCGTGGAAAGGGGCAATTAATTGCTACACAGAATGTGTTTTTTCATTCCATTGCGCTACTTTTCTATTGATTTTAATGTAGACTGTTGTGCCCGCATCTCGTTTCCATACTTTTGCAGTGTCGTGCATGATAAATGCGGCTTTATAAATGTGGCAAAAGTTAAATAACCTTTAAAAAGCGCGTCTCTAGACCTGCGTCTGGCGTTTTAACCGCAAAAACGCATCCTGTGCGGATGACCCTAAACTGCTATACAAGATATAAAGTATTCTTATTTCAGTGCTATTATTTAAGCAGACATTTTGCCTCATATATTCAGTTTAACAGCATTAACAGCAAGCCAAAGAGGGCAAGGTTTCAACTGAAATATATGCATATGCATTTAAACACGTACATTATGTTCTAGCTCCTCTGAGTCTGTCCATGCAATAGCCTAAATGCTCGTTCTTAAATGAGCGAGTACTCAACATGGTACTCAAATCTTTCCGAAACATCCTTTAATTGGAAAAATCCTATGTAGTATTTTGTAGGACACTTTTCTTAATTTTGTTATTTACACTAAAGTTGTTTTCCATGCTTTGTTACAATTGATATCACCAAAAAAATCTTGAAAGAAAAGAGACAGAAGAGCATTTCTTGTGACCTTATTGCTACATTGGTGGTTTAAAACATCAACATTATCAATATAAATATTCCCACAAAAATCATCAATCCACTGAATTCCCCTTTAAATAATCAAGATACAGTAGTACTAATGATGCTTCATGTCCCTCTCCTCTCTCAGAGGCTGTCTGTACAAGAAGTCCCTCCCCTGTTGAACGGTGACAGCAGTAGCCGCTCTCAGCAGCAGCAGCAGCAGCGGTCATCCCAGTCTGACATTCTCTCCCAGTCTCTCAGTGGCCTTTCACCCAGCAACATGTCTCAGCAGAATGGAAACACCCACTCCAGTTCTTCAGCTAGCCCCACCCACTCCCAGCCAGCTGTAAGCATGGCCGGGTTACTGTCTTCTCTCTCTACATCCTCCCACAGTTCCTTGCAGGGCCTGACTCCACCCCTAACGGCCCCCCACAGCCCTCCGCTCCCCCACAGCGCCCCTCTGTCCCGCGCACTCACACCTGTCCTATCCACAGCCACTGCTCTTAATGTGCTGAAGGGTCCAGAGCTCTATGCCACATCCACACTGCCACTCCCGAGGAGACAGATGAATGACGTTCGGATGGGATTCCTGGGTGCGTCTGATTTTGTTTTTGCCATTTTTGAGTCATTTGTGTGTGGATCATATCTCAAAAGATAAAAAAAAGAAGTTATATTTTACTTTAAGAAATAAAATCTGTTTGAGGAGCATTGAACTATTTTCCTAACCCTAACCCTCCCAATTACTATAACATGAACAGTAAAATAAAAAATTAAGATATATTTATTTATTTAAATATGATTACAGCAAAAAGTACCATAATGCATATTTCATTGATCACTTTCTATATATAATTATAATACTATACTACTAAGAGAAACAATGTGAAGTTTACTGTTTAATCACTGGTTTGATTTACTGACACAGACAAAGAGCATCTGACTAAACATGAATCATTACATATCAGAAATCACTGGTCAAAGATCAGGCATTAGAATTAACATGGTTACCTATGTGTTGCTGTGACAATACTGTCGAGTCCATATCGTAAAAGTCTGTATGCAAAGCCTGCACCGAAATTGCGACTGATTTACCAAAGAATCCACAGTGAAATGTACCGCATACAAATAAATAATGCTCAACTGAGACATCCACACATCCACATTGTTAAATATAATAAAATAACCACATTCCTAGCATTAGGATCCTTTGGAAGGTAATGTTATTTTTAGTCCGGTTTCACTCTTCTCTCCTCGTCATCTCACTAACACGTCAGTGGGTGGGGCCAAAGTTGCAATGATGAAGTAGGCAGTCTTTCACCTATCTTTAGGCACATTCCATAATGAGTCTTTCGCTGGGCTTGGTTACAATAAAAGCTGTTTTTGGACTAACAAGGAAGTTTTCAGTTCTGAAACGTATAGCTTATTTTATAACTTACGGATATTCTTATAGTATGACGACCTCGTCAAAAGCTTAAGGAAAATTTGATTTCTCAGTTCATGAGCCTTTTAAAATGTCACAATCCAAAAAGAACAAGCACCGGTGTTAAAAAAAAGTAGGCTTGATCTTCTTTATGTAAAACATTTTAGTTTTAGGTAAAATAATATGGACATTTTTTGACAGTATTATTATAGTCAGAAATGTTTCAAATGTCTACATTTTTGTTTACACCCTAGCAACCATCCAGAACACACTAGAAACTGTCCAGCAGCGAACTAACAACCATCCAGAACATTCTAACAGCGGCCCAGTAACACCCTAGCACTCACATAGCAATCATTCAGACCACCCTAGCAACCCTGTAGCTACACCCCAGCAACCAGCCAGAACACCCTCGTAACTGTATAGCAACACCCTGGCTACCACCCAGAATTTCCAGCAATCTCTATCTGTCAGCTTTTAATATACTTTAAAAACTGCTTTCTCAAGCCACAATTGTATGATTGTGACTCTCTTCAGGCTCCACTCTTCCCCGTGTGCTGCCTCTCTGTGGCCCGTCCCGTGTGGAGGCTCTGTTCCCTCACTCCACAGACTCCTCAGAGGGAGAGAAGGGAGGCGACAGAGGAGGAGCTTCATGTCTGCTGTCCTTCCTGCCCGGAGACACTCTTTCCCTGCTGATCAGTGAACCCAGAGACGGCTGGCACTACGGCCAGAACGAGCGAACTGGACGGTATGTGATCATCAGTCATTGGTTTATGAAACAAGGGCAATAAAACATTAGCTATGCATCATATGTGTGCTTATTTATGGTGCAGGTGTAAATATTTATATGACAAAATATTTTCATGTTTGTCACTCTATCAGCAATATGGCCTGGTCTTAGAACATGGCTTGCATTAAAATGGCTTGTGTAACTTGAGTTCATTTCAATTAGTGTGAAGTGAACATACTTTTCCTTAATCAGCAATGATGTTCAGTCTATCCATGTCATTTTAGTATGAACAGGTCTTTAACTCTTTCCCTGCCAGCTTTTTTTTTGTTTAAAAAGTTGCTAGCCACCGGCAGCATTTTTGATCATTTTCACAAAAGTTTCATGGCCCCCAAAATATTTTGTTGTATGAATATCTGAATTTAAAAAAAAAGTTGTATTCTAGCTTAAAGGTGGGGTAAGTGTTTTCTGGTAACCGATGCTGATTTCAAATCACCAAAACAAACAGGCCCCTATTTTGATAGCTCCGCCCCACACATACATAACTGGCCGGCCGAGGGCATGATGTCATCAATAAGTGAAAGCAATGTTTGTTACTATGGTAATCCAGGTCAAATGTTCAATGAAAAAGTCATCCCTTCTATTCCAAAAACACAAACACAGTAATCATGAACAACTCGATAGCACGAGCACGACAGTCCAACTAACGAACATATTACAATTATGACAAGGTTAGAGGGATATATCGATCACGAAAAGTGGAACCAAAGGAAACAAACATATATATTAGCAGTATATTAACTTACCTTTAGACACACAAACAGTGAGGAGTTTTAGACGCTCCAGGCTTATACGGTGTGGAAATGAATGGGTCTTTATCATCGCTGAAATGAACGACAATACGAGCGCAAATGGACAATCAAGCAAACATGACACATGAACATATTCAAGCAAAAGCCCACATATATTAGTTCTGTGAAACAAAAACAAATCAATGTTACTCTCCTATCGAGAATAAATAAAGCAACCTCTGCCTTCACTCCTTGAGTTCTCTCCAGCGCTGGAAAGCTGATACTTCTTGCCTTATCGTAAGCCTTCTTTTGTTCCACATTAGTTTTTTATCTGCCATCTCTCTCTTTCTGTCGTCGCTCGGCTAATGTCCGTCCTGTGTGTCTTTTGAATAATGACGTGCCCTGAGCGGTCTCTTCTCCCCTCATTAGTAGACCTTACTGCTGATTGGCTATCAGTTTGTTTTGGTACTCGGCCCGAGACACTTTTCTAAAGCAGTTTTGAAATACCACTTACCCCACCTTTAATATATTCTTTTTTTATCAACACTTGAATGTGGGTAAGTTTCATTAAAAAAAGCTACATTTGGAGCAGAAAGCTGAGAAAATCATGTTTTTGTCAAAGACTACATCAGGACCGTATTCAGAACGATGATCAAAACACAGATGGAGTAGATCAAGCCCATCAACACCCCCAAAGCTTCACAGTCCTATAGCTCGTCCATTTCATTTCATTCAGTAACATTAGGCAGCTTTGATTTATAGGCTGATGTTGGTCATCACGTTATTTTACATATGCATATGATTACATATATGATATTGCTTGTTTCTGCTTCTTTTTTACCTGTGTTTTAATCTGGAGATTCTGTATAATAGCGTTCCCTACCGTATAACAGTGAAAACACGGAAAGCCGGAAATGCTCATTAATGGCAGGGAAGCGTTGTCTCATAAATGACAGAAATTTACGTCAATGGCGGGGAAAGAGTTAAAAACAAGCTTATGAGAGCTACTGTATAGGTTTATGCCTAAACGTATCCAGCTCAGAAGTCTCAAGGTATTCAGATGCTCATGTTATGTATGCTGATTATCTAAACTCTCCTTCATAGAAAAGGCTGGTTTCCCTTCACCTACACACAGCCTCATCCAAACACTTCCGGACAAGATGTCAGGTCTGTAGGGGAAACAAAACCCCATACATGTTAAAATAATCAGCCAATGGACATAACATTTTGTTTATGCATACCCTCTTTTTCTCTTTGTCTCTCATCATCCAGTCCTCCTCCCCTGTCTAAAGTGAACAGCACAAGCATGGGGCAGTTGGACAGGCTTCCTCCCGCTGGTCAGCTGCAGCAGGACACTCCTGATTCAGAGGACGAGAGGAGCGTCATATCTCAGCGTATCAGCACCTTCAGACCACGACCCTACAGCATGATGAACCCCGAAACCAGCAGGTTGAGCCCACGACTGCGCCTGAGGGACAGGGTCAGAAAACACACCATCATCATGACTGTCTCTTCAGACTGTATTACTACATAAGGCAAGACACTGCATGCAAATAGGGTAAAAACTGGTGACATTGATTTTCGCTCAACTGTAAGATTTAAATGTACATGTATCTTTCTATTCAGGAGTCTCTCTCTTGGTTGTTGTGGCCAGAGAGAGCTCCCGGCCGCAAATAAAGGGACAGGGAAATGGACAGTGATAGTAGCTTCTTGACGGGACGGCGTCACCATACTTCAGGGAAGTATTGGACTGTTTCGTAAGTATTCGGGAAGGGAAATTACCTTTAGATACTGTAGTATATTATTTTATTATATTAACAACTGGAAGTTGTTTGAATTGTCCGTGGTGAAGAAGTCAGATTAGTAGGTATTGAGAATTTCACATTTTTCTTCCATACAGCTCCAGGGTAGCCTGGATGCCAGCCGAACTTAGCCCCGCCCACAACATTTTAACTCGGGCAGTTCGGTCTGGACTTGATCCGTAGAGAAGTAATTATGCCCGAACAGAAACTGTTCGGACCAATGAAATTGTCAGGGCGGGCTTTAGACGATGATGGACAGATGATAAATAGTAACGTAATCATCCACGTCATCAAAGGCGCTTGGGTTGAATTTGTTCTAATCCTAAACGGAGAACTTGTTCGTAAGCATTGACCTTTACTATTTCTCTCAGAAATGATGATCGTGTTGGTAAGTAATCTGTGTATCCTTAAATTATTTTTTTACAACACAAAGATCAAAGGTATTTGGGCAAAATATGTGTTATTTTGGCTGGACTGCCTGCTAAAATTCGCATTCCTGGGTCTGTATATCACATAATTTGGGTCGCTTCAACCCGCGGACTTGGCAACACAGTGCAGTTGAGTTCTGTTGACATTTGACAACTAACGTTATGCGTCGCTCCGTTGCTCTGATTGGTTGTAGGTCTATCCAATTGAGGTCTTTCCTGGTTCGGTTGAAACACGCCCCATAATCACAGCCCAACGGAGCAGTATCAGACTCAAATTCTGACTAGAATTGAGTATGACGACGTCAGGCTAGCTCCAGGGTGTTAATAAAGGCCTTCTAAAGCAAAGCGATGTGTTTTTGTGAGAAAAATATTCATATTTATAACTTTATAAACAATAATCACTGGCTTACGGTAACGGCCGTAGGGAAGTTGCCGAACATTGTCAGAGGTCACTCTTCCGCTGGAACTAGACTTGCGTATGGATGTTGCCAGAAGCCAATGATTATAGTATATGTATTATACATATAAGATTACAAATATTAAACAATAAGTTCTAAATAATATTATTACAAGATACAAAATGCATGGCTTTCCTTCAGAAGGCCTTTATTAACCCCTGGAGCAGAGTCCTGCACGGGTGCGGGTACCCGACGGGTGACCCACGAATATTGCTGAAACGGGTGAAAAACATCCTGTGTCGGATACGGGTCGGACAAGAGAGAAACACGGGTTTAAAACAGTCACGTGAAAACGAATATGTATAAAAATATATGCATGTAGGCTATATTGTATAGATGTGTTCCTAAAAAATATATATGCATATTTTTAGGAACACATCTACAAAAATATGCCTTGCCTGTATTTCAAGTTGATAAAATCATTTCAAATCCATATCAGTTTATATGTGCCCACGCGGTGCACGCACGCCCTCCCAGGAGAATCACAACCGTGCAGTCGTCGAGATGGATCCTGAGGAGTTGAAGAAAAGATTATATATAGGATAGCCGCAAATGTGGAACTTCATCGCTGAGGAAGTACGCAGATAACTGTGGTAACAAACCAAGCACAAGCAGTTCTATCGAACAGTATTTTTCAAAAAGGGACAGAACGGAATGTGCCTCGTAGAAATGATAAGGGCACATAACCATGTAATTCATGATGTAGCCTTTTGACAGCTTCGGCTGAAGTTGTCCTTGTGTTAATGGTCGTGTAATAACATCTGTATGCTGGCAATAAACATTTTTGTAAGTGTGTCTATAATGCAATATGCTAAACTGATTTTATTTCGGGTGCGGGTCGGGTGTCTTTTCTATTTTAAGCGGGTCGGGTTGGGTGCGTATTTTAATTAGCCACCAGGGAATACCGTTTCCATGAAAGGAAATGCTCTGGGACAGGGCCATGGTCTGCAACAATGCTTAGGTAGGTGGTACGTGTCAAAGTAACATTCACATGGATGGCAGGACTCAAGATTTCCCAGCAGAACATTGCCCAAAGCATCACTGCCTCTGCCGTCTTGCCTTCTTCCCATAGTGCATCCTGGTGCCATGTGTTCCCCAGGTAAGCGACACACACGCACCCGGCTATCTGTGTGATGTAAAAGAAAATGCAGTCATCAGCCAAGGCCACTTTCTTCCATTGCTCCGTGGTCCAGTTCTGATACTCACATGCCCACTGTTGGCGCTTTTGGCGGTGGACAGGGGTCAGCATGAGCACCCTGACTGGTCTGCGGCTATGCTGCCCCATACTCAACAAACTGTGATGCTCTGTGTATTCTGACACCTTTCTATCAGAACCAGCATTAACTTCTTGAGCAATTTGAGCTCCAGTAGCTCGTCTGTTTGATTGGACCACACGGGCCAACCTTCACTCCACACGTGCATCAATGAGCCTTGGCCGCCAATGACCCTGTCACCGGTTCACCACTGTTCCTTCCTTGGACCACTTTTGATAGATACTGACCACTGCAGACCGGGAACCCCCCACAAGAGCTGCAGTTTTGGAGATGCTCGGTCAGAGCTAGCCATCACAATTTGGCCCTTGTCAAACTCTCTCAAATCCTTACGCTTGCCCATTTGTCCTGCTTCTAACACATCAACTTTGAGGACAAAATGTTCACTTGCTGCCTAATATATCCCACCCACTAACAGGTGCCGTGATGAAGATATAATCAGTGTTATTCACTTCACCGATCATAATGTTATGCCTGATCGGTGTATGTGTGCTATTTCCCGCGAAAAACATCATGTCAGCTCTAAAATATAAACACATATGTAAGCGTAAGACAAAAACACATTTTGGAAGAAGGATTAACAATGTCCTGACTCATTATTACATTTTGAACAAAAAGTTACTTAATGTACCTTTAAATGTTCATTTGGATGTTTTCTATCCACTAGTCTCAAAGAATGTTATAGAAGTAAAATAGCCCAAAATTGACCAGTGCATGATAACAATGATTTTGCTTGTAGTGTCTTGCCTTAAGATTATTCCCATTTAAGATTATTATACATTTTCTCATTGCAAACGTTTCACTTTCTCCTCTCACTTAATAATGCTAGGATTTAGAATAAATTGGCATACATTCTACTGACACTGACACTGTTTTCATGTTCCTCAGATGTCCAGCGATTTCACCTCTCCACCTCCATCACCCACCAGGTACAGCTACTCCTCTGTTTAGAAGAGCATGTTAAGACGCTCCATGTCTGATGGATTTGTTGATTTAAACTTTACCTCTTCACAGGATCAATCCGTTCGCCCATATTCGACTCAGGAAGACGGTGACCAATGATCGCTCCGCCCCACTAATACAGTAGAGCCTTTGATTGACACCCACAGATGCTGACTGTAATAAGGTCACTAATGCTTAATGCCTAATGCTTTGGACCTTTAATATGCAAATTTTACACTTTTGCCAACAGAAACACATTTAGACAGTAACCGATAGAATTAAAGCGCAGATGAATCTATTAAGATAAATTAGCATTCAGTACATCAAATGTATATTATATATGTATTACGTTATCAGAAAATGAAATATTTCAAGGTTTTTTATGTACTGTATTTCGGTGCACATGGAATAGAGTTGGGAAAATAACATTTGATTTCATATTATAGACTGTGATGCATGATGTGAAACAGCTAATTACAAAAAGAAAATGCTTTTTTTCACAGTAGAGATGCTCAGTTTAGTTACATGAAACATTTTAGATTTACCTGGTGAGTATAATATATATATATACACACACAGCTCTTTTCTGTACAATACTGACATAATTTTTGGGTGAATTATTTCTTTAACTTTTAAAGTTTTTATTAAATAAAGACAAGGCACCCTGGAACTTTCCAGAAGTAGCTGTGCAGGCTGTTTGAGGCAAAGGAAGGTATACATTGAATGGAAAATGGTGTATAATTACAGGGCTTTGAAAGAGTTGGAAAGGATTTTGGAGGAGCGTTGTGTTTGTGAAAGTCTGCTGTGAGGATGTTCTCAGCTCTTGTCTCTTGTCCCCTCCTTCAATCTGTCTTATGTATTTTTTTAAAGTCCAAATCTCCCAAAGTAAAGCTTGTAGTCATGAGTTGCAGAAGATTCTAGGTGAGGGATTTGAAGGCTAAAGGCCAAAGTATACTTCACTTTTTACGTGTACGTGAGGGTCAGCGCACAGTGCGCGTGATGCGAATTTCGTCATCAGAAGAGTACGCGCGTACAGGCTGATTTATATATCTGTGTCGGACCTGTGGTATAGCCTCTACGCCGTGGCCTACTTGTCAATTTTCATTTATACTTCTGTGTCCTTGTCCGTGTCGACGTGCAGTTCCACATGCAGAGGGAGCATGTGTACCCCTGAGGGAGGCATTCTGGCAGACCAATCACAGCGCTTGCAGGTCCACGTAGAATTGACGCGTTGTTACATTTTTGAAGAGGTGCACGTCAGGGTATGTCGTAGGCTACTGCGTACACTCGACGCAGAAGTATAAATTGCCGGATTTTTGTAACCGCACGCAGGTTGCACATGCGCATTTAATTTTTTTGCAGTATTTACATGGGTTGTAATCAAGTGCAAACCTCCCCCAGTTTCTCTTAAAGCCAATACGGAAGTGACTTAAACTGCAATTCATCAACTGAAGGAGGGAGCAGAATCTCATTGAGCTCTATATTAAAATGCCCAACTTTACAGCAGAAAAAAACATGTTTACAGTCTGGTACAAATTGTGGTTTTGGTCTATACAGATAATTTTGCCCTTCATGACGACTGTGAGGGGGGTGAATTTTTTTATAACTCATTCATTTACATTATATAAAGCATTAAAGTTCTGCATAATTAAGGGCGTGGCCACTTTGAGTGACAGGTGGATAGCCATTTATATGCTGTCTGTTAGTCATTGCGTCACTTCAGCTTCGCCCGCATCCCACCTTTTTGCACATTTTCTGTTATCCGGGAGTGACGCGCGATGACGCTCTACCAAGATGGCAACGGCCAGCTCGTCCCTACTTTACGCTTCAAAACTGCTCTTCAGAATCCTATGGGTGACGCCACGGACACTACGTCCATATTTTTTTACAGTCTATGGTTGTAACTCGTGGCGAGAGATTGCTCAAAACTGTGCATGCGTCAAACGCCTGTGTACGCATACGAGTCAGAAGAAGTATACTTTGCAAGGCTGTGCGTTGACTGTGCGCATACCCTCGCGGGTTGCGTAAAAAGAAAACCGAAGCATACTTTCGGCTTTAGAGTGAGACTGCTGTGTGCAGAGAGGAGATGTGAAGATGTGAAGAAAGGTCTGGAAAGTGTAGACGTGCCGGAGGATGTGACTGTGCTGAAGTGCTGTAGCTGTAGGTAGTTGAATTTAAAAAGAAAGACATGAAAAACTCTCGGTTACGCTTTATTTTAGGGTGACGTAGTTACATTGTAATTACTCAAATAAGTGCTGAGTAATATGAATTAACTACATGTAATTACTATAGAGTTACAGTTAGAGTAAGGATTTGGGGTTGCACTTTATTTTACAGTTTGTGCACTTATGTGTACTTACACTCTAGTTTCCTATTAAAGTACTGGTCAATATAAGGTTACTACATGGGTTAAGATTAGGTTTAGGGGTAGATTCAGGGTTAGTACCCAGTTATTACAATTATTATAATAAGTGCATTGTATGCACATGGAGAACAGGACTGTAAAATAAAGTGCTACTGGGTTTGGTTTAGGGTTAGTTACTTGTAATTATGCATAATTTACTGTTATTACTATAGTAAGTACATGTAGTAATGTATAACTACATCACCTAAAAATAAAGTTACCAAACTCTCTTCCTTCCCCATGTTTTTGCCATCATTTTGAGAGGAGATTTCTATGTCCAGTGGTTTGAAATTAACAATTTTAAATGATTCAGTTACTTTTGAGTTTGTGTTAAATTGTTTCTGTACAGATCTTGTTCAGGGTATCGCCATATTTAATTTTTGACAGGAATGAAAACAAGGCTGCAAAAGTATTGTGTTCAATGGGTTGTACTGTTATTTAACAACATACACTGTTCAGCCGATGAAATGTCTTACTGAAAAAACAACGTGATCTAGGACGTTTATAGCATTGTGCCATTGTAAAGATTGTGCGTCTGTCACAACTCACAACTTCGTTTTCATCCGCGTTAAATTCAATAAGGCGTCTAACCTGACTAAGGTCAATTGTCTTAAAAGATGTTACACTGAAACCAATATAACTAATTATTACTGATGATAATTTTGTTCACAAACCTTAGATTTTTTTTCCTCCACTCCAGGGTCAGTTTGTTCTGATACCTTCTTGTATTAACTTTTGCTATTATATGGATGTCTTAAATTGAATAATGCAAAAAGGTTAATCTCCGACCTTATATATGTAAATATATCTGTCTACTGTAATACAGTGAGGTCCAAAAGTCTGAGAATATTGAAATATTTTATACAAATGTTTTATTAATGCTTCAGCATAAGATGAATTGAAAAATGATCATAGATTCAATATTGGATGCGTCATGTTCTCCGGCATGATTTGAGACGATCCAAAGAGCATCTTGAGCTTCAATGGAAGAAGAAAATCTGACCGTCTGGGTCAGATGATCAATGACTCTTGATGAGCGATCTACAAAGAGTGCTGGAATGACATTTCTCATTCATTTAAATCCTGGAACGTATTTCTGAGTTGAAATGAAAAGCTTCTCAGATTTACATGGTCTCAGATTCAGTTACTTTTAAAAGTAATGTGTTACTTTTTACTGAAAGTAATGCATTTTAATGACTTTTCTCACCTGGGCTTGCTTGTTAATAACAAAAAAGTTCTATTTTTGGCAAATGTAAAGGTGCTTTCACACCAAAAGTGAAATGAATAAGCCTCAGGCTGAAGGAAATGCAACATTAGTCAATAAATTCAAAAACAAAGTAACTAGTAGTACGTAACTTGTAATGCGTTACTGTGAGATTAATGCTACACTGCTCAGATTTTTGGACTCCACTGCATGTTAGCCTGTATTAGTTTGTCATTTTAATTTCCGAACTGATGTAATCGCGGTTGAGCAGATTTGATCCCTGCTGACATTGTACTTTTATTAAATATCCCAGAGATTCCTGAACACTGGCATTTAAAGCAGGACTTTATTGTACAAGTCAGTCTGGCTGCTTTGCTGTACTATTTTGATCATTTTATGCTTATGTGTTATGAAGCCACCTGAGATACATATGACTACTTTCCCTAAATGTTTTTGGCTCAGGATTCAGTCTCTATGGATCGGTCATAGATTTTGGACTCTTGAATGTTTTAACATCATGATAAATCTAGACTTCATCCTCTTTTTTTTTCTCTTTTTTTTTAAAATGTACTTCAATAAAAAAAAGTTAATCTCTGTGGTTTTAGGTGTGTCAATCTCTATACACAAACAATGATGCTAAAAAAATAAATTAAAGAAACAGCAAGATAATTAAATAAAGAGCTTTTATTGAGAGCAATCCATCTAGTGAGACAGAAGGAAAGGAGGGTTTGGACTGTACAGGATTCTGAAGGACTTTTCACAGGTTTTTCAGCCACTCCAGGCTTCTCCCCTGTGGGTCACATGGGTGCGCTGGAACGTCTGGCATGTTTCCATCATCTCGAACCGGGACTGAAAAGAGTCAAACAGAATTATAAAGATCAGGCAGGCGATGACACTTTCAACTAACTTATTGCATATGCATGTTGAGATTAAATGAACTGAGCTTAAAGGGATAGTTCACCAAAAAATGAAAATTACCCCATGATTCAATCACCCTCAAGCCATAGGTGTATATGACATTCTTCTTTCAGACGAACACAATCAGGAGTTATATAAAAATAAAAAAAAAGTCCTGCTCTTCCAAGCTTTATAATGGAAGCCCAAAAAGGTGCATTCATTCATTATAAACGTACTCCACACGGCTCTGAGGGGTTAATAAAGGCCTTCTGAAGTGAATCAATGGGTTTGTGTAAGAAAAATATCCATATTTAACACGTTATAAAGTAAAGTATCTAGCTTCCGCCAGACCGCCTTACGCGCCTCTTGCAGTTCAAAGCGCTTGCGCTACATCCAACGTCATCGCCATGCCAGTTAAGCTTTTTCCCGTAAGTTGAATACGGAAGGCGGTCAGCCGGAAGCTAGATATTTTACTTTATACAGTCCTTCCAGAAAAATGCGGCTTTTTTTTGTGATTGTTGCGGGCAAAAATCCTTGATTATGCGGCACGTTTTCTTAAAAAATGCTATGAAAAATGCGTGAAAATGCGGGATATTTATGCAATTTTATGCGATACAATTGCGGGAACTTGCAAAAACTGCGGTTTGATGAAAAAGAGAAAAAAGCACTACATCACAGAAAGTGCTGGGAATATTTAAGTTCTCATCTTGTTTTATTGAAGACCTTAATAAACACACGGCTCAAATTTACAAAACATTGAGTCAAACAAGTTCTGTAGCTTTACAAAAGGAATATGCTACAACTTCTGAAAAAATTAATAAATAACTTCTGCTTCCAATGCACAAAGTGCAATCTCTTAAACGGTTAGTTCACCCAAAAATGAAAATTCTGTCATTAAAGGATTAGTTCACTTTTAAATAAACTTTTGCTGATAATTTACTCACCCCCATGTCATCCAACATGTCCATGTCTTTCTTTCTTCAGTTGAAAAGAAATTAAGGTTTTTGATGAAAATATTCCAGGATATTTCTCCATATAATGGACTTCAATGGGCTCCAAACGGTTCAAGGTCCAAATGACAGTTTCAGTGCAGCTTCAAAGGGCTTTAAACGACACCAGACGATGAATAAGGGTCTTATCTAGCGAAACGATCAGTTTCTGTGAGAAACCGAGCAGTATTTATGCTATTATTTGACCTCTTTTCAGTCGAACGTGATCATCTCTGAGCTCCGCCATAACTTCCGCTAAGTGAGGTCAAATATGAGCGTGGTCATATATATATCGATCGTAGATGCCTCATTCTACTGATCCGTGCAGGCGCTAATGAGGCATCTACGTATACATCTATGACCACGCTTGTATTTGACCTCACTTAGCGGAAGTTATGGCGGAGCTCAGAGATGATCACGTTCGTCTGATAAGAGGTAAAATAATAGCATAAATACTGCTCGGTTTCTCACAGAAACTGATGGTTTCGCTAGATAAGACCCTTATTCATCGTCTGGTGTCGTTTAAAGCCCTTTGAAGCTGCACTGAAACTGTCATTTGGACCTTGAACCGTTTGGAGCCCATTGAAGTCCATTATATGGAGAAATATCCTGGAATATTTTCATCAAAAACCTTAATTTTTTGACTGCAGAAAGAAAGACATGGACATCTTGGATGACATGGGGGTGAGTAAATTATCAGCAAAAGTTTATTTAAAAGTGAACTAATCCTTTAATGTCTTCCCTCATGTCGTTGGACACCCGTCAGACCTCCGTTCATCTTCGGAACACAAATGAAGATATTTGTGTTGAAATCCGATGGCTCAGAAAGGCCTCCATTGGCACAATGCACTTTACACTCTCAAGACCCACAAAAGTCCATCTCACTACAGTGGTTCTACAATAACTTTATGAAGCGACGAGAATAGTTTTTGTGCTAAAACCTAAATAACGACTTATATAGTGATGACCGATTTCAAAACACAGCATCATGAAGCTTCGAAGCAATATGAATCAGCGAGTCGATTCATGATTCGGATCACGTGTCAAACTTCTGAAATACGTGACTTTGGCGATTCAACCGCTGAATCGACTCACTGATTCATAACGCTTCAAAGCTTCATGGAGCTGTTTTTTGAAATCGGTCAACACACCGGGAAACTGCTTTGCGCGGCCTTTTGCTATTATTTTTGTTGGCAAATGGGAATTTGCGTGCTTCATCATGGTTTCACCGATATCTATGGTTTCTCCACGGGGTTTGCAGCTTTTCCATGACGTTGACGTCGGGTAATTATGTCACTTCAAAACGTTCTCATGGCAATAAGGGGAAATGGCGGCTCTTGTGTTAAGTAAACGAACATTTTTCAACTTTCTGCTAATATATATGACTTTTTTGCAACGAAAATGAGGGGATTATGAAAGCATGCTAGCCGCGCATATTTTGCACGCGGAAATAGGCAATTTATGCGGCAAAAGTGCGCCGTGTTTGTAAAAATGCGGCCCCCGCAAAAATATGCGGACTTTGGCTGATTATGCATTAAATCATGCGATTGCATAATCATGTTTTTCTGGAGGGACTGTTTATAAAGTTTTAAATATCGATATTTTTCTTACACAAACGCATCGCTTCACTTCAGAAGACCTTTATTAATCCTCTGGAGCCGTGTGGAGTACGTTTATAAAAAGACATCAGGATGGGTTTGAGGGTGAGTAAATCATGGGGTAATTTTCATTTTTGGTTTAACTAACCCTTTAAGCTTTTCAACACAAATGTCGCACCCATGCAACCACCACCCGGTGGCGCTATGACTGAAATTTTACATAGTGCACCTTTAAAGTACAATGTCTGGAAATGGCGAAAACTGCAAAATAAATTGCAGAGAATATTAAAAATATCTCACTTCCTGTTGGGTTTTCAGATTTTGCTCCTGGGAATTTTTCGTAGGTACTGGGCTGTTACATTTGTGTACCAAATTTCATACTTGTACGTGAAACGTAGCGCGAATGGCGCTTAATTGAGATTTTGTAGGTGGCACTATCGAGCCATTTTGCCAGACCTAATTCTGAAACCCATATCAGACGTACATTTTCACCACTTCTGATGCGTGTGCAAAGTCTCATGAGTTTTCGAGCAGGTTTAGGTCCTCAAAAATGCGATTCATTTCGGAGATGAAGAATAATAGGCTTAGCAATTACAATAGGGTCCTGACACCACCTGTGCTCGCCCCCTAATAAATAAATAATTGGGGATTCCTAAAAAAAAAGTGGAAGAGATGCCCTCAACTTTTCATTTCTTTGATAATAATCAAATAAAAACACCATTGTATTGTTTACAATATCTGAAATATATTAAAAAGTTCCCCCAATTGAAGAAACACCAAAATAACCCTGAACTATGTAAGAATTGTGTAAGAATAATATACCTGGATAATTAAATGGAATAGCTTCGTTCATCATTCCGGTGTACTTTGTTAAAGGGCTCACAGCCGGCAGAATGCAAGCTGAGTGAAACACACAATACATGTTAGATTCATAAAGCAGGAAGATGAAGACTCATAATGTGATCATGCACATTAATCTCACACTCACCCAGCAGTCCGAGTCCACAGGAAACTGTGATCACAGGCTCTTTATTCCAAGCATTCTTCAAAAACCTGCCAACTAAGGAAAGAAAGAGTATCGTCATCGTCAATGCACAGATCTGTGTAGACAAAACCTGGCGAAGTGATGTGCTTATTCGGTTGTGCTGTTTAATTTCATTTTGTTACAGTGCTTGACTTGACTTCCAAGGCACAGTAATTGTTTTATATGATAATACTGTGGTGCTTGATATACATTACCAATGCTGCATTATTTGATCAAAAAACATAATATTGTGAAATTGTACTACAATGTATAAGAACTGTTGGAAACTGTGATACACTGGCATTCAAAAGTTTGGGGTCAGAAAGATCTGTTTTTTTAAAGGAATTTAATACTTTTATTTAGCAAGGAGTCAAGGACGCATTGAATTAATATAAAGTGACAATAAAGACATTTAAAATGTTACAAAAGATTTCTATTTCAAATAAATGTTCTTTTGAACTTTCTATTCTTCCTAAAAAAAAATTATGTATCAAGGTTTCCACAAAAATATGAGGCACCACAATTTGTAGTAATATTTCAATTCACAGTATTATTGTTTTACTGAATTTTTGATCAAATAAATGAAGCTTTGGAGAGACTTCTTTCAAAAACATTAACAAAAAAATGTATGTTAAAACATTAATAATTAAAACATGAATTATTCCAAACCTTTGACCGGTAGTGTATTTACATTTTGAGAATACCATGGTACATGTCGAAAACAAAAACATGGTAGTACCATGGTAAATTTAGTCTAAAGGCGTCAGAGGTGCACAACAAATATAAGTTCTTATATCGATATAATATAAGTCATATATTCATATTTAAAGCATAGCAAGGAAAACCACAGCTAGTATGAGACCAAGGTCATTCTCGTATTCGCACATTATACATTCATTGTTTTTTCCTACACGAATATTTTATAACACCTCTCATCAACTCCCAATTGATTCTGTTATTATACAATACAATCGAAATTAACTACAATAAAACATGTCATGTTTCAAGCCGCTAACACGCAAAGTGTACTTACAGCCCGCCATGTTTGCTTCTGTAGTCCTTTGCTTCAGGTTTCATGGGAATTGTAGTTCAATCACACATGTTGGTGACGCACTCGCTCTGGATTGGCTCAACGTCAATGACGTATTTAAAACGCGTCTTGTCTTAGATCGCCTTGTTTTGGAGAGCTGTAATGTGATGAGAATTCACATTCACATAGATGAGAATGAAGTTTTTTTTGTTTTATTTTATTATATAGCTTAGGCTGATACATGATTTAGGTGTATGCATCGACTAAATGATATATAGACGGAACATATGAGGAGTAAAAAAAGACACCTTGAGTATTTACAATAAACTGACATCATTGGGGATGTTTACAACTCACTAACTAAAGGTGAGTACAGAGCTGAATCTAACCCAGTCATTAAAACTTTCTGTTTAAAACTTTTTAATAATGTGAATTACACAAGTATATCATACTACAGAACAGAACCCATGTGAGGAGGTCATAGAAAGCATGCTTAGTGTATGCTTGATCAATAAGATTATTTTCATCATTATCTGTAAATGTAACTAACTATTGTGTGAGAAGGTGCATTCTTGCTGAATGCATCTGTTGAACAACACTTCTTGTTTATGGTTATGTAAGTTTATGGTTCTGTTTGTTCATCATGTGCTTCAGATGATGGAGGATTTCTCAGGGCTCGCTTTGCCTCCACTGTTTGGGGGTCACATTCTGGAAGCGGAGCTGGAGACGGGCGGAGTGGAGCTGGGCCCCAGCGGCAGTGAGCTCCTGGAGAATGACGGGGCCTCTTCCGGCCCCGGACAGGATGGGGAAGATGAGAGGAGAGAGCTGGACAAAAGGAAGTATCAAGCTCTCAGCAAGAGGTGCAAAGAGATTGAGCAGGTGAACCGGTTTTGCATTTGCCCTAAACTGTGGTGTAGAGCAGGGGTTTCAACCTGGGGTCAGTGGAAAAGACTAGAGAAAAACTGTAAACAAAATAAAATAATAATAATCAGAATAAAATAAATAAACAAATGAATACAAAGGTTAATTAAATAAAGTTTTTTGGTTATTTATCTATGAAATAGATTAAATTAGAATAATTAATAATAATGCATAAAATAATACATTTAAAAGTACATTGTGTGAGTAGAATATATATGTAATGTAACTTATAAACTAATTTTAGGTTTATAATATTATAAATATATGTTTTAGTGTATAAATGTGGTGTTTATATTTAAAAGATGCCTTTTAATGTTTTTGTATTATTTATTTCATATTTTGCTTAAGGAAATAATAAGTTTAAAAAAGTTTTTTTTTTAAAAATTGTTTAAAATAAATAAAAAATGTGATTTAAAATAACAGTTATGTAGTTAGTTAATCATCTCTTAAATAGATTAAATTAGATTAATCAAAAGTGTTTATTTATTTTAAAATAAATAATTCATTTAACAGTGGATTACTATAGCAAGTAGAATATATAATTATGCAACTTAATAGAAAATAATTTTAGATTTATAAAAGATTTTTAGTGTATAAATTGGGTGATTTATAATAGATAGATGCCTTTTAATTTTTGTATTATTTATTTAATATGTCGGGTATTTTGCTCAAGGAAGTAAAATCTCTCCAAAAATAATAATAAAGAATAAGAAAAGAAATAAATTGGATTAAAATATATAATAAATAATATATATTTTTTTTTTATTAAAATAAAAAAAAAGTAGTTAGTTATTCATCTTTTCAAATAGATTAAATTAGATGAATCTAAACGAAATGCTTTTTTATTTATTTTTATATAAATAAACAAAAATAATGTTTAAATTCATTTAAATTAATAAAAAAATATTATGCTCCAAAACTATCTGACTTTCTTTTTCCTGGGGAACACAAAAGGTCAGTTTTTGAGTGGAAATTGAGAAACGGTGGTCAAGATATTCTTCAGAAATTCACCTTTTGTGTTCCATGGGGAAAAAAATAATGTCACAGATTTGGAACGACGTGAAGGTGAGTAAATGGTAATGGATTTGTAATTTTGGGCTGATCTATCCCTTTAAGTGAAAGGCTTCTTGACCAAAAGTCCTATGAACCGTTCTCAGGTAAATGAGAAGATTTTGGGACGCCTTCACCAGGTCCAAAGACTGACTCGCCGAATGAGGAAAGAAAGAAGGTACATGCTCTTTGTTTTTTAAAGAAACACTATTGATGGATATTTTAAATGTTACTACTCCTGAGTTTGCCATGAATATGGCGTTTAATGATAAATAAATACAGTAGTAAAATATGAGGAAAATAATTGTATATATTTTAAATATGAGGGAAGAACAAAACCCTAAATTAGTTCAATTATTTATCTGAGAAAATTATTTGGCAAAACAGGCAAAAAGCTGCAGGTTTTATTTTACTATGCAAAAAATGCATATAGAAAAACAGAAAGCATACAGTGACTACAACATAGTCAGTTATTCATATTTAGTTGGTTCTCTGGTTTTTGCATGTGTTCATAATTTCTTTGTATCATCATTGTGTTACTCCAAGCACAACTACTCAATATGATTACAAAATCTTTAACAATACATTTTTAATAATATATGAATAAAGGATGAAGATGTACATTTTCCCAGACTGGACATCAATTTCACCCCCTTCTGTAAATAAGAAACCAGTGCATATTTCTAAAAGCATAAATGGAATATGAATAATAACTTTAAATTATTGGTTGATTAATTGAATGTTTGTCATATTTGCCATTATTAAAATAAAACATAAAACATTTTAATCAAACACTTCTTCATGAAATTTTTTTCTTGCCAACATAAAAAATAAAATGGCTAGAATTAAAAGGCATTAATCACTAATAGAAATGTCCATGAGTCCAATATAAATTCAGCCCAACAATGGCTAGTGCTTATTATAACTGTAAATGAATTTGTATTATTTATTTAATAGTTCAGTACACAGAGAACCCTCTCGCTTGGTACATTCGTGTCATAATAACACAATATAACATGGTCATACATAACTCATAACCGTGTGTAACGGCTGCACGTGTGTGGTCAGGTTTCTCATGAAGACTCTGGACTCGTATGGAGACGATTACAGGACGGCACAGCTCACCATCCCACTAGAGGTGAGGAACGCCTGATGATTTATTTGAAAGTAATTCAACTCTTTGTTCCAACACTGTAGCTGATGGCACTAAACATGCTTCATGTGTTCAAACAGGATGAAGGAAAGGCTTTAGATCCAGCTCTCGGTGGGGATGAAGACGGCTCTTCTCCAGCGTTTCCTCTTCAGTCAGCAGGTGGACCCAAGAAAAAGAGGCACCGGGTTCCAAAGGACAGAGAGAGAGACGCACAGGTATAAAAGACCAGAGGACTTCTCTTTAAAGAATATAAACCTGGGACAGGCAGCAGTTACTGCTCCCACATTACAGTTCAAAGGTTTGGGGTCGGTGAGGTGTTTTGAAAGAAGTCTCTTATGCCCATCAAGGCTGCAAAAATACAGTAAAAAGAGTGAAATATTATTACAATTTAAAATGGCTGTTTTCTGTGTGAATATAATTTTAAAATGTTATTTATTCCTGTGATGTAAAGCTGAATTTTCAGTCTTCAGTGTCACACGATCCTTCAGAAATCATTCTAATATACTGATTTGCTGCTCAAGAAACATTTCTGATTATTATCAATGCTGAAAACAGTTGTGCTGCTTCATACTTTTGTGGAAACCATGATACATTTTATTTTTCAGGATTGTTTTATAGATAGAAAGTTCAAAAGAATAGCATTTATTTGAAATAGAAATCTTTTGAAACATTATAAATTACTTTACTGTCACTTTTGATCAATTTAATGCATATTTCTTTGAAAAATCATCATACGGACCACAGACTTTTCTATTGGAGTGTATGCAGGTAATCTTACTAGAGCTCTATGATTTCCACAATCCAGACAAAAAAACTGAATTTACTGTATAACACAAAATTTCACGGAATGTCACGTTTTTGATGAATTAATAAAAAGCAAGTCGGTACACTTAAATCAAATTGCGATATAGACTAGTGTCTGTAAATATTAAACCACAAAAAGAGATCCTGAGATATGAATCCTGCATGCTCTATGTGAATTATAAACTGTACTTTTTTTTTTTAACAGTGAAGCTATGTTGTGCAGCACTTTGTTTGACAAAAAAGTTTGATTTCATTTGATTTAAAGATAAATTAATGTTTTATGCCTTCATTTGATTGGCAGAAAAATTTAAATACACAACACAGAACTTCTGAAAATAAAACATTTCATAGCTAGCCTAGAAATCTAGACGCACCCTAGCGGCAGAAAGTGTATTTTGCCGCGAGTGTAGTCTAGCAACTCTCGGTAGACCTGAGAGCTGGAAAAACCAAACTCTGGTCAGGCCAATCACAGGGTGTGTAGAGTCGGTGGGCGGGCTTAACATAATGACGGCACGTCACGGTAGACTTGCGAAGGTTCTGCGTGCTACTCGTAAACAAAGAAGCTGGCGAACAGCGGTCTTTTGAATCGGCTTTGGCCGCGACTCTGGAAGACTTGGAGTTAAGCTTTTCTTTGAGAAAAGAACGGCACTGAAGTCATTCTTAAGAAAAGAAGATATGTTCGAAGTTTTGCCTATGGGATACGGAAAGTCTATCAACTAACGTTAGCTCGGCTTCACCTTCTTCTTTGCTCTGGTTGGTTGTGGCTCTCATGGCGCTATCCAATTGCGTGCAGAGGGAATTTGAAAGACAACCGTTTATCCCGCCCCTCGGATTGAGCCCTGTCAATGGTGAGTTTCCAGACCCAACATCTTGATGTGGGTTTGGCTTGTCAGGCTATTAAAAAAAATAATAATAATGTTTTTATTTATTAATTAGACATGCTTTTTGATTATTAAAATTAAATTAAACCATTAAAATGGAATCCAGAAAACACAGAATTTTGTATAAAAAGAGAGAAAAAGAATAAAAATAAAATGTTTTTCATAGGGCCCTAAACATGTTTTTTTTTATTCAACTTTAATAAACTATATTAAACTTTTTAATAAACTGATGTTAAATTTGTACAAGTTTCATGATTTCAATTAATTTGACATGCTTTTTGACTACTACTTTTTAATTTAACCTTTAAAATTGGGTCCAAAAAAACGAAATTTTGAAAAATTTTAATGGAAAAATGAAATTTTGGGTGGGGGGTCAAACAGATTTCATACGGCCCTATATTACACTCTACAGAGAATAAATGTCACTCTAGAAAGGGGACGTACATCTCCATTAACTCACACATTAAACCTCACACCTTCCTCACAAATGCTGCGGAACCCACAACCCCAACTGTGATCAGTAGTGATGGTGACACTTGTTACACTATTATAGTGACAATATTAAGATGCGTGTTGTTTTGTTTCCCCCCCACAGATGGAGTCGGAGCAGCCGGTCATGACGGAGGGTCCGTTCACAGGATTCCCCAGTCCTAGTTCACTCTCTCACTGATCCATGATCTCAAACTCCTCTGAACCTCCACGCTTACATCAAATCAATCAAATGCTTTTTTTGTGGGGGTGAATATGTTGTTGTTGTTAAGTAAATTAGTGTAGAGCTTTTTATGGAAGCTCGTTTCAGCCACAGGATGAAAAAAATGTAATTGCAACTTTTTTTGTTTGTTTGTTTATTTGCCACAATTCCGACATATAAACTTGGAATTGCAAGTAATAAATTGTACATTTGTTTTTGTTTATAACTCAATTGAGACAAAAGAATAAATCTGAATTTCCGAGTGTATATCTCACAATTCAGACTTGTTTCTGAGAATAAGAGTCATAAAGTCCGAACTGTGAGAGAAACTTTTTTTATTCCGTGGCAGAAACAAGCTTCCATACGTTTGAGCTCAATCCTTGACATTGATCTTTTGTAATGAAGACGACATTCACATTGTAACAAAGATGTTTTTTTACGATTTAATAAACAGAGCTGCAACTTTTGACACAAAATGAACTTCACATCGATACAAACGAATGAGACGTATACACCAGCTGTGTTTCAGTCTATCTGTGTTTGCCGTATCTGTTGAAGCGGCGGTACAGGAAGCTGATCCTTTTGTCCAGGATGTGCTTGTCCTCTGTCATCATCCGGTCTCCTACCATCCGCTTCTTTCTGATGAGACGCTGAAGCTCGTTTCCGCTGAAGCCTCTGACCCACACGGGCCCTTTGATCAAGTCTTTTGGGTGGGCTTTAAAATCACCTGCAGTCAAACACAGTCGGCGCAGCGTTAGATGACTGTCTGAAAACAATAGACCCTTTTCACATTTACGGGTTTCTCAGAGCGGAAGTCGTCAAAGTTGGGTTAAATATAAAAGCGGTGAATGAGAGTATACATTAGATATATTTTTGTGTGCCCATTTGTTTGAATGGCAAAAGAAAAATGCCACAATAGTGATTTCATAACTTTCAAAAAGAGGGAAAAAATAGAGATTGATAACGGCAGTGAAAAGAGAGAAAGATGTTACTTTTACCGTCACTCTCATAGACGCTGTATTAGAAACACCCTCACAGCAGCGGTAACTTGTATACAAATTATTAGTGTTATATATATATATATATATATATATATATACATTTAAAATTACAAAAACCTTTGCAGGATTTATGATATTGATGACCGTTTAAATGCATCATCACAGTCTGTGAAAAGGGTCTATAAAGTGCAGTTTCCTATACAAATGGTGGTCCATGGAAAAGTCTAAAGAAAAGTTTTAACAATAGAAACTAAATATTTTCTAAACACTGTTTTACACATTTATAATATTAATTTTCACAGTATAAATTTGGTCTCCATACATGAAAATATATTGCTGCCTTTTAAAGGTTAAAGGATTAGTTCACATCAAAATGAAAATTCTGATAATTTACTCACCCCCACCTCATCCAAGATGTTCATGCCTTTCTTTCTTCAGTCGAAAAGAAATTAAGTTTTTTGAGGAAAACGTTTCAGGATTTTTCTCCACATAATGCACTTCAATGGCAGCCAAAATGTTGAAGGTCCAAATCAATGCAGTTTCAAAGGAAGGGCTTCAGAAGCTCTGCACAATCCCAGACGAGGAATAGGGTCTTATCTAGACAAACTATCAGCCATTTAAAAAAAAAAAAAATGGATATACTTTAACCTAAATTGCTCATCTTGCGCTGAAAAGTCATGCTAGACGTAGGCTCGATCTCCAAAATCATCCGCCATTGTTGTTTTAAAGGTCCCGTTCTTCGTGTTTTTTTGAAGCTTTGATTGTGTTTACAGTGTGCAATATTACATGTGTTCATGTTTCGCGTGTAAAAAAAAACACAGTATTTTTAACACAATTTACTTATCTGTACGCCGCTGTTTTCACTGTCCTAAAAACGGCTGATGAGTTCCTTGTTCTATGAAGTCCCTCCTTCAGAAATACGTAACGAGTTCTGATTGTGCCAGCGGTTCCCGTGTTGTGATTTGACCGCAGCTTAGCGAACGGGGCACGGTTCCTGTGTTGTGATTCGACAGCAGCTTAGCGCACAAGGAAAGGTCACGCCTCTTAACGGGAGATATATGCGCGCTCAATGATCTCTACAGCGTCCCTGGGAAAGCCAAACAAAGGTGATTTGACTCCGGGATGAAAATAACAGCGTCTCGACGACATGGCGACAAACACACTCAAACGCAACACTTCCTTTTCTCCACGCGACACGTCCTCTTCTCCACGTGGGACAGCAACAAGACCACGCCCCCTTTTTGCGCGTATTCTTGTGGGCGGAGGTTAGTCTGTTCTACTGTTCTACTGACGTCATTTATGAAGGAAGTACCAGGATGTAGTCCAAGCCGGCCGTTCGCTGTAGGCTTTGAAAGGGAACTTCTGTTAAATAAAATATCTCGCTTGGCATTGAACTTTGAGCTTTATAATTTTACAGGTATTATTTATGCTCTAACAGCAACATTACACACTAACTAAAGTTTGAACAATGGGATCACGAAGAACGGGACCTTTAACTTTTTTTTGCTGAAGGATGTTTGTATTAGTCTTCACACGAGCACTTTGTTAACACGGGGGTGGTACTTCTGCCTACGCCTAGTGTGACCTTTCCGACATAATTACATAATCCGCAGAGCAAGATGAGCAATTTAGGTTCAAAATTATATTTTACGTTTTTTTTTTTTTTATGGTCGATGGTTTGGCTAGATAAGACCCTATTCCTCGTCTGGGATTGTGCAGAGCCTCTGAAGGCCTTCCTTTGAAACTGCATTGATTTGGACCTTCAACATTTTGGCTGCCATTGAAGTCTATGATGTGGAGGAAAATCCTGGAACGTTTTCCTCAAAAAACTTAATTTCTTTTTGACTGAAGAAAGAAAGACTAGGACAAGGTGGGGGGTGAGTAAATTATCAGGAAATTTTCATTTTGAACTGAACTAATCCTTTAATAATGGGGTTCCCTCATATGAGGATGATCATATTTGGGGATTCGTGGCATCTAAAAGATTGAAAACCCCTGCCTTATAAAATTCAACCTAGGATAAACATAGAAGAATTAGAAAATGGTTATATGAACATTGTGATGATTTTAATGCACTATGTGACCCTGGAACACAAAACCAGTCATAAGTCGCACGGGTATACAGGGAGTGCAGAATTATTAGGCAAATGAGTATTTTGACCACATCATCCTCGTTATGCATGTTGTCTTACTCCAAGCTGTATAGGCTGGAAAGCCTACTACCAATTAAGCATATTAGGTGATGTGCATCTCTGTAATGAGAAGGGGTGTGGTCTAATGACATCAACACCCTATATCAGGTGTGCATAATTATTAGGCAACTTCCTTTCCTTTGGCAAAATGGGTCAAAAGAAGGACTTGACAGGCTCAGAAAAGTCAAAAATAGTGAGATATATTGCAGAGGGATGCAGCAGTCTTAAAATAGCCACGCTTCTGAAGCGTGATCATCGAACAATCAAGCGTTTCATTCAAAATAGTCAACAGGGTCGCAAGAAGCGTGTGGAAAAACCAAGGCGCAAAATAACTGCCCGTGAACTGAGAAAAGTCAAGCGTGCAGCTGCCAAGATGCCACTTGCCACCAGTTTGGCCATATTTCAGAGCTGCAACATCACTGGAGTGCCCAAAAGCACAAGGTGTGCAATACTCAGAGACATGGCCAAGGTAAGAAAGGCAGAAAGTCGACCACCACTGAACAAGACACACAAGCTGAAACGTCAAGACTGGGCCAAGAAATATCTCAAGACTGATTTTTCTAAGGTTTTATGGACTGATGAAATGAGAGTGAGTCTTGATGGGCCAGATGGATGGGCCCGTGGCTGGATTGGTAAAGGGCAGAGAGCTCCAGTCCGACTCAGACGCCAGCAAAGTGGAGGTGGAGTACTGGTTTGGGCTGGTATCATCAAAGATGAGCTTGTGGGGCCTTTTCGGGTTGAGGATGGAGTCAAGCTCAACTCCCAGTCCTACTGCCAGTTTCTGGAAGACACCTTCTTCAAGCAGTGGTACAGGAAGAAGTCTGCATCCTTCAAGAAAAACATGATTTTCATGCAGGACAATGCTCCATCACACGCGTCCAAGTACTCCACAGCGTGGCTGGCAAGAAAGGGTATAAAAGAAGACAATCTAATGATATGGCCTCCTTGTTCACCTGATCTGAACCCCATTGAGAACCTGTGGTCCATCATCAAATGTGCGATTTACAAGGAGGGAAAACAGTACACCTCTCTGAACAGTGTCTGGGAGGCTGTGGTTGCTGCTGCACGCAATGTTGATGGTGAACAGATCAAAACACTGACAGAATCCATGGATGGCAGGCTTTTGAGTGTCCTTGCAAAGAAAGGTGGCTATATTGGTCACTGATTTGTTTTTATTTGGTTTTTGAATGTCAGAAATGTATATTTGTGAATGTTGAGATGTTATATTGGTTTCACTGGTAAAAATAAATAATTGAAATGGGTATAAATTTGTTTTTTGTTAAGTTGCCTAATAATTATGCACAGTAATAGTCACCTGCACACACAGATATCCCCCTAAAATAGCTAAAACTAAAAACCACTTCCAAAAATATTCAGCTTTGATATTAATGCGTTTTTTGTGTTCATTGACAACATGGTTGTTGTTTAATTATTAATGTTGTAAAATTAATCCTCAAAAATACAACTTGCCTAATAATTCTGCACTCCCTGTATGTGTGACAATAGCCAACAATACATCGTATGGGTCAAAATTATCTTTTATGCCAAAAATCATTAGGATATTAAGTAAAGATCATGTTCCATGTAGATATTTATGGACCGTAAATATATATGGAAAATGTATTAGTAGTAATATGCATTGCTTAGGACATTTGGACAACTTTAAAGGTGATTTTCTCAATATTTAGATTTTTTTGCACCCTCAGATTCCAGATTTTCAAATAGTGGTATCGGCCAAATATTGTCCCATGTATAACCCATATGACTGGTTTTGTGGTCCAGGGTCACATATTTGCCCATGCACTGTGTTTCTTAAAAAACATTCTGGTAGCCCAGTTTTGGCTTCAGTCCTTTTCACAACCGATTTCAACAAAAGAGAGAAGACATTTTAATAGTATTTCAGATTTACATCTTGAGAGCAAAATTAGAGCTGGGAAAAGCAATTCATGTTTATGAGTCAAAATTAATCAGTTCCAAGTTTACGGAACTTCCTGTGTGGAGTTGTACGCTCTTATTTAGTTTGTAAATATCAAATAATTGTAAACAAATAATCTGTAATTACATTTTTGCGTTATTATTTTGGTGCATGCATAACATAAAAACATTTTTTTAAATTGTATTACAAATTTTGCACCTAATCAATTTGAAAGCAAATACTAAGACACTGAATATTGGAGAAATTGTGAAAGTGAGATCTAGTGTTCAGTAGGTCATTAATTAATAAGTTTAAATAAGTCACTCACCCAATATCCCAATGTTGTCATAGAGTCCAAACATGCTTCTCTTCTCCGTCCATCGATCCACCTCTTTCAGTTTGGGAATGGCGTGCATTCGTATTCTAGCACAAGTGCCTGTGTGACACAGGGCATACACCATTCTACTCATATTCAACACATTAATATGAGATATAAAAATGAATGGAGAATCCACACACACCTGTGCTGAAGTGTCTCGCGTAGAAGGTCACCGCGCTACCCAGCAGTCCTCCAAACACAGACATACTGCAAAACCATTCACAACGCAGACTTACTGTCAAGCATTACATTTGCATCAATGATAATGTGATAAATGTGTTCATAGATCTCTTCTAATCATGACCTTCAGTCGCGAGTACTACAGTGACATTAGATCCAGTCGCGTGCTCAACTCATTTGAGTCTTTTAAAGGCGCTTTACCTTCAGAGAATCCGCGGTGAATGTAAGAAAATGTTTCAAATCACAGTTGGATGCCAAATACTTTAAAACTTCGGAAATCCTCCAGGTAAATCTAGCGGTACCGGTGTGTTATCCATGTGTACATACCACTGCAGCAGCCATTAGATGTGTTTCACAATAAAAGTCCGAGTTGTTATTAATAATACAAAATATTGGTCGATTTTTTTTTTTTCAAATTAAAAGTCCAGATTATTTTACCACAAACGTAAGAAAATAATGTGTTTGTATGTAAATCCGACTTTCTAATATTTTCCAACCTCCACTAGCAAGCGTTATGAAATATATTATCGCTTCTGTATTTAACATTAACAGAGACATTCTACAATTCATGTCTATTAATGAAAATTTCTTCCACTAAAAAAATCAAGAGAAAGCATATACTAATGCCACACAATATTTGGTGCACCCTTTGTTTTAGTTTGCTTGAAATTGCTTTGATGTCACTTGGATGTCATTACGTTTTGCAGTGTCCTTTTTGGAGTGAGTGGATTTAAAATGTTAAAAGTCAATATTATCTATATAAAATGTATTTCTAAAAACTAAATACTTATTGAAAATGTATAATTTGATTGTCTTTAAATTAAGAAAATAATTTATGTCTGCAAAAGTTACCAACTGATGACTGGCCAACCCGATTAAGAAAATAACATGGGGTTGGTATTGAAATTATGAGTCAAAACAGTAAAATTGTCGGTTAAGTTACTCTGCTGTTTTTAAACCATTATAAATCATACTAAGTGACGTTTTTTGAAAATGTAAAAATGCAGGCCTTCACACGGTCTCTGCTGACATTCAAGGTTATGGTCGTGTCTAGGTAGGTACTTGCCTGGCTATCACCAGACCAGGGTCAATTTAAAGTCCTCATGAAATCAAAATCAATCTTATTTACTTTGTTAGCACACATTACAGGTCTTAGGGTGAACAATTAATCCGTGCAAGTTAATACACAGAAAAAAATTGAATGCCGTGGTAATCTTTAATCAAACTCTGAAAAGTAACTTCCGGTCTGGAATGGCGTTCCCTTTCCAATGTCGACTGTGTGACGGCTTGGGTTTGAATATCCTTAACCAGTCCCCTCCAACTGTTAGTCCGCTATGAGTGAGAGATGGAGAGGAGGAGCACTGAAGTAAAACCCTGCCCTCTATTCAATATTCCGTTTCATTTGGAAATACGTCACAGCACTGAAATAAAACCAGTTGCAACTTCCAATTCACTGGGACTTTAAGATTGAACATTGGTCTGGGGAGTCTGCTCTGTATGTTCTACTGCACAAGAGGCGTGATCAACGAGCATAGTTCAAATGACTCTGTATGCAATTAGATAGTCTTTCAACCAATCAGACCACAAGAGCCGTGATCCACGGGCAACGACCCATCGCTTCTCTATCCCTCATCGTGTTAAACCCGCCAATAGCGTGCCAGGTGGATAAGCCAGTCTGTGATTGGTTCCAGCAAAAGTGTAACAGAAGCAGTAGAAATGAATGTACAGGTTTCCAGACTGAGCTGCAGGGCGAAATCAAATCACTGGCAGATCAGGCTGGGTTTACCCAGTCTACGTAGGTACAAGTCCACCACCTTCTCTGGATCAAGCAGCAACCTCCCGCAGTTTCTCTTGAAGCCAATACGGAAGTGACTTAAACTGCAATTCATCGACTGGCCGCTAGGGACAAGCTCCAGAAGGGAGCAGAATCTCATTGAGCCCCATGTTAAAATGCCAAATTTTACAGCAGAAAAAAAGCATGTTTACAGTCTGGTACAAATTGTGGTTTTGGTCTATACGGCTAACTTTGCCCTTAATGACAACTGTGAGGGGGGTGAATTTTTTTATAACTCATTCGTTTACATTATATAAAGCATTAAAGTTCTGCATAATTAAGGGCGTGGCCACTTTGAGTGACAGGTGGATTACCTTTTGTCTGCTGTCTGTTAGTCATCACGTCACTTAAGCTCCGCCCACGTCCCGCCTTTTTGCCCATTTCCTGTTATCTGGGAGTGACGCGCGATGACGGGCTGCCAAGATGGCAACGGCCAGCTCGACCCTACTTTACGCTTCAAAACTGCTAATTGTTATCTATTCTGTACTAAGCTGCAGCACGGGTTTCAGTCAGGCTCCTGGAACCTTCTGGAGGCAAGCCGCGGCAAGGGTACTCCAGATGGTGTTGGGGGCTTTTTAAAAAAAGAGCGCAGACAGGCTGGTCAGCCACGGAAAAGACATCCCTAATGCTGAGCTCTTATTCAGGGCTCTGCTGGATGTAAAGATGTCAGTAAAGTTGTTCAACATCAATGAAGAGAACAGAGGCATGCCTAATAATCTCCCAGTGGTGCCATGAGGATTCAACACTTGTTGAATTTGCGTTTACATTGTAACACTTACCCCAGGACAAATCATTTACAACTCCAAAACCTTTACCTTAGAGGTTCAGGGAACAGCTTCCACTCAGGAGGGCAAGAGTCAGAATCCATCTGAAATTCCTTGGCAAAACTCTGACATCATCGGCCAGTGGTGCTGTGTTAAATATGATGGTGAAATTTATCCTGGAGTGATTCAATATTTGAATGGAACGCAAGTAAAAGTGAAGTGTATGCACCGGAGTCGACCGCTTTTTCTGGCCTCGACGAGATGATGTCCTATGGTATTTGCATCATGATGTCATCAGAATAATTCCTCCTCCTACTTCTGTGACCTCTCGTTATATGGAAATTGACAGGGAAATATGGTCTAAGATCTCAGACTTGTGAACTAACTGAAATCAACATATGAAAGAAAAAATTACTGAAAGCACACAAAACACAAAAGATTGGCCAAAAAAAAAAATCAGTTAAGGTTTACTTAATGAACGAGAAGAAGAAACGAGAAGATTAAATACAATCAGTTGGAAATGCAAATGAGTTGAAGAGTACTTATAGAATTTGTACTTGATTGTACAGACGAAACACACATCTGGACTAGACAGACTGTTCTTGTTTGTTCTTGTTTGCAATAGACACTTCAGATTAAAAATGTTGTTGTTTATTGTTAAAGTTGACATAATTTCACTGTAATGTTTTAATATTTTTTTAACTGAACTTAGATGAATTGCTTGTACTAACAAAAAGAAAGTTATCACCTTAAAGAGTTTTCTCTTTTCCTTCTAATGTGTCCTATCAACGGTGTTACTCCTGTCAACTGTGTTATGTGTGGTTTTTATGTCATAAATCTTTGAAATGTGAACTAAACCGTCAGAAAAATAGATAGGGATATCTCTGGAGATGGAAATCTTAGGTAAGGATGGTGAATAATACTAAATTTAGCATACTGTGGATTTATGTTGAAGAAGTTGTCATCCCACAACAGCCATTATGAAGCCCCAAATTCATATTTTCAAATCAGTTAGACAGATAACCTAAAAAAAACTCTTGTGAATAGACTCAAAAACCTTCAAACAAATGTGTTATCAAACATGTGGTACTACATTCATGTTTCAATTGACACAGCATTTGTCCATAACACTGTTGGCAAAATAATTTTCATTAACATATTTAAATTAGAGCCAAATTTATACTGTGATTAGAGCTTAAGCTTGCCAAATAATTAATTTAGCACATTAAGGGCATATATTATTCAACCACCTACTACCATATTATTTAACCACCTAAAAGAATACTGATTTCCTGACTTTTTGGCTGACATGAAATGTACCCCTAATTATAGAATGACTCGTTAACTAATAATGAGCAGAGAGTTCTGAGGGTGTTTCTCAATACCAAGTACGCAAAGTTTGTGATTGCCTGGATCTCACAACTCCGAAAACATCAGACCAAATGTTCAAATAGGCATTATCTTTATAAATAAACCACAGATTTGAGCTTTAAACAAGCACATTCTCACCTGAATAACTCTTAAAACAGAACTTGGGCAGTGACACACAAGTACAGACACATTGAGAAACGGCCAGGGTATATGGTGACAGTAAGAGATGAGACTGCATCTGCTGGGACATAATGGCATCCGCAGCTGAACAGGAATCATGGGACTGTCGTCTTCACCTCCACAGCCGATGGAAAGGAATCAGACGAACTCGGGCAGAAATCATGTTCATAGACGAGCGAATATAGTAAAGTTTTATTAAATATACACAAATAATAAAAGAGATGACAATTGTATGTATTGGTGAAATACATATTTAAATACATGTTGTCCAACGATGTGCTGAAAATATTAGGAAACTACTAAAGACTGAGAGACTTTGTCTAAAAGGTCAAACTGTTTGGGTGAAGAAACCCTTTATACCAGATATCATATACATTCATTTGAAATGCAAATACTAAAAATGTGATCAAAATAAACTTAAGATTTCATATATGTGTCAATATTGAATTGCATATAAATGCTTTTTTCTGATATGAAAGTGGATATATTATAAAGTTAATCTAAGTCTAAAAACTTGAAAATAGGTATAAAATGTCTAAAAAATATGATTTATTTTCATTAAATCTTCACAATCTTTCAACAGTTAATGACATCATTTGGGTCACTTTTCCCATTTCAAAGCCAAAAACTAATAAATGATGATAAACATGATAAAGTAGAGAATAGCCATAAGAAAAAAGGCTTTTGTTTGAGTGTTAAATCTGAACTGCTCAGTCTCTCTATACTCTCTCAAATTAGCTATATCTGCATATATCCAGACCACAGTGCCTCTGTTTTTACAGCCACAAATTCAAGGCCTTTTAAAATGATCATTTAAGTTTATTATACTATTTACGACTTTTTATGGCCTTAAATTTGAAACACATTTTTAAGGACCCACAGAAACCCTATTATTTGCTTGTGAAATTATGGTATTTCTTAATTAATTTAATTTATAATGTGTGTTTTCTATATTGTATATATTCAAACTCGGGTACTGTGTCTTGATTTAGAGTAATTAAAAAAAAAATATCTCAATGTGAACTGTATTATTAACTTACCATTGTGTTATTAAATGTATTTCAATAATACATCTGTGAATGTTGTCATCCTTTCTTCTTATTATTATTTTTTTTAATTCTATGTAAATTTCTATGCACTTTGATTTCGTGAATTTAGACACAGCAGTGAACAGGACTTTTATTTTGGTCTTGGTGTATGATATCATAAGGCCGAGCCTCGCTCCTGCATCTGTTGTGATTCTGCTGAAGAGAGGTTTGTGTTTAAAGCGAAGCATAATTAATGATATATTATTTATCGTAACATTGCAATGCTTTTATAACATTTATCAGCGTTGTGTGAGTAAAGTAACAGAATGAAACTCGTGAGTAACAGAAGGAGCGTCTCATTTCACTCTTTATCATGAATCAGTTCAAACATAAATTCAGTCTCTGGCGAGTGACGAGAGAACCGGAGCTTTCGACTCTCCGAGTCAATTGAACCGATTGATTAACAACAAATGATTCAGTGATTCGAAGCGAGCATTTCTATATCTCGATTTCTACAAATCATTATGTATATAATGCCTGTCTGTGTAGTTTGCAGTCTAATTTAAGTCCATTAACTGAACTACTGAACTAGAGCTGATTGAGACACTCTCAGACATTTTGTGTGGATTTGTTTCTGTTAATTATTCTCATCTTAAACAGGACAGAGTGTTCAAACACACAGAAAAACTCCTGGTGAAGAGTCTGAGATCCACATCTACATAAAGATGGAGTTTATTAAAGAGGAGAGTGAAGACGTGAAGATTGAAGAAACATTGAGAGTGAAACATGAAGAAACTGAGGAACACACAGGTTTGTTTCATTCTCAAAACTGAACTCAGTCATTTGATGCTTATTAAAATCTCCAGCTCTACAGAAATTAATGATATTTTTGAAGAATGTCATTCGAGTGTCATAATTAAACTGGTTTTATTTTACATGGAGCCGGTCAGACATGACCAGGAAAATACTGATCTTTTTCGACCTCACTCACCACGGTCTTACCTTGAATGACGCCATTCTGCTAGCTCTCCTCGAGACCTAATGTAAACAATGTCAGATAACTGACCCGTAGTGGTTGGTTCCCTATAAAACATCCGGATGAACCGAACACTGCTCTCGGCCGCTAAGCAGGGATGCGAAGAAGGAGAGGCTGACATTCCCTCGTGACCTTGATGGCACAAGTCATCCAAGGTAAGACCGTGGTGACGGTCTGAGTGAGGTCGAAATAGATCGTAAGTTATGACTATAACTATGGATCTATGAGACCGAATGATGACCGTCACCATTTCTTGTCACTCGGGGTGAACTGAGGCGTTCCAGGCAAGAGGAAGTGTTCGGTTCATCCGGATGTTTTATAGGGAACCAACCACTAGGGTCATCTGACATTGTTTACATTAGGTCTCGAGGAGAGCTAGCAGAATGGCGTCATTCAAGGTAAGACCGTGGTGACGGTCATCATTCGGTCTCATAGATCCATAGTTATAGTCATAACTTACGATATTGCCTTCAAGTGAACCTGAGAAAATCCGACTTCCATGTCAGACATTCATATTATTAAACATTTTATTAGAAAAAAATAATACAGAAGTAGCCCAAACAAAACCCTATTTTTGTTGAAAACTGTTAAAACTACATTTGTTGTCTGATGTTTTTTTTTCTTGTATTGTAAACATGACCTCTTTATTAAATGGTGGTTTACTGAACATCAAAACATGTTTACTGTTCATCCAAATTCCTTTTTGGATGAACTAACCCTTTAAGGATAAAAGTCTATCTCTGTTAAAGCTGTAGTCTACGATGTTGAAAATCAGTCGAGAAAGCCTGAATTTAAAAAAAAAACTCATCCTGCCCCTCCACACGCACACCCCTCCCCTCTGTGCTACCTGATCCCTCCCACCGGGAAACGACCTGAACAACGTCACTCAGTCAAGCAGGAGTAAACATCGGAACAGAGATGTTGATAGCTCAAAGGCACACGTTTGAGTTCACGCCCACGCAAGATTAGCAACACATGCAATGTTCTATCGGCTCGAACAGAAAACCGCTAACGTTAGGCCTATTGAAATAGTCCAGCACTTCAAGAAATATAATTACTTTGACCCGTGATAGGCGATGCTAAACGGCTAACATTCCAATGCCGACCGGCAGCATGATCATGTTGTCAGACTGATAAAAAGCTATTTATGTAGTACAACACACCATAAAAGTATAAATAAATGTTTACCTGCTCAACAAAAAGTCAGCGTCGGTTTTAAGTCCAAAGGTTTCTCTGAAGCTTCCTCCAACGGGCAACGGTGGACCCTATATTGATTCAGCTTTGAGTCCGGCGTTCTTCACATTTTTTTAAAATCTCTGCTCTTTCCTCAATTGACTTTCTCTTTCTTCCAACCTTGACTGTTGGGGCGAGCAGGGGCCGCTTGCTGCTGTCTGTTTGTTGGTTTTTCTCCATTGCTGAGTTGATGCTCCCTACTTGCCCGCAAAATTTCATGTCGCAGGAGGGGGCGGGGTGGGGTGGGGTGCGGTGGGTGGAGACGCGAGTGGAGCAGGGGATTGGATGAGAGCAGTTAACCAATGTAAGCTGTCCGGCCGGACAGCTTACATTTGTCAATTTCTCTGCGGGTGTACACCCAATAGAGTGAATGGATTTTTTTCATTCTTTTTTCTCTTCATAATGTTAGGATTGTACTGTAGAACCATAACCAGCATCTAAACGAGGTTATTAATAATGAACAATCTTTGAAATCGTAGACCATAGCTTTAATGCTGTAAACTCCATGTAACGTTGTCTCATTAATTAGCTCATTAGTTCCCTTTGTTTTCTCCATGTATTATCTTTACGTTCTCAATGTCATCAAAAACAATTCTATTTATTCTCCTTCGTCTTCGTGCTGTTTACACAACCGACCCGTGACACTATACAGGGAGCCCTATTACTAGCACATTATTATAATATTAAAGGTTACAATTAACAACAGAACCCAGAATATCAAATTCAGTTGCTATTTATTTTTAGATATAGTAATCAACAAAACTGTTTGCATACAGCAGTTTTTACATTAAAGGGGTCATGAACTGCGTTGTTTTATGATGTTTTCTGGGGTGCTCTAATAATGTTAGGATGCTTTTTACATAAAAAATTGTCATAACTTATAAATAAAAGGCATTTTTCTTACCCTCATTTTAGCCTTCTGCTCTGAACGCTCTGTTTTAAAGGTCCCGTTCTTCGTGATCCCACTGTTCAAACTTTAGTTAGTGTGTAATGTTGCTGTTAGAGCATAAATAATACCTGTAAAATTATAAAGCTCAAAGTTCAATGCCAAGCGCGATATTTTATTTAACAGAAGTTCCCTTTCAAAGCCTACAGCGAACGGCCGGTTTGGACTACATCCTGGTACTTCCTTAATTAATTACGTCAGTCAGTAGAACAGTAGAACAGACTAACCTCCGCCCACAAGAATGCGCGAAAAAGGGGGCGTGGTCTTGTTGCTGTCCCACGTGGAGAAGAGGACGGTCGCGTGGAGAAAAGGAAGTGGTGCGTTTGTCGCCATGTCGTCGAGATGCTGTTATTTTCATCCCGGAGTCAAATCGCCTTTGTTTGGCTTTCCCAGGGACGTTGTAGAGATCATTAAGTGCATATATCTCCCGTTAAGAGGCGTGACCTTTACATGCAAGTTACGTGCGCTAAGCTGCTGTCGAATCACAACACAGGAACCGGGCCATGTGCGCTAAGCTGCTGTCAAATCACAACACGGGAACCGCTGGCACAATCAGAACTCGTTACGTATTTCTGAAGGAGGGACTTCATAGAACAAGGAAGTCATCAGGCCATTTTTAGGACAGTGAAAACAGCGGTATACAGATAAGTAAATTGTGTGAAAAATACTGTGTTTTTTTACACGTGAAACATGAACACATGTAATATTGCACACTGTAAACACAATCAAAGCTTCAAAAAAACAGGAAGAACGGGACCTTTAAGAAATAAAATAAATTTACACAGCAAGAATAAAAGAGCTGTCTATTAAAGAGGACAACTTCAGCGCTGGGAAGATGAATGTGTATTTAAACTGGGTCATTTATGCAGTAGAAATGTGACATTATTTTTGAATTTGGTGCCTTCTAGACCGAGAAAAGACAGAACATTTATTTTTGTCTCATGTGTTCGCTGCCCTTCGAGGCCACTCCCAAAGCCACGGCTACTGGTTACATCTCTTGCCCACTGCGGCACCGCCACCGTCGTTTTGATATTCATAGTAATAAAATAATTTCGTTCAGTTAGAGAATAGACACTACAATTAAAAACTGAACGTGTCTTTTCAATAAAGTGTGAGTGAGATGAACGGAAGTTACGACACAAATGCAGCAGGAGTCAGATTTCATTCATCACGTGAGAGAAGAGCTGAGCAGAGCTGAGGTAAGGGCGGCAGTCATTCACGACGCGTGTCCAGTCTGGCGCGTTTTCAGATCATGCCTATGGAAGCTTAACTTTCATAGGAATTCATTGAAAAGTTGAAACACTCACTTTGCTCCGCACCGCTCCGTTATTAATGCCCGAGCCGAGCGGCCGTGCGCATTTACATTCTGAGAGTGAGATCCCACTCCTATGGGCGGGTTGAAAACACGCAGAACTAGCTCCTTCTACTGGCTGTAGTCTCTAGCCTCTGGCCAAACAAATCCTCAGATGACGCAAAATAACGATATTTGCGTCATCTGAGGATTTTTTTCCAGAAATAAAATGCATAATTCTCCCGTCTCAGGGGGGACATGAGGGGGGAAAGTACGATAATTCGAATATACTACCGGGTTTCTACTGATACAAAGCTTAATGCTAAATCACTGAAGTAACCCTTTAAAAAAAAATCGAACTACGTCAATGCAAGTAAAAGTTTTGAAGTTAGTTTCGTTGATATATAGAGAGAACTGAACATTTAAGCTCACATGTAGTAATTTTATAGCTTTATTTATTGATTTTAAAGCTTATTGCTTACAGATATAGTGTTGTTTTTTATGGTTTAAATGGCTAAATATTTTGATGTCTGTTGCTTTGTGCCATTACAATGGGGTTAACGTATATCTGTGTTTATTTGCCGTAGAGCTGGTGGCCCTGAAAGAGGAGAGTCAAGATCTGAAGGAAACAGAAGAGAGAGATCAGTATGAGAAACACCATGATTTCATAACTGAAGAAAAATCTTTTGGTTACTTACAGACTGAAAAGACTTCATCACAAAAAAGTGCTCAAAAGACAGAAACTAGAAGTCGTTTCATCTGCGAACTGTGTGGAAAGAGTTGTGGAAACCTTAGAGTCCACATTAGAGTTCACACTGGAGAGAAACCATTCACATGTAATCAGTGTGGAAAGAGTTTCACTAGAAAAGGGAGTCTTAAAGACCACATGAGCATTCACACTGGAGAGAAACCATTCACATGTAATCAGTGTGGAAAGAGTTTCACACAGAAAGGAACCCTTTACGCTCACACGAGGATTCATACTGGAGACAGAGCTTACACCTGCAAACTGTGTGGAAAAACTTTGAATCAAAAAGGACATCTTAAGGCTCACATGAGAGTTCACACTGGAGAGAAGCCTTTCGTATGTGGTCAGTGTGGAAAGAGTTTTGCACGTAAAGAAACCCTTACTCAGCACACAAGGATTCACTTGAGAGCAAACTTTATATGTCATCAGTGTGAAAGGAGTTTTACAGACAGCGAATGCCTTAAGAGCCACGTAAAAACTCACATTGGACAGAAGCCTTTCATGTGCCATCACTGTGGAATAAGTTGCTCAAACCCAGGAAACCTCAAGACTCACATGAGGGTTCACACTGGAGAAAGGCCTTACAGCTGCCAACAGTGTGGAAAGAGCTTCCCACGAAAAGATAGTCTCAAGAGTCACATGAGACTTCACACTGGAGAGAAGCCTTACACCTGCCAACAGTGTGGAAAGAGTTTCAGAAATAAAGGAACCTGTTATACCCACATGAGAACTCACCGGAGAGAGGCCGTTCCCTTATCTTTAGTGTGAGAAGACTTTCACAAACCAAATAGATCTGAGAAGTCATTTGCAAACTCATTCTGGCAAGAAATAACAATATCATGTGTCTTTTACTCGATTTTCTGAGCATTTGATGTCCAAACCGAGTAGGGATGGGATTTTTTTTCAATTTCTCATTTCGATCATCGATAGGTCTCAAAAACGATTACTCAAGTAATTGACCTATCGGTAAGCCCCTCCCCTCGAACGCAGATGAGTCAATAGCAGTTGAGTATCAGTTGCGCTGGGACCGGAACTCGGGCATCTTTTGGTGTCAGCGCCATAGAGAAACATTGGAAAATCCGAAGCTCTCATCGGTTTGATGCTGTTTATGCTACAAAAATGCTAAAATGTCGTGCCTGAGGTACTGTAAATAACACTGATTCCAGGTGTCCTGAGAGGATTTTCTGTTTGTCATACTCTCGTTAAGTTACGATTAAAGTCCCTGCTAACATACAAACCGTAATAACTAACTGTTCTCACATCATGTAACACTGTTGGTCAAAAACACGAAGGTCTACATTTCAGTGCCTCTCCATATTAAACTGGTTATATGTGAATTAATTTAATTTTAGATATGTTTAAGGTCTACATTATCTGTCCTACTAAGGAGGACTCCTATTTTGATGGGTATTATAGTCTACTGGTAACGTAGTGAAAGGAAGAGCTCGCACACAGTTTATCTGAGTTTTGCAGATAGAAAGTTTACCAGTTATTAACTGCACCCTCGAAAAGGCATACGGTCTGTGTATATGTTTGTTTACTGTTAGTTGTATGAGAGTTTTTGTGTAATTTGCTGTGTATGTTAATGGTAATACAACGGAGAGAGCAACAGAGAGAGATAGTTTGTGAATGAGACATTAATGCAGTAGCGCACTTCTTATGTTTTGTTTGTTCAGCTCTTACGATTATTTTTTTGGAGTGAAAAAGGACATAATAAACTTGATAAACCATCAGTAAAGTTTGGCTATCATTCGGACGGGATATGCTACATTCTGTGTCCAAAAACATCTTGGGATAAGGTTTTCACACTGACAGCTGTCATTGTAAGATATAGCAACTCCGTTTGTTTGTCCGAGTTAGCAACAGTAACTAAGGGGGGCGGGGCTTACCAATAGGTCAATTGGGGGCGGGGCGTCTCCGTCATGGAGATATAAAACTATTTTAGGAGTGTTACAAAAATTAATGTTGACAAATACAAACATCACATGTCTATGAAAACATGAACATGTGACTAGAAAAAATAACTGCTAGATTATGATGCATAAATGTTTTTGAAAAAGAAACATCTAAAAACAAAATAACCGTCTCAAATAACCCAATCAATAATAACGGGCATTGTAATTGAACTGAAACTGTAAATAAATAGCACCCTACATAGCTTTGCTAGCAGGTTAATAAACTCATTTCAGTGAGATTAAAGATGATTATTTTGCTCTTTTTTTTTTTGCTTTCCATTTTTTCTCCTCATAAGGTTTTAAAGTAAGTTCCGGTAAGTGATACGGTTTTTACTGTAAAAAATTTCTACTATTAAAGGTGGGATTTTTTTTTCTAATGAAAAAGTGCATTTTTTTGTGATTTTAAAATACTTGAAGGAAACGGTTCACTTCAGCAGTTATTGTCTATGGGGCAGATTTCAGTTTGTTGTACAGATAAATTAACACCATATGCCTACATTACATTTATTTGAATACATTAATGATAGAGTGATTGTGTGTGTGAATTAGTCATACAAATGATAGTCTCTATTCATTATGAAGCTGTGGTTTGTACTTACTTCAAAGGTATTAAAATATATGCCTATAACGGTTGAGTTTCTAAGCTTCTTTAGTGACTTTACTTTAGTCACAGGACAGCGCTGACACTGCTCTCTGCATGCGATCTTTAAGTGAAAAAAGGTCTGCCTTCAGGGCTCGCGTGCATTGTCAGAGACGTGACATGGCTCGGCTCTCTGTGTCACAGAAAAAATCTGAGCACTGAACGGAGAAGTTTTCCGTATTGTTGTTTTTGAATAGTGCACAATCGCTTTAAATGTTCAAACTGGCAAGGCTTTAAACGCATTTACTTTATGAGGACGAAAGTGAAAGCGACATGGCTTCGGGGCTTGCGCGCGCCGTCACTGTGTGTAAATTGTGTAAAACATGCAGTTACTATAGTGATTCTGGACATCTATATAAAAAGATAACTGCTCCTGCATCTCTCTGTGTGCCTGCAAACTGCACTTGATGTGACTGACGAGGCAGAGTCACGTGACTAAAACCGAAATAACCGACATGGGAAAAATACGTCGGTTAGAGGTTCTAAATTTCGGTTTCGATTATTTTTCGATTAATCGTACAGCCCTAGTTTTCAATGACATTCTTCTGGCTTCAGACTCTGGTGATACTGTTGCTCTGCTGCTACTGGACCTTACGGCTGCGTTCGATACAGTCAACCACCAAATTTTATTGTCTCGACTGGAGAACTGTGTGGGCATTAAGGGGTTGGCCTAGGCCTGGATTATGTCCTATTTGGAAGGCAGAATTTCTTCAGTTCAGGTCAGTGATGCTGTGTCCTCTTCGGCTCCTCTGTCGTGCGGAGTTCCTCAAGGGTCTGTCCTTGGGCCGCTGCTCTTTTCTATGTACCTGCTGCCTCTTGGGTCAATCCTTAGAGGTCACAATGTTTCGTTCCATTTTTATGCTGACGACTGCCAAATATATTCTGCCGCTAAGTCGAGGAGGGTCCAGCTGCGGCTTGGGCGTTCCCGTCATGAAACAAGAACGCCTATTGGGCGTTCCTGGTAGCGTTTCATCGCCAATCGCGATGAGTTTTGCAAGGCACACTGGGTATGATGTTATTTCCCCTTCCATTCGATGAGAGATCATGTCAGTAAGTAGACTATTGTTTATTTCGTCAACAAGAGCTCGTAAACGAGGGGCTGAATGGTTTGGTTAACTTTTCTACATGTTTTGTTGACCATTTTATGTGGATAAGGAACAGGCTGCGGTGTCAAATTAGCAATGCTAATGTGCTTGCGAGGCGCCAACGCGGCCACGGGAATATTTGTCCTTCTGGGGAACGTTAACGTTACTCCGTAATTTATGGTCATACGAATAGAAGCAAGACATGATTTAAAACTGTAAAGCTTTTGTTAAATACAGAAGACAAGCACGATGCCGTTTTTGCCGTCTCAGGTTTTTTTCCCGTGAACTTTGGACCACGTCGCAATGAACCGAAGCTCAGCAAACTTTTTTCTTTCGTTTTGTTAATGTAGCGGACCCTGTCCGAATGATGGCCAGACTTTACTGATGTTTCAGGAGTTTATTGAAACCGTTTATCTCCAAAAATCACCGTAAGAGCTGAACAAAAAACAAAGAAGTGTGCATAAACACCTCGTACACAAACTCTCTCCATAGCATTATCAATAACACAATACACAAACATACCCATTACAAATGACAGTAAACAAGCACATACACACCGTATGCCTTTTCGGGGGGTGCTAAACAAACTGTAAACTTTAAATCTGCTTAAACCCACTGAATGATGAACCGCGAGCTCTCACTCTTTCATATTGCTCCGTAGACTGCAACACCCGTCAAAATAAAAGTCCCTACTTATTAACACAGATAATAAAGACCTAAAACCTATTTAAACGCACAGAAATGTCAAAAATGTACACAAAAACAAATTAAAAGATACATTACAAGGAAGTCTGTTACAGTTCCTCTGTAATTATTTAGGCGAAATAGACTATATTTTGCGTATATGCCTATATTAGTTTTATATATTTAGTTTTATTCAGTTTTCTCCACAGAAGCGCTTTAAGTGCGTAATGTGACGTTTTGTGGATCCATGTTCTACACTCCTGCAATTTTCGCTGATTTCAAAACAAAATAGTTGCCTACTAACTGGCCTTGCTATGATTTTTCACTGAAATGTAAGCCTAATTGTTTGACAGTTACATATCCTCGGAAAAATTAACGCCACCACATTGCCATTGCGATTTACCTATGATGATTGACCTATGATTTCACTCATGTTGATATTGGCTATATGTGTCAATATCATTTTTGCACATTCTGTACTATTTGAATTCGTGATTGGCTGACTGGCAAATTAAAATATTTAACAGAACGATAAAATAACGTTATTAACCGGTTAATGGCCATTTCAAATAAGCGTACTGTTCAGAAAGATTACATTTGACTTAATTGTTTCCATTTTTGGTTATATTCCTGTCAAAATTTAGTTTGTTTGTTTTCGTTCATTGAACAGGCTCGGAGCCCTGATCGCTGCTACATTTTAAATTTTACATTTCTATATTCTTAATCAAACATTTGCCCAGAAGTTCTAAATAAAGGGAGAAAAATAATCACATATGAATGAGTAAATATTTGTTTGTGTGTGCGTGTATGCTTGTGTATATATGCATGTATGTATGTATGTATGTATGTATGTATGTATATATATATATATATATATATATATATATATATATATATATATATATATATATATATATATATATATATAAAAATATTTACCACATGGAAAATACTTTATTTTAGTATCAACTAAAAGAATAGTTGATATACATCTCAACTATTCTTTAAGTTGATGTACTAAAAGAATATATATAAATAATATATATATATATAAATATATATATAATATATATAAAGTTGAGCTTGGCTAATGTTCTCCATATATCTCTAATCTATAGCTACATCTGTCAATTTTGCCAAGCGGCCACAAGCCTCAGGCCACAAGATGTTTTGAGCAAGGATGCCAATTTCTCCACTGCCCCTTTTGCCCACTTTATAAGGGTGACTTCTCAAAAATGGAAACACATTTACAGTCGCATCTGAAAACAGTGGTACTGCATGGAGGTATGTTTACTGATTGCTGATTCATTGGTTTAGATTAATAACCTTTGTGTTGATGATATGAAGAAGGCACTTATTAACTTATCCAAACACGACCAGTTATTATTGTTTTATTGTAATTGGTTTTTACCTTCCTTTCAGAGTTTATGATGTATACCTGCAAATGGGGCTGCAGAAAGGAGTCCCACTACCACTGCTGTGCGTGTAATGTAATTTTTCAAAGAAAAAAACAACTGCTTAGACACCTCAGCACATGCCACCCTCAGCCAGCAGAAGGCCAGCTCCACCCTCAGCCAGCAGAAGGCCAGCCCCACCCTCAGCCAGCAGAAGGCCAGCTCCACCCTCAGCCAGCAGAAGGCCAGCTCCACCCTCAGCCAGCAGAAGGCCAGCCCCACCCTCAGCCGGCAGAAGGCCAGCTCCACCCTCAGCCAGCAGAAGGCCAGCCCCACCCTCAGCCAGCAGAAGGCCAGCTCCACCCTCAGCCAGCAGAAGGCCAGCCGCACTCTTTTTCACCTCAAGCCTTAGAAGGCCAACTGAACCCTATGCAGGCCACGGTAGAGCTTCAGCAACCAAAAAAAGCAGTTGGCCTACGTTCGAAGGTCAGAAAGGTTAAGTGCACAAAGTGTGAGTTAGTGCTGAATAAAAATTTTTTAAAGCAGCATATGAGACGACGCCACTCAACTGTCAAGGAGGACATTACAGCCGTCCGTCATCTGGCATGTCAGCCAATAGAGATTGAAAGGGGAATATTTGCTGTTGTAAAGTCCTTCAGCAGCAATAGCAATCATGTGTTTTTGAAAAGTTTTATATTTAATTCATATTTTACATTTCTATATTCTTAATCAAACATTTGCCCAGAAGTTCTAAATAAAGGGAGAAAAATAATCACATATGAATGAGTAAATATTTGTGTGTGTGTGCGTGTATGCTTGTGTATATATGTATGTATGTATGTATATATATATATATATATATATATATATATATATATATATATATATATATATATTTACCACATAGAATGCGTGACTTTTAATGATAAACAAGCTGGAAATACACCAGGACTCTTATTTTGAAATGTCTTCGCCTCTATTGCAGTTGCTCATTCAAGTTCAGATGAGATAAAATATGCATTGTTACAACCGTCTAAAACATATAACTATATAAATATCGTAAAGTAAACATTGTCATTATTCATCAGCATTAGTTCATAAACAATTGCATGGCATAAATGTGCGCTATTCAGTGATTATTAAGCCGCTCTGGAGCGCTGGATTGTGGATGTGTGAGCCGTGTTTTCCAGCGGTTAGATCAGTTCAGATCAAATGTGCGCATCTGTTACACAGGACATTAATCCGGATGTTGACAGCTAGCAGTTCACCAGAAGAGGAAGAAGAAGGGGGCGTTCCAGTCTGCGAAAACGGTAACCCCCACCAGCGCGATAACGCCCATTTGTGGCCCATTTGAATGGCCCAGCTGTGAGAACTACACTCACATTGTGTAAATTATTTATTGTTTATTGTAGTGTATTCTGTGCTGTGAGTAATTGTGGGCGCATCAGATGTGTAATCTGATGCTGCTTTAAATGTTGTACATGTCATGTCATGACTGCTATGTTGCTCGTAACTGCACCAAGAATTTCACCTGCTGTTGCACTTGTGCATATAGCTGTGTGACAATAAAGTGATTTGATTGATTGAGTTGGATGATATTGGACATTTCAGCAAGACAATGATCCCAAACACAAGGCCAAGGAAATAATGAAATGGCTTCAAAGAAAGAAAATCAAGTTGCTTGAATGGCCCAGTCAATCACCTGACCTAAATCCCATAGAAAATCTATGGAGAGAACCGAAGATCAAAGTTCATAAAAGAGGCCCAAGGAACCTTCAAGATTTAAAGACTGTGGCGAGCAGCGAGGTCGAGGGACCGTGAGGGTGGGACGAGGCGGCGCTCATCAGAGAGGATGAGCGCCAGCTGCGAATTTTTTCTTTTCTCCTCTCTCCACTCTCTCGTCTCTGTCGCTCCTCATGCTCCCCGCTCCGTTCTCTCACCTCGCTGTTCTTACCCCCAGGTCCCGCGGCTGCCGTGATCGGCCCCCCCGGGGAGGGGGAGTAGAGCGCAGGCTCGGGAGTGCCCCCCGGCCTGCGAAGGGCGTTGGGGGTATGTGGTGAGCAGCGAGGTCGAGGGACCGTGAGGGCGGGACGAGGCGGCGCTCATCAGAGAGGATGAGCGTCAGCCGCGAACCGCAGCGATCTCGGCCCTCGCGAAGGAGTGAGGGAGTATAAAGGAGGAGCGACGACAGTGAGGGACGAGAGAGGACCAGGCCTGGATTTTATGTTGTGTTTTATTTACGTTTTGTTATGTGTTGCTGCAGTCGACCGTGAGGGGCTTCAGCTTATTATTTTCATTTTGTGTTTGTGTGTAGGCGGCAGTCGACCGCGAGGGGCTGCCGCCGCCATTTTATTTTGTGTTTGTTTGATAAAACATTTTCAACGTTCGCCGGTTCCCGCCTCCTTCTTCCCGTATGAACGAGCTTTACTACAAAGACCATTTGTGTGGAAGAATGGGCCAGAATCACTCCTGAACAATGCAGATGACTGGTCTCTCCATACAAGAGGCGTCTAGAAGCTGTAGTGACCAACAATGGCTTTTCTACAAAGCATTAAATAAAGTGTGTTCAATACTTATTCCCTGTGTCATTTCACTTTATTTATTATGACTCTACTTGTATACTTAAATGTTCAGATTTCTTTGTATGAATTCAATATTTGGCTTGATGGCTACATCTGGTGGAAATTGTGTCAATAGCCCACTTAGAAATCCCCTTACTGATAAAAATGCTGATGTGTCAAATACTTATTTTCCCTGCTGTTTGTGCTCTTGGTTGCATTTGTATACCGCTGTAACATCCTAAACATCCCCATAACCTATAACAATCATAAATGGTTCTCACCTGGAGGTTAAAAATGTCAGGCGTTGCTTCAAGGTCCTCGGCGGTGTCCTTAAACCAGATCAATCTCGAGTTCGAGTGCGCTGGGCAGGTTGCTAATATAAGTATCTAAACTACGACCAATAAATTATTTCCAGGAAGAAAAAAAACAAGACTTAATTGAAAAGTTCATAAGAATAACCATAGAATGGTTTCCTTTTTACTTAAAAGTATCAGAATAATACAAAGAACAAAAATAACATAACATGTAGTCTACACCTGAAGCGCGGCTCCAAAAAAAACAATGTACAAAGCTTTTTATACTTGGACATATCTTGGGAAGCTACAAGATACTTGTCTCTGTCTTGGCACAATCATTATAGTTGTTCAAGGCTATAATACTAGTTTTGCATCAAGCACACATACAGGTCCTTCTCCAAAAATTAGCATATTGTGATAAAGTTCATTATTTTCCATAATGTAATGATAAAAATTAAACTTTCATATATTTTAGATTCATTGCACACCAACTGAAATATTTCAGGTCTTTTATTGTTTCAATACTGATGATTTTGGCATACAGCTCATGAAAACCCCAAATTCCTATCTCAAAAAATGTGCATATTTCATCCGACCAATAAAAGAAAAGTGTTTTTAATACAAAAAAAAGTCAACCTTCAAATAATTATGTTCAGTTATGCACTCAATACTTGGTCTTTTGAAATTACTGCTTCAATGCGGCGTGGCATGGAGGCAATCAGCCTGTGGCACTGCTGAGGTGTTATGGAGGCCCAGGATGCTTTGATAGCGGCCTTAAGCTCATCCAGAGTGTTGGGTCTTGCGTCTCTCAACTTTCTCTTCACAATATCCCACAGATTCTCTATGGGGTTCAGGTCAGGAGAGTTGGCAGGCCAATTGAGAACAGTAATACCATGGTCAGTAAACCATTTACCAGTGGTTTTGGCACTGTGAGCAGGTGCCAGGTCGTGCTGAAAAATGAAATCATCTCCATAAAGCTTTTCAGCAGATGGAAGCATGAAGTGCTCCAAAATCTCCTGATAGCTAGCTGCATTGACCCTGCCCTTGATAAAACACAGTGGACCAACACCAGCAGCTGACATGGCACCCCAGACCATCACTGACTGCGGGTACTTGACACTGGACTTCAGATATTTTGGCATTTCCTTCTCCCCAGTCTTCCTCCAGACTCTGACACCTTGATTTCCGAATGACATGCAAAATTTGCTTTCATCCGAAAAAAGTACTTTGGACCACTGAGCAACAGTCCAGTGCTGCTTCTCTGTAGCCCAGGTCAGGCGCTTCTGCCGCTGTTTCTGGTTCAAAAGTGGCTTGACCTGGGGAATGCGGCACCTGTAGCCCATTTCCTTCACACGCCTGTGCACTTTGGCTCTGGATGCTTCTACTCCAGACTCAGTCCACTGCTTCCGCAGGTCCCCCAAGGTCTGGAATCGGTCCATCTCCACAATCTTCCTCAGGGTCTGGTCACCTCTTCTCGTTGTGCAGCGTTTTTTGCCACACTTTTTTCTTCCCACAGACTTCCCACTGAGGTGCCTTGATACAGCACTCTGGGAACAGCCTATTCGTTCAGAAATTTCTTTCTGTGTCTTACCCTCTTGCTTGAGGGTGTCAATGATGGCCTTCTGGACAGCAGTCAGGTCGGCAGTCTTACCCATGATTGCGGTTTTGAGTAATGAACCAGGCTGGGAGTTTTTAAAAGCCTCAGGAATTCCAGGTGTTATTAGTTGATTCAGATGATTAGGTTAATAGCTCGTTTAGAGAACCTTTTAATGATATGCAAATTTTTTGAGATTTTTGGGTTTTCATGAGCTGGATGCCAAAATCATCAGTATTAAAACAATAAAAGACCTGAAATTTCAGTTGGTGTGCAATGAATCTAAAATATATGAAAGTTAAATTTTTATCATTACATTAATAATGAACTTTATCACAATATGCTAATTTTTTGAGAAGGACCTGTACATCTTTTGTCTTTCTTTGCAGTGGACACTTGGGGCTTGAGGCCCCTGTCAAAACCACACAACCTTTAATATAGCTGACAGTCAGTTTGAACTACCCCCTTTTTTAAAAAAACTCATGGCTATATATCAACACACAGTCAAACTTGTCAAAGAAAGCATGTTTAGCTCATTAACACTTCTAGAAAAGAAAACCACACTCACATCTAAAATGCAAACTTCTTTGCAAGGCAAGTTTGGATTATCTTATGTTTCACAGAATTCAAATGTCTTTTGCAACCTGAACATTTTACAATTGGAGCATTCAAATTGACTTTGCAACATAAAATTCCTAACGTCATTCATTAATTTCTTATTCAATTTCTCCATTTGTCCGATGACCCTTCTCATCTGTTTTCCTCTCTAGATTAAGCCTCCACTGGGAGGGAAACTCCTTGTGTGCTGTGTTAACGAAAATATGAAAATTTTCACTGACAACCTTTTTTTCCATGACTAAGACAAAGACGAGAGGACACAAATGTCCTTAAATGATCATTGTGACTACATAAACATGCAATATCATTGACGAAAAAAGACGAGACTAAAATGTAGTTTAAAAAATAAAAACTTGAAAAAAAACTTCAGTAATTAAAACTCACAATCAGAGCTTTCTGTTAAAAGAAGACGTTTTCTATCCGGTGTTTTACTTAAACTTGTGCAATCTGGCAACCATGCGCTTGCAAGCTCTCTCTCGCGTGTGCGGATGATCTGAAAACGCCAATAAACAAGTAAGCTGCATTTCAGCAATCTCCATTTGAGATTTTCTGCTTAAAGTGTCATTCAGGTGGTCTGTGTTCTGTCACGACTCACGAGCCGCTTATGCTGTTTGCGATTGTGTTTCTGCACTCGTGTGAGCTACTAAATTAGCCAATCAGAGCAGAGCTCAACATTATTATTCATGACCCTTCCAAACAAGGCAAAAACAGCTGATTTCATTCTAGGGACAAATCCTTGGTTTGTAAATGGACGTGTAAAACTGTATCTGGAGTATTTTTGGCTTTGGTAAGGGCAAAAATACTCCAGATACAGTTTTACATGTCCATGCCTACATACCTTCTATGAAAAGAACAATTTAAAATATTGTATCAGTGCATTCTACGGCACCTTTAAGTTTTTTTCTGTCTGAAACTCATTCCACACTGATGACATAAAACGTTCTCTCATAAGTGAATCCTCATGTGGTGCTTAAAGCTGACTCTATGTCTGAAACTCTCTCCACAGAGATCACAAATGAACGGCTTCTCTCCAGTGTGAATTCTCATGTGCATGTTAAGGCTTCCTTTTCTGTTGAAACTCTTTCCACATTGTTGGCAGATGTAAGGCTTCTCTCCAGTGTGGATTCTTAAGTGGCCTTCAAAGTGTCCTTTTCTGTTGAAACTTTTTCCACATTGTTTGCAGGTGTAAGGCTTCTCTCCAGTGTGAATCCTCATGTGCATGTTAAGGATTCCTTTTCTGTTGAAACTCTTTCCACATTGTTGGCAGGTGAACGGCTTCTCTCCAGTATGAATTCTTAAGTGCCTGTTAAGGATTCCTTTTCGGTTGAAACTTTTTCCACATTGTTTGCAGGTGAATGGCTTCTCTCCAGTGTGAATCCTCATGTGCTGCTTAAGATATCCTTTTTGGGTGAAACTTTTTCCACATTGTTGGCAGGTAAACGGCTTCTCTCCAGTGTGAATTCTTAAGTGGTCTTGAAAGTGTCCTTTATATTTGAAACTCTTTTCACAATGAGGGCACGTGTAGGGATTCTCACCAGAGTGAACTCTCATGTGGACTTTAAGGTTTTGCTGTTGATCGAAACTCTTTCCACACCTTTGGCAGGTGTAAAGCTTCTCTCCAGTGTGCATTCTCATGTGGGAATCAAGACTTCCTTTACGGTTGAAATCTTTTCCACACTGTTGGCAGGTGTAAGGCTTCTCTCCAGTGTGAATTCTCATGTGCATGTTAAGGCTTCCTTTTCTGTTGAAACTCTTTCCACATTGTTGGCAGATGTAAGGCTTCTCTCCAGTGTGGATTCTTAAGTGGCCTTTAAAGTGTCCTTTTCTGTTGAAACTTTTTCCACATTGTTTGCAGGTGAATGGCTTCTCTCCAGTGTGAATCCTCATGTGCATGTTAAGGATTCCTTTTCGGTTGAAACTTTTTCCACATTGTTGGCAGATGTAAGGCTTCTCTCCAGTGTGAATTCTTAAGTGCCTGTTAAGGATTCCTTTTCGGTTGAAACTTTTTCCACAATGTTTGCAAGTGAATGGCTTCTCTCCAGTGTGAATCCTCATGTGCTGATTAAGACATCCTTTTTGGTTGAAACTTTTTCCACATTGTTGGCAGGTAAACGGCTTTTCTCCAGTGTGAATTCTTAAGTGGTCTTGAAAGTGTCTTTTATATTTGAAACTCTTTTCACAATGAGGGCACGTGTAGAGATTCTCTCCAGAGTGAACTCTCATGTGGTCGGTAAGATTTCTTTGTTGCTTGAAACTCTTTCTACCCAGAAAGCAGGTGAAATAACTAGTTTCTTTCTTTTCAGCTTTTTCTCTGCTTTTTTTAAAAGTCTTTTCAGTCTGTGAGCAACTCAAATATTTTTCTTTTTCCTTTGGTACTTCACACTCCTCTTTCAACTGCATCAGGTCTAAGGCAAAACAAGAATAGTTAACCAATAGCACAACACAATAGGCATAAAAACATTTGTACATGTAAAGCATTAACCCCTAGAGCAGTGATTCCCAACCTGTGGGCCACGGCCCACTAGGGGGACTCAGTGATACTCCGGGTGGCCCGCGAGATAAATTAAAAGTAATTTGAATATATTAATATAATTTATCCATTGTATTATTAATATGTTAAATAATAAAAGATACATTATATAAATGAAAAAATGTATAAATTACAACAAATAATTATCTCGTACGTATTCTAATCGTGCTGTGTGAAATACAGTGTGAACGGTGGCTCAAAACACCCCACCGCTTAAGAACACAGGACACGCAAACTACACATTTCAGTTGGATAAAGCAAACCAGTGTCGCTAAAAGGTTTTGATGGATGACGTTGTAATGAAGGTAAAGACGATTGCAGTGACATACTAGGTACGCGTTAGGGATGGGCGATATCTTATCGTTTGCGATATACCGGTAAAAATTCTCCCCACGATAAGAATTTGTCTTCCCGCGATAATAACGATAAAGCCTAGTTGATAGCGCGACCCATCCGCACCGTGCCGCCGCTGGCCGTCTCTTGATGCTTAAAGCGTTTACTTTATGATGGCCGTGGTGGCTGTGTTCGTCAATTTGTATAGCTGAACGGGGGTTGGAGAGAGAATTTTCTTGTAGTGCCCTCGCAGCACTCGGTGCCCTAAGAGCCGCGCAATGGGAGCGGCGGCACTGAATCCGCATCTCACGTGCAGAGCGAAAACAACCATGGTGAAAGCTGCGGAAGAGTTCATAGCTAAAGGAGGGGCTACCTGAGGGCAATCTGAACCATACAGATGTATTTTCACTCGCTGAGCACTTAGAGCGAATATCTTAAGCGCTCAGTCCTTCTCAATCGATCGGTAAAGCATACTATTTCAGTTGATCTCAATGAATGCGCAGTGTATTTGACGCACAGTAAACACTAGTGTGAGGCGCGCGACTGAGAGCGCTCAGTGTTTCACACACACTCAAAGAGAGAGCGAGAGAGTCTTATACCACACAGAATTGACGTGCTACATGTAAACAATATCCTGTGTTGTATTTTCCTGTAAAATAATGGCGTTTATTTGAAATTATTCAGCCTTTCATGAACAGGAAAAAACGAATGCACAAACGGGAATCTCATTGGCTGGCGTGCACCTATTACTGTGCCTGTTTTGATTTCAGCAAATCAGTTTGAATGAGCGCTGACAACATGATTAATATTCATGAACCCAGAAGCTCATTATTCCTTAGTCCAGTTTATTTTTATCAGTAGAAGAATTCGTGGTATTATTATCTTATCAACTCAAATTACTGAAGTTCTATCATTAAATCATTATTTTCAACTTTTTTGTAATCTGAAGACATTTTTGGGATAATTACTTTTGCTGTTTCTGCTATTTTTACCACTGTTTGCACCATGAGTGTATGAATAAATACAGAATCGGTTTACATGTAAAACTTGTCATTGATTTGAATTATTATTGTTTGTATTGTGTGATGTTTTTCAGCACAGTTGCACTATTTAAACATTACCTGCACTTTTACAGAAGACAATTATATCTGCAACTTTTCCATTTCTGAAAAGGCTGGTGTGGAATTTTACATAAAAAAATAATTAATTATATATAATTAATTATATATAAAATATATATATATATATATTTTTTTTAAATGTATTATAGGAGCCTATTTGATGACATGTACGTTTTACTTTAGATGATTGTTTGTTTTTCTGAAACTCGCAAGAATGCATGCAGCTTTCACTTGTATCCAAAAACATGGGGAATGATACTACATTTATCGTCATTGATATCGTTATCGCAATAAATACTAGAAAATATCGGGATACATTTTTAAGTCCATATCGCCCATCCCTAGTACGCGTGTGTCCGTTATAATTGATGCGCAAATCGTGTATGTGCGCTCTCGACACACTGAATAAAGTTGTTTGGATTACGATTGTAATGAACGTAAAGATGATTACAGTGGCATGCAGGAGTCATCCATTATAGGCACGCGCGAGTATGTTATTATTGAGGTCCAAACAAACCGTGTGTGCGCTCTCGGCTCACTGACCGCTATAACATCGTATTTCTGCATGAACACAGTTCAATATATTCACGTTGTTGTCCAAATGAATGGACTGTGAGTGTTTTATAATGGATGCTCGCCAAAGAAGCGTGTTCTGGAGAAGTTTGTGAGGATCAGTGCCAGTGGTGTTTATGTACACACAGGCATCCGCTCCATAGACATGGACATTGTTCTGACAGAGAACTGTTCACTGATGACATCGGATGATAGCCATGTTTCCATACATTCAGAATTATTTTATTTTTAACTTGTATTGTAGTGTGTTTATTAATTATGAATGGATTCGTATAGTTATATGCAGTCCTTGCATCTCCCAGTTGTCTTATTTGGTATGGGTATGGGAGGTTGACTTGTGCTTATTGTACTGTATAACTGAGCAGAGTAAGTAGCCTCCTAAGTTGTAAAGAATGTCTGAAATGTATGTTTGCAAAAAAGAACACTGAAGTTTAATATATCTCTATTTCTAATCTCTAATTTCTTTTGTTTAAAAAAATAATGGGGGTTGTAATAATGATGTCGTTGGGCCTTGCAGTATTGATTCGGAGAGAAGGGGGGCCTTAAGGCCAATTTATACTTCTGCGTCGAGTGCACGCAGAGGGTACGGCGTACCCTACGCATAGACGCGTTGGTTACGCCGTACCCTACGCCGTACCTGACGCGCACCTCTCCAAAAATGTAACAACGCGTCAATTCTACGCGGACCGCAAGCGCTGTGATTGGTCTGCCAGAACCCTTCCCTCAGGTCAATAAATAAATAAAAAAATCTGCGATAGGAGTGTGTGTCTAGAAATTGGATGATAGTTCCTTACGTCTGCTATAACACAATATTTTGCAGTCCAGCGATTCTTTATGGTAGTAAATAAATACATAGATCCGCTGAGTATAGTTTATTTATTTTCTCATTAAAACCAAAGATGTTAATCAGTAATTGTATATCAAGAACAGGGACACATTAGGGTATATTTCATGAATGAAGTCTCCGCAACAGCAATCGATTTGCCGAGACACCGCTGCTGAAAACAGCGGCCACGAGCTCCGCATGATTTCACAAACACATTCCAGCGCCAGATCGCCTTATTTAACTTTACTAATCAACTAGAGATGCTTAATTTGCTTTAGATACAACAACTCAAGCTGCAAGAAAAGCCGCTCTCTCACTGCTGCTGATATTCCGACATGAATGTACAGATTCTCCACACGAAGCTGCTTCTTCTTCGGCTGTTCTCTTGATTACACCAACATGCCCGAGGACACTGCCTACTAGCGTCTGCATGTGTAACTGCACATTGACGCAGACAACAGCGCAGAAGTATAAATGCTCACGACGGCGTCGGCTACGCGCGTAGCCTACGGCGTACACTCGACGCAGAAGTATAAATTGGCCTTTAGAGTAAAAATGGTTGGGAACCACTGCCCTAGAGGTCTGGTATGACTAACTCGCTTTTTTCTTATCAGTGCGAACGAGACTCAAAATACTCCATTGATTTTAGTCATTCAGGCAAGTATTATACATCATTATAATCTGTTAAGTTTCTACTTCTATTTTTGTGCACTCACAATAAAAACTAAATGTTGTTCTATTTGCAAAACAAAGAAAACAAACAAATGATGTGCGATCTGCAGCCTCTCTCTCAATGAAGTTCATTCTGATACTCTTCAGAAAATGAACTGCAACTTAGTGAACACTTGTCACACAAACATCAGACATACATCTAAAGAAATGTTGAAATGTCAGCTTTTAAATAATGTAAATCAAATAAAACTCAAATAGTCTCTGTTTATGTAATCTGTTTAAAAAGAGAGAGATGTCAGTTGTTTGTGTGCTGACTCATTATCTGCTAACGGGACACACCCACGGAGCATGCGCTTTATCCAAAGGCTAATTCTGAGGAGATCCAAGCAAACAAGTCAATGCCCACATCATCTCTGTAAAACACATCAAGTGTAGTGAGATTAATGTACTTTACATTGTTTTGAGATGCGGTAAGGAATAATCCTGGGATAATTTACCTCAGAAGAAGAGTTGGTTTCATTTCGAGGAACAATGGATCCAGCCGATTATTGTGACAGTTAAATTTATTCTCCGTTATTCAAATAAACGATATAGACTTGTGTCTGTGAATATTAAACTGCAAAAAGACTGTTTAAATATGAATCCTGTATATTCTGCGTGTGAATGAATAGAACTGACGTGCACTTTCACTTACTACACATACTTACAATTTTCCCAAACTATACTGATGAGTGAAATTGACTGAAATATGAAATAAATACTGAATTTTTAAAAAACCATGCATAAACACTACTGGGCAATTCCGCGGAAAACTGTCACATCCATAACACCAACACAATGCCATGGTATTTAGTTGGCGTTATGGATGTGACATTTTTGCGTGGAATTACCCTACTCTCTCATAAATACAAGCATGTAAATGCATGTTGCTCTCATATTATGATAGCCCAGTTTGTGCTGAATGCAGTGTAACACTTTTGCCATTAATATGTTTATAAGCAACTGAAAAAAAGCACAAATGTCAGAGCATGTCAAAACTCCTAAAGGGCCCCAAAACCCCCTCAGACCAATAGGGGTTAAAAACCAACATACAACTAGATCCTATACCCACTTAACTGAAAAGTGTTCAATGTGTAGTGACTGACTGATCAGACACACAATTATTTACTGTTTTTAATGAATAATCCACAATACCCTCACCCAACAATCAAACTAAATTAAGAGTTCTTCAACTCTGTAATCCACAAACTTGTCCCCAAAACCCAGACTATGTTTTTGCCTATTGATTAATTCAGTCTCTTTTGAAATGTCTTAGAATTGCTTACCATGGCGAACAAAGATCACATTTATTGCATGTTTAGTATCTATGAGCTGCAAATTTAATTTTCTGTATGTTACATTATATTTCACTAACTCTGTTACATATTACTATTGTAAGAATTTTGAAAGTTCTTCCCTCAAAACCCAATCAAATGCATGCGAAACACCCACTAGAATACAAAGGATCATAAACTTTCCTTTCAAAAGTATAACTCCTTATTCATGTAACACACCGCCTAAGGCAGTGACATCATCACTTTTAAAAAGATCAGATGAGCTTTTGGGAATTCAGGGGAGACATTCTGACATGAAGATGCCGAGCTAGAAGTCTTCGAAGAACCCCTGGATAAGTATTGTGTTGGATAAGTATTGTGATTTTATTGTTTATGGACAAGAGAATATTAAAGGTCCCATGGCACTGATTTTTAAATTTTATTTTATAATGTATTCTGAGGTGTACTTGTATTGTTAGTATGATTTTTACATCATAAAATGTCAATTTAGAAATAGAAGGCATTTTATCTATACTGATGTTTGCCCTGTGGCTGAATGCCCTGTTTCAAGGGTGTCTGCTGTGAGACTTCAGTAAAAACGCCCACTGTTGTGACTGGTTGACATCTTTGCATTTGAAATGAGCAGAGGGGGCGTGGTTTAACGAGGTCTACGAACCGAGGCACAAGCCTGCTGCCAGAGAGACGGATGTCAATTCTCATCAGTTCTCTCAGCACGTCTCAGTTCAGTGAACTGCTGTAGTTACTAGCATATACTTCAGGTTATTTGTTTATTTCTAGTCGGAGGGACTTTCACTCATGTGAGAAAGTTAGTAACTTTAGTAAATGATGAATCAGTGCTGACTCGAAATGCAAACCGTTTAGAATGATTCAGTCCGATTTGGTGAACTGGTTCAGTTCACTAAAAGGAACCGGTTCAAATACGATTCGTTCACGAACCGGACTGCAATGGACCAGAGACGCTAACTATAGTGATATTGTAATGAGTTGTGAGAGCGCTGTCAGCGCGAGTTTATTTTGTTTGTATCTGAGAGATCTAAATAAACACGAGTCCCAGTCCCGCCGAGCCCGCTTTCCTCCTTATTCCCAACTTTGTAACACATGTAATGTACCATAACAGGAGATGAACGAGTTACGAGTAAGTGTTGATTATAGCATTATTTTTTAGATATTTTCCTATCATATGAAAAGCGTCAGTGAATCGCATTGAGTACACAGCGCAACAAAAAGACACAACAGCGCAGTAATCGAATGTAATCCAGTTTATTGTGGGGCTAGGCTGGCTAGCCCGGATACGCTCATGCTTACCCCCCTTCTGCTTAATCTCGCGCTGCATTTGGTGCCTCCGCTGTGGGCCAGATGCAGTAGTGGCGGTCGGTGATGTTGAAGGCCGACCGGCCAGTGCAGCCCGAGCTTCGGCGTGCGTGAGGTTTATCTCTAAAGATGTGATTCTGCCGATGTTGAGCAGAAACTCACAACTGTATGCACATTTTAGAACAGATAGTGGCGACGAAGACGTACAAAAACACTGACTCACAAGATAGAAAACACTGTTCTGTCGGGAGAGAGAGAAGCCGCAGCACGAATAATAAAGTTCTGTGTGAACTTGAATAATTAGCTACACATCAGAAATCACTGATCACAGATCAGAAGGAACTGAAAAAAGACTTCTGTTTTCATTTGTACATCCAAACACTGAGAAACATTGCCAGCATTCACTCGTTCATAAGCCATGATTTCTTGAGGACAAACAAATATGGCACTCGCATAGGCGTGCCAAATTCTCTGGGCGGAAGAAAGGGAGGAAACCGTTCCTGTTATGACGTCATAACAGGAGAATTCAAGAGAATTCAAAATTTCTAGCCACTTGGGGACAATATTCAGGCTAGGGGAACTCATATTAATGTTGAAAAACCTCATAAAATGTCATGCCATGAGACCTTTAACCTAATATAGTCTATTGCCTTTCCTACTAAACTACACTGGACAAGTGTTGGCGGGACGTTTAAGACAGATTCCATCATGAATCCCTCAAATCATTTACTTGATCTAAATACGTTTACTAGGGCTGTCAATAGATTAACCAGTGGCTGTTTGACTAGTCTAAACCGCTTAGACTAGTCTTAGAAGTCAGTCATGTAATTTGGTTGCATTTGGTCTTCGATCAGCCAAAGATAACCCATCACACACAACCTGATCTCAACCCACTGGCTGTCGCAGATCATCTCGGGCCACTCATCAAAGAGTGCTTCAAAGATTCTGCTACTGCACAGGAATACAATTATGCAAGGACCAATACGCCTGTATTATAAATCAAACAGAAAAAAAAAAAAGAAAAAAAAAATTCACACTGGTAATGCTGATGAGAGAGAATCAATACACCCTCCTTACAGATGGCTCAAATGACATGGATAGGAAAGAAATGGATTTACATCATGGTACCCACTGAATTATAGCCATATTTCGACTCATTCTACTCAGAGGCTTCCAAGATGAAGAGGATATGATGTAAGGATATTAAGATCCAACAGGGATAAAAACCCTAACAGTTACTTTTGTATTTGTAGGAAATAAAGTTTATTAAACAGCTGTACACTGCATAGATCTTGGACAACCCTTCCATCTGCCATCATTCTATTCCTTACAGCAATCGATTTCATTTTTGGAAGGTGCGATGATGGGAATGTGCGTGTCATCAATGCATCGGACCACATTGGGAAATCCTAAAGGAAACTTTTCAGGTTATGTCTGTAACTCTGGTTCCCTGAAGAGGGAACAAGACACTGCATCGAGTCGCTGTGGGAATGTTTTGTGTGATTTCGTCGTGAAACGTATGAAATCAGTCCAATGAAGTGGCGGAATAGGCGGATGATGTCATACCAAAGGAACTTGAACTGCATCGATATGCTGTTGGAACCCTATACCCACACCTACATAATAGCAAGTGCATGTCCATGTGAAACCGTAGAGCACACTAAGACAAAAGAGTCAAGACAAATCTAAGACAAATCCAGGTTCTAAAACCTCACAAAATTGTGTGGAAAGGACCAGCCCGCCACATCACAGATAAAGAGAAACACCCGAAAGTAAAGCTTTAGAAGCGGCCACACTCCCAACAGTCTTTGAAACAGTAAGTGATTTGACTAGCTTTAACCCATTTACAGCTGAGAGAATCGTATCGATACAAGCAGGAGAAAGAGCACCTGCATCGTCATCAAATCACACCTAGAAAGGTAGTCCTCTGAGCTGGAAGAAGCACTTTTCTTTGCATTGAGCCTTAACCCCAGTTTCTTCATATAGTCGAGAACGTCTTCTCCATTAATAACCACCATCTGCGCCGAATGAGCTAAAAATCAACCAATCATCGATATAATTGAGACGAATGCCCTGTAGTAGGAGTGGAGCCAGAACTACATCCACGCACTTCTTGAATGTATGGGGTATTTATATTGATTAAATATTTGGCAGTAGTTTACACACTACCAGAAATTCTACTGAGGGTGCCAGTCTCTCGTATTTTTCCAACAGTAAGTTTGGTGCCCTGAAGCGGCGCAACGGTAGGAAACAACCTAACAGTCTGCTCTGGGACCTTCCGCAGAGGATCGCTGGAACCTATTGCGCTTCAAAGCACACAAAGTAGCAGGGTTGGCAGAACGGACCCCTGAGGGCAACGAGGGGAAGTGGGCACAGTATAATGAGTTAACCACTTCTCCCTGAAGGGGACTACCCTCAGAAGCCTGACACCAATGACAAACCTTTCTGCGGAGGAGCACGGGAAGCAACGCTGTTTTTGTTGCACTCTGTGCGAGGAGCTTGTAGGTGGCCGGGGCTGCTCCCGCCCAGCAGCCCCAGAGACATGAGGGTGAATATATTTTTGGAATGCTGCCGTCTGTTTAAATTCCTCCTGAAACCTGAGAAATCAAAAATAATGAGAAATCGACGACTGATGTAACAGCATTGCCGAACAGGCCCCTGGAGGGGAAAGTGAAGTGTCCAAAAGAACCTTTTTATCCTTCTCATTTATTCCTGACAGATTTAGCCATAGATCTTATATGGTAGTTACATAGCTCCTAGACCTGAGTTATCATGAAAAAAGCCAGGACATTTCTGTTTTGACAATATGGGCATTATTTGACAATAAGTTAGTTAGTCATCTAATTTGGGAATTGTGGTCTTTGATCAGCCAAAGAGAACCCCCATCACACCCATCCTGATCTCACCCCACTGGCTCCCAGTTGCAGCCAGAATTAAATGTAAGGTTTAGCCGCTGGCTTTCAGGACTGCCCCTGGAACGCCACCTCCAGACCTCAACTCTGTTCCCTCCCACCAGCTGTGGCCACTGAATGAGTGACGCTTCAGCTCTGTGACCTCTATTGGATTTAAAAGTTCTACTAAATAAATAAATATAATGGTGGTCATAAAGTGGTCATAAAGGGATGGACATGGGCAGAAACAATGCTCAGGTAGGCCGTGGCATTTGAACGATGCCCAATTGGCACTAAGGGGCCTAAAGTGTGTCAAGAAAACATCCCCCACACCATTACACCACCACCAGCAGCCTGCACAGTGGTAACAAGGCATGATGGATCCATGTTCTCATTCTGTTTACGCCAAATTCTGACTCTACCATCTGAATGTCTCAACAGAAATCAAGACTCATCAGACCAGGCAACATTTTTCCAGTCTTTAACTGTCCAATTTTGGTGAGTCCTATTTGTAGTGGAGATGAGTGTTGTAGCCCATCCGCCTCAAGGTTGTGCGTGTAGTGGCTTCACAAATGCTTTGCTGCATATCTCGGTTGTAACGAGTGGTTATTTCAGTCAAAGTTGCTCTTCTATCAGCTTGAATCAGTCGGCCCATTCTCCTCTGACCTCTAGCATCAACAAGGCATTTTCGCCCACAGGACTGCCGCATACTGGATGTTTTTCCCTTTTCACACCATTCTTTGTAAACCCTAGTGTGGCGGAGGGGGCGTGGTTTTGCGAAGTCTGTAGCGGGAGAGAGAGAGAGAGGAGCTGAGCGGTGAGTAAGTAGGTCAAGTGCAGATGAATAACACCTGTGTCTGATTGCAGTTATTGGTGTGGAGAGACTGCATATAAGTCGCAACAGCAAGAGTTGAGGCAGAGAGAGACCGGGACTGGGACTGCAAACGCCTGCTCACCACTGCCAGAGTACTGAGAGAGACATTGAGCCTGAGAGCAACGTTGTCTGTGGTTATTGAGTGTTTTGAGTTTGAACGCCCTCGTGCGTGTTTCAGTTTTGAGGATCGTGAGATCAAAAAAAGAGTGCAGTCCCAGTTACGCCAACCCCGTCTTCTTCCTTCTCCACCCACACACATACGAACCATCATTACACTGGTGCCGAAACCCGGGAAGGAAGAAGAGTGCCGCCGCCATGCAGTCTCCGACGACAATGCCAATTGCTGACATCGTGCAGTCACTCGTCGGTCTTCAACACGAACAACACCGGGACCTGCTGGCCGTGAGGGAGGAGCAAGAAAAGAGGTTTGAGGCCCTCCTCCATGCCCAGCGCGAAGACCGCGAGCTGTTCCGGAGCTGGATGGACCGGGAGATTCGGGCCGCCCCCCTGCCACTCAACAAGATGGGTCCGGGAGATGACCCAGAGGCTTTCGTCAACCTTTTTGAGAGGTCCGCCGAGCTGCGGGGATGGCCCAAGTCGGACTGGCCGATGCGGCTCTTACCGCTGTTATCCAGAGAAGCGTAAGCAGCCGCCTACCAACTGCCAGTCCAGAATCTCCTGGTCTATGACGACCTGAAGCGCGCCTGAAAATCCCAGTAACTGAGCAGATTGTGAAATACTCAGACCGGCCCGTCTGGCACCAACAACAATGCCACGCTCAAAATTGCTTAAAGGGGTGGTAAAGCACACTCTTTCGAAGGCTTGATTGTGTTTGTGGGGTGCACAGTAACATGTGTTCATGCTTCGTTTTTCAAAAAATGCAGTATTTTTCATATATTTGACCTTTATTCTACACTGCTCTGTCCCTCCTTGTAAAAACGGTCTGATGGTTTCCGGATTCTGAAGCCAGTCCCTCAAAAATACGCAATGGGCTCAGATTGGTTAGCTGGCACAGTGTGTTGTGATTGGCTAACCGCCTAGTGCACGTTTCTCGGAAGCGTCCCGCCCCTTCCCTTTACAGGTAGCCTCAGGCTACTAGCCTGTGCTTTGTGTACAATAGCGTCAATAAAACCATACCAAGAGCCCGAATCAGACCCAGACAATTTTAGTGAAAATGATTGAGCAGAACCTGTTCAGTCCTCAAGAGTAAAGACTGCGGATCTATAGTGATCGCTACTGAATGGCACCGTTACTTTTGTATTTTTAGAAACGATTATAGCCAAATGTCTGTCGCAAGAACGAACACTAAACATTGGCTTTACTAGTAGCCAAATCAAACACAGAACCATGTTTAGCATGCCTGTAGATAAACAATACATAAAAGCTCTAATCAAAGAATAATTTACACTAATGCCAAGTTCGCTGTTGAGATTTAAAACAGTTTGTAACGTTGCGTGTTTGTCAAATAACGTTAAATATGAATGAGCATTTAACAAACTGGTTTGCAGAGCCAAACAGCGCTGTCATGTTTACTTCATTGCTACAACATACAATTAACAACATGAACTATTACAGGAAAACACATCGACGAAAAATAAATCACACTTACAGGTTGTAGCCCGTAAACAGCTTCTGTTTATAAATCCATCTTGATTGAACTCGCGAAGATTGTGGAAGCTTTCCTCCGTGAGATGTGCAGCGTGAGATGTGCAGCGTGAACCGCACGCGTCCGCCTGTCTCGTGCAGCTGAACCGCGGCTCATGTATTGCAAATACAGACGAATGGTGTCCATTATGTCACATTTTCCGGTCTTCTCCTCCGACCCCTGTCTGTCTCGTGCTTTGATTTATGATGGGCAGCATATATCCGATGCAAATGCGATCATGTTCCCCACGTGTCTCATACACGCATGCATATAAGGTTGTATGTTAAACGCACTGCAACGTCCCTAGGAAGGCTGAACAAAGTGGACCTGCACTCCAGATGAAAATAACAGCATTTCGTCGGCATTGGCAACAGCACTCCAGCCTACTAACCACAACAACGCTTCCCTGCTGCGATACAAAATGGCCTCGCCCCCCCCTTATTTCATATTCTCGGAGGAGGGGTTTATGTAAATATTGGGGCTGGTGATGTCAGAGACCCTGGAGGAATGTGTAGTAGTCCCTAGTGGCCGTTTGCTGTAGTCCTTAGAAATCGATTTCTTTAAAAGCAAATATCTCCCTTTGCTTTAAACTTTGAACGTTGTAACTTTGCAGATGTTGTTTATGCTCAAACAGCAACATTACACACTAGCTAAAGTTAGAAAAGTGAAATCGTGGTTTACCACCCCTTTAAATCACCTTTCTTTCCCATTCTGACATTCAGTTTGGAGTTCAGGAGATTGTCTTGACCAGGACCACACCCCTAAATGCATTGAAGCAACTGCCATGTGATTGGTTGATTAGATAATTGCATTAATGAGAAATTGAACAGGTGTTCCTAATAATCCTTTAGGTGAGTGTATATTTAAAGCAAAAGTCCCTTTCCTTCAAAAGTCTTGCTTCGTTGACGAAATGAGATTTCTTTAATAGCATATGATGGATTAAATTAATCCAATCACAGTCAACGTCAGGAATCATATTCCTATTGGATTTGATTCAAAAACACTGATGGTGCATTAATAATAACAGTATGAAATTATAAAATTGCTTAATTATCTTCATGGGAGGCATACAACCTCCCACCTCTCCCGTCAAATGACATAAATTGCATTTGTTAGTTTAATATAAAACTTGGTGAAATTATTTCAGTTTGCATCAGTACTTTTTGAACATTTACAGCCATTTGTAACAAAAACATAAATATACTGATAACCAGGAAAATTTGTCGGTCCGTGTATCTTTTGGCCATTTGATTTTCCTTATAGAAACAGGTATAAAAAAAGAAAAAGAAAACGGCTCCTTTTTAAAAAAAATTGAAAGGTCCCGTTCTTCGTGATCCCACTGTTCAAACTTTAGTTAGTGTGTAATGTTGCTGTTAGAGCATAAATAATACCTGTAAAATTATAAAGCTCAAAGTTCAATGCCAAGCGAGATATTTTATTTAACAGAAGTTCCCTTTCAAAGCCTACAGCGAACGGCTGGCTTGGACTACATCCTGGTACTTCCTTCATTGATTACGTCAGTAGAACAGACTAACCTCCGCCCACAAGACTACGCGAAAAAAGGGGGCGTGGTCTTGTTGCTGTCCCACGTGGAGAAGAGGACGTGTCGCGTGGAGAAAAGGAAGTGCTGCGTTTCAGTGTGTTTGTCGCCATGTCGTCAAGACGCTGCTATTTTCATCCTGGAGTCAAATCACCTTTGTTTGGCTTTCCCAGGGATGCTGTAGAGATCATTGAGCGCATATATATCTCCCGTTAAGAGGCGTGACCTTTCCACGTGCGCTAAGCTGCTGTCGAATCACAACACAGGAACCGGACCACGTTCGCTAAGCTGCTGTCCAATCACAACACGGGAACCGCTGGCACAATCAGAACTCGTTACGTATTTCTGAAGGAGGGACTTCATAGAATAAAGGAAGTCATCAGCCGTTTTTAGGACAGTGAAAACAGCGGTGTACAGATAAGTAAATTGTGTTAAAAATACTGGGGTTTTTTACACGCGAAACATGAACACATGTTATATTGCACACTGTAAACACAATTAAAGCTTCAAAAAGACACGAAGAACGGGACCTTTAAACAAGATGAAAAACAAGAATTCAGCTTGATTTTTCGATTTTCATTCAGAGGTAGAAAAATTAATAAACGGCTTGAATATTCGATTTCTAGACGTGGATGGAAATTATACGGCCCTTTCTGCTGATTGGTCAGCCGAAGATCAAACCGTTCTGTCATCAGTTCTTCCTCAGTTCCGCACAGCAGAATAATAGTCCTGCGCTGCTACAGCTGTACGGATTCTTAACGTGTTTATTGCAGCTACATTTGTACCTAGGGTTGCCACCCGTCCCGTGAAATACGGAATCGTCCTGTATTTATAAGCAAAATGACGTGTCGCGTATCAAACCAATACGGGACGCGATTTGTCCCGTATTTTACATAGGTCCACACATTGTTCAATAAACTTAAAACTGAGGAACTTCAGGTGAACTGCACACTTTAAAGCAGTATTTCAGTGTCTCAAACTGTCTGACTTAAAGGAGAACTCTGGTGAATTTTTAAGTTAATCTTGATCGTTATACCTTTGTGAGTACGGTCTATAGAAGAAAAAAAAACGGATTGGTGCTTGCAACACAGAGCTGTTACAGTTAATGCCCAGAGCTCCCACTCAGCTAACACGGCAGCTATGGGGGCATATACATAAAGAGTGTCTTTGTGCCTCTTAACAGACACAAAATGCAATTAAAATGTCTGTCCAACATGAACAGGGCCCTTACATGACAACGAGATGCGTTTAGCCACTTAGCCATTATTTAAAATCACCAAAATAGTGTTTTAGACGGCAAGCTGTAGTCTCGCTGAAGTCCCGTGAGAACTCAGTTGTAGCCGGAAAAAATGTAAATAGTCCAGGGGGGAGGAGCGTTGTGTGTGTGAAGAGTGATGATCGGCTCACAAGTGAAGAAAAAATGGTTCGTAACGCTCATCCCCCCTGGACTATCAAACGTTTGCCCATTAACGCGCTGTGCTTGGCTTTAGGGAAGCCATCTGCGCTGCAGTCACAGGACTTCACGAAATCAACAATGTCACCAAAGTAGTCTGGACCAAAGTAGTCTGGAGTTTGTTTTTCCGGAGTTGTATCTCGTCTAATGCTGAACGATGGAGCAGTCCCAGCGATTAAGGTTCACGGTCATGCGTTGGAAGCAGGGTGTCTACAGATATGAACAAGTAAAAATTTTTAATACCACCTTTTGTGAAATTTAAAGGTCCCGTTCTTCGTGATCCCACTGTTCAAACTTGAGGTAGTGTGTAATGTTGCTGTTAGAGCATAAATAATACCTGTAAAATTATAAAGCTCAAAGTTCAATGCCAAGCGAGATATTTTATTTAACAGAAGTTCCCTTTCAAAGCCTACATGCAAACGGCTGGCTTGGACTACATCCTGGTACTTCCTTCATAAATGACGTCAGTAGAACAGTAGAACAGACTAACCTCCGCCCACAAGACTACGCGCAAAAAGGGGGCGTGGTCTTGTTGCTGTCCCACGTGGAGAAGAGGACGTGTCGCGTGGAGAAAAGGAAGTGTTGCTTTTGAGTGCGTTTGTCGCCATGTCGTCGAGACGCTGTTATTTTCATCCCGGAGTCAAATCACCTTTGTTCACCTTTGTTTGGCTTTCCCAGGGAGCTTTGATTGTGTTTACAGTGTGCAATATAACATGTGTTCATGTTTCGCGTGTAAAAAAAACAGTATTTTTCACACAATTTACTTATCTGTATACCGCTGTTTTCCCTCTCCTAAAAACGGCTGATGAGTTCCTTGTTCTATGAAGTCCCTCCTTCAGAAATACGTAACGAGTTCTGATTGTGCCAGCGGTTCCCGTGTTGTGATTGGACAGCAGCTTAGCGCACATGGCCCGGTTCCTGTGTTGTGATTCGACAGCAGCTTAACGCACGTAACTTGCACGGAAAGGTCACGCCTCTTAACGGGAGATGTATGCGTTTAATGATCTCTACAGCGTCCCTGGGAAAGCCAAACAAAAGTGATTTGAAGTTTGAACAATGGGATCACGAAGAACAGGACCTTTAAATCAATGTAACATGCACTCGTGAAAATACTCAGCAAAATAGCTCCCTTGTCATGGTATATTATTTAACTTACAGGACTATATTATAAATTAACTAAACATGTTAAATTTTTACCTGAGTTTGTTTGTTCTGTGAATTTCTTTACGTTTGCCGTTACGCTCATTTTATTTCTCCATGAGAGTTTCTGAGTCAGGCAGCGCGAGCCTCAACAACAGCGTGACACTGATACCAGAAATACACTCACTGTCCATTATCTATCGCTGAATGTGATAAAATCAGAAGAATCATTCTCGTGATATGATGCTGCCATTTGTTGTAAACTTGCATGAACCCATCTAAACTAGTTAGGAGGCTGGTCAGCTAGCTGCTGTAGTTCGACTGGATTCTGCCACCGCACTTCTCTCTGATGACGACGCGTAAACTAATGTTACAGCGCGGGGAAATCTGCGGTTTGTCCAATGATAACAGTCACGGTGTCTGTCAGACTGGAGAAATTTTACCGGTAATGTGACCAAAAATATTTAAGACCCATCGAATCTGAATTTAAGACATTTTAAGACTTTTTAAGGACTTGCGGCCACCCTGTGAGAGTAAAACTGCTTCAAGTCTCTTTATTATAATAAGTCTCTGGTTATAATAAGTGTTGCATCACATACGGCGACCCATCCAGGCTGTGTAGAACACTGCAAAGCTATATATAAGGAATTCAAAGCATGTAATGAGTTATTTTGACACCTTTCTCTATTAACATACCATATCAGCTCATTAAACCTGCAGATGTCGATCAATGAATATGAAAAGACAACAAGTAAGATGCTTATCTAATAGCTAACAATTTTATGTGCAACAAAGCACATCTGAAACCACAAAGTTCTGGTACTCAGGGTATCACAAAAACATTGCAAAATTTATTAAGCAATAACACTTTTTTTCCACTTAAAGAGAGCACACACTCAAGCAAACACACAGAAACACTCTCTCACAGTCACACACATGCACTCAAGTGCACACACACTACCCACACGTGGTTTACGGGGACTCTCCATAGGTGTAATGGTTTTACTAATGTACAAATGGTATAATCTATCCACCTACACTAACCCTACCCCTAAACCTACCAATCACAGAAAACTTTTGGCCTTTTTTGAATTTCAAAAAGCACCATTTAGTATGTTTTTGTAAGCAGTTTGGATTATCAACCATGATTAGGTTTTATTTTAATACCCATGTTGAAATATAATCTTAGTGACTGTCCTTTTCATGACAGATTTATCTAAACATAGCATTAAATAATCAAGACATCACTAACAGGTTAAGTAGAATATATATATATATAGTGCATATATTTAGTGAAAGAGTTGATTTCTCTAGTGAATTAACAGCTGTGGACACTGAATGACTTCTGACTCTGAGGTAAATGATGGGCGTGACATTGTTTACAAGCTGTTTGACATCTTTCCGCGATTGAAACACTGATTGAGCGATTACACGACATATGATACGTTTCAGTAAGTGGTATTCTCAACATACCTTAAGATATTAATTCATGTTTATTCTTCTGGAAGAGATGATCGATCGCGTTCACTCACGAGCGCGCCACAGCCGCTTGAATTGACGCGCCTATACAGTGATCAGTCGTCACATTATAGAGCGTCAAAACGGCATTTATCGTTTGAATTTCATGATAAAATGAACTGAATACTTTATATTCTTTATACACATTTGTGTCCTCATAAACCATATACAAGAACACTTTTAAAACTTATGATGAGTGGCACAGCAGCGGCAGGTGCAGTCGACATGATTGTTCGTTGTCCTCTCATGTGTGGCCGTGCGCAGCAGATACGTAGTACGTCACTAGTTACGTGGCAGGTTATAGGTACCGGAGGGAGGGGAATAACATCGAGCTCATCAGATGTTTCCTAAAAATAAACATTGTTTACGAGTCCCGCAGCTCGAGTCCGAATCGAGTCTGAAGTCTTTTGAGGACGAGTCTCAAGTCGAGTCTGAAGTCACTGTGTGTGCGACTTAAGTCGCACTCGAGTCCGAGTCTCAAACTCGAGTCCCCATCTCTGTTGCTGCTTCTCCTGCTCAATTTCAGCCTCTAGATCTGATTCTGGATCATATATGCATGGCTAAATCTGATGGATCTCCATGGTTTATTTAGGATAACGTTCTTTCCACGTTTAAGGATGTCACAGCTTTCAGACGCTCTCAACGCAATAGCTGCGCACCCTTGTGATTCTGTAGCTCTGCTTACACGATACGTCTCCAGCCGCTCAGTTTTTTTTTCCCTGGAAAGACTCTGTACAGCGTATCTTACTTTTAGAAATATTATAAAACTAAAGAATTTTCGCTAACTTTCCTCCAGATTGCACACATAATCCCCATATCAATGACAAAATGTTCTGTATTACACAACATGTTAGCAGAGCTGCCAACTTTCACGCATTGGCCGTGAGACACACGCATTTGATTGGTTTCACATCGCTCACACGCCACACCCCCGATTTCTCACGCTGAAGTGTCAACCGGTTGGTCAAATGCCTGAAAGATGACTTTATCTATAGATCTACATATTGAGCCACTCGTGATCGATTAGTTATAAATATGGTGTAGCGTGACCAAAAGCTACATTCCGTTTTGGGTTCTGACGAGAACGAGCCTGTAATGAGCGAAGCGGAGCGCTGTGACGCTCAGGGGTGCGTTTCCCGAAAGTGTTGTTAGCTAACTATGGTCGCAAGTTCCGTCATTATAAGCATATTACACGAGTCTGTGTTTCCCGAAACATAGCTCCAAGAACGTTCGCAAACAGCATCGCAAAGTTGATTGGCGTACATTTTGTTCTTGCACTGATGTTAAATTTGTAGCCATTTTGCACTTTGACAGCCAGTTTGAGATATAGGCTATATTTGAGTATTGTGTGTAATGATTCTGACAGTTTTTGCCATTGAAATGACTGGGGAAAAGTGCCCCAATAACCCTGAATTCACCCCATACTCTTTGAAATCATAATTACATTGCATTATGTAGCTTAAAACCCCAAATATTATAACATTCTTCATTAAAGATTATTCAGTTATTTGTAACAATCTCATTGTAAAAAAAAGAAAAAGAAAACGGTAGTTTCAATGTAGCTAGCTACTTTTTGTAGTGTAGCAACTTTTTCAAAAGGGTAGCTTGAATGTAACAACTACTTAAAGTAGTTTTTACTACAACACTGTTTTTTTTTTTTTTTTAGATCAGCCACTGCAAAAAAAAGAGCTGCACAACAGACAAAGGAGCAACATACAGGACGGACAGTTTTTTTCCTTTTTCTTCCCTGTAAAAGTATGCTGTAGGTTGATGTATAATCAATTTGTTCTATTTAGACAAAATCATGCCTCTACATAGTGCTTTAAAAGTGTGTGTGTGTGTGTGTGTGTGTGTGTGTGTGTGTGTGTGTGTGTGTGTGTGTGTGTGTGTGTGTGTGTGTGTGTGTGTGTGTGTGTGTGTGTGTGTGTGTGTGTGTGTGTGTGTGTGTGTGTGTGTGTGTGTGTGTGTGTGTGTGTGTGTGTGTGTGTGTGTGTGTGTGTGTGTGTGTGTGTGTGTGTGTGTGTGTGTGTGTGTGTGTGTGTGTGTGTGTGTGTGTGTGTGTGTGTGTGTGTGTGTGTGTGTGTGTGTGTGTGTGTGTGTGTGTGTGTGTGTGTGTGTGTGTGTGTGTGTGTGTGTGTGTGTGTGTGTGTGTGTGTGTGTGTGTGTGTGTGTGTGTGTGTGTGTGTGTGTGTGTGTGTGTGTGTGTGTGTGTGTGTGTGTGTGTGTGTGTGTGTGTGTGTGTGTGTGTGTGTGTGTGTGTGTGTGTGTGTGTGTGTGTGTGTGTGTGTGTGTGTGTGTGTGTGTGTGTGTGTGTGTGTGTGTGTGTGTGTGTGTGTGTGTGTGTGTGTGTGTGTGTGTGTGTGTGTGTGTGTGTGTGTGTGTGTGTGTGTGTGTGTGTGTGTGTGTGTGTGTGTGTGTGTGTGTGTGTGTGTGTGTGTGTGTGTGTGTGTGTGTGTGTGTGTGTGTGTGTGTGTGTGTGTGTGTGTGTGTGTGTGTGTGTGTGTGTGTGTGTGTGTGTGTGTGTGTGTGTGTGTGTGTGTGTGTGTGTGTGTGTGTGTGTGTGTGTGTGTGTGTGTGTGTGTGTGTGTGTGTGTGTGTGTGTGTGTGTGTGTGTGTGTGTGTGTGTGTGTGTGTCTATAGGATATACTGTATACAAAGAGTCATACAGATGTATTTTGACAGAATTAATTATCAACCTTATCTATCAAAGGCAAAAACAACATCAACAACAACAAAAATCAATACTACCCCATTCAAATGCGGATGCAGAGAGCGTGTTTTATAGACAACAAATGTAAAACGGATCAGTCACATTTCATGCTTTGCTTTATGCAAAATACAGATTTTGATAGATGCTGTTATCTAGTATAAGTAAGTGACATAAATTAATGGTTTTCAAATCAGAAGTAGATTTTGGTTTTAATGTCACACAAGTATATAAAAGGCTATTTCTGAAATAGTTCCCCCAAAAATGAAAATTCTGTCATCATTTACTCGCCCTCAAGTTGTTCCAAACCTGTGTGAGTTTCTTGGTTCTGCTGAACACACAAGAAGATATTTAGAAGAATGTTTGTAACCAAGCAGAGAGAGCAACCATTTACTACCATAGTATTTTTTTCCCTACTATGGTAGTCAATAGTTGCTCTATCTGCTTTGTTACAAACATTCTTCAAAATATCTTCTTTTGTGTTCATCAGAACAAAGAAACTCATACAGGTTTGGGACAACTTGAGGGCGAGTAAATGACAGAATTTTCATTTTTGGGTGAAATATTCCTTTAACATGTGCCATAATAACAAATGGAAGTCAGATCTTCACAGGTTCACTTGAAGCCGCATTAATGTTTGTCTGGTCATGTGATCTCATGTCTGTCCACATGAGGCGACTCACTCAATGTCAAATATTAGTAGTTTATTCAGGACGCTCATATGAATGACTACAAAAATATCAAATTATGTAGAGCTGGAGATTTTAATAAGGATCAACTGACTGAATTCAGCTTTGAGAATGAAACCAACCTGTTTGTTCCTCAGTTTCTTCATGTTTCACTCTGAATGTTTCTTCAATCTTCACGTCTACACTCTCCTCTTTCTTTATTTGTTCCTCATTTTCTTCATGTTTCACTCTCAATGTTTCTTCAATCTTCACGTCTTCACTCTCCTCTTTAATAAACGCCATCTTCATGTAGACGTGGATCTCAGTCACTTCACCAGGAGTTTTTCTGTGTTCACTCTGTCTGGTTCAAAATGAGAATAATTAACAGAAACAAAAACACAAAATGTCTGAGTGTCTCAATCAACTCTAGTTCAGTAGTTCAGTTAATGGACTTAAATTACCTGATGAGACAAAACACTCAAAAATAACACAACACATTAATAACAGAATGCAAATTATAAAGACCCATAATATATTAATTTAGCTATTTCATGATTTGTAGAAATCGAGGTAGAAACAGAGCGCTTCAAATCACTGAATCGTTAGTTGTAAATCAATCGGTTTAATTGACTCGGAGTTGAAAAGATCCGGTTCTCACGTCACTCGCCAGAGACTGAATTCATGTTTGAAATGATTCACGATAAAAAGCGAAATGAGACGCTCCTTCTGTTACTCATTGGTTTATTATGTTACTTTACTTACACAACTCTGATAAATGTTAGATAAAGCAATGCAATGTTACATTTTATAATGCACCATTGATTCTGCTTGACTTAAAACACAAACCTTCCTTCAGCCGAATCACAACAGATGCAGGAGCACGGTGCAGCCTTATGACGTCACACCACCACCAAAATAAAAGTCCCGTTCACTGCTGTGTCTAAAATCACAAAAGTGCTGAGAAATGTATATAGAAAAAATATATATATATCAATAAAAATAAAAAATATGACAAATTTGAAAATGAATGTATTATTGAAATACATTTAATAACACAATGGTAAGTTAGTTCACTTTGAGAGATATCCCTTACAAAAAAATCCTGAAGGAAAAAATCCTGCAGGGCCTGCACGATGCATTCCTGCAGGATCCCATTTTCGTGATAATTTTCCTGTGGGACTTTTGTAAGATTCCTGCAGGAATCCTACAAGAATCCCACAAGAATCCTGCTGGGCTCCTATACAGGAATTACACATGGCTCTTACAGGACTCCAAAGAATAGTCAAGCTGCTATCCCAAAATAGATAACAATATAAGAAAGAACCAAACAATATCTGAAATCACATATATTTAATTATTTATTAAAACATTTTAAATTATAAATGTTTAATTATGTATTAAAAGGCTCAGAAAGAGAGAAAAAAAAAAACATGACAAAGGCAAAGGACCAGCAAAAACACTGCTGACAGTAGGCCTACCCCAAAAACACTGCACAAACATTCTGTAGAAAGAGATAACATGTTACAATGTTGTGTAAGACTATGGAAGCCAGTTTCTGCCACAGTTGTTTAAAAAAATATGATTCAAAATAATGAGAAACTTTTTTTGAAATAATGACTTTTGAACAAACACCAGCTTTGGAGGAGGAAGAACAAAACTGATGAAGCTGATGTGGCAGCTTTCATTCAGCAATAAATACAAACATCGGGGCAGTTACATGGTTACAGGTGGATGCATCAGAAATGCTGGCTTAATGGAATTACCACTGACAGAGAGACAGTGCGGGTGATTTTACGGTTGCTAGATGGCGAGGGAGTTGACCTGAGGTCTAGGAATCCTCTTCGCCGCAGAGTGTATTTCAGCCGTGGACCTAATTATGTGTGGCATATCGATGGATACGATAAATTAAAGCCATACGGAATTGGTATAAGTGGGTGCAATGACGGGTTTTCAAGAAGAATAATGTGGCTTGAAGCATACAGAACAAACAGTGATCCTCAGGTTATTGCTGGGTACTTATAACCCGAGTATCACAAAGAGGCGGAGGGCTGGCCTACTATGGTGAGATTGGATCTCGGCACGGTGAACGTCAATGTTGCAGAGGTGCAGAAATTTCTGCATCATGGAACGCAGCCAGACTCTTCTTGCGTCAGTTCTGGTCCAAGCACAAGCAACCAACGGATTGAGAGATGGTGGCTTACACTTAGAAGTCAGTGCATCCAATTTTGGATGAATCTGTTCGACAATCTAAAAGAGGATGGACATTATGCTGCCACTTTCCTGGACAAATGTTTGATTTAATTTTGTTTTCAAAACTTAATACAGGTAAGTCACATGTTTTATTTTTTTCATTTGTATTTAAAGGGATAGTTCACCCAAAATGATTTTTTTTCATCATACCCTCATTTTGTTCCAAACCTTTATCAGTTTCTTTCTTTTGTTGAACATAGAGGGAGATGTTCTGAAGAATGTTGGTAACCAAACAGTTTTATCCCCTTTGACCTCCAAAGGGTATTGAAAAAAAATACTATGGAAGTCAATGAGGACCCAAAACTGTTTGGTTACCAACATTCTTCAGTCTATTAAACCCACTATGACTCGCTCATTAAAGCAGTGGCTTGCTATGGTAAAAAACCTTGAGTCTTTCTATTTTTTTTCTCTCGAAGAATTTGACATAAACGATGAGATACATTTCATAAGGCTACAAAAAATGTCCCTATAAAGGTAAAACAAAATGGCCCTGGAAATCAATTTAAGGGGTCCTGCCCTGGAGATAGGAAATGCAATCTATGTAATCAAGCAACTGTAAGCTGCAAACAAGACAGCTTCAACTACCCAACACTGCTGACAATAAAGTAATTGGTAAATTACATTATGGAAAAATATTTTTTATAAAGGTGTTAGCTATCCTTAATGACTAAAGATTATGAACCCATCATGTAAATACCCTTTAAATAATTTCATTTTTCAGGAGGAACTGAATCAAGTGGCATCATGGAACAATCACAGAATATGACCAGTACTAGGGATGCACCGAATCCAGGGTTCGGGTTCGGCCGAATATTGGGCTTTTTGACTGGGTTCGGTTTCTGCCGAACCTCAGAATTTATTTCCACCGAACCCGAACCCTAGGCTTGCACTATGCGCGCCCCGCTGGTCGAACATAATGACGCCGCTGTTGAAAGTGAAAATGGAACTCATGAACAGAAAACGTGGCAGTATACTTTAAGTCAAAAGAAGGCGATTCAAGTTGAGCTACGCGTTCAATTTGCGATTTGTCTCGTGATGACAAGGACCCTAAACAACAGCCGCTGTTAAAACATTTGCATATGAAACATCCGAGAGAATACGAGTTGTGCATGAAGGAATCTACAGACAGCCAAAATGTATTTTATTTTACCGTGCAAACAGCCTATAGATCTATAGATCAGATAAAATATAAATAAAATTAATAAAATATATAGGCCTACACTAAATATTTTTCACTTAAATAATTACCAAATTAAGATGACAAAACGAAAATACACTGAATCCGTTAGCTTTGAAGAACCGGAATTAGGTAAATAGGTAGATAATATACTATATATCTTTTCTTTACATAAATACTATTCTCTTAAAACCATCATTTCGTTATTTTTACTAACCCAAATAATGATTCATCCGCTAGGTTGCACGTGAGGGGGAAAAAATAGGTTCCTTCCACTTAAGAGTTGAGCTCTTTTTATTTGAATATAGCCTATCTCTTTACATAAATACTATTTTCTACTTTTTAAAAAATGACTTCGTTATTTTACTAACCCAGTGTTTTGTATGTGAATGCTGTTTCACGTGAATATTACCACAGGAGTGAAGCACAAAGCTTTGTTTAGCCTAGAAAGGAAATAATGGTCAGAGAGCACTTTTTCATTCTGTTTTGCAATCTGGTGGTCACTCGATTTTTCCGTGAATTTGAACAATAGGCCTAGTAGTCCATTTTATCCCAATGGACATGGACGTTTCTTTTCCCAACTCTTCACTCACGTCTCACCCATGTTCGCAGGGGATTATAAACGTCTCTTCCTTTCGTTTGCTTATAATTAAGTCTATTAACTATTCACATCCTTTACTGTGGGAAAGTATAAAAAACACCGTAAGACGAATACCTTTTTACTTCAAATTTTATTTAACACAGTTTGTTCTTGTTATTAAACTTGGTAATGCGCGTCAAGTTTGGTTTATTTGAATAGCGCATTTCACACACGCCGGTGATTTTAGTTTCGTTTTCTCTGGCAGTGAATAATCAAACATTGCCTTGTCTTGACCCTGTGGAAAATAAAATCCTCTCTTCAGACCTTTTACAACAAGTGTTGCTTTGCAACATCAGTAGAACATATGAAGACGAAGATATTCGAGAAGGTGTCTATTCAGTGTCCCATTCCTCTCAAAGCGCAGAGCGGTATAGCCTATATGACACATCTTTGCGGGGAAATAATAGTATGAATCAAATATTTTTCTAACTAATATTTAATTTTCATATATTCTTGAGGTTACCATTATTCACTGAAAATCGTTTTTGTTTTATAGGCTGTGTTGTTTCACTGACGGAAGTGCTAAAATAAACACGCATGCTTATGGATGTTTCAGCCTCAAATGATTTCAAAATGTAGGCTATATATCTGGCATAGACTACAGTATTTAAAATAGCATATATGCATTAGTTACATTCTCAATTTAATTTACAGAGCAATCCCTGCTAAGTTTTTAGTTTAACTAATACTATAGAAGAGGATTAGTGTGTCGCACTCACAACAGACTCGCAACGGGGGCGTGGCATCACGATGGTGGCACAACCCTAGCGCGCGCCTCCTGCGCTCTCCGTTGGGTTGTTCTTTGAAACGACAGAGGACGACCCGGGGTAATTTTTCTATAAACCATCATGAAATAGCGACAATGTTTACTTTAGTAAACTTGACCAAAACAGTTAATGGTCAATAGCATCCCTACACTGCTGTGGACGTTGTTAACTTCATTAATGTGTTTACTGTGATAATGGACTGCGGGAGTAGGATTCGGTATTCGGTTTCGGATTCGGCCGAATCTTAACCAGTGGATTCGGTATTCGGCCGAACCCCAAAAATCTGGATTCGGTGCATCCCTAACCAGTACATAATTTTCGATCGCCAAATGGTCGCCCAGCCATTATGCATTCGCAAGAGATTACTTACACCCTGTTGGCCCACAAGAAGTTGAATTATGTCTGGAGGAATGTGTTTTCAAAGGCTACCCATGTGATAAAGATGTGTTTGATACCGGTGTTCACCTCATTATAGAACACAATCTGGATATGTCAAGAGATGTCTCTGTGGATATTTATATCAAACCGGGAGTTGATAAATAATGAACTAAATGACACAGACTAACATTATTTGTGTCATTTGCAGTCTGTCAGTCGTATAATGCATGTCAACGGTCACATTTTAGAGTATGATAGCTATGAGAGTAAAAAAAACCCATAGACATACAAATCCATATTAAACCCTGCGGCTCGTGACGATACATTGATGTCTTAAGACACGAAACAATCGGTTTGTGTGAGAAACCAAACCCGCAGGGTTTAATATGGATTTGTATGTCTATGTTTTTTTTACTCTCATAGTTCTCATACTCTAAACTGTTCCCATTGACATGCATTATACGACTGACAGACTGCAACGGTTGGAGTTAAATATCTTAATTTGTGTTCTAAGAAACAAACACACCTACATCTTGGATGCCCATATAAACATCACATTTTCATTTTTGGGTGAACTATCCCTTTAAAACAAATAAAACATAAGGCAAGACACATTTTTATGGTGGTACATAATGTAAATGCCCATAGAATGCACTTTTACATTTAGAGGCAATGCTCTTTTGTAACTTCATTAATTAGATAATGTCCATCACCCACACATTGCATTCTAAGACTTTGTTAATTTCGGATCTGAAATCAGGATAACTGTCATAGAAAACTGACAGCTCCAAGACACAACCACAAGTATGTGCAACGGGGCGTTGTTGGAAGCCTTGAATTATGTGAAGTTAATGAAGAAACCGAGACAGACACGGTGTGCTACATTCCCAAAGGTAAGTGGTTAAATACCTTTGAATCTCCCTCTGCTTGGTATTCATGTTCTCTGGGAAAGAAAGAGCCCTTAGAACCTTTCTCACAGTGGGCTGCAAGTCATACACAGAGGAAATTTCATCAAGATGACTGATGGTAGTGGAAAGCTTGTTTGCCCACTTGCTCAATGACATAGGCAGGCTCTTGAATCAGTTTTTTGTGGGCAAGTTCTTGTAAGATTTCCACTGGATGTCAGTGAACGGAGAGAGGACCCAGATGCAAAGGTGCAGAACAGAAATGTTTATTCAGTCACAAAAGGAACTTAGGCAGACTGCCGATCACAGGAAAGGGTGATGCAGATCTGGAGCTTAACACAGGAAACAAACAATGACAGTCCTTGGAAACAGGCCGGTCACGGAGCTCGCAACGGGAAGGCAGTGGCGAGCGAATCAGCCCCAGTCAACGCACTCAGCACCACAGACAGCGTCCAGGTGGTTACTCACATACAGCAGGAAACTGGACAGAAACACAGGTGAGACCAACACGGCAACACAGGTCGATTCGAACAGACAGACAGGGCAAACGAGAGACGTGAACTAGAGTGAAAAGCATACAATAATAATCCGGCAAAGAAGCCACAAACAGAAGGCACTAAATAGCCAGAAAGATCAGTGAAAAGAGGAACAGGTGCGTCTCAATCAGAGAGCGCGCTGATTGCGATAGCAAACAGGTGGGAAGGAGAAGAGAGCCAAACCCAACTCATGACAGTACCCCCTCCCTAACGAGCGCCCCCAGGCGCTCCCAAGGAAGGGGACTGACGAGAGCGAAGGAAGTCCTCGATGAGCGAGCGGTCCAGAACGTCCCGGGCCGGCACCCAGCACCTCTCCTCTGGACCGTAACCCTCCCAATCGACCAAATACTGATGCCCCCGCCCCCGGGGTCGCACGTCCAGCAGCCTCTTGACCCTATATACGGGAGAACACTCGACAAGGGCAGCGGGGGGAGAGGGGTTGGAAGGAGCCCGAATGACGGGTTTAATGCACGAGACGTGAAAAACAGGGTGGACACGGCGCAAAGAGTGAGATAACCGAAGGCGCACAGCCACCGGACTGAGAACCTTAACAACGGGAAAGGGTCCGATAAAACGAGGTGCCAATTTCCGAGAAGATGAGGAAAGAGGCAGGTTACGTGTGGAAAGCCACACCTTTTGTCCGCAAACGTACCTAGGAGCTCGCGAGCGGCGACGATCGGCAGCACGGCGGGTGCGTTCTCTGGTACGGCAAAGAGCTTTCCGCACCCTCTTCCAGGTACGGCGACAGCGCAAGATAAAAGACTGGACCGAAGGGACAGCCGCGTCAGGTTCCTGAGAAGAGAACAGAGGCGGCTGATACCCCAGACAACAGAAAAACGGAGACAACCCGGTAGATGACGATGGTAACGCATTGTGAGCATATTCAGCCCATGTAAGCTGCTCACTCCAAGACGACCGATTGCGGTTGGCCAGGCAGCGAAGTAATCGCCCGAGAATCTGGTTGGCCCGTTCGGCCTGGCCATTAGTCTGTGGATGAAATCCTGACGACAGGCTGACTGTGGCGCCAACCTGCCGGCAGAACTCCCTCCAAAAATGCGAGACAAATTGAGGCCCCCTATCAGAAACGACATTGGTAGGAAGCCCGTGAATCTTAAAGACATGGTCAAAGACCAGCCGCGCAGTCTCCTTAGCAGAGGGAAGCTTAGGAAGGGGAATAAAGTGGACCGCCTTCGAGAAACGATCAACAACCGTAAGGATCGCCGTATTGCCACAGGACGGGGGAAGCCCCGTAACGAAATCCAGGGCAATATGGGACCAAGGACGAGAGGGAATCGCGAGGGGTTGGAGCAGACCCGCGGGAGGAGAATTACCGGACTTAGCCTGGGTGCAGACAGGACAGGCAGCAACGAATTGACGAACCTCGCGAGTCATAGACGGCCACCAAAAACGCTGGCAAACTGTGGCCAAGGTACCTCTCACCCCAGGGTGAGCGGCAAATTTGGAAGCGTGACCCCACCGGAGAACGGCGGATCGAACAGTCTTAGGAACAAACAATCTACCCTCTGGGCAACCTTGAGGAACCGTAATGTGGGCGAGCGCTCTCTTTACAGACCGTTCGACCCCCCAGATGAGCGCACCAACCACACAGCCCTTAGGCAAAATGGACTCGGTGGTGGAACCCTCCCCCGAGGAGCCGAACTGACGAGAAAGCGCGTCTGGCTTAAGGTTCTTAGAGCCTGGTCTGAAAGAAATGGTGAAGTCAAACCGTCCAAAAAAAAGCGACCATCGTGCTTGACGCGAATTTAACCTCTTAGCAGAACGAATATATTCAAGGTTTCTGTGGTCGGTCCAGACGATAAACGGAACGGCCGCCCCCTCTAGCCAATGACGCCACTCACCAAGAGCCAGCCGAATGGCCAAAAGCTCACGGTCTCCCACATCATAATTTCGTTCCGCAGGTGAAAGTCTGTGAGAGTAGAAAGCGCACGGATGGATCTTGTTATCAATAGACGAGCGTTGTGACAAAACCGCTCCCACCCCCACATCTGAAGCGTCAACCTCCACAATGAACTGTCTCTGGGGATCAGGTGTAACTAAGATAGGTGCAGAGGAGAATAACCTCTTTAGACGTTCGAAGGAGAGCTGAGCGGAATCTGACCAGAGAAAACGCGATTTGACAGAAGTAAGGGCGGTAAGTGGAGCTGCAATCTGACTGAAATTACGGATAAACCGTCGATAAAAATTAGCAAAACCCAGGAAACGCTGAAGAGCCGTACGGGAATCGGGAACGGGCCAATCGATGACAGCCTGTGACTTAGCGGAATCCATACTAACTCCCTCTGCCGACACGACGGAACCGAGAAACGTTACAGAATCAGAATGAAATTCGCATTTCTCAGCCTTGACAAAAAGACGATTCTCTAAAAGGCGCTGTAACACGCATCGTACGTGTTGGACATGCTCCTGGAGCGAGGACGAGAAAATTAGTATATCGTCTAAGTACACAAAGACGAAGACATTTAGCATATCTCGCAAAACGTCATTTACAAGCGCCTGAAAGACTGCGGGAGCGTTTACCAGCCCGAAAGGAAGAACGCGGTATTCAAAGTGGCCTAGAGGGGTATTGAACGCAGTCTTCCACTCGTCTCCTTCCTTAATGCGTACTAAATGATACGCATTGCGGAGGTCCAGTTTCGTGAAGACTCTCGCTCCCTGCAAGATCTCAAAGGCTGACGACATCAACGGTAACGGATACCGGTTCTTAATGGTTATGTCGTTCAGCCCTCGATAATCAATGCAGGGACGCAGCGAGCCGTCCTTCTTCTTCACGAAAAAGAACCCCGCCCCGGCAGGAGAGGAGGACTGGGCAATAGTTCCGGCGGACAAGGACTCAGACAAATACCTCTCTAGCGCTTCGCGCTCGGGTGCAGATAGAGAATATAACCTCCCGCGAGGTGGGGTCGTACCAGGGCGAAGATCGATGCTACAATCGTATGGTCGATGGGGAGGGAGAGAGGTGGCCCGTGAACGACTGAACACTGCCCGCAGATCGTGGTACTCCTCAGGAACCCTAGAAAGATCAATAGACTCCTCCTGAAAAACAGAGATAGAAGAGACAGCGGGGACAGCAGATACAAGACATTTGACATGACACGGTAAACTCCAAGATAAAATAGACCCCTCCACCCAATTAATCTGGGGATTATGCTTTTGTAACCATGGGTGACCTAAAACAATAGGGGCTAGTGGGGAATGAAAAGTAAAAAAAGAAATAGTCTCTTGGTGATTACCAGAAATGATGAGACTCACTGTTACGGATGCTCGATGAATGTTTGACAGCACACGGCCATCTAATGCAAAAGCAGTGGGAGGATCAGACAGTTCCCGTAAGGGAATACTATGTTCAATAGCCCAGCTCTCATCCATGAAGTCCCCCTCAGCACCGGAGTCAATAAGGGCAGAACAGGGAAATGATGAACCCCGCCAGCGCACGACAGCATCAAACATAGTGCGGTTCTTGTGAAGTGGGGACATGGGGGTTGCGCTCACCAGTACTCCCCGATCTACTGGCGAGCTCTTGCTTTTACTGGACAGGTAGCCGCGTAATGACCAGCGCCGCCACAGTACAGGCAGAGACCCTCCTGTATGCGCCGTTGACGTTCAGTGGAAGAAATCCGTGTTCTCCCCAGCTGCATAGGTTCAGGATCAGAACTAGGTTCAGAAAAGGGTGCGGCGGAAGGATACCTCGGTTGCTCTGGGTTGCTACCGCGTGCTCGTCGACGCAGATCAAAACGTTTGTCAAGGCGGATCGCCAGCTCCGCCAGTTCGTTAAACTGAGAAGGGATCTCACGTGCAAAAATCTCGTCCTTGAGCTCGTCGTTTAACCCGTCCAGGAAACGTGCAGATAGAGCGGGTTCGTTCCATTCACAGGTAGCGGCCAAAGTCTGAAACTCAATGGCAAAGTCAGTAGCGGAACGCTTACCCTGGCGCAAGGCGGCGAGCTGCCGAGAAGCTTCCTTTCCGAAGACGGAGCGATCAAACACTCTTATCATTTCCTCTTTAAAGGTAGCGAATTGCTGACAGCACACGGAACCAGCCTCCCAGAGAGCCGTCCCCCAGTCGCGAGCCCGTCCCGTGAGGAGAGAGACAACGAAGGCAACCCTGGAACGTTCCTCAGCATATGTGGTAGACTGAAGAGAGAAAATCACCTCGCATTGCGTTAAGAAGGCACGACACCCAGAGGGCTCACCTGAGTAACAGGGGGGATTATTGATTCGAGGCTCCGCAGAACTACAAGATGCGCCCGCAGACTGCTCCAGGCGAAGATGGTGAAGCTGGTTCGTGAGTTCGGTTACTTGGACTGCCAGACTCTCCACAGCATGCTTGGTGACAGAGAGCTCCTCCTCATGCTTGCCGAGTAGAGCTCCTTGCATCTCAACAGCAGTGCGGAAAGGCGCCTCCTTTGCTGGGTCCATACTGGCCGGATTATTCTGTCAGTGAACGGAGAGAGGACCCAGATGCAAAGGTGCAGAACAGAAATGTTTATTCAGTCACAAAAGGAACTTAGGCAGACTGCCGATCACAGGAAAGGGTGATGCAGATCTGGAGCTTAACACAGGAAACAAACAATGACAGTCCTTGGAAACAGGCCGGTCACGGAGCTCGCAACGGGAAGGCAGTGGCGAGCGAATCAGCCCCAGTCAACGCACTCAGCACCACAGACAGCGTCCAGGTGGTTACTCACATACAGCAGGAAACTGGACAGAAACACAGGTGAGACCAACACGGCAACACAGGTCGATTCGAACAGACAGACAGGGCAAACGAGAGACGTGAACTAGAGTGAAAAGCATACAATAATAATCCGGCAAAGAAGCCACAAACAGAAGGCACTAAATAGCCAGAAAGATCAGTGAAAAGAGGAACAGGTGCGTCTCAATCAGAGAGCGCGCTGATTGCGATAGCAAACAGGTGGGAAGGAGAAGAGAGCCAAACCCAACTCATGACACTGGATTGTTCTCTGTTGGTGTTTTACGACAGCTATGGCCATCCAAAACTTTCAGTAGCTCTTCTTTGTCAACAGTGTTGAGGTCAGATTGCCATGTTTCAAAAACTACACGTTCTGATTCTGGAACAAATTTCAGGAAATTCTCAATGACATTGCTTTTAGCACTTCCAAAAGCGGCCTGCTCCAGGATTACTGGAGCTATTTGTCACGGTTCATCAATTCATCGTCTCGTTCTCTCTGGCCCCATTTACACTGCATGGTTCAAGTGACCCAATTCTGATTTTTTTTCCTCTCATGTAGCACAGATCGGATAAGACGTGAACGTGTAAGCAGGAAAAAAACGCATGAATTCCGATATCCTCAGATCGGATTCAGGCCTCACTCATATGTGGTAATAAATCCGATATGATTCGGATACGTGCATTTGTGTCTGCCATGTAAGCGGTCAAATCGGATATTCCCCAGTAAATGCGCGTCGTACGTCATTGAAAAAGGGACGGAGGCGAATTAAGTCAACTCAGGTGGACACAAACTACCTGCGATCAGTGGCGCAAAAAGTGGGTATGCGCTATATGCGGCGCAGCACCTTGGGGGCGCCAAAAGCGATGGCAATAATAAAAAAAAACACTATATGTAGGTGCTGTTGTGCGTTTCTAAATAATTTTTGTATTATATAACATTTTAGAGGACTAACAGGCTAGAGTAGGCACCCTCATAAGATTCCAAACAGGCAGCGCAAACTTGTGTTTGAAGTATCCAAACAGACTAATGAACGTGCCCTTTCCTTGGTGTTCTCAAGATTGCATGCTCACTTTTTAGGGCACACCTCTTATAAAGTTGTAATGATTCATCACTTAGACGGAGATCCATTTGCATGCTTTATTAAGAGAGTAGTCGTACAGGCAGGGTCAGGCAGGAACAAACAGGCAATGACAGGAGCAAGCAGAATCCTGGTCAGAAAACAGGCAAGAGGTCAGGACTGGCAGATAACATTCACAGACGAGTAACCAGGCAAGGATCAGAAGGCAGGCAGCAGGTATCGAGAGACAGGGATAACAGGAGTCGGCAACAAGCAATCAAACAGGTAATAAACGCTCAGAAATGTCCACCTAGGCAATACAAGACTTTGCGGTGAACTGAAGTGAGTGGCAGTCTATTATAGTCCGGGTAATGGGCAACAGCTGATGTGAAATCAGTCCAAGGTACGGGTTTATGGGAAATGTAGTGCATGAGTGATAGTGTTAGTACTCTGGTGATGGCTCCCTCTGATGGCCAGAGGAGGGCGTCACGGAGTTCGTCATTGTGACAAAAGTAAAGGTACATATTGTTGACCATCTTTTTAAGTAATTACACTATTTACCATGATACACTATGGCTGTTATAAGAATTAAATGAAATCAGTATCAACAAAATCCATCTTACCATTTATCAAAATCCACTTACACTGTAATTACAATTGCCTAAATAATGTAATGAGAATTTTAGATTTATGTTCTAAATATAATATTTTAATTATAGAAATATGAAATGTTTGGAAAAGGTAATTATTCCAGGCCTATGAAACTATTAAACTGCCAGTAGCCTATAGTTGGCGGCGTGAATTATGCGAGAACGAAACCTATACTTTGTTTGAATCTATTTTTGTTGGAAAAATAGAGCAAAACTGTAAAAAAAATGACCACTTGTTGTTTATTGAACTTTTGTATAAAATTAATATCGCATTTTGCAATAGTGCTGATAGGCTATTCTGGAAAATAGCACTCTTGCTCGATTGCTTAAAGGTCCCATGGCATTTTTCTATTATTTTATAATGTTTCCTGAGGTGTACTTATATTGTTAGTATGACTTTTACATCATAAAATGTCATAATTTAGAAATAAAAGGCATTTTTTCAATACTGCTGTTTGCCCTGTGGCTGAATGCCCTGCTTCAAGAGGCGTGTCTGCTGTGAGACTTCAGTAAAAACGCCCACTGTTGTGATTGGCTGACATCTTTGTATTTTAAATGAGCGAAGGGGGCGTGGTTTAACTTGGTCTACGAGGCACGAGCAGGCACGAGCTGCTGCTAGAGAGACGGATGGACCTGAGTTCACTTCACATCAGTTCTCAGCATGTCTGAACTGTTGTAGTTACAGCATATACTTCAGGTTATTAGTCTATTTCTAGTCGGAGGGACTGTCACTCATGTCAGAAAGTTAGTAACTTTAGTAAATTATGGATCAGCGCTGACTGGAGACGCGAACCGTTTAGAACGATTCAGTCCGATTTGGTGAACTGATTCGGTTCACTAAAAAGAACAGGTTCAAAAGAAAGATCGTTCGCGAACCGGACATCACTAACGTACCAGAGACGGAGCTCAGCGATCACTAACAAAGTTATTTATAGTACCTACTGAGTTATGAGAGCGCTGTCAGTCAGCGCGAGTTTATTGTGTTTGTATCTGAGAGTTCTGAATAAACACGAGTCCCAGTCACACCGAGTCCGTCTTCATCATTATTACCAACTTTGTAACACATGCAAAGTACCATTACAGCTGTCGAGATGAACGAGTTAAAAGTAAGTGTTGATAATAGCATTATTTTTTAAATAAAATAAAAGCGTCAGTGACGCGCGTTGAGTACACAGCGCAAACAAAGACACAACAGCAGTAATCGAATGTAATCCAGTTTATTGTGGGGCTAGGCTGGCTAGCCCGAATATGCTCACGCTTACCCCCCTTCTGCTTAATCTCACGCCGCGTTTGGTGCCTCCGCTGTGGGCCAGATGCAGTACTGGGGGTCGGGGATGTTGAAGGCCGAGCTTCGGCGTGTGTGAGGCCGATGTTGAGCAGAAACTCATGACTGTATGCACATTTTAGAACCGGTAGACGCGACGAGGACGTACAAAAACACTGACTCACAAGATAGTAAACACGAAAACACCGTTCTGTCTGGAGAGAGAGAAGCCGCATTGTGTGCACGAATAATAAATAATTAGCTACACATCAGAAATTACTGATCACAGATCAGAAGGAACTGAAAAAAGACTTCTGTTTTCATTTGTACATCCAAACACTGAGAAACTGCCAGCATTCACTCGTTCACAAGGAATGATCTCTCGAGCGTTTGCATGGGCGTGCCAGATTCTCTGGGCGGAGGAAAGGGAGGTAACCGTTCCTGCTTGGACGTCAAAACAGGAGACTTCAGGATTGGCTCGTCTGGCCTGTCATTTTCTCAAAGGCAGAGAGAGACAGCCAGAACTCGGGTTTACACCGATCAACATTTCTATCCACTTGGGGACAATATTCAGGCTAGGGGAACTCATATTAATGTTGAAAAACCTCATAAAATGAAAATTTCATGCCATGGGACCTTTAACTCACAATTTCCTCTTTAATTACTTTCAAACGAATGTTTAATTTTTTGTTCGTTATTAGCCTATTTTTAATGAAAATACAACAACAATAAAATAGTACAAAAAAAAAAACTTGCGTATATTAAACTTTTGTTAAAAAAAACGAATAAGACGGATGACATAAAATTGCTATACCTGAATTATAACAAATAAATAAAAGATATTTGGAAATTCCCCTTTAAAACCCCTTTAAAACTGTGGTTTGTGTTTTTTTTATTAACAAAAGTGATCTTGCGCTTGTGCCTCCGCTATCGTCCTGTCAATTATCTCGCTCGCGCCTATGATTACACTTACAGTAAAATTTAAATTCACCATCATTGGTTCCCATCATTAGCCGATCTGCATGACAGTTTTTGCAATGACCATCAATACTAGATTAATGGGCAAGTGAAAACGCACGCCATGTCACAATTTAGTAGGAACTAAAGAGCGCTCTAGAATGTTTGGTACTCCGATTCTTTTTTCTTTTTGTTTCTTTATTGGAATCCGATCATAATGTTAATGTTTGTCAATTTGAGACTGTTTTTTTATTTGTTAATAATATATATGTACATAATTATGGTAGACCTACAGTGGCTGATATACTTTAAAATAAACCTTTATTATTTACAGCCCATACATAATGATGTCTGGCTCACATATACATATATATATATATATATATATACATATATATATATATATATATATATATATATATATATATATATATATATATATATATATATATATATATATACACACACATATTGCCGCATTTACACTGCAGGTCTTGATGCACAATTCCGATTTGGTGACTACATCCGATTTTTTTGACGACCCGCTTACATCATCTTTTAAAAGCGACCCGTATCCGATATTTGCATTTACACTATACACTGGCGAAACAGCCCAAGACGTTCTGACCCGGAACAGGAAGTAGCCTAAAACGGTGCGATATGCAATGGACGCAATGGATACAGAAGAATTCAAAACACTCGTAAGGCGGAGAAAAAAGAGGATTAATGTCATTAATGTCATGTGATCGCAGGCAGGGGTGCAACTACCCAGTGCGTATATATATATATATATATATATATATATATACACATATACATAATATATATATATTGGGGGGAGGGGGGGCGCCAAAATTGTTGCTGCATACCCCTCTGGCACTGGATAGTTGCACCCCTGCCTGCGATCACATGACATTAATGACCCGCACCGTTTTAGGCTACTTCCTGTTCCGGGTCAGAACGTCTTGGGCTGTTTCGCCAGTGTATAGTGTAAATGCAAATATCGGATACGGGTCGCTTTTAAAAGATGATGTAAGCGGGTCGTCAAAAAAATCAGATGCAGTCACCAAATCGGAATTGTGCATCAAGACCTGCAGCGTAAATGCGACCTCTGTGTTTGTGTGGTTGTGTTGGGGGCGTGGTAACTAATTGCTGATTCTGATCATCTCCACCTGCTTTACTAATTTTCTTGCATATATATACACGTGTCTCTTACATGCCTCGTTGTCAGATCGTTGCAGACTGTCCTGTGGGTTCCTGGTGTTGCTCTCTGTTCGTCTCCAGTCTCAATGCCTGCCTGTTCTCCTGTATTCTGGACTTCCTGAATGCTCTGCCTTTTGTCTGCCTCTAACTCAGTTTGTCTTCAGTGGTCTTTGGACTTTATGTGAGCTCTGTGCAGATTTTGTGAGAAATTAGTATTTTAATTGCTATGGGATCTTCCAGTTTTCCTTTCGGTGACGTAACACCATTTTCACAGGAAGGTACTTTTCCTTTTGCCATCCAAAGGCAATTATACGGCCTACACTTACCCAATGTATTTGTCCAAAATCATGCTGAAGGAAGAGCTGAAAGAGCTGCTCATTGTGCACTGTTCATAAAACTCATTCCAGAACCAGAAAGACAGTCTCTCACAACTCCTCCTTCATCATTGTTTTCCATCTGGTGCAATAAGTTAACTTTTTATTTCACACCCTAACACACTTTCATCCAAAAAATGAGCAATGAGTTCTGGGAGGACATGACCAGGGTGGACAACTAAGATCCTATTTTTTTTATTCACTATTTGCCATGTTGTTCAGAGGTGAAAGAGGTAATGTATCATCCAAAATGTTATCCTCCACATTAAAAATGTCTTCGGTGACAAATGTGACAGTGTTGCTGTCAGCCAAAGCATGCTCATCAAGGTGGGAGGAATGTATCTCAGTGGAATAAAGGAAAGACATCCCTGGTTCCATGTTGCTCCCAATGTAAACCACATCGGTATTTCCAGATCTTTCAGCTGCCATTGTTGGGGAACTGTTCAGTACTTGTTTAGTGAGAGCCACATCCTTTTCTTGTTGCATATGTGAGCCAGAGTCACTTTTCTTCTGACAATCTGGTGTCTGCATACAGTTTTCCAACTGTAATGTCTTCATCAATAGACATTTCTTTGTAATCCTTTAAATCTACCTCAAACTCAGTGATGTCTCCCTCAGGACTTTTTCCATCTGCAAAAAAAACAGCTTGACTGCTTGCTGAATCAAATCAGATTTCTTAGATTCTTTTGGTACATCTACTTTTCGTGTGCCACCACCCCTTCTTGTTCTCACTTGTTTGAAGGTTTAATGTCCTGACACTGACATCAATTTAGAAAAAAAGGAAATATTTAAGCTTGAATATTTGACATTTTGGAGTTTGCATGTCAACCACTTATCTATATGTAGCCCGGGATGTGAATTACTAATAACACCAGATACAGGATGAAGAATATAAACGGGGATCTTTTATTCCAGACTGCACTTATAGAAGTGCAGCGTTAATTATGCAAATTTTGGGGAAATTAGAGTAGAAAAGTTCAAGCAAGTTGTTGAAATCAATAAAGTTTGTTTCTCAACCCAAAAGTTTGTTTCTTTTGTTCTTAGTCACAATAAGAAATGAATCACAAAATTGGCCCACATTGACAACGGTAGCAGCCACATTCTGGAAAACAAATACAAACATTATTACAGCGTTTTCCTGTATGAAAACCAAACAAGGCTGCGTAAGTTACATGAAAACGTCTTAGGTTACGAATGTAACCATGGTTCCCTGAGAGGGAACGAGACGCTGCATCGAAACGCTGTGAGAACGCTTCTGTGTGATTGCGTCTTGAAGCACTTGTGGAATCAGTCCAATGGACAGACGGAAAGTCATAGGCGGGTGACGTCATAGACCGGAAACTATAAAGCACCCGTGAACACAAACAGAAACTAGCTTCTGAAAAAGCCTGAATTAAGTCGCTCACGGGCACGCACAAGGGAACTCGCGCTGCGTCGAAACGCCATGAGAATACCCACGCCGCCATAAGAGCAAGTGACCGTATGTGTGAAATCAAAACCGCGATAGCACCTGCACCCCAGGAGTGGTCAAAGCAGATTAGTTTCTCTTGGTCTGACGCCGAGGAGAACAAAGGCCAGCAGCACTATAGGTATTACAATAATAGTAGAAACCCCAGCAACATAGCCCGGTCTAGGATGAAGAAAACCTTCCCTATGCCGGGCGCAAACCCTTGACTGCAGATCTAAGCCTCAAAATGCCACGAAGGAAACAAGTAACTAGCGGGTGTCTCCTCAAAGAAACCTCACCCAAAGGAGTGTAGAAAGCAGATAAGGCTGCCACATACACCTTAAATGTGGATAGAATACAGTTTCCTTGTGGACGGAGCTCTGGAGTGATATACGGTCTCAACAGCCTCGGCTGAGAGACCTGAACTTATGAGCTGGGCCCCCTCGGAGGCCAGGCCCAGTTTCACCCTCCTGGCGGGGGTGATGATCAAACCTCTCACTTGAGAGTGAAGGTCCATACTGAACGGAATCTCCAGCGGAGAGCCATCCAGAAGAGAAACTAGGTCTGAGCCCTACTCGGGCCAGCCAGTACGGGGCTATTAATAACAGATGAGCCCCGTCTCGGCGAACTCTCTCATGAACTCCCAGAAGCAGAGCAATCGGGTAAAGGTGTACAGGGGTGGCCTCTTTGCTGAGAGAATCGTTGCAATGCGTACAAGTGACAAATGAGCCCATATCGCTACCAACTCTCATATCATGCCCAGATAAGTGTTTCTCTGTACTGGAGAAAGCACACTTATCTTTGCATTCAGCCTCAACCCCAACTTTTCCATATGGGCAAGCACAACATCTCAATGTTGAACTGCTTTCTACTCTATACTCTATAGTATAATGAGGTGGACACCACCTTCATACGGAAGGGACCCTCAGAGACATGACATTGATATCTGCAGAAATATTAAAGATACCAGTCTCTCAAGACTGGCCTCTGGTGTACCACGAGCAGCAAGCACAGTGCCCTGAAGCGGCGAACTGGCAGGGAACAACTGGCCTATCTGCTCTAGAAACCTCCTCGGAGGGGGCGCACATCCCAGGGCCACTACGTTTCCGGGTGGAACCTGAGATATGTGCTCGTCAGGGACCACTGCGCCCCGAAACACACTAGGTGGCGGGGTTGGCAGAATGGTCCCTCTGAGGGAACCGAAGGGAGATGGGCACCGTATAATGAGGTGGATACCGCCTTCCTACGGAAGGGACCCTCAGAGACATGATATTGATATCGTCAGAAATATTAGAGATACCAGTCTCTCGAGACTGGCCTCTGGTGTACCACGAGCAGTTTCAATTTTGAAACTGCTCGTGGTTTCAATTTTGGTATGAAGAGATCTTTACAAAAATAAAACTTTTTTGTTATAAAAAAAACAAAAACAAGCCCAGCCCAGGTGAGAAAAAGTAACGCAAAAGTAACGTAACGCATTACTTTTCTTAAAAAGAAACTAAGTAACTCAATTAGTTACTTTTTAAGGGAGTAACGCAATATTGTAATGCATTACTTTTCAAAGTTACTTTCCCCAACACTGATGAAATGTACCCCTAATTATAGAATGACTCATTAACTAATAATGAGCAGAGAGTTCTGGGAAATAACAGAGGGTGTTTCTCAATACCTAGTACGCAAAGTTTGTGATTGCCTGGATCTCACAACTCCTAAAACATCAGATCTAATATTCAAATAGGCATTATCTTTATAAATAAACCACAAATTTGTGCTTTAAACAAGCACATTCTCACCTGAATAACTCTTAAAACAGAACTTGGGCCGTGTCAATGACGTTTCACGAGAACACAAGTACAGACAAGAACCTATATTAAAAAACGTTTTTTGAGAGTAGGGGAGCATGGGGCACAACCTAATAGTGTTGTAGTACTCGAGATCGGTCTTGGTCTCGAGACCACTTTTTAAAGGTCTTGGTCTCGTCTCGGAATCGACCGCATTTTTACTCGGTCTCGTCTCGGTCTCGGACTCAGAGGACTCGGGATTTAATTTCAAGACCGGTCAAGACCACAACTGAGAGCATATCACGAAATTATTTGTTAACATCATTACTGTGATGATTAGACAAAAAACTTCAGACCAAAAGCTTGACTCGTGTCTAATTTTAAATACTTTTAGTTTTTACTCCCCTCCCCTCCCCTCCCCTCCCTGTGCCGCGCCGCGCCGCGCCGCCAACCCCCACATCGCATCACACACACACTCCACACGTGAATGCTTGAGACAGGAGAGCAAGCTGTGCCGTCACCGTGACCGTGGCTGTTGGAGAGATGTCAGCCAAATCTTCTGTCATACAATTTGGCTACCTAAACCACAAAGAGTTCATCTGCAAAAATGCATCCAAAAGAAAACATACAGCAGTGTGTAAGTTCTGCAACGCGACGCTTACTGAGACGGCTGGGACCACGTCAAACTTCTATCGACATTTGGAAAGGAAGCACAAAGAGAGGTAAGCTAAGTGCAAGTGATGAGAGCAAATTTTGCTGTGATGATAGCAAATTTTGCTGTACTAAATCCATGACCAAAACTCATGTTCACCCATCCCTACCCATAGTGCTGAGCGATATTAACCAAAAACATAAGTCAAATCACATGTGAGATATTTGTTAAAACAAACTGATCTTCCCCGTTGCACAATAAAGCTGCACAATAACGTTACCAACATGTACATTACTATTAACTAATTCAAAATTAATTCAAAACCCATAACCACAAGTAAATATTACTTAATCAATTAGTTAATAGTCATGTGCCTCAACAAGTCATAACATAATGACACATTTGTAAATCATTAGCTAATGATTAATTAAAGCAGACAACTGGAAGTTGAAATGCGTGGCTTTGACCCGTTGTGGTAATTAATTTAAATGATTAGTTAGTATAATATGTTATTAAGGAATTAATACATTATGATATATTTAACTGATAACAATTTAATGATGACTTAATCTATTAATCATGTAGAATCTTCATTAGTTGCTGATGCAGTGATCATTAATAAATGGGTTAGTTCACCATTAGTAATACATTAACTCATGATTATCTGTGCATTAATTAAGGATGAATTAATGCATACTAGTGCACCCGTATTGTAAAGTCTTACCCACTTTTCCCATTGATCAGATTTTATTTTATTTTTCTCATTAACTACAGCTTTATGTTTTGTCCTTGGTGGCAAGCTTGTTAGAAGTGATTTGCCACGGCAGTTCATTCAGGTCTGGCATATAATGTCATAAATGTTTGAGGTTCTCCCAATTACAATTTTTGTAATTTTTTTGGCCAAAATGCCTGCATCGTGTTAGGTGGATGGCAAACCATTGAAAAGGAGTTCTGAATAAATGGTTAAGTTCATTTCCGCTCTTAAGTGTTTATTCGCATTTATTTGCTTATAGAAGAAAAAGATAAATTCCCACATATCGGCAATGCCTGTTGATTATTTTATCAAAACTTCTCTCTTACACACCCACACACGAGAGAAGTGCCAATCGTATGCATATTCCACATTTTATCAGAAGTGTGTCATGCAATGTGGGGATTTGCACTGGTCTTGGTCTTGACTCGGTCTCGGCCTGTCTTGGTCTTGGTCTTGACTCGGTCTCGGCCTGTCTTGGTCTTGGTCTTGACTTGGTCTCGACCCTTCAAAGTCTTGGTCTTGTCTTGGTCTCGGTTTAGGTGGTCTTGACTACAACACTACAACCTAACGCGGGGTTAATTGTAACATGCATGTTTTAACCCTTTCCACACATGCCAGAATGACGAAACTTAGTGAATTTACTATTTGCCATATCAACATTATTTAGAGAAAAAATAGTGCCAAAATTTTAAAAAATCTCTGGAAGATATTACTGAACAAAAGATATTACAAAAGTAAATTTCCTACTTAAGTTTAGTTTTCATCTCTGTTTTTTGTGTTTATTTAAACTAAGACAAATCTGATATTATTTTAATCTTATATCGGTTATTTAACAGTTGAGATCGTTCTTTAATGCTGATCTAACCAGCAGCAGACACGAGCCAAGATTTAAATCCCAGTTGCGCAGATGGGGTGTGTTGTAACACTGTGTTACAATGAGCCCCTATTAGAAATATGCCATTATATTCTATACTTTTATGAATTCTTTTGAGAAACCATGAGAAATGGGTGAATAATGATTGAGAGTTAATGTTCAGAAGTTATTAATTATTATTATGTTTTTAACTATTTAGCAATGTGTTTGTTGTCAAACTCAAAAATTACTATATTTTTAATGATTAAAAAATGCCATTATTTTGTTTTAAAAGGTTAATATTTGTATTTTGTTGACAAAATATTTTAGTTTGTCTTGTTTTTTTTTATTTATTATATCAGGTAACATTTTAAGCTGTCATATGGTCATGTTACAATGTGCCCCACCACATGTTACAATGTACCTCACCTACGGGGCATGTTGTCAGATTTCACTTCCATTCTTTCGGGATAAATCAAGAAAAAAGTATACACTGTATTAATGAAACAAAACCACATAATTGTACTAGACATGTGTGCAATTAATGTGGGAAAAAATAAATACTCTGAACACCAAGTGGATTTACACAAACTGAGAAAGTCAAAAAGCATTAGGTTGTGCCCCGCTCTCCCCTATATGGTGACAGTTAGGGACGAGACTGCATCTGCTGGGACATAATGGCATCCGCAGCTGACAGGTGTCACAGGAATCATGGGAGTCTCGTCCTCACCTCCACAGCCGATGGAAAGGAATCAGACGAACTCGGGCAGAAATCATGTGTTTATGGATGAGCGAACGTAGTAAAGTTTTATAAAATACATAGAAATAATAAAAGAGATGACAGTTGCATGTACTGGTGAAATACATATTTAAATGCATGTTGTCCAACGATGTGCTGGAAATATTAGTAAACTAGTAAACTACTAATACTAGTAAATTACTTTGTCTACTAAGGTCAAACTGTTTGGGTGAAGAAACCATTTATACCAGATATAATTTAATTTAAAATGCAAATAGTGACAAATGTGATAAAAATAAACTTCATAAAAATAAAGTTCATATATGTCAGTATTGAAATGCATGTAAATGCTTTTATCTCATATTAAAAGTGTCTAAAAAGTCTAAAAACTTGAAAAATAGGTATACATGTCTAAAAATAGGATTCTCCTTGAATCAGTAGATTTATTTTTCATTAAATCTTCTTTCAACAGTTAATGACATTATTTTGGTCACTTTTTCAATTTAAAGCCATAAACGAATAAATAACAATAAACATGATAAAGTAGATATAAGCCATCAGAAAGCTTTAGTTTGAGGTTGAAGCTAAACTGCTCGGTCTCTCTACTCTCTCAAACTACACAAATCTGCATCCAGACCACAGCGCCTCTGTTTTTACAGCCACAAATTCAAGACCTGTTAAAATGATAATTTATGTTTGTTATACTATTTAGTTTGCATTTAGTTTAGTACTATTTAGACTTTTTATTGCCTTAAATTTGAACAAAAAATTTAAGGACCACAGAAACCCTGCTATTTGCTTGTGAAATGATGGTATTTTCTCTTTAATTGAATTTGTAATGTGTGTTTTCTATATTGTATATATACAAACAGTAAACATTTTAAGTCTTGATTAATTTAGTAATTTAACTTTTTTTTAATCTCTCAATGTGAACTGTAACTTACCATTGTGTTATTAAATGTATTTCAATAATAAATTTTTTTTATTAATATATATTTTCTATGTAAATGTCTATGCACTTTTGCGATTGTACGCACAGTAGTGAACGGGACTTTTATTTTGGTCTTAATGTGTGACGTCACAAAGCTGCGCCGCGCTCCTGCATCTGTTCTGATTCTGTTGAAGAAAGGTTTGTGTTTTAAGCGTTTAAAGTCTTTACAGCGATAGAAACCTTTTAAAGTGACACATAATAATGATGCATTATTAAATGTAACACTGCATTGCTAATCTGTATCTGTATCTGACATTTATCAGCGTTGTGTGAGTAACGTAACATAAACTAATTTAGCTCTTTATCGTGAATCAGTTCAAACGTGAATTCAGTCTCTGGCGAGTGACGTCAATTGAACCGATTGATTCACAGCAAATGATTCAGTGATCTCGATTTCTACAAATCGTTAAATAGATTAACTAATATATTATGGGTCTGTATAATTTGCATTCTTTTATTAATGTGTTGTGTTAGTTTTGAGTGTTTTTGTATCATCAGTTAATTTATGGACTTGAGCTGATTTAGAAGCACTCAGACATTTACTGTGCATTTGTTTCTGTTAATTATTCTCATCTTAAACAGAAGTTTTCAAACTCACAGAAAAACTCCTGGTGAAGTGACTGAGATCCACATCTACATAAAGATGGCGTTTATTAAAGAGGAGAGTGAAGACGTGAAGATTGAAGAAACATTCAGAGTGAAACATGAAGAAACTGAGGAACACACAGGTTGGTTTCATTCTCAAAGCTGAACTCAGTCATTTGATCCTTATTAAAATCTCCAGCTCTACAGAAATGATTGATGTTTTAGAAGAATGTCCTATGAGTGTCCTGATTAAAGCGCTATTATTTAACATGGAGCGAGTCGCCTCATGTGGACATGTTGAGATCACATGACAAGACAAACACTAATACTGCTTCAAGTGAATCTGTGAGGATCGGACTTCCATGTTATTACAACACTTTAAATTAGGAAAAATAATACAGTAATTGCCTTTTATAATTACTTGTGTAACATTAAACCCAAAATCTACTTCTGATTTAAAAACCATTCATTTATGTCACTTAATTATACTAGATAACCCCATCTAACAAAATCTGTATTTTGCATAAAGCAAAGCATGAAATGTGACTGATCAGATTTACATTTGTTTTCTTTAAGGGATTTTTTCTCATCCTCAGAAGCGCTCTCTATAGAAGATTTTGTTCATATTCCACAATGTCATTGGAGTTTGAAATGGTCATTGATATGGGGATTATGTGTGTAATCTGGAGGAAAGTTAGCGAGGGAAGTGTGTAAACATTTGAAGTAAAACACTGAGTCCTGCACGTGGGAGAGTGAACTGTTAGTATTTAATGAAATGAGTGGAAATATTGAGCGTGTCATTTTATGTACGGCTGCAGGTCAGGAATCAATAGACAACATTAATATTAAAGATTTGAATTTTGAATAATTGTGTGACATTCGGGTGTGGATACCTATATCTGTGAAAATCATGGGTGCAGGTGGATGATTAGTGTATGATGGTTAATTATAAGCATTTATATTTATTCATTTAGCAGTATCCAATAGAGGTCAGAGAGCCGAGGCGTCGTTCATTCAGCTGGTGGGAGGAGGCATGTACTTTTAGGAGTATTCTAAGTCAGTCTTAGTCATCCTGACAAATAGGGCTGTCATTTTTTTGAAAAATCTAATTCGAACGGATATCAAATATCAAGCAATGTATTCGAATATCTACGAGCGATAAAGAGGTTGCAGATACTTAACGTATCAAATAAGAAAAAGTCTGATACATGCATGTCTCATGAGTGTCCTAATACAAATCCTTAAGGGTTCAGTTGATCTTTGCTGAAGCTGTATTGATGAGAGAGAGAACTGAGTTGATGCAGAAGGTATTTGAAGATTAAGGCCCTGTATTTTCCAAGCCGCACCTTTTTCTGTATGGTTTTGCAATTCGTCCAGATGTAACCCACTCAAATAATTGAGTTGATTTTAATATTTCTGTTAATAATACTTGAGAATAATTTTCTTTGTTCACATGCATTTCTTCCTTAATGCATAGCAAGTTCAGTCATGTAAAATACATTTTTTATATATTTATATATTTTTCTATTTAATTTGGTTGCGAAACGCAGTTGAATTCTAGAGAAGTGCGTTGATGGTTGCTGATAGGGGTGTAACGATTCGTTTTAACAACGATTCGATTCCTATCACGATTTGAGGTTGTCGATACGATTCAAGGACGATTTTGGTTCATAGAACGATACAATCCGAAACGATTCAGTGACTTGAAATCGATTCAGTAACTTTTTAGCCAAAAATTGTGTGACTGAAATAAATATCTGGATACTGGTCAGTGCAGGTGAAGTTTCCTAGATTCCTGTTGTTTCTTGTAAGGGAATCCGGTATATCAATTAATTATGGATATAAACAAACAAGTAAACAACAATTAATGGCAAATGCATTCAAATTTTATTTGAATAAAGTGCAACCAACAGTTTAGGTTGAATTAACAGGAAGTTAACCTTTTCTGCTCTCATTTTCAATATTCAATACATTTTCAATAAAAGCACAGTAAGTGCAACCAACATTTCAACAGTAGGTTAACCTGCTACTTCTGCTTTTGTTTTCCAACATAAAAATATTACAATATTAATATCAAAAATAAAGTGCAACTAACTTCTCTTCAGGTTTAATTAATAGTAGGTTTACCTGCTACTTTTGCTGTTGTTTTCCAACATAAAAATATTACAATATTAATATCAAAAATAAAGTGCAACTAACTTCTCTTCAGGTTTAATTAATAGTAGGTGTACCTGTTACTTTTGCTGTTGTTTTTCAACATTAAAATAATACAAATACAATATTAATATCAAAAATAAAGTGCAACCAACATTTCTTCAGGTTAAATAAACTGGCTGAACCTGCTACTACTCTCAGTTTAATAAACAAACAATATTTAACAAAAGATAAAATGTAACCAACTACTCTTCAATGACTCTACATATTTCTTTTTAAAAATATCAACATGATCTGACCGCAGAACACTTCTCTGTACGTTCACTATGTCGCCAGCAGTACTACAAACTCGCTCTGCTGGCACACTGGTCCCAGGAATGCACAGGTAACATTTAGCAAGGGTTGAAAGTACAGGTAGCTGTTTCTCCTGGTGGCTTGATAATTTCTCGCTGGTTGGCTTCTCCTCTGCCATCCGCTATGTTTTGTTTTCTTAGCGCTGCTGCTGGTGCGTGCGTTGCGATGATGTCACAGATAGGCAGAATGAATCGAGTAACGTTTAACGCCGTTATCATTAAAAGTGCTAAGTAAAAACATCCATTTAAAGTCTGACGTGCTTAAATCCAATGCGTTATTTCCTATGATCGATACAATCGATTGATTACCTTTTAAAACGATGTTAGATCGATATATGTCGTCCGGAAGGCCAACTTGCCGAGCACAGATCGATGTAGTTAGATCGTAGGAAAATAAATCGATACATCAATGTAGTAGATGAATCGTTACACCCCTAGTTGCTGATGTTACTTGCGTGCCAGCTCATGGTGAGACACATGCATTTTGGCTGTTGCTTAAACAAACACGCCGACTTTTTGGGACTTTATCTTATTCACCGTATCCCCCAGAGTTAGATAAGTCCATACATACCATTCTCATCTCCGTGCGTGCCATAACTCTGTCTGACGCACCCACCGCTAGCCTAGCTTAGCACAAAGACTGGAGGTAAACGGCTCCAGCTAGCCTACTGCTCAATAAGTGACAAAAGAACGGCAACATTTTCCTATTTATATGTTGTGATGTGTGTAGTCACAGCACGTACAAATAACAAGGTCACATGAGACAGCCATCTTATAAACGTATACATACTGGGAACTATATTCTCAGAAGGCGCAGCACTGCTCTACTTCTGCGGAGTGATTTGCTCGCAGCACCTGAGAAGCCCCGTGGTGAAGAGGAGAGAATTCACTCAGAGTTGGAGTAATAGTCAGCAATTACTAGATAGTTTAAAATCGTTGGTGTTCGCTGTATTGTAAAGAACTGTGACAATAAACAGGGGAGAAAAGGTAATACCATGGTATAGAATTCCAATCCAAAACGATGACCGGATGAATCTATGGCTGCTTGCTCTGGATATAGATCCAAACACATCTGTAGCCATCATCAAGTACCATCGCGTTTGCTCAGAACATTTAATCGAAGACGACTATTTTGAAAAAATGGAATTTGCCACATGGACCATGAAACGTGTGCTTAACAAAGGTGTAAAGTACTTGAGTAATTTTACTTGATTGTTGTACTTAAGTATTAGTTTTGGGGATTTTTACTTTACTTGAGTACAATTAAAAATCAATACTTTTACTTTTACTTAATTACATTTTTTAAGAAAAAAAAGTACTTTTTACTCCTTACAATTTTATTTACAGTCAAAAAGTACTTATTTTTTGGAGATCACTTCATTCTATTTTCCCTTGCTATTACCAAACCAATTGAATTGTGCTAATGCCCAGTTTAATTTAAATGTTTAATTTAAATGTATTTATTCTACCAATGAGATTCATTTTCACATTCCATGAAATTGGTCAGACATGTTAATTGGTCCTTTGGAAGTGACGTCATGCCGTATCAATTACCACAATGCAGCACCTTGACCTGGGCTGCGTTTCCCAAAACCATCGTAAGCCTAAGTTGACCGTAGAGACCATTGGTCGCAATTGTTCTACGATCAACTTAAGCTTATGATGGTTTTGGGAAACGCAGCCCTGGAAATTAGAGTGAGAGGCTTTTCAGCACTGAAAGATAGCTTTTCAGCCCCAAAAGACGCTTGACACTCACAATTTTGAAAATCAGCTTCTGCTTAAAGGGAAAGTTCACCCAAAAATTTTAATGTGATGTTACATCTGCTTATATGTAGGTGTCTTTGTTTCTTCAGTAGAACACAAATGAAGATTTTTAACTCCAACTGTTGCAGTCTATCAGTCGTATAATGCATGTGAATGGTACATGACTACTAGCATCATCTATGAGAGTAAAAAAAACCTGCACAGCCAAATCCATATTAAACTCCGCAGCTCATGACAACACATTGATGTCCTAAGACATGAAACGATCGGTTTGTGCGATCGGTTTAAGACCACAGAGAGTCAGGACCTCGGTTTAACATCTCATCTGAAGGATGGTGCTCTTTGACAGTATAGTGTCCCCTACTGGGGCGTTAGGACCCATACAGACCACAGGGTGAGCACCCCCTGCTGGCCTCACTAACACCTCTACCAGCAGACACCTGGTTTTCCCAGGAGGTCTCCCATCCGGGTACTGACCATGCTCAGCCCTGCTTAGCTTCAGTGGGAAACAAGTCTTGGGCAAAAGGGTGATATGGCTGCTGGCAAATGATCAGACAGAGTGCCGGAAGCGATCTCTCGCACGTATCTCTACGCCAGATTGTGTACATTGACCTCACTTACCGGAAGTGATGGCACGCTGAACGGGTGTCGGACATAGAACGTATTCAAGGTAAACATTTTTTACAAGTACTGTTCGGTTTCTCGCACAAACCGATCGTTTCGTGTCTTAGGACATCAATCTGCAGGGTTTAATATGGATTTGTCTGTGCATGTTTTTTTTTTACTCATAGATTTTTGTTTGGAGTTAAAAATCTTCACCTACATCTTGGATGCCTTGGAGATAAGCAGATAAACATCAAATTTAAATTTTTGGGTGAACTATCCCTTTAAGTTAAATCCGGGGTTTTACAACTTTGAGTAGCATGTTGCATACTGGCATTAGGTAGTAGTCTTATAGTTTGATAATTAAATACCATTAAATTCAAACAGTTCTAAAGCAGGATAAAACATTGTATGTGGTTCATTCACTTCATGTTTTTAGAGATTAAAAGCTTAAAGAATCTCTAGTTTTCATTCTTGCTGCTACTTTTACTTTTTTAATACTCAAGTACAATTTTAATGTGGTACTTTTTTACTTTTACTCAAGTATTATTCTGGCCAGATACTTTTACTTGTAATTGAGGAAAAACTTCATTCAGTACTTGTACTTTCACTTGAGTAACATTTTTGAGTACATTTTACACCTCTGGTGCTTAAAGATACAGCCATCTCATTGGTTGTACAGGCAGGACAAAGCGGATCACCCGTGGCTGCGGTAAGTGTTCTGTTATGTTTTTAGATGACTCGCCTACTGTGACAGTGCCATTAGCTAGATCTAATGTAAATGGTGGTCACTACTGTACTGCAGTTGTTCCCGTGCTCCATGTATCCCCTGTAATGTTAGTATTGTGTTGTCACAGTAACAAATGAGCGGTGCCAGAGGTAATTCGGCGTCTTGTCTATCAGCTTCCAAAGTTTGTGACTCCTCGTCTGTGTATTCTGGCTCAAAACGATATGGTTCTGGATTTTGGTTTGATACCAAGTAAAAATCCTCTGATAATTCCAAGTAACAATGGGGCTTCTCAGGCTAGCTGGAGCCGTTTACCTCCAGTCTTTGTGCTAAGCTAGGCTAACGGTGGGTGCGTCAGACAGAGTTATGGCACGCACGGAGATGAGAATGGTATATATGGACTTATCTAACTCTGGGGGATACGGTGAATAAGATAAAGTCCCAAAAAGTCGACGTGTTCCTTGTGATTTATTGACTAATTAAATACCTGAACTGTGTCATTTGCATTGGTTAAGTCACAATCATTTGTATTTGTATATTTGTTATGTATATTAATTTGTAAATGGAAGATGATATGGATGACTAATGCCATTCATGAATCGGGAATAAAGAGGGCAAAATGAAAAATGTAAGTTATTTTTGTTACACTATTAGATGATTTAAACAAGTCTGTATTATTGTTTTAAATAATGAAAATAATGTTGTAAGTTTAAAGCTATCAATGTTATGTGAGTTTATTGGATGTTGCTGCCGTCATTTGCGTGCCAGCTCGTGGTGAGAGAGATGCGAGAGTCGCTTATACAGTTAATTCCTTCACAATACAGTTAAGTGAAAGAAGAAAGAAGTGACCATGAATACTAATACTATTCATTGAAACTGTTTATTGTGTACATGCGCATTATTCAAGCAGTAAGTGACTAAACTGAGATTTTTAATTGCATATAAGTACAGAGACAAAAACCTTTTTTTTTGTTTGTTTGGTGTCAGACCCCGAACCCGAGACTCCAAATAATACTGAAGAGATAGTATAGGTGTTTGGTGATCTCAGACCATCTAGATATTTTGTTCTCCTTTTCTTTGAGCTAAATCTGATAATAAAAAAAAGGTTACACATGCGCAAACAGTATCTAGTCACTGAAACCTAACTTTTTTTAAACACATCCAGGGTGAATATTGTTAGAAACTGCAGTTGAAGTGGTGTCGTGTGAACAGGAGATTTTTTTTCTTGTTGGCTTTTTTTCCAGGCTACTGATTGGCCAACATGGCTTCACGGTTAGGGTTATATTGCCACCTGTTGGTTTGGCATGCTCTTGACAGTGTGTGTTTTTGCGTTTTCATGTGGATGCGATTTCATGTGGATTTCTTTTTTAAACAGAGGAGGAAAAACTGCTGTAACATAAAAGACAAGGCTACAGCATGGCACAAACTAGCTAAACATCTTCATGTCAGAATTTCTTTCCTGAATTTGAAATTTTTTTTTTGAAAGAGTGTTGAGGGAAGACCTTTCAAGACTCTTATAAGAGTAATACATAAAATAGCTGGCAAATTATTACGTAAATGAACACGCAGACAATTTAATTTGCAGGTCATAGATACTAAACATTCTAAACATCTGATCTGTGTTAGCTATGGTACGTCATTCTAGAACATTATTTCAGAATAGTGTGACTTAATCCAAAGGCAAAAACAATACAAAAGGAAAATCTAGAGCGGGGTCTCCAAACTCGCTCCTAGAGGGCTGCTATCCTGCAGAGTTTAGCTCCAACCTGAACCAGTTTACCACTTTAGCTCTGCAGAGAATTAGGCATATCTGAATTGAAAAGAGTGCTCTTCCTAGCCTGGTCCTACCAGACTCGCATACATTTCATTTGTACAGAGAGTCTGGCCACTCTCCATTGACAAGCGCTTAGTTCCTTGAAGGTGGGTACTCTGTTGAAGTTTAAAACTATTGGATCTGCCCAGAGCCACTCTAGATCTGCTAACGTTTGGTCGTGACGTATGTCATGTGCCGTTCGCCTTTGTTTCTCATGTGGTAGTCCTTAAAAATGTATGTCCACGCCACCTCAGTGATAAAACCTAAAACCCATCTCTTACTGCAGAGACGTTGTGATGTTGCAGAGAGCAGACAATGTTTTGAAACCAGCGGAGACAACAGCACAGACACTGCTCATACTAGGGCCCCATCAAATGCCCTGTTTTTTCCCATTTTTTTAAACTTCCATTTTAATGGTTACATCAAATTGTACTAAAAAGTAAAAATTAGTTTAAATCATTAAACAATTTAGCAATCAAACTATTTATTTATTTACATGTTTAGGGCCATGACATACATTACCCCCCCCCCCCCCCCCCCCTCCAATTCCTTTTGTTTATTCTGGATTCCATTTTAATAGTTTAATTAAATTAATCAATGATGTAGCAGCGATTTTAAGAATCCATTTCAATATATTTTTTTTTATTGAGAAATTATGTGTATTTTTATCAGAAATGTTGTGTGTTTAAATTTTTCTGGCGATCGAATGAAGGCATAAAACATATGAAATTAAACATCATCAAACATCATGCAGGTTGAATTTTGTCTTTTTTTTTTCTCCTTAGACCTGTTGGCACTGAAAGAGGAGAGTCAAGATCTGGATGAAATGAAAGAGAAAGATCAATTTGAGAATCAAGATGACAGAAACTTGACAGAAACTTATTTCACCTGCCCTCAGTGTGGAAAGTGTTTCAATCAAAAACAACACTTTGAAGCCCACATAAGAGTTCACACTGGAGGCAAACCTTTCACTTGCGAACAATGTGGAAAAATTTTCAGGCGAAAAGGAAGCCTTAAAGTCCACATGAGAGCTCACACTGGAGAGAAGCCTTACACCTGCCAATGGTGTGAAAAGAGTTTCAACAGACAAGGAAGTCTTAACGTGCACATGAGGATTCACACTGGAGAGAAGCTGTTCATTTGTGATCTTTGTGGAGAGAGTTTCAGATATAAAGTCCCCTTTAAGCGCCACATGAGCATTCACTTGTGAGTGAACGGTTTTATGTCATCAGTGTGGAATGAGTTGCAGACAGAAAAACCTTATGGTTCATGTGTTAACTCGTACCAGAGAGAATCAAGGTTAAACTCAACTGCACGCACACTGGAAGAAGGAAAAAGAAGATGAGTGTAAACAATCTTTGCCAGTGCTGTAAAAAAGAGTTTAAGGATACACTGGGTACTTACCAACACCATCATCATTTTTGACAGAAATAGTAAAGGTGAATGCATATACGAACAAGTTCTCTGTTTGGGATTAGAACAAATTCAACCCAAGCACTCTTTGGTGACTTGGATGATTATGTTACTGTTGATCATCTGACCATTTTTTTCTCAGTTACTGATGGCATTTTCCGGTGAAACTTCTCATTTTAGTCATACTTCCAAGACGTAGTATCTGTGATTCCTAAGTACAGTATCCTCACTGGTGCAGTGACTGACAGCCATACAAACTCCTCAAAACATGACATTCATCCATGCCAAGGAACCGCACCGATGCACTGTAAGGATCAGTTTTGGTGCCAAGACACCCTGCAATAAGGACAATAAAACTGGGGAGAAGATCTCACAGAAAGACTGTGGGACATCGCCCCGGCTCAAACCTTTTACGCTGATCCGTTGTGTATCATGGATTCTTGTTTAAGTATTATCTTTTTCTGTCTGGCCAAAATAAATGTTAATCTTGATTTATCTTGTATTATTCTGAAATCATTATTCTAGTATGGATCAATGTGGAGTCCTTTATTTCCGCAAATCTTATGTTATGATAGATCATAACGAGGACCCCACTACTGAAGCATGGAGCGCAGAGTCCGGAATAATCAGATTTCTGACTATCACTGTATTAGCAGATTGCAGCAAAACTTGGCATCGTTCGTTTGTGCTCGATTTGTGCTGTAGAAAGAACCATCATAAACCATCTTTTTTTGATAATCTGTTTAATAAAAACTATTTTTGTTGCTGATATATTCAACTCTAATGGCGATTTTTGTTATATGAATGTTAAGGTAATGTACCTGCATGAAGTTGGCCCCCACCCAACACAAAACATCAGCAAAATAGTCTCAGTCGTTTGTGCTGTAAAAAATTAATTTATGCTGCTTCGGTTTTATTGGATATTAAAAGAATATTAATTGGTCATTCTGAGGCCATCCTGCCCCCCACATGTGCCAAATTACCCCAAAATAGTGTAAATCAGCCGTGCTTCATCTTGGTCGTTTTTAACTACCGGTCCTGGGTCCTAAATTCTTACCCCGACATAATAAACACACACACACAGGCACACAAATACTCACACTCACATATTCTATAACCAAAGTTTCACTGTTGCTATGCAAGAACAAGAGATTGTCCACACATTCCGGACTGAGGCTGGTGCGCCTCTCCTCAATTAATCTTCCAGCAACACTGAAGCTCCTCTCTGAAGGGGTACTTGTTGACTAAATTTGTGTAAGGGATTGCCAGCAGTTTCATGGCAACTGGCACCAGCCCACCTGACATTTCCTTCCAGAATTTGATAAGGGACTGACTGGTCATCCTTGTAGGCTTGTTCATATATTTCAACACCAACTTGAGGCTCCATGCCTCAGTATTACCACGGTCCTCCCTCTCCTCCTCCTGCACACAGCTTGAGAAGAAACTGTGCACCTCTGTGCCTGTGGCCACTAGGTGGGGTGGATCTTCTGAGAGAAATCTGAGCGGCTCGTTTTTTCCACAGGTTTGCAGAAATAGGCTTACCAAAACGAAGTTACTGGGCTGAACTTCACTAGCGGTATGAATAGCATGGAAGTGTTGCAACCAACATGCGTTTCTGTTGCTTCACCTGAGTGCGGATGACATTAAACATTTTAAAATAAAATAAATGCGTTTGTGCCCATTACACTATAATATAAAATACTATGTAACTGGCTACGATTTGTGTTGTTTAATACTATAAAATGCATGACATACTCTTGCTCCTTCGATCGGGTTTCTAACAGTGTTGCGTTGACATGCAGTGTTTTTTTTGGGCAGGCTCTTCGGTCTGACTACCGTCTCGCAACACACTTTAGGCTAACAGTGCTGATAAATTTAATTCCAAAGACATATTTCCCTGACTAATTTAAATATATGACTATGATATTTAATTAATTAAGCATTCCGTACAATTGAGGTATATAGACAATTGAGATGTTTAGATCTATGGCATTATATTTAGTTCTATGGCATTACATTAAGATCTATGGCATTATATTAAGATCTATGGCATTATATTTAGACCTATGGCATTATATTTAGTTCTATGGCATTACATTAAGATCTATGGCATTATATTTAGACCTATGGCATTATATTTAGTTATATGGCATTATATTTAGACCTATGGCATTACATTAAGATCTATGGCATTACATTAAGATCTATGGCATTATATTAAGGTCTATGGCATTATATTTAGATCTATGGCATTATATTTAGACCTGTGGCATTATATTTAGTTCTATGGCATTATATTTAGTTCTATGGCATTACATTAAGACCTATGGCATTATATTTAGTTCTATGGCATTATATTTAGTTCTATGGCATTATATTTAGATCTATGGCATTACATTAAGATCTATGGCATTATAGACGGTTTCAACGGCAACAACATAAACAAACGTTACTGCGCATGCACGCTTTTGTGGCCCAAACTTAACTTCCAGTAGACGTCCGCAAAGAATCAATATCAACAGAGGCTGCGTTATCTTTCTTATGCGCTATCATCTTTCATTTTAATTTGGCAACATGTGGGGGAAACGCCCCCCTTAAAGGGTTAGTTCACCCAAAAATGTAAATTCATACATTAATTACTCACCCTCATGTCGACCCCAACCTGTAAGACCGTAGAGAAGAAAAAAAATATCTTAAGTTGTGTTCCGAAGATGAACGAAGGTCTTATAGGGTTGGAACGACATGAAGGAGAGTAATAATGATAGAAATAAAAATTTTGGGTGAACTAACCCTTTGGACCGTGTAATGCTGTTTTTGTACAGTATCTAGTGCTTGTGCGCTCGCTTCAATCATGCAATGCATCGGAATAACATGTTTCTTTGTTTCATTACATAAGATTAATGCTGGGAAAGTTAACTTGTAGATAAAGTACCCTATTTGAGATTGATTGTATATGAATGCATCACAAAAAATCCCGTGCTCTATGGGCACTGCCATTAATAAAGGACAAAGCGAAAGTTGTTTTGCACTCCGTGATAAAGGCACGTTTAAATATTTTGCGGGGAAACATAAATCCGATCATTTATCCAGATGGCGACCACTTGATGTGAACAAATGTAATCTCGCTGTGTCGTGATTGACTTTGCCAAGTGTAAACGCAGCCAGAATAAGTTACCTCTAGAGTCGATTATTTCTGATAACAAGCAAAATAAATAACAAGTAAATTACATTAGAGTACTTCCAGTATGGCGACGAGCTGAGTGAACGCACGTTAATCTGCTCTCCTACCCTGTTGGCTAATTCCTTCTTAAATATTGGTCTTGAATGGGTACAAATCCATATCTATAGATAAGCTTAGGGTAATGCCGGTGTCACAGAAGAAAGTCGGTCAGGGGCGAAATAAAACTCTTCAAGCTAAATTGTCGGACTTTACGAGAGCGAACGCTAGCAAGAAACCCTCGGCGAACCTCAAAGTCATGGACTCCGACGAGGCTACTGCTAGCTCGATCCCTGAGGATAAATCGTCGGACAGAAGCAATGATACGGCGGAGGGAGGGTCCGGCCATATGTCAGCTTCCATTCTGACTGCTATTAACGACATGAAAACTGAGTTTTACACCAGGTTTGATGGCATATTGTCCGCGATTAAAAGTGTCTGGAAAGATATCACTGACTGTGCAGAGCGTGTCACGGAGGCTTTCGACAAGGATTTCGACAACTGAAGATAACGTCACCTTGCTCCAAACAAAAGTTTGTGTTTTAGAAAACAAAAACATGGACATGGAGGAAAAACTTCTGGACCTGGAGACGAGATCAAGGCGCTCCAATTTGAGGCTGGTCAATTTGCCTGAGGGAGCAGTGGGTGACGACGCGTGTGCCTTTTTGGAGAGCTGGCTTCCAGACGCACTGGAATTGCCGCTGGGGCGCACCAAACTAACGGTGGAGAGGGCTCATAGAATTGGACCAGGAACACACAACAACCCCGAACGCTAATAATGAGGTTTTTGAACTTCAGGGATAAAGAATTGGTGACGAAAGCAGCCAAGACAAAAAGAGAGGTGCGTTACAAGAACCATACAGTGAGATTTTACCAGGACGTGGCGGCAGGTGTTCACAAGAAGCAAAAGCAGTTTGACGAGGTGAGACGGCAGCTCTGTTTAATGGGGCTCCGATACGGCATCATCCCTCCTGCCCGACTGCTGGTGACTTAAAGAATAAAGAACCGCCTTACATCTTTAACAACCATGTCGAGGCGGAGGACTTCATCAAACGGATCAGGTCAGAAGAGGGACCGGACTGAACTATTAGAAAATAACTTGGAGTGGAAGGTATCAGAAGATGTGAAAATGAATGGCACATGATTGAGCTGAGTTAGCACAAACTACAAGGTTAAATATTTATCTTTGTTTAGTATGTACAAGGCTTTTTTTTCAGAGTTAATAGTAACTGTTAAGTTGTTTTTCTCCGTTCTCTGTACACTTTAAATCTAAGCTCTTTTGGCATTTCCCTTTTTATTTAATTTTTTTCTCCTCTTTATAAACAATAGTGTAGACCAAATTTTACTAGTCAATGTTACTTTTCATTAATATTCATAATTAGTTCATATTTTGTATCTGTATTGTTATTTTTATTATCATTCATAATCATTTATAATCATTATATGCTTTATTACATGTATGTGAGAGAGCATGGGAGAGTTCGTTTTGGACTATGGGGTTCCATGTGTGCACGGTGAAACAGCATGAATGTGTGTGTGTAAGTTTCAATTCATATGTGTACATTCAGTTAATGGAAACCAGATGTTTTGGGGGTGCATAAAAGCATAAGCTTTTGTTCGGAGGGCAGAGAGAGAGAGAACTGGAGGACAGCAGTGAAGCTGCGTTATAACACCGCTCCAGAACTTTCTTTCTCTCCTATGGATGACTAATAACAACAATTATTTAAAATAAAGAAATCTCTTGACAAAGCAACTGGTGTCTGGTCCCGTGAATTAAACTACGGGGGAAAGAGGCAAATTCCAAGTCTACATTTGGTGTCACAAACAGGATTGCATCTTCAGCCAATTATCTCTGTCCATCAGGTAAGATTTGTTTTACTTTCCAAAAGTACTAAGTCTGCCTGATGATTAGAGATTTTGACTGAAACTGCTAAAAAAGAACAGTGTTATTTAAAATACCAGTTGTGTTGCCAATGGATATGTGTCAGACATAGTAAAATAAAAATTAATTTAATTTGATTTGATTTGGCTTAAGTTGCTCAGATCAGTGGACCTTCAAAAAAAAAATATTTGAATGAAGCTGGGATAAAAGTGGATCTTTGGTAGAAAGAAGACCATTTAGTCAAATTTTCAGGAGAATAAGCCATAAGGCAATTTAGCATGGATAAAGTGGTTTAAAGTGGCGGATCTGGATTCGAGAAGACGAATCCTAAAACGTTTAAAACACGCTGGAGTAGCTAAAATTGCGGGCATTCTGATCTTGACAGTGAAGCTGTTCAATATTTGAGGAGGAGAAATTGATGAATTGAGTTCAACTAAATAAAGAAACAAAAATCTAAGAAAGAAAATTATCTGAGTTAAACAAAACCAAAAAAAAGAAAGAAAAACAACTGAAAATATAAGAGAAACTTTCTTTTAGTTTTTCCCCTGTTTTCTTTTGTTCCTTTAATGATTAGGAGGGAGAGAGAAAAGCAGAGTAGCCCCTCCCTTCAGAATTCACCCTATAGACACACACACACACGCGCACACACATATATACATACTGATACAGTCTTTCGGAGATCCACACACACGCACACACATAGCTTAGAGAAGGGAAAGAGAGAGAGAGGAGCGAAGCCCTGCTGCTTTGAGTGCAAAGACACAGAGAGACCAATAATTTGCAAAATGGCAGAAAGTAACAGCAAAAACATTTCTGCTTGGTATCTGGAAAAGAAGAACAAGAAGCAAACAAAGTTTTTGAAAAAAGGACTTGATATTAATGCATCCATGGATGAGCAGTTAAGCTGGTTCGAAAGTCAAAAAGACTCTATCAAGTTGAAAGTATTTCCAAGCATATAACAAGTTGAGCAAAATCATGTCCATCACTTGTACAGAAAAAGAAAACATCACCAGTGATGATTCATTTGATCCAGATTGGACAGATATAATAGCCGAAGCTGAAAGGAAATATTCACAAACACCAGCAATATCAGCAACAACTGTAACACCACCGCCCTACAAGCCAATTTATCTGACTTTGCCTGAACAATGTACAAGTTACTCTAAACCTCTGATACAGCCTCAAGCTTCAAGCTCAGAGTCCCAGTTGACAAAATGTATATAGCTTCTGCACAAGCAGCTCCAATAATTACCAGATCCAAATCAACCCAGCCAAACAGAGACATGCTGCTATGTACACCCGGTCCTAATTATGGATCGGACTGGGGTGATGAGACAAGAGATGACGACATGATCACAATTGATAAAGTCGGTCTTGAATTTTCTCCACTTGCTGTTAAAAAGGAAGAATCTGAAATGATTACAGAAGAGAGACCATTCACACCAGGAGAACGTCAAGCCATTCTCACAGCTTTGCCTCATTTGAAGAGACAAGATCCAAACACAGAGTTTTGGAGAGAATTAGATTCCTTGATTGAAGCACATCAAATGACACTAAGAGACATACACACCATTGTGAAAGCTAAAATCCCAAAAGACAGATGGGAACGCTTACCAGCGTCGATAACAACAGCCCAATGGATGGACTTGTGGGTAGATGGCCAGGGACGACCCCTAGGTCTTTGGCAAGCATTAGATGGATTCCAAAAAGAAATCCAAGAGATCTTGGGAAGTGGCAAAATCCCTTTCACATCAGTGACATTGATTAAGCAAAAAGACGATGAATCTCCAGATGAATATGCCTTGCGCAAATGGAATGCTTATGAAAGATGGGCCCTCTGTGCTAAGAAATATCCAGAAATAGATGATGTACAGTTTACTGACACACTTGTGGATGGCTTTAGCACAAAATACCAACAAGCTTTATCACTTGGAGTCAATCCAGGAGAAACATTTGATCAAATTATGCAATGGGCTGGTCGTCTAGAGATGGCTATGAGATCAAACAAGGATGAAGGAAACAAGCCAAACTGATGAGGAGTGGCATCAGTTCAATATTCAAAGTTCACAGTTTGCAGCAATTGTCGAAAGCCTGGCCACTTCAGACGAGACTGTTGGGCTAAAGGAGGAGGAGCAGAAGGGAAAGGTCCGTCATTTAGACAGGCCAGTGTTAAAAACAAGGATGAAACCCCTCAAGGGAAGATGTGGACTGAAAAGCAAGTTCTTATTGAGGGAATTATGCGTCCGCAATAGGAATTAGCGGCCCCCTGTATGAGTAAGAAGAGTGATAATCGACTTTTCATTCCTGCACTAATAGGGGGCCACCCATGTGACTGCCTCTTAGACACAGGCTTCGATTTCGATAACTGACCTGAACTTACCTACAACACATGAAACTATGGAAGTTGAAGGAGTTGGAGGAGAAATCACAACATTTCGCAAAAGTATACCAGTTCCTCTGCAAATACATGAAGATGAAGTCTTATGGACATCTTTATGGGTGGGGCCGAATTCACAAGGAAGCCACATTGGCATGGACATTCTACCATTGTTGAACATGATCATTTTCACTGACAGTCGCCAAATTGCTACAACAGCTGGAATAATACCACACGAAGATCGCATATGTAATATAAGTTCTGTTGGTGTGGCAAAACCAATCATCAGAGACTGGGGAAAAGAAGGTGTGTGGGGTCTTCTGTGTAGCTTATATCCAGATGTTTGGGCTAAACACAAATTGGACTGTGGAAAAGCCAACATTGATCCTGTTGTTATTGAAGGACCGATACATGCCCCTCATAAACAATACCCCATCCGACCTGAAGCAAGACAAGCCGTGGAAGAGATAGTGGCAGACTTGGAAGCTGAAGGTATCATCAGACAAACTTCATATACTACCAACAGCTCTGTCTGGCCTGTCAAGAAATCGGATAACTCATGGAGATTAACAATCGACTACACAAGACTCAACAGTGTAACACCAAAACCACACCCAATTGTGGCTAATCCTGCTACCATTTTGAATGATATTCCAGGAAATGCAAGAATTTTTACAGTACTAGATGTGCTGTCAGCGTTCTGGTCTGTACCTATTGACGAGAAATCTCAAGAGAAATTTGCCTTCACTGTGGGCGCAAAACAGTATGTTTGGAATAGACTCCCACAAGGTCTTAATCTTTCTCCAGTTGTATTTCATAGAGCTCTGGACCAGTTCTTAACTGAGCAAAACGCTGAAATTGAGAGCTCAGGAAGTTTTTGCCTTCAATATGTTGATGACTTGTTGATTGCAAGCCCAGATGAAAACAGTCATGTATCAGCTCTTAACATTGTTCTACAAGCTCTTAGGAAAGGAAAGTCAAAAAGTCAACCCCGACAAAGCACAGCTGGCCAAATCCAAGGTTATCTATCTAGGCCAAGAAATATCTGTCAAGGGAAGGAGGATGACAACAGAGCGTGTAGAGGCATTACGGCAACTTCCAAAACTTCTAACAGTTACAGGAATGCGGAAAGTGATGGGACTTTTCAACTATTGTCGTCAGTATATACCTGATTTTGCCAGCATCACTAGCCCGCTCATTGACCTGTACCAAGGAGGAAAGCCTGGAGTGGAACAGATAGACTGGACAACAGAAGCTGAGGAAGCATTTACTTCTATGAAAGAGAAACTGACTTCAGCCCCAGCTTTGGGACTTCCTGATGGTCGGTTGCCATTTCATTTGTGGACCAGGGTGGGAGATGAGACCTACTCAGCAGTACTGTGTCAAAAACCAGGTGATCGGTACAAACCAGTTGGATACTTTTCTACAAAGATTCCTGTCACCATGATAGGTCAACCATGATGTATACAAGCCTTCGATGGTGCCACATGGGCAGTGGATGCTGTGGAAAATTTGATAGGAGTACAAACTATCATACTGCACACACCGCACAGTATAGTGACGCTGTTGAACAACACAAACATCAAGACTATCACTGATTCGAGGAGAGCAAAATGGGAAGCAACTTTGCTGAACAAGGATTTGAGAGTGGAAATCATCAGAGACACCTCCCTTAACCCTGCAACAATGATGCTGGAACCGCATGAGGGAATACCACATGAGTGTGAAAAACAAGTAGAAGAAGAAAGCCTTGGTCCAGTTAATCCAATTCCTCTTGAAAATCCAGACAAAGAGTTATGGGTCGATGGATCCAGTTACTACATTGATGGAAAGCGACATACTGGATGGGCTGTTGTGGAAGCTGATGGAACTGTTGTGAAGAAAGGAGCTATTTCTGGACAGTTTTCAGCACAAGCAGCTGAACTCATAGCACTGACGGAAGCTCTTGAACTATCGGAAGGAGATCGAGTCAACATCTATACAGATAGTCGTTATGCTTTTGGCGTGGTCCATGACTACCTCCCCCTTATGGAAAAGACGTGGACTCATCACCAGTAGTGGGAGCGAAATACAACATGCTTCCATAATTCGTCGCTTGATTGCAGCATGCCACTTACCAAGAGAAGCAGCCATGGTCAAAGTAAAATCCCATCAATCTGACAAGTCCAAGGAAAGCCAAGGAAATTCTGCAGCTGATGCAGCAGCCAGAGAAGCGGCTTTACTCTCTCCTACTTCTGTTACCTTGGTTCAGGAAAACAGGAAAGACAATCCTGAGCTCCATCTTTTGTCATATCAAACAGAGACAGATGAAGAGAAAGAGCAATGGGATGAAAAACACACCACTACTGACATTTCACACATTCCCGAGATTTGCAGTTTTGTAATGGTCAAATTATTGCTAGGAAAGGTTTAGAGCCTAGGTGGGAGGGACCATATGAGATACTCTTAACAACAGATACAAGTGTTTGCCTTAAAGGGAAGGGTGTAGGGACAGATAGATGGTATCACTGGTCACAAGTTAAACCTTGTTTAGTGAATGAACAAAATGATAATGATGGTTTATGGCCTGAAATTGAGCAATGTTCATCAATTACCTTTAAAGGTCCCGTTCTTCGTGTTTTTTTGAAGCTTTGATTGTGTTTACAGTGTGCAATATAACATGTGTTCATGTTTCGCGTGTAAAAAAACAGTATTTTTCACACAATTTACTTATCTGTACGCCGCTGTTTTCACTGTCCTAAAAACGGCTGATGAGTTCCTTGTTCTATGAAGTCCCTCCTTCAGAAATACGTAACGAGTTCTGATTGTGCCAGCGGTTCCCGTGTTGTGATTTGACCGCAGCTTAGCGCACGTGGCACGGTTCCTGTGTTGTGATTCGACAGCAGCTTAGCGCACGTAACTTGCACGGTAAGGTCACGCCTCTTAACGGGGAGATGTATGCGCTCAATGATCTCTACAGCGTCCCTGGGAAAGCCAAACAAAGGTGATTTGACTCCGGGATGAAAATAACAGCGTCTCGACGACATGGCGACAAACACACTGAAACGCAACACGTCCTTTTCTCCATGCAACACTTCCTCTTCTCCACGTGGGACAGCAACAAGACCACGCCCTCTTCTTTGCGTATTCTTGTGGGCGGAGGTTAATCTGTTCTACTGTTCTACTGACGTAATTAAAGAAGGAAGTACCAGGATGTAGTCCAAGCTGGCCGTTCGCTGTAGGCTTTGAAAGTGAACTTCTGTTAAATAAAATATCTCGCTTGGCATTGAACTTTGAGCTTTATAATGTTACAGGTATTATTTATGCTCTAACAGCAACATTACACACTAACTAAAGTTTGAACAGTGGGCTCGCGAAGAACGGGACCTTTAAAGACTGGATAAGGAGTGATTCTTAATTATTTTTCTGCTTCCATTTCAGGGATCATTCCCATTGACATTGATTAGAGATGGTTGCAAGCTATTCTTGAGACGCAACGACTATGTTATCGTAGCAAATGGAGTAGCTAAATTGATGTCTGAGAGGAAATTAGCACAGATTCCAGGGAATTTATCATGGTCGGAATGGATAGTTCTGATTATGGTTGGAGTTTTTGTGTTTCTGTTAGTAATACAACTTATAAAATGTGTTACTAGAAGGAAAAGTACCAAAGCTGTTAGATTGGTTATTTCTAACCATATGGATAGAACCGAGAATAGGAACTACAGAGTGAAATAGGAGATTTTACACTACACTACATACAGAACACAACCTCACAAACAATCAACACCTGCTTACTGATTCACAACCCCGAGGGATAGGAATTCTTTAACATCAACTTTATTTTAGTTTGTTATTTTGGCCAGGAACCAAACAAGTTCAGGCACTGGTGAAGATTCATTAGGTCTTATTTTCTTAGAAGATTGGGGTTCATAGTAAATGCGTACACATAGACATAACCGACACATAGTATGCGGGGCCATAACATGGGTTGGGGTTCTTTGTTTTGTTTTTGTTCCTTTCTATTTCTATTCTTCGATCTTTTGTGTTTATTTCTTTGTCTGCTATTCTTCTTCCTCGCTATCACTTCAATAGGTTGGCCACCTGGGGTGATGGTGTGGAACGGACGGCCGTAGTTCCAGAATGGGGGAGACTGTAGACCAAATTTTACTAGTCAATGTTACTTTTCATTAATATTCATAATTAGTTCATATTTTGTATCTGTATTGTTATTTTTATTATCATTCATTATCATTTATAATCATTGTATGCTTTATTACATGTATGTGAGAGAGCATGGGAGAGTTAGTTTTGGACTATGGGGTTCCATGTGTGTACACGGTGAAACAGCATGAATGTGTGTGTGTAAGTTTCAATACATATGTGTACATTCAGTTAATGGAAACCAGATGTTTTGGGGGTACATAAAAGCATAAGCTTTTGTTCGGAGGGCAGAGAGAGAGCGAACTGGAGGACAGCAGTGAAGCTGCGTTATAACACCGCTCCAGAACTGTCTTTCTCTCCTATGGATGACTAATAACAACAATTATTTAAAATAAAGAAATCTCTTGACAAAGCAACTGGTGTCTGGTCCCGTGAATTAAACTACGGGGGAAAGAGGCAAATTCCAAGTCTACAATAGTTAAGAGGTAAAATGGATCTCTTCTTTAATTTTAAGGTAATTGGGATTATACTACAGTACTTCTTTTTGGTTAGGATTCTCTTAGAACAATAGAGTGCCTTCAGAGAGTTAAAATTTGACTTAGTTCATGGTAAAAGGAGGTTTATGAAAGAAATCTGTAATGTTCAATTATGGTAGCATGGAGCGTAAGATTAATGTTATTAGTTGTTTATCTTTTGCTAGCTCAGTGATACTGTCTTAACCTCAGGTTAACAGTTAACAGTTATCTGGAAGTTTTAAGATTATAAGGGGAGGATTTCAGGCTAAGTGTCCTGAATTTGGGTGTTGGTTTAAGTATAGTGTCCATCAGTAGTATTATTTATTTAATTTTTTGTTTTGTTTCATTTTTTACTTTTTACAAGCACCTTAAAGGTTTGGGGAGCACAACTATACAAACTATGCAAAATGTCTAGAATTACAATTACAATTACATCATGGAACTGCAGGGGGTTACGAAAACTTAAGAAAACCAATCAAGTCATGAATAGGATAAAATTAATGCAGTCTAATATTGTGTTCCTTCAAGAAACACACCTGATGTACAATGAGGATTTGAGAATTAGGAGGAGGTGGAGAGGCAAGGTTTTTTCTGCATCGTTTAACTCTCAGGCCAGAGGTGTCACTATTTTGGTGCATGAGTCAATACCACTCCAGGTGAATAAGGTTATTAAAGACAAATTTGGACGATATCTTATCATTCAAGGAATCTTACTAAAAGAGCAAATTATCTTGGTGAACATCTATGCACCAAATATAGATGATCCCATTTTTTTCTGAACTTTTTTCTTATTTTGTCCAATCTTTCTGGTAAATGTGTAGTGGCAGGCAATTTTAATTGTGCATTAGATCCGGCAAAGGATAGGAGCTCTGGAGCTGTAGAGTCTCATATTCGTAGTAGGGTAACTATATATCACTTCATGAAAGAATTGAACTTAATAGATATCTGGAGGGAAGAAAACCCTGACGTTTTAAAGTTTTTGTGTTATTCCGGTACACACAAGTCCTATTCAAGAATCTATTTATTTTTGATATCTGCAGAATTAAGACACAAAATCAAGATCAGATCATGCTCCCAACTCATTGGTTTATCAAGACTCAAAGCTAGTAAAAGATGCTAAGATTTGGCGTTGCAAACAAAAGTGGCTGACGGACCCTGGCTTTGTCTCTTTTCTGGATGAACAAATCAGGTTCTATTTTGAAACTAATACAACAGAAACTTCAGCAAGTACAAGATGGGAGGCCTTCAAGGCTTATATTAGAGGCCAAATAATAAGCATTACAAGCTCTAAAGCTAGAGTGACTTTTGAAAAGGCAAAACATTTTTAGACAAATATATCGCAAATGGAAAATGAATATTATCAAACAAGGTCAACAGAATCACATCAAAAGCTATTGCTGCTTAGAGCACAATATAACAAATTATCTGCATCAAGAGAGGTGGCCAGTCTGCTGCGACTTAAACAGTCCTTCTACGATCAGGGTGAAAAACCTGGGAAAGTTCTTGCGTGGCGTCTTAAGCAGCTACAGAGCAAAAAGGCTATAACCTCACTGCTGAGCGATCAGGGAGAAACATTTGTAGATTCTACAGAAATTAATGAAACCTTCAAGACATTTTATGAGGGTCTTTATAGTTCCGAAATGATTAATGTCAATTCGGAACTTTAAGTGTTTTTAAATAGTATAAATATACCCAAGACACCAGAAATTCTTAAGACAAATTTGGAGAAAGATACCACAGTAGAGGAAATATCTGTAGCAATTGATAGTATTAAAGCAGGGAAAACGCCCGGACCGGATGGTCTTCCAATTGAAATCTATAAAAAAATTTAAAATAAATTGTTGACCCCAATTTTTGAAATGTTTACAGAGTCCTTCCGAAATGGTACTTTGCCGTCGTCTTTAAGAGGAGCATTAATTACCCTGCTCCCGAAGGCAGGTAAACCAACTAATAAATGCCAAAACTGGAGACCTATTAGCCTGCTAAATGCAGATTTGAAAATACTTTGTAAGATTTTAGCAAAAAGAATCGCAGATATAATAACTACAATAATTGGGAGAGATCAGAACGGGTTTATCCGTGGCAGACAATGATTCCACAATGTCAGAAGGATATTAAATATTCTTTATCATCAGAAGGAGGCCCCAGATACTGCTTTACTGTCACTCGATGCTGATAAAGCTTTTGACAGAGTGGAATGTTCTTATTTGTTTGAGATTCTGGCTCGCTTTGGTTTGGGGGAGACGTTTTGTAATTGGATAAGATTACTTAATAAGGAATCATATGCACAAATTTTAACTAACAGTAATATCTCAAAAATTATATATATTATATATATTCTATATATTATCGTTTAGCTTTATATGCAGATGACATAATTGTTTTTCTCTAAAACACTAACAAATCCATCCCAGCTTTGCTAGATTTGATTAGGAAGTTCGGCAAGATCTCGGATATAAGATTAATACATCTAAAACATCCATTATGTTATTAAACCAAGTAGGCAGGGAAAATCCAACTAATGTAGTAGCACAATTTAAGCTCGTCATTTGCTTCTCTTATTTAGGCATTCAAATTGTCCCATTGCTTAACAATATCATAGAAACTAATTATAGACCAGTTATGCAAGAGATTACAATTTCTTTAGATAGATGGGCTGCTCTACCAATGTCGTTAATGGGGAAAATAAATACTCTCAAAATGAATGTACTTCCTAAACTGTTGTATTTGTTTCAAAATTTGCCTTTGCCACCACCAAGCAATTTATTTTCTCAGCTGAAGACAATTTTCATTAAGTTTCTATGGAACAATAGACGCCCCAGACAGCGCCTCTCATTGTTGTACTTGCCTTATGATAGAGGTGGGCTTAAATGCCCAAACCCACTATGGTACTACTGGGCGGCGCAACTAAGAACAATGATGTTCTACTATTCTGAGGAGAATGTGCCACTGTGGAGAGAAATGGAAGGCGATACATTGAAGCTGCCTTTGCCCATTTATCTGTATGCAGCTAAGTTTAAGAAACTTAAAATTATCACCAAGAATCCTATGGCTAAAAATATGATTAGCTGTGGCAACAGGTTAAGAAATATCTCCAAGTAGCTGACTCGCTCTCAGTATTTAGTCCGATATGGGGAAATGATCTCTTCCCCCAGGAGGAGGTGAGGGTGCGTTTGAAATTTGGGCTGATCAGGGGTTACACAAAATAGGAGATCTTTATAGTCCTGACGATACACATTTGATGTCTTTTGACGAAATTGTTGTCAAGCACAACATAGCGCGCAGCCAGTTTTTTTAGATATTTACAACTGAGAGATTTTATCAGAACACAAAATCAGTCCCTGTCCATATAGCCTATCAAAGCTCGAAGATATTATGGTGAGGGACTGTCAGGGAGGGGGTGTGATATCCAAAGTATATAATGAACTGGTTGGTGAATCTTCAGAAACATCAGTACATAATCTTGAGGTCTGGAGAGAGGACCTACAGGAGAATATCTCCATTGAGGAGTGGGAGAGGGCGTGTGAAACTCACGTTTGAAACTTTTGCAATACAACTGGTTAATGCGTTCGTATATGACCCCAGTTAAACTTAACAAATTTAATAACGACATACCGGATGTTTGCATAATATGTGACAAGGAAAAGGGCACGATCTTCCATTGTCTGTGGCAGTGTTCTCAAATAAAAGAATTTTGGGGAATTAAAATTACTTTTAGAACCTAAATTGTTCCTATTGGGTATCTACCCAGCTGTAACGTAAGACGTAACGTAATAGAATATTTTTAGATATAGGTTTGTTGCTGGCCAAACGAGTTATTGCTACTGCTTGGAAAGAGGTGGATAGACCAAGGATAGGTAGATGGCTTTCAGAACTAATAGCAACCCTGCCCTTAGAAAATATCACGTATGCAATCAGAGGAAAGCAACCAATTTTGATAACATCTGGGGCCCCTTTAGTAATTTTCTTGCTAATAAAGATTTGTCTCGTTTGGTGGAGATATCTGGGGATGATCCATAAGTAGCCTGCAGTTCACTTGGGAATGTTTACTGTCTGATTTGCATTGACTTCTAATTCATGTGTAGTGCTCACTGGTGAGATCTGTGCATGGTAGGTTATGTAATTATTCTCTCCATTATTTAATTTATGTGTGTATGTATGTATGTTTTTTTTTTTTGTAGCATTTGTTTTACTATTTTATTGTATATTTCTGTTTCCTTTATTTTTAGTTATTTACTTGCTTAACTATTTGTGTTATGATGTTATGTTTTGGTCAGTCTGATGGACAGGGTTCTGTGGGTTCTGGGGCAAGAGTTTTTGAGTTTATGTAATGTTATTATGCTTGAAAAATAAAGATATTGTTGGGGGGGGGGGATTACATTAGACATACAGTCTAAATTACATTAGACGCTGCTCTCGTATGACTGGATATTTATGAAACATTTAAGGCTTTTTGGTTAGTCGCGCACACACTGTTTTTGAGCTGGTGTCATATTCTCTCTGCTTGATCGTTAATATTTATATCATGTTATCCAAGAATAGTACGTCAAAAATGTGTTTCTACTGAGTAGTGTGCCATTCTATCCCCTTGCCAGACCGATAAACAAACACAGACCGGAAGTTAACTTCGGGCCAGGCACATAACCGTGGCAAAGCGCGTGTGTCCGATGAAACCGTCTACATTAAGATCTATGGCATTACATTAAGATCTATGACATTATATTAAGGTCTATGGCATTATATTTAGACCTATGGCATTATATTTAGTTCTATGGCATTATATTTAGTTCTATGGCATTATATTTAGTTCTATGGCATTACATTAAGATCTATGGCATTATATCAAGATCTATGGCATTACATTAAGATCTATGGTATTACATTAAGATCTATGGCATTATATTTAGTTCTATGGCATTATATTTAGATCTATGGCATTATATTTAGATCTATGGCATTATATTTAGATCTATGGCATTATATTTAGATCTATGGCATTATATTTAGGTCTATGGCATTACATTAAGATCTATGGCATTATATTTAGATCTATGGCATTACATTTAGATCTATGGCATTATATTCAGATCTATGGCATTATATTCAGATCTATGGCATTATATTTAATTATATGGCATTACATTAAGATCTTTGGCATTACATTAAGATCTATGGCATTATATTTAAATCTATGGCATTACATTAAGATCTATGGCATTATATTTAAATCTATGGCATTACATTAAGATCTATGGCATTATATTTAGATCTATGGCATTACATTAACAGAGTGAGATTTGGTGGGGGCGTGGTTTAGTGAGGTCTGTGACGGGAGAGAGAGAGTCAGGAGACAAGTAAGCTGTAAGTGGGTCAATTGCAAATAATGAACACCTGTGTCTTGTTCCAGTAATGGCCATGGAGAGACCGGATATAAGACAGAACTTCCGGGACAGAGACTGACAGGAGACTCGGGGACACACACACAAAGAGAGGAGAGCTCTGGAGAGCAACTGGACTGTGATTGAGGACTTTTTGTTTTATTTTGTGAAACGCCTGTGAGCGTGTGCTGTGTTAAAAGAGTGTGTGAAAGAGTAATAAAAGCCACCCGAGTCTCCATTAAGCCGACCCTGCCTTCCTTCCTTACTCATATCGAACTTTGTTACACCCATAATGGTAACTTTCATAAAAATATATTTACTTGCGGGTTTAAAATTCCACATATGGCACATATATTTTCCAACAACAAATATTTTAGAAATATGTATATTTTAGTCAGTGCGTTCCTATATTGCGCTCCGTCTGTTTGGTGCGTGTGTGCACGCGGCAGCGCTCATTCACGGAAGCCTGAATTTTAGCGGAGATTCACTTGCAGAAGCTTGTCCTCGCCAGACAGTAAAATGGACATATTTGCATGACTTTCTAACATTTACAGATGGAGAATATAGCTGTGAAATGTAAGCTATGCACAGAGGAAAGCGCCACATCTCAAACGCATTAAACACCGCAAGTAGGCTATTTGTAAATATATCTGTCAGCTCTCAAACCATTTGAAAGGGCAAGCTGCTTTAAACTATACGTGTTAACTATATCTTACCAGTTATTTTGAAGCCCTCAATATAAAACGTGTCATGTTTAGGACAATTGTATCATGCACTTTCCCTGCATCAGCTCATTCTGCTCCGCTATTTTTCAGATGCGCTCATATCAATCTACTCGAGAATGCTCGCGTGGCTTTGCTTGACTATATATTTTCGTTTCGAATAGTTTAGTTTAAAATTAACATGTCAAGCCTTCTATACACATATTTCTCATGTCTATGAGGCAAGTAGGCCCTAGATGCTGAGTTTGGGTTTATTTGAGATGCGCTCCAGTTTATGTGCAAAGTGTGATAGCTCCAGCGCCTCCATGTCATGATTATTGTCTGCCATTGCCTATTTGCTTATTTATTAAATCCAGGCAATTGAAACACTGATTAAAATTTATACAAATTTATACAAAACGAAATTCACTTTAAAAAAATTCAAAATCATTTCCGACTCTATGTCTTTGACTTTGTCTATGCACTTTTCATAATTGCCTAGATGAAATTTAAAATAGCACTATAATATTTAAACATAAATATTAAACAAAATAGCTACATTTAATAGCTACAACGAGTACAGGCAAATTTCATGTCAGAACTGGATTTGAGCGAACGTTGCTTTACTGGTGAGGGCGCAGTTCAGGAGTGGAGCATTCGCTTGGGCCGTGAGATAGAGCTGAGCGTCACACAGCACCGCTTCGCTCATTACAGGCTCGTTCTCGTCAGAACCCAAAACGGAATGTAGTTTTGGTCGCACTACGCCGTATTTATTTGCACATTTATCTTGGACCCTGTCACTGAAAGCATAACTACCGTAGTCGATAACGAGTAGCTGGTAACTGTTAGATCTATAAACTCATCTTTCAGGCATTTGACCGACCAGGTTGACACTTCAGCGTGAGAAATCGGGGGTGTGGCGTGTGAAACCAATCAAACGCATGTGTCTCATGGCCAATGCGTGAGAGTTGGCAGCTCTGCATTAAGATCTATGGCATTATATTTAGATCTATGGCATTAAAGGCATTATATTCAGATCGTGGCATGAAAGGTTGCAGTGATGATCATTGTAGCCAGGTTTATTTATATAGCACATTTCATACACAATGGTAATTCAAGATCACACACATGTTGAGCGCATGAAAGCCGTGATCTTGTCATTGCAACTCAGTTTCTGTACAACAAATAACAAATGCTTTCTTCTCTAACAGTGCAAACGTGATATAGTTAAGAAATTGATTAAAACGTGAGTCACTGTTTGATTGACAGCTCCAGCGCCTGCTGCTCCAATGATTGCCAAGGGAGCTTTCTTTGATCGCTTTCTTTATAGAATTGAATCACCATTAAATAACAGATTATTTTCATCATACTAAGAGAAACAACGCAAGTTGACGTTTAGTGACTGGTTTGATTTACTAACACACAGACAAATTACATCTGACTACATGAATCATCATTTCAGATCAGGCATTAGAATGAACACAGTTACTTACATGTTGCATTACTGTCGAGCCCAGTCACTGCACAATATTTTGTAATCCTCAACGGCATGTTTATTGCTTGGTAGCTCGATCTGGTTTAACACTATAGGCCTATGTTACATGTGCAAATCGGTGGGCGGGGCTAAACAGGCAGTGATGAATCAGGCGATGATCTTCTTCTGCAGAGGCGATGCTTGCCACCCTTTGACATCATAGATCCCCACTTTGAAAAACCTGTTGTTTGCTGGGCCTGGTGTCAATAAAAGCTCTTATTGGACAAACAAGGACGTTTTTGTCATGTCAGATGCAAGGACTCATTTGCAGGAAGGGGATAGATTTATTGTAAAAATAAAAGAATACAAAAACAAAACCCACGGGGGGGAGAACCAAACTAGAAATACACTAAACATCTGGAACTGAACATGTAACACAACAGAGAAAAACGGATGACCAAAGACAACAATCCAACACAGAACTGCATACACGAGGAGACTATAAAGGGTACAAATCAGGAGGGAAACAGGTGGGGCCAATTAAACAATAATAAGATGTTATTTAATAACAGTAGTCATAATAAGCATATTGCCAGTACGTGCCTCCGACTTGCTCTGACCAGCTCATTCAGTTCTTTTTTAGTCGGATGTGCTACTTCGGCTTTCGCGTCTTGCATCATCAAACCGGAAAAGTTCGATTCAGTCCAATTAGTGAACTGGCTCGACCGGTTACTTGCTGAGAACCGGCTCAAAAGAACGATTAGTTCAAGAACCGAACGTCACTATCGTCAACTGCGAATGTGAAACAAAGAATTCAGTGCTTACACTCCAGATGTCAAGCAGTGATTGGCCAGACCTATTATTATGAATGAATTATGTGCCATTATAGTCTTCCTGTATTATTAATTTATAAAAGTATGGTAGTATGGTAAAAAAGTAGTCAAGTAAAAAAAAAAAGTAGTAAAGTCATGGTAGTAAAGTAAAAAAAAAAAAGTATGCCCAATTGCTTATAAAAGTCAAAGCAAACCTTCCGCTGAGGAGCCACTTGCTTTGACACTTAATTCATGTTAATAGCACAAATGGTGTGGGAATTTGGGGCAGAAGAAGAAGAAGAGAAAGTAGTATGGTGGATTACAATAGTGATACTTAGCCTATGACAATCACCACTAATAATAATAATAATAATCATGGCAGATTACAATAGTGAGGTTTTGACCATTGGCAAGCACCATTAATGAAACCGTTTGAGAAAGAGCTCTACTTTCAATAGAAATGCAATGGCTTGAGGTTGAGCAAGTCATGGTGATATTATGCAAACATCTGCCCAAACAACCACACAAAAATTGTAACCGTTTGAAGAAGAAAGAAATTCTTGTTCATGTTACGTAAAAAGGGTACATTCCTGCTGTTTTTGTAAGCCTTAACCATGAGTCTTGGACTATTTCACTGTGCTGTTTTCATAAATGTTTTATATGTAGGAATTTGGATGCAATATTACTTGCAAATAATCACAAACATTTTTGCCTGAATTGTTTTACATCCACTTTTACACAGTACCAGCAGTGGCCTAGCTCAGGACCAGGAACGAGAAGTAGGGTGAATTTCATTAGTGATGTTTTGCCTATAGCAAACACCAATAATAATAACAATAATAAGTATGGCGCATTACAATAGAGATGCATTGCCTCTGGCAAGTTTGATAAAAGTTTTCTTCCATATCCTGCCTAACATCTTTTTTTTTTTATTTGACATATCTTTAGCTTGAGGTTTAGATTAGATTAGATTCAACTTTATTGTCATTACACAAGTACAGGTACAAGGCAACGAAATGCAGTTTAGGTCTAACCAGAAGTGCAATAGCAGCAAGTGCAGGATATACAACGGTTGCATAAGTGCATGATATACAATGGATGAATAAGTGCAGGACATGGATATGTACTGAATATATATATATATATATATATATATATATATATATATATATATAGAGAGAGAGAGAGAGAGAGAGAGAGAGAGAGAGAGGGAGAGAGAGAGAGGGAGAGAGAGAGAGAAATGGTTATTACTATATAAATGATGAATGACCAAGATGGCGGCGCGAGTAAAGCTCAGCATTCAAAGCATGTTGGTACAGCTGCTTGGGCAAGAGACAGGTTGAAAATGTCTGTAAAAACCCCAGCGAGCTGCTCCACACATGCCCTGAGAACACGTCCAGGGATGTTATCTGGTCCAGCAGCCTTGTGTGTGCTGATCCGGCTCAGTGCCTTGCAGACATCTGTGGAGGAGAGTGTGATTGGTGGGTGGTCAGCTGAGGGTTTGAGCTTGGTGGCAGTTTCTCTGTTGTCTCTTTCAAAGCGAGCATAAAAGTAATTTAGCTCGTTTAGGAAGTTGACATCAGTGGCTGCGGAGGTGGAGTGGGTGGGTTTGTAGTCACTGATGGCCTGAATGCCCTGCCACATGCGTCGAGGGTCAGAGTTGGAAAAGTGTCCCTCTATCTTTAGCTTATAGCAGTGCTTGGCCTTTTTGATGCCCTTCTTCAGGTTTGCTCTGGATGTGCTGTAGGCTTGTGCATCTCCTGATCTGAAGGCAGTGTTGCCTGACTTCAACAGGAGTCGCACTTCCTTGTTCATCCAAGGCTTCTGATTTGGGTATGTGGTTTTCTGTTTCTGGGTTGTAACACTGTCAATGGTGGTATTGATATGATTCAATACAGAGGAGGTGTAGGAGTCAATGTCCGTGTGAGCGCCACTGGTGGCCTGAGAAGCAAACATACTCCAGTCTGTGTGTAGAAACCTTTCCTGGAGTGTGGAATCTGCCCCCGCAGGCCACACCTTGATGGTCTTCACTGATGACTTCACACGGTTGATGAGGGGTGCATATTTGGGGGTGAGGAACAAAGAAAGGTGATCTGACTGTCCCAGGTGGGGGAGGGGTGTTGCAACGTAAGCTCCAGCCATGTTTGTGTAAACATGGTCTAAGGTTTTGTTTCCTCTGGTGTGACAGGAAACATGCTGGTGAAACTTGGGTAGCACTGACTTTAAGTTTGAGTGATTAAAGTCACCTGCAACAATAAACGCAGCTTCCGGGTGATCGGTCTGTTGTTTACTGATGGCTGTGTGAAGTTCTTTCATAGCAAGCTTGGCATCAGCATCCGGGGGAATATAGGCTGCAGTGATAATGATGGAAGTGAACTCCCGCGGTAGATAAAACGGTGTACATTTAACCATGAGAAACTCAATGTTAGCTGAACAATGACTCCCAACAATAGCAGAGTTTGTGCACCAAGCTTTGTTAATGTAAATGCACAATCCACCACCTCTGTCTTACCGGAGCCATCTAATGTTCTATCCGCCCGGAGTGTGTGGCGTCCCGCTAGCTTTAGTAAGTTTAGTAAGCTTTAGTAAGTCATGGTGAAATTACCCAAATAACATATGCCCGGAAAACCATACAGAAATTGAGACAGGTTGAAGAGAGAGAGAGAGAGAGAGAGAGAGAGAGAGAGAGAGAGAGAGAGAGAGAGAAATAATTTTCCTTCCTCTTTTTCTGAATTGCACATTCCTGCTGTTTTTGTAAGTCTTAACCCAGAGTCTTGGACTATGTTCCACTGTGCTGGAAATCTTTTTTTTTTTTCATAATTATTGCATATATATTTTTGTAGTAACTGAGACAAATCAGACATAATTATTTGTTATGTGTCAAACACCATAACTGATCATAATGAATAATCATGAGTTATGAATAATTATTAATATTTCCCTATTTTGTGCTAAATGACCTACATTGTGTATTGGGTGTTTAGCAATTTGTAGGCAATATTACTAACATTTCTCGCAAATTACCACATCACAAGCATATGCATGAGAAGAGGAGGCAATGTCTGGGAGTCATGAACCATGTGGATGAAATTCTCAGCAGTAAGAGACCTGTGGATCTTATGCAACTGATGCTGGTAGGTCACATGATAATGACAGCATGGCAAAAGTAGTACATCCAAATTACATTCACACTACACATACTATTCAAAATAAGTACCTACTCGAGAGTATATGATTTCAGACGCAGCCTTACACCGTGTCATAACTACTCAAGCTGCGACTCGTGATAAACGTATCTTTTCCATGTTAATTAGAGTTTTTGTCCTAACCAGCCGCGATGGCGACACGCGATGATTCTATTTTAGAAATGATCTATTTCGGCTGGAACAACAACACAAAACATGGCAATTATAATGTCAGGTAATGTTTATGTACTTTATTTAATGTTAAAAGCGTGTAATGTTACTTTGAATATCATTTAGTGCTCCCAGCTTTGTAACGTAGTCGTACTAAAAGCAACAATGGATAATTCACCTAGCGAAAAAGAATGTTCAAACTGTGAACAAACAAGAATATTCTATAACAAATTTCTGAATGTTTTATTATACAGGTCTGAGTTTGGTCTCTGTTGAAGAAAACATTGAGCAGATTATTTATAATATAATTATTGAAGTTTTCTGTAGTGAAAATATACTTAAAATATATTAGAACACTTTCTGACATCTGACAACATCACACTTTTTTGTTGTTGTTTTATTGTTTGATGCTAAATATAGGCTATAAATTAAAAAAAGGAAAATGCACTTCCAGTCAATGATGTCGTATATGAGTCTATATTAATTTGGGTGGAGAATGTGTGGTGTGACGTGGTTGAGTTCAGACTGAGGGACTTTATAGGCCGGCTTTTATAAAATACAGATTTGTTTTTGTAAAATATTTTTCACATTAAAGGAAATACATAAAGACCAAACACACATAAATAAACACACTCTGTACATTTTATGAATTATTTAATTATACATTCACTGAAGTGCCTCAGGACATAATAAACTTGATGTAAGACAGAAATAAGATTTTTAATAATGTACTAACCAAAGTACTTTTAAAAAGCTTTTAAAGTGGTACTCAAAAATGAATAATTTACTCACCCTCAAGTTGATACAAACCTGTATGAATTTATTCTAATGAACACAAAAGATATTTTAAAGATCCTGGTAAACGAAGAGTTTCTGGTGGACAGTAACAAAGAATATTTACTTAAGTATTACATTTTCTGGAAATGTATGACTTCAACTTCATTACATTTGAAAGACAAATATTGTACTTTTCACTTCACTACATTTCTATCAAGGTCTTTGAAGTCGGAAGTTGTTTCCATGCATTTTTTAGCCTATCAGTAATCAGTCTTGTAGGGTCACATGAAGCTCAATGTTCCCTTTCAAGGGAACTCGCGCTGCGGGAACGCCTCTGCGTGATTGCGTCAGGAAGCACTCATAAAAATCAGTCTAATGGCGTGACGGGACGTCATAGACGGGTGACGTCATTGACCAGGAAGCTATAAAGCACCGCTGAACAGTGTTGCCACAGTTACTTTGAAAAAGTAATCTGATTACTAATTACTCCTTTCAAAAGTAACTTAGTTACTTTACAGATTACTTAATTTTAAAAGTAACTAAGTTAGATTACAAGTTACTTTATTAGTTACATTCAGCAGCTGCTGATAACACCCCCGCCTCAACATAAAAATCACAACCGTTTTTGCCAACACTTACTTTATTGGAAGTGCACAACAGTAACGTCAAAAATATCTCCTGACATTTTAAGTTGAACTTAAAAACTATTTCCTGAAAAAAAGAAAAGACAGTCTTTCTTGACCTGTCCAAACTTACCATTTATAATCTACATTGTTTATAAATGTAACTATTACATTCTTTTTAACATGTTTTATGAACATTGAACCTGTTGTTCACAGCATTAGAGCAGCAAGGAGTGGTTTTACAAAACAAAACAAGTGTATAACACCACATGTAGGCTGATATCATGTCTACTTTTGTTACTAATCACATGCTATGAGTGAAACAGTGGAGTGGGGCGAGTAAACCAGTGGTTGTACCTCATTAAAAGAAGCTTCTCAAACCTCTTGTCAGAAAGTCTATTTCTTCTAGGCATGAGCACCAAACCTCCCAGACTGAAAAGCCGCTCCACAGGAGCACTTGATGGAGTTGGAGTATTATAGTATTTCAAGAAAATTTTCATGTTTGAAAACTGATGCAGAATCGGAAGGTCATAGGCTGACCTCAGGTAGTCCATGACTTCATTTTCTGCAGAGTAGGTCTCCTCTGGCTCTGCCTCAAAAGTGAAAAAGTCCATCTCACCTCGGCTGGCAGATGTGGTAGCCACACTGGCAGAGCTCTGTGCTGCAGGAGCAGTTGTGTGGCAGCACTCTGCTGTCAGAAGCTCTTTTACTCGCTCCCTCCTACTTCATCTCTCAGCCATAGGAGTTTGAATTGTGGACAACTGACAGCTGCAAGAAGGGCATCTTTGTCGTCCAGCACACCGGCAAAACGAGTTTGAATAAGCTGAAAAATATAATTGATATGTCTATGCCTACAAGGCCTACTATTTATTATGTCATTGAATTACTTGCAAACCATGCCTAATATAGGATTAATATTATGCATTTAATTTTGTTTTAGGTTACTTATTGACATTTGTATTTGTATTCGGTCTCAAAAACTCTGGCCAGTTGATAATACCGAGAATATCCAAATCAACTGCAGGCGGTTGATCCTTTTCCTATTTAACTCTGGAACAGTCTTCCTAGCATTGTTCAGGAAGCAGACACACTCTGTCAGTTTAAATCTAGACTAAAAACACATCTCTTTACTGTGGCATACACATAAAACACTTTTTCAATGAAATGATTGTTAGGCTGCATTAACTAGGTCAGCCGGAACCGGGAACACTTCCCATAACACCTGATTTACTCGTGACATCTTCAGAAGAATGGCATCTACGCTAATGTTAGTCTCTCTGTTTTATCCCGAGGTTTACTGCAGTCAGCCGGATCCGGGCCGTGTCCAGATCAGATGGTGGACCTGCGCCCAGACATGACCAACGCATGACCCTGAAGTGTCTGCAGAGACCGTGTCAATTAGACGTGTCAAATATCTTCTTTTGCAATGATAATGAATATTCTGTTCCATCCATGTTCATGAATAATGTGATGCAATAAATTTTAACTAGCTTAAAAGATGGAACATACCTGCTCTATGGCATCTGGAAGGCCTGCAGTCATCCTGGAGAGGGCGTCTTTCACAGCCAGGGTCTTCTGCATCAGAACTTCAAGTGTGGGTAGTAAAGTCCCATAAGGACAGTTGCCTTGTAAAATGTCCAGTGCTGTAGTCAGAGGCTTCATGGCTGTGCAGTACTCATGCAGGAACTGGTACTCTTGGTCTTTGAAGCACTTAACTCCCAGCTTGGTGCTATTCAACTCACTCATGGGGATTTCTGCAATTCTTTGTACAGCATCAACAAAAGAATTCCACCTTGTGGATGTTGGTACAAGGAGCTTTCTTTTGCTGACTTCTTCTAATGTTTCTGATGCAAGGGTAGATCTACTTGATTTGGTCCAAAGAGCTGCACATTTTTCTGTGCTGCTCCTATACACAGCCTTGCTCTCTGCATTGGAAGTTAAATATTTCTCCACAACATTTGTGGAAATGAGGTTGATGGTGTATGAAGCACACCTGTGGTGTGGGGGAAGAGACAGCTTGCCATCACTTTCATCCTCAGCTGAGAGGATTTCTGACAGATCTAAAAAAGTGACAGTCAAAAGTCGACCTCATTCAGCGCGGCCTTCAGATTTCTCTCCATCACTGCATACTCCTTCTCCATGTAAGAAGAAAAGGATGTTCTGTGAGGCAGCTCGGCATTAACAGTAGTAGGGATCTTGTTTATAATGGCACGAAACGAGGGTGAGTCAACGGTGTTTAAGGGCAGCATTTCCTCTACAACAGGGTTCAGGAACCTATGGCTCGCGAGCCTTATATGGCTCTTTTGCGGATTTTTTATGGCTCTCCAATTTTCAAATGTTGCCTGAAAAATACACCCTCGATGATGATAAAAAAATATTTGTAAACTATTAGCATACTTTATTAATGTAGAATTTAACATAATGAATATGTAAAATGATATTAAATATGTTAAAAAATATTTAGGTAAGACACTCACAGCTTAATATGATTGACAGCGGTATTTGGCCTGTATAGCCTACTTTTCAGAGAGTTGAATTTTAATTGGACGACGTGGTTAGGCCTGCATCATGTCTAGATCAAGTTAAACAACTACCTATCTAAATTAAAAATCATCAACGAGAGCAAGATGGCAAAAAGAAAAAAAGACGATACCGTTTTTCAGTATCATTTGCATTCCAGCCCGAATGGACGGATCAATTTGCATTTGTGGAGAAGTCGGGGGCTGCAATGTGTCTCATTTGCAACTAACGTATTGCGTCGCTCAAAAAGACTAATGTTAAGAGACATTTTGAGACGCTCCATGAAGCATTCGCTGCAAAATACCCCGCTGGAGAATGCAGGAATTGCGCTGAGCTTCAGTGGAGAATGGAAACCGGACAGCAGCACCTGCTAGCATGGATTAATAAAGGTGGGAATCTGAATTCTGCAAGCTTCGCCGGCGCTCTGGAGATTGTGAGAAGTGGGAAATCATTTACAGATGGAGAGTACATTAAGGGTTGCATGCTCAGTGTGGCTAAAGAACTGTTTAACGACCTCCCAAACAAGGATAAAATTATCCAAAAAATCGAAGACATGCCTTTGTCTGCAAGAACTGTTTGTGATCGTGCACTTGTGATGGCTAGCAAGATAGAGGAGATGCAGATCAATGACATCAGTTCAGGTAGTTGCTTTTCTCTTTCATTGGATGAGTCTACCAATGTGAGCAACGTAGAACAGCTTAGCATAGTCGGGCGGTATTTGACGGACGATACAGTGCGTGAAGAGAGTCTCGCTGTTTTGCCGATGAAAGATACAACAAGAGACGCTGATGTGTTAAAATCTCTGATGGACTTTGCTGCGAAGAAAAAGCTACCACTGAATAAACTTATATCTGTGTGTACTGCTGGAGCACCCAGTATGTTAGGTAAACATAAAGGATTCGTTGCCCTTCTGTGTGAGCATGAGAACCCCATCTTAAACGTCCATTGCATTGTGCATCAAGAGGCACTGTGTGCTCTGTCGTGTGGAGAGGAACTTTGCGTGATGTGATGTCATTGGTAGTTCGCATTGTAAACTTCATTGTGGCCCGAGCTCTGAATGATCGCCAGTTTAAGGCCTTGTTGGATGAAGTGGGGAGTATTTATCCAGGGCTGCTACTGCACAGCAATGTGCGTTGGTTATCCAGGGGGTCCGCTTTGCTGCCTGTTTAAATGAAGTGAGGACATTTTTGGAAATGAAAGTAAAAGTTCATCCCGAGCTCACTGACATTGAGTGGCTCCTGAAGTTTCACTACCTGGTGGATATTACATGTCATAGGAACCACCTCAATGTGAAAATGCAAGGCATTGGAAACACAATCATATCCCTGCAACAGGCAGTGTTTGCATTTGAAACAAATCTGGAGCTGTTTATCAGAGACATTGAGAGTGGCCGTCTCCTGCACTTCGAAACATTGCGAGCATACAGAGAGGATTGCTTAGCGAGGGACGCCGCTCATAATTTCAATCTCAGGCAGCTCGCAAGCTTCACATCGGATTTACTGATGTCATTCAAATCACATTTTGCGAACTTGCACAGACATGCCGATTTGTTCAAAGTGATAACTCATCCACATGTGTGCACTATGGACGCAGAAAAACTGAGTGTCATCCCTGGTATTTCCATAGGAGATTTTGAGCTGGAAGCTGCTGAACTGAAGGCATCAGATATGTGGCTGTCAAAATTTTTCACTTTGAATTCCGAACTGGAAAGCCTTGCTCGTTAGAGGGCAGAACTGGCAAAGCAGCATAAGTGGGCCATACATGCCAACCCTCCCGATTTTTCCGGGAGACTCCCGAATTTCAAAGCCCCTCCCGAAAATCTCCCGGGCCGACTTTTCTCCCGAATTTCTACGATTTCCACCCGGACAACAATATTGCTACACCATCCGTCACCGGGCGCCGTTTCAGACCGAACAATAATAAAGGTTACACCTCGAAGTCAAGCGCGGCAAATTCAGAACAGAAAAAGAAGCAGAAGAAGAAGGGGAAAAGGAAGAAAAAGGAGACATGGCGGCGAATAAAAAGAGAAAATATGCCTGCAAATTTCTAACTGATTGGAAAAAGGAATTCATGTTCATCCAGGACAGCTCGAAGGGGAAGGGATATGCTGCCTGCAAATTTTGTAGAACAGACTTCTCCATTGAACACGGTGGCCGAACGGATTTAATTACACACATAGGGTCAGAAAGATAGTGACAGAGAATAGAACAAGGATTGACAATACAACGCTTAACTCACTACTTTCCTGCAAATTGAAGGAATTCAATTTGCCACTCCACTCCACCCCCCCCCCCCCCCCCTAATATCTCCCTAATTCTGAGGTCTCAAGGTTGGCAAGTATGAAGTGGGCAGATATGAGAAAACACCAACGCGAAGACAATCTCATCCTGAAAACTTGAAACGAACTCCCAGCCACTTTCAGCATCATGTCAATGTTGCTGTGCTTACAATGTTTGGCTCAACATACACATGTGAGCAGTCCTTCTCACATCTAAACAACATCAAAACCAACCTGCGCTCAAGGTTAACGGATGAAAGCCTGAATGCCTGCATGAAGTTGAATCTTACCAGTTACGACCCCAACTTCAAAGCACTCAGCAAAATGATGCAGCAACAAAAATCTCATTAATGCAAGTATAAGGTACAATACTTCTTGTTAATCGCGTGTTTATGCTGCCCGTTTCTCATTTTTTTGTGCTAGAAATCAGCACTATGTCAGTGAACAAAATATAGTGCTTTGTGTAATCGTTAGTTTGGGTTACTGAAAAAACCCTGCATTATTGCCACCTACTGGTGTTCTATACAACTACCAGAACTTCTAACATTGCAAGTGGTATGTTACTGCTGTTGTTATTGCATTAAAATGCATAAAAATGTGCAAATAATTCTAATAAACGAGTGTACATTTTGCTGTGGCTCTTTTGAAAAATGTTTTTTTTGGCTCTTCTTGGTAAAAAGGTTCCTGACCCCTGCTCCACAACATACTGCTCAACCAACTTCTTCAACTCTCCCCCACTTACTGGTTTTGCACTGAAGTCCAGCTTTTGTTGTTTGGGTGGTGGGGGACCTTCTGCTTTCTGCTTTGCACTACCTGGTTGGACTTGCTCTGTACGTTTGACTGTGCAGTGCTGCGACTCCAAGTGTTTCTTCAAATTTGACGTAGCTAGATAGCACTTTGTCACCACCAGCAATTTTTGACCTTTAATTTTTCACCTGTAATATTGCCATCTTTAGCTGACACAAACTCAAAATAGTGACTGTATTTCCATCTAGAAAATGCGCATCTCTCTCCTCCCTCCATTCTTGTTTACGTTTGTGTCGCTGCGTGTGTATTCTACGTGACTTATCTCCCCGAGACGCAAGAAGAAAGCAAAAATATATATTTTTACTAAGGAAAATGATAAAAATAGTAACGCACAGTGAGTTGGATAAATTACTTTAATCTGATTACTGGTTTGGAAATAGTTACGCACTAGATTACTCGTTACTGGAAAAAGTGGTCACATTAGAGTAACGCTGACGCTTCAGTTTGCGAGTTAGAAGCACGCTCTGAGGTTTCTTCTGCTCGCGCTGAAGCGCAAGTGCAGCAGCATTCCAGTTCCGAGGAACTGGATGTTGTGAGCCTGGATTATTTGTGACCAGTCACGGAAAGTTGGGACACAAGTTGGCAGCACAAGTTTCGTGCAAAATGAGAAAGAAGCATTTTTTTTTTCCAAATTTTTCTTTTTTTCTTTTTTGCAGAATCTGTTAGTTGAGATCACGAAAAAGCCTCTCCGTGTTTGAGATAGCAGTATTGGTATATTTTAAAGCATACACTTTGAGGTTGAAATTGGCTTGTTTTTCGGAGATTCTAGCATGAAGCAGAGGCGTGTTTCTTTTGTTATTGCCCCCGCCCTCAAAGGGAAGCGTGGCTCAGTGTTGCCAAGTCTGCTGTTTTTCATGTCCGTGGGTTGAAGCGACCCCAATTATGTGATATTTAGCCCCGGGAATGCGAATTTTAGTAGGCAACCATGCCAAAAAAACGCATATTTTACCCCCCAAATGCGGAGAAACCCACCTGAAATGCGATTGGGCTTGTTTTGGGCTAGTTTCGAGTAGCAATTGTGTGGATTTTGTTGTGAAAACCTGGCAACCCTGGTGGCTGGCCACGCACAGATCTCTGCTGGCAGTGCCAAAGCAATAACGAGCAGCTGATACGAGGTGCAAACCTCCCAGATGACAGAAAGTCTGAAGCAATAAAGAACCAACATGATCATCTTTCCCTTGTGCAGAAAGAGAGGGCTGTGTACAACGACATGACTGAAAATAAACTTACATACAGGTCCTTGAAAGTGCTTGAATTTATTTTGTGCAAGAAGTTTTCTGGAAGAAATTCCATATTATTATCTCCGGTCCGATAATATGTTATTTTGCCAACACTTCTTGGACTATGCTTGATTTATGTTTGTTACTTGCATTTACGCGTTACGTTAAGTGTTTCCTGCGTGAGGTACTTTGTGTTGTACATTGCCATGATGTTCACGCGCGCACAAAACTATACGGTACCTCAGCGTTTCACAGACACACCATGAAATATTCCAAAAATAGACTGGTTACATGAGCCTAAGCTCTTTTCAATAAAATCCATGCAAAAGTTAAAATATCAGATCATTTTAGAATACAGTATAGGATGAACCGAATATTCTTCAGTTTTATGCAAAACAGAAATATGACAAACAGAATATCAGACCTCTGTCATATGGCCAAAAATAAATGCAAAAAAAAAATGGACCTGGAAAGTCCTTGAAAGGTTCTTGAATTTGAAGTTAACCAAGCTGTGGGAATGCTGTATTAACAACTATCCAAACTGCTTTAGACCTAAAAGAGTCTTTGTAGGCCTATGTTACCCTTGAATGTCAGAGAAAAGAACAGAATCAGAGATATTTTTTTTTTCTTATAGAAAATTGTACTTTACATATTATACTATAAAAACACATAATTATAGTTGATTTTATTTTATCATAGTTGATCATGACAGAATCCTGTTAAAAAGTCCTAATGCTACACAATGAAATCAATTCACCAAGTCACCAAGTTTTATGCAGAAAACCAGCAAATAACAAATAAAATTAGCATCAAGATGTACTTTTTGTTTACATAAACATTAAAATAATAACATAAAAAATGATGGCCAGATTTTAAAGGAGTGTCTTGCAACATGTTATCTACAATGCACAAGTTCAAATAGAGTTTTGACAAAAAAGGTTTTATAAAAAGATAAAACTCACATATTTCAAATCAGGGGTGTCCAAAGTACGGCCCGCGGGCCAAATGCGGCCCGGGGATGAATTTCAAACGGCCTGCAGGTTGTCTATTAAAATATATTATATGTGGCCCGCCACGGATAATTTACAAATCGTGCAGTTTCACGATGTCAACGCAAGGTGGCAGTACTTTAGGCCAGGGAAACAGCGCCAAAAGTGGAACGAAACAGCACTACTTGTGCTCTGCGCAACCTATTGTCAATGTGCGCAACTCGGGAGCTCTGACTCTGAACAAATGTGTTTATTTGCTGAGTGTCTCGATCGTCTTGATCATGCGCCCACTAAACAGCCCGTGAGAAGTGTTCGAGTTCGGCGCAGAGGTCTCCGGTACGAGCTGCGAATCTCTCTGTGATTTGATTTCATTTAAATTCAGTTAAACAGCGCTGACTTAATCAACAACACTAACGTGCAAATCAGGAGAAACACTAAGCCGATTTATTTAAAATACTTTTCAAACAACAATTCACCAACATTTATCATGGATTTACTGTGGTAACACTACCTTTAAGTGTGGTAATTTGTTAGAAATGTAGGTTACTATCTAACTTTATTTAATTTGTAATGTAGACATGTATTAAATTAGTAATGAGGGCCAAATTGCAGACTATTTTTGTCATAAACTTGCAGTTTTGTGCATTTGTATTTATAGACTAAATACCATAAAGCCATTCTAGATATAGAATCTTTTTTACTTTTTGTGTGCACTGCGAAAAATGCTGTCATTTAGTATTTTTGTCTTGTTTCTAGTATAAATATATCTAAAAATTCTTAAATCAAGATGCATTTACTAGATGTTAATCTAGTTAAATGACATTAGATAGTTTTTCTTATTTTCTGGAAAATAAAATGAAAATGAAGTGAATTTTTGGTTAAAACAAGCAAATATATCTGCCAATGGGGTAAGAAAAATAATGTTTCTGTTTGGAATCTTGTTCCTGTCCCAAACAAACAAGATTATTTTTCTAATCCATTGACAGATAATTTAGTTTGTTTCAAGCAAAAACTCAATTCATTTAGACAATTGAATTTATTTATATATATATATATATATATATATATATATATATATATATATATATATATATATATATATATATATATATATATATATATATATATATAATTAAAATAGAAAAGGGACCGGCCCCCGGGTATGTCCACAACATCGAATCGGGCTCCCTTTTAAAAAAGTTTGGACACCCCTGATCTAAATCAATTTTAGTCAAAAAAGATAAATTACTGACATTTACAATGCACATTATCCTTTATTATTAATAGTATGCGGCCCGATTGCAACCATGCAGCTTTACAGGGGGTATGGCTTATCTAAATGAGATGTAAATGAGCCCCATTGTCACTCCCAGCAGGTGAGAACAGGTGAGAACACAATCTTTAGAGGCAAATTTCTCCCTATTAAGGTTTTTTGAGTGCCTACTTTCAAATGGCCACAACTTCTCCAAATAATATAGATTTCCATGTGTTACACATTGCTGGAAAGCTTGGAGACAACATTTTCAGATTCTGTAAATAACTCAAAATGCCCCAGAACCGACTTGTGTCCCTACTTTCTGTGACTGGTCACATTTAGATGAGGCTTCGCCACCTCATTCACACGCTCAAGAGGAGCTTTTGGAGGTTTTAACTCGTGCTGTTGCTAGAATACAGGTAGATTGGCCAGCCGAGAAGCAGGAAGCCCGTCAGTCAAGTAAATTAGACGAGCGCTTCCTGCCATCCAGATATCAACCTCCAAAGCGGGGCTTGCTGTTTTTTGGATTAAGCCGGCATCATTTAGACCAGGGGTGCCCAAACTTTTTCCTATGAAGGGCCAAAAATCAAACTTGATTGAGAGCCGTGGGCCAAAAGTAAATTTTGCATCTTAAATCAAACTGTATTACATTAAAGTTGCTATGGGTTTATTTGTGTCATAATATTTAAAATAAATATAAAAGAACTTTAATCTGATTAAGACAGCGTTTGGAGTGGAGTGCAAAATAATCCGTTCCCTGAGTCCACGGCCTTTGCTGTTATTGAGTGTACACAAATAAAAGTAGAGAGTTTACTGTTTATAATTACGTCTTGCACTTAGCCTATCTGTATGGATAAAAATGACGGAGTATTGTGAGTTGTTTGCGCTGGAATAAGGAAAAAATCTATCGGAAGGCGACGACGACTTCGTCGGACAGAGGGTTAAAGAAAACGTAGCCTATTTAGTTTCATATAGTTAGGCTATGTCTAAATATTATAATCTTTTAATTTCATATGTTGATTATGAAAGTGAGCAGCATGAGTAAGGCACATAATCAGATGCGCATATGTGTGGGGACATGGATTGAGCATTTCATTGAATTGTGTTTTCTAGAAAGTTTTAATTTAAAATTAATTTTGTTTTGTATAAATTGTATTTTAATTTTGATCAATGTTTAATCAACTATTTGGCTGTATATTTAATAAATAAGAAGCAAACCAAGATCGTCGGGAATGGATTGACGTGCTGGCCTGTTTCCTCAGTCTTTTAGCAAGGCTGAAACTATAGTGTCTTTCTGTTTTAATAAATTTCTTGAATATATATATGTCTTAATTACAGTAGGCCTATAGATAGTTATGATATTTGTGGTTGCACCGGGGTCCGTCATTATAAAGTTACGCCACTTTCCTTATTAGGAGAAAATATATGTCGTTTTAACGACATAAGATCTCGTTATTAGACATACTTGAGTGGAAAAAAAATAATATGTAGGCCCTATGTGGGGGCAATGCATAACCGTACCAGGTGACCTGTAAATGCGGAAAAACTGTTTCCATTGCAGTTTTGCGAAAATGTCCTTTTTCGAATTGCCTGAAAAACCACCTCATGCGAGCGTAAAAACCTTTTGTGCAATATATGGGAGTTTTAGCGAAATTGACGCGTTTCCATTGGGCGTATTTTCAATTCGCAATTTCAATTTGCGCAATTTGAAGGGTAATGGAAACGCGGCTACTCTCTTGAACTGTCGGTGAGAAAGCGCCTTGGAGCGTATATTGTTGACAATTTTGACGACGTCACGCATCACATCCACAAGCCCAACAGATTTAGCACCTAGTTGTTCTTGATGTAAAATGCAGTGGTACTTAACAACTTTTCCTCCACGTTCACTGACTCTCTGAGACACAAATGCAGTCCAGCGAGCAGCTCGTTAGCCTTCTGTCTGTTTTCCGCCTCGCCGCTGTACTTTGATAAAGCTGCAGAATGTTTTGCTTCATAATGACGACGGATATTGTACTCCTTTAAAACAGCAACAGACTGTTTGCAAACTAGACATACTGCCTTTGATTTGACTTCTGTGAATAAAAACGCATCTTGCCAAGCTTTTTTTTTAATTTCTCTTGTCTGTGTGCCACTGCCTTGATTTCTCCATTATTGTGTTTAATTTGTTGAAGTTTATTGACGTCATGTGTCGCAAAGCACGCGGTGCTGCACCTTGAATTGCACATTTACAATATTTTTTTATTAATTTACATTTGATTTAAACATTTAATTTCAGTTTACTCTGTTGTAGTTCAACAATAAAACAAACAAAATTGTTATGTCAAATTAGAAATGACAATCTGTGTCGAAGGTATCACCCTCTCTCTCTCTCTCTCTCTCTCTCTCCCTCCCCTCGGACGGTACGGTGGGCCAAATCAAAGGTTACCACGGGCCAACTTTGGCCCGCGGGCCCTAGTTTGGGCATCTCTGATTTAGACCATTCAACCCTACAACAACTGCTTATTCAAACATCATGGGGTTGAAGCAGCATGGGGTTGAAGCAGCATGGTTATGCGGCGATGCCTCAGGTGGAAGAGACGCTTGCAAGCTATCTCTCCCCTGAGTCTGCATCGTCACTGAAAGCACCGCAGCTGCCCACTAAGCCGGTCAGAACAACATCGGCTTTAGTGGGTAGCAGGTCAGGCGGCCGCGTGTTTACATACTATGGCGGTGTTACAAGTATATCAAGCCGACCTGCTGAAAGATATTGACGACGAATGCAAAGAAGTAGGGAGAGAAATGATAGCAGAGATTAGGAGAGTTGCTGACTTGTCTCTTCGGGCCACCAAGGAGACGGCCAAATCCATCGGACGTTCTATGGCAGCCCTGGTGGCCACGGAGAGGCATCTCTGGCTGAACATATCTGACATTAAGGACAGATATAAAAAGTTTTTGTTGGATGCTCCTGTCTCCCCTGTAGCAAATTAGCTCTATATGAAATATTAATAATAAATAATAACTGGTTATAATTTATTATGAATATTTGGATTAGTTAATATAATTAATTTACTGTCGTAAATTAATTTTACAATCAATGAACCTATTTGTCCCATGAACACTCAGGATCAATTGTTTATTAACTCTAAGAAATGTACATTTCCGGGGCATGGGAAATGTCTTTCTTAATTTACGATACTACTAAGAGCAGTAACCAAGATCTAAATGATTAGTGACTCCAGTTATGAGCTTGAGACACGGACAACTTTATGTGTAACATGAACAAGATTTTATTAACTAGTCTAAACACTTAAACTACTCTAACATACACACACATACATGCATACAGTTTACCAAGGGAAAAAGAGCTGAAGCAGAATACAGGAAAGCAAGAAGTTACAGCATTGTCTGAAATTCAGCAGATCAACAGCCTTGAGCAAACCATCAGTTTAGTTCTAAAATGCCCTTCTTTAAAAGGGGTAAGGATACTTAATGTATCAAATAATGAGACTAAGTTTGATACTTGCATGTCTCGCCCATTTGAATTAAACTGTCCTGATGCAATTTGTTGAGGCTCCAGTTGATCCTTGCTGATGTGGTCTTGATGAGAGAGAACCAGTGGTAGTCAGTGTATCTTTGGTGAATGGAAAGACAAGGCCGCAGCCTGGCACAAGCTTTGGTGGGTCCTTAGAGGCTTCTAGTTTAGCATCATCTTCACGTCAGCATTTCAGAAAAAGAAAAAGCCCCCGCTAAAAGCTGATCAGTGACTTTAAAGCATGAAGATGGCACCCCCCCCTGGAGGTGCAAGAGCCAATGAGAAGATTTCCCTTTGGAGGGAAATTTTACGACCCTTTGTGTTCTAGCAGGGCATTTGAATATGTACTTTCATTGGGTGTTTAAGGAAAGAATCTTTAAGATTCTTATAATACTAATGCATCACAAAGTTAGCAACATGTAATGTAAATTAACAAATCGGTGACGAAGATTGGCTTTTTTAGAGACCAAACATGCCACACATATAATGTTGGTTAAGCATAATATGCAAAGTCTGAAACATTAACCCAATTGAGTTTACAAGAATACAAACGCCACATAAAAGGGAAAATCATGATATGGGAAAATTAGATACATGTTTGCACATTTATCAAGTGGTTATATATAGACTATATATATAGGATTAACAGGGTTTTTATTCCTCTAACTCTGCAAGAGTTTAAATGAGAGTCACACCTCTCAGGACATTCCTTCCCGTCGTAAAACCCAGTCTCAGTATGTTTCCTGTAACAAGACACCGCATCCTGCCAGTGTGTAGCTTCATTTGGGGAACCTTTCACAGGCCTTATTTGGGAGAGTGAGTTTGCTGGATTATTCATTATATAAATGAATAATATGTGTGTGTCTGATTGATCCAGACGCTACATATTCCCCCCTTTCGATCGTTGTTGTCCCTCTCAAGGACAACCACGAACGACATTGGAGGTGCAGAAAGATCAGACACACCTCTGTCATACAAGGCTGGAAGGCCATGGTGGCCTCTGGTTGTTTTTGTTTCCTGGAGCGGTGGTCGTTCCATCGGGTGATGTAGACAGTAGCCAAGTCCAGGTCTCTGCAGCAGGTGCCAAGGCAGCAGGTGCCTTGAAATTGTGTCAGGTGGTCGCTGGTGACTGCAGGAAGTGGTTATGGGTATTGTGTAGTGTGAAAAGAGTTTCAGACTGACCTAGTGTTGGTAGCAAAAGGGCAGCAGGTGGTCATTAGGCCTTTGTTCTGCACCCAGGGACCAGGAGTCTGAAGTCTGCAGTGTTACTCTGCTCTGGCTGCAGTGCTGACTTAAGCTTGCCCAAGCTGTGTTGGGCAAGAGTAAGAGGTTCGTTCTTCCCAGTACTCCTCAGGGGAGTTCTGATCACGGAGCTCTTTTGCTAGTGCTAGAAGCTCTTGTAACTCAGAAGCGGGCGTGTACAGCTGTCTTTGTGCAGCCTCTGTTTGGCACCTGTGTGAAAGGTGTGGAGGAGGATGTCGTTGTTGAAGACTGCTGTGGGACGTCCTGTGGTGTTTGCTGGGTGAGAATGTTCTTTTCCATGGCTCCTCCCAGCGGTTGGTCTTGAGTCTAGATCTATGGCCCTGGTGATGGTTTTGCCCTCTGCTGGCTAGCTTTTTGTTAAAGGCTCTTGCATTGTGGAAATGCTGGGTGCCTTCTGGTGCCAGCTTTGGATTCTGGATTTTGCCGTTCAGAATCACTGGGATCTTACAAACCCTTTTTGAGGAGGCCTTGTGTTTGTTAAAGGCCTTCTGTGTCAGGTCACGCAGTTGTTGGATAGGCATTGTGACGGCGCAGGCCATGATGCCTAAATGATGACTTACGATAGGATGGAGGTTTCGGAGGAAAAGGCTCTTGAAGCTGGTGTCCTCCTCCATCCCGGATTCGTTGCGAGCTCCGAAGTAAGCTCGTCTGAGTCTGTGATAGTAAGCATAGGGAGTTTCATGCCGACCCTGTTTGGTATCTAGGGCAGCGATCAGTCCGTTTTCAAACTCTGAGAACTCCTTTATAATGGCTTGTTTCAGCTGCTGGTAGTTAGACTTGATGTTTTCTGGCTGCCGAGCCAGAAAGTGTCGCACCTCTGGGCTGGATGTTATCCAGATCAGATAGAGTCTATCTTGATGGTGCACACTCATCAAAGACTGCAGGTGAAAGTCAATGTCTTGCAGGTAAGCGTGAACGTCGTTGTCTCCTGCAAGCTCTGGTGTAAATGCAGGGATCTGTCTGGCCATTCGGTTGAGGTCTTTGAGTGTCACTACATGTGTCATTTCAGGATTCGTTTGAATCAGTCCTTTTCCTTCTGCGGCTGCAGAAGCTTTAAGGAAATTGTCTGATGACATGTTAAGCAGATGGGTTTGTCTCCCCCCTTGGTAACTCTGTGCTTGGCTGGGGGAGGTTTCTCTGCTGATTGCAAGTGGGGGAGTGAGATGTCTCTCCTGCTGTGGTTCTTTTTGCAGCAGGTAAGAGTGTCTCAGTTCTCGTTGGACCATGTCAAGTTCATCTTTGGTGTTGTCCAGCTGCTGGGTCAGTGCCTCAATTTCAGCTCTGGACACCTTCAGTTGACCTTCACAGGCCATGATTCTGGCATCTTTTTCCAAGATTTCAGAATTTGCTGCTTTTAACTGTGACTTTGTGTGGAAGAGTTCCTTTTCCAGGTCCTCTCTGGCTGTCTTTTCCAACTGCTCTTGTTGTTTAGCAGTTGTCAGTGCTGTTTGAAGACTGTCGATTTCCACCTGTGTCTCTCTTCTGCCAGGGTCCTTGTGTCTGTCCTGAGCCTCCATCTCTAGCTGGTCTATGCGGCTTTTAGCATGTGTCAGCTCCTTTTGGGACTCTGTGATCTGGAGTTTGAGGTTGTTTACCTCCTCTTTCAAACCTGTGAGGTTGTGGGCCAGGAAGATAACCTCAGTCAGATATTTGTGGTCATACCTCTGGTTTGAGTCAACTTTCATTAGTTGTCTTCCCTTGTTATCCAGTTGCATTTGGCTCTTGTGCTGAAGGTCGTCAGCGGCCGTGGGTAAAAAGATGTTCTTCAAAACACCTAGCCAGTCCTTTTGGTCTGCCATCTGGGCAGTTAGACTGAGCATCTGCAACATTCTGGCACACTTGTGGTGAGAGTAAGGGCAAGAGACTAATGCAAGATCAAACAGAATTTGGAGCTAAAGGCAAAGTGAGACAGCTAGGTGTATAATGTACAGCTAGGTTTTGCCAGGTGTGGTTAGCAAGTGAAATGTGTACCTGATTATTACTATCTTAGCTGCAAATAGCAGGATGCTCAGATTTGTGTGGATCTGAGTGGCTTTGCTAGAAGAGCGTAAGCCTAGATTTAATAAATGACTTAAGATGGTTCTTATGGTCAAATTATTTCTCAGAACTTACTGATAGCATACAACAGGCTTGATCTCTGAACAAATGAAGAAGAGAAAGAAAGAGGAAGAGGAGAGCTTTCCGATTAGATTGTGTTTATTAGTGGTACTCAAAATTATGCCCTAGCAATCGTCTAGATTACTTGTGTAGCTGGCTCATAAAATTAAAACAACTGTTGAAAATAAACAAATCTAGAAGGAAAGTTGTCTAGTTACTTTTGCGGTTTCATGGGGAAATGAAACCACAATAGAACAAGAGGGTTTTAATGAAAAATTAATAGCTGACTTCTATTATGATTAAATTTAATAAAAAGATTTAAAGTGATTAAAAACAGCTGACTGATCTGGTATTGGGAATAATCAATTGCACTTATGATCAACCATTAGATTTGCTTTGGACATCATTCTATAGTTGGTCACAGCTGCTGCGTGTTCAAGACCATACCATGCGTTTGTCCCTCCATAAAGTTTGAGTCAAAGTGCCATTGAAAGTTCCCAATAACTATAAAAATTCTTCTCTAGCTAAACAGTTTACATGTAATTAAGTTTAGATTTAATTAACAAAGTAACTGCACATTTAGCTGAACAGCGTTCAGTAAGGAATGCACCTGAAAAGTGCAGGTGAAATTAGATGAGAAGAATTAAAGTTAAGATAAGAGAAAGTGAGAATTCAGAAACCAGAAATGGGTTTAAAGGAAAATGGTGTTGAGCACTTCACACTGCATACACACAAGCTGTAGTTAAAGGCTTCATGTAAATGAATCTAACAACTAACTGTTGAAGTTATTAGTTGGCTTAGCCTAAGCTGAAGGGCTGCTAGGTTGGGTTAGCTTAGCCACTTCGGCTGTTTGTTTACAAAATGGCGTCGGAAGGTAACACATGTGCTATCTAGAGTTAGCACTTCCTGTGACAAGTCGTTGTCATGGGAACCAATGCACTTTAGAGTTTCAGTGAGTGAGACACAGTTTTGATCACCAGGTAGCTATGCTTTTTAAATGCACGGATAAAGTTTAGATGAATGACATCAATCTAACTATAATTTGTAAGGCTTCTACACTGTAAAAAAAGGGGAGCATCGCCCATATTTACATTTATATAACACTGTACTGAGATTCCTTCGTCAGAAACAGGTTAAGCAATACTGCATTTGGAATTCTTTAACCAAAGCAGAATAATCAATTCTGGTACAGTTTATATGCCGCTGAGCTGAGATTCCTTCGTCAAAACAGACTTGCGCTTTAATACTGAAATTAGGGTTTCTTCGCTAAAATCATATTAACCTTACACTGATACCATTTGAAAATATGCTTAAATGTGTTAAGACTTTTTCAATTACAGTAGAGATGTCAATTCAAATCATCATTTATCTGCATTCAAATAAGCCAGCAACTAGCGACCTTACTGCGGTATCGCATGTTGTGTCCTATTCTGACTAGAATTATCAAATAAATGCACACTTTTAGGTTGAAAGTGGTTTAAGCTCATAACCTTTGTTTAATCATGCCCGCATTCTCCACCATTTATGTAGCAAATTAGCTCTATATGAAATATTAATAATAAATAATAACTGGTTATAATTTATTATGAATATTTGGATTAGTTAATATAATTAATTTACTGTCGTAAATTAATTTTACAATCAATGAACCTATTTGTCCCATGAACACTCAGGATCAATTGTTTATTAACTCTAAGAAATGTACATTTCCGGGGCATGGGAAATGTCTTTCTTAATTTACGATACTACTAAGAGCAGTAACCAAGATCTAAATGATTAGTGACTCCAGTTATGAGCTTGAGACACGGACAACTTTATGTGTAACATGAACAAGATTTTATTAACTAGTCTAAACACTTAAACTACTCTAACATACACACACATACATGCATACAGTTTACCAAGGGAAAAAGAGCTGAAGCAGTATACAGGAAAGCAAGAAGTTACAGCATTGTCTGAAATTCAGCAGATCAACAGCCTTGAGCAAACCATCAGTTTAGTTCTAAAATGCCCTTCTTTAAAAGGGGTAAGGATACTTAATGTATCAAATAATGAGACTAAGTTTGATACTTGCATGTCTCGCCCATTTGAATTAAACTGTCCTGATGCAATTTGTTGAGGCTCCAGTTGATCCTTGCTGATGTGGTCTTGATGAGAGAGAACCAGTGGTAGTCAGTGTATCTTTGGTGAATGGAAAGACAAGGCCGCAGCCTGGCACAAGCTTTGGTGGGTCCTTAGAGGCTTCTAGTTTAGCATCATCTTCACGTCAGCATTTCAGAAAAAGAAAAAGCCCCCGCTAAAAGCTGATCAGTGACTTTAAAGCATGAAGATGGCACCCCCCCTGGAGGTGCAAGAGCCAATGAGAAGATTTCCCTTTGGAGGGAAATTTTACGACCCTTTGTGTTCTAGCAGGGCATTTGAATATGTACTTTCATTGGGTGTTTAAGGAAAGAATCTTTAAGATTCTTATAATACTAATGCATCACAAAGTTAGCAACATGTAATGTAAATTAACAAATCGGTGACGAAGATTGGCTTTTTTAGAGACCAAACATGCCACACATATAATGTTGGTTAAGCATAATATGCAAAGTCTGAAACATTAACCCAATTGAGTTTACAAGAATACAAACGCCACATAAAAGGGAAAATCATGATATGGGAAAATTAGATACATGTTTGCACATTTATCAAGTGGTTATATATAGACTATATATATAGGATTAACAGGGTTTTTATTCCTCTAACTCTGCAAGAGTTTAAATGAGAGTCACACCTCTCAGGACATTCCTTCCCGTCGTAAAACCCAGTCTCAGTATGTTTCCTGTAACAAGACACCGCATCCTGCCAGTGTGTAGCTTCATTTGGGGAACCTTTCACAGGCCTTATTTGGGAGAGTGAGTTTGCTGGATTATTCATTATATAAATGAATAATATGTGTGTGTCTGATTGATCCAGACGCTACACCCCTGCCGGCCTCTTCGGCGACTTGAAACGAGAGGTTTCAAGAAGCCAAAAAACAGGCAGCTGCGTTTCAAAAGTTTCTCCCTAGAAAGTATCATGTCTCTGGGGCTGCTGGAAGGGAGCAGCCCCAGCCGAGTGTGTACTCCTCGGGACCGGGACAGCGCTCTCAGCCGAAGTCTTCCCGAGGTAGAGCAGATCTGAGGACTATGATTATCTCTAGGAAGGCTTCGGCGAAGAAGTCCTGACGCCAAGGGTGTCAGGCTTCTAATGGCAGTCCCCTCCGAGGGGGGCCGTTCTGCCAACCCTGCCACCTCTGGTGCTTCAGGGCGCAGCGGTCCTCAGTGAGCGCAAATCTCCGATCTCCACCACCGACCGGAAACGTATCGGCGCGGGGATGCTCACACCCTCCGATGAGGGTCCTAAGTGGGTCAGTTTGGTTGCTTCCTGCCAGTGCGCCGCTTCAGGACTCGAGAGGCTGGTTCCCTTAGTAGATTTTCTGGCAGTGTGGAAACTTCTGCCAAATATCTCTGATTGGGTCCTGCAGACAATAGAAAAAGGGTACAGGATACGGGGTAGTATCCACGGTGGTAAACTCCGAACAGGCTCTGGTAATGGCGGAAGAAGTACAGACGCTTCTGCGAAAAGAGGCTATAGAACAGGTTCCTCCCCACAGCAGAGAGTCAGGGTTTTACAGCTGGTACTTTATAGTTCCAAATAAGGATGTAGAGCTGCGTCCTATTCTAGATCTGCGTCAGCTATATCGGGCAGTCAAAAGGTTGAAGTTCAAAATGCTCACTCTGAAACAGATCGTGTGTCAGATCAGGTCCTAGGACTGGTGTGTCACAATAGACCTAAAAGATGCATATTTTCATGTTTCCATCCTTCCTCAACACAGGAAGTTCCTCAGGTTTGCTTTCGGGGGCAAAGCATACCAGTATCAGGATCTTCCATTCGGCCTAGCGTTATCACCCCGCACCTTCACAAAGTGCGTGGATGCAGCTCTTGCTCATTTGAGACTACAGGGCATCCGCGTGCTGAACTACATAGACGACTGGCTGACTCTAGCACAGTCGGAACATCTGGCGGCTCAGCATCGAGATGCTGTCCTCACTCATATGAAGGTGTTGGGGCTGAGGTTAAATGTAAAGAAAAGCATGCTATCTCCACAGCAGCATACCACTTTTCTTGGCGTAGTATGGCACACAAGGACCATGAGGGCGCGCCTGGCGCCTGGATGAAATCGATTCTAGACGCCGTGAGCAGGATAAAGCTAGGCCAGACACTCACTGTAAAGCAGTTCCAGAGACTACTGGGTTTGATAGCAGCAGCGTCCAATGTGATACCTTTTGGCCTGATGTACATGAGACCCTTACAGTAGTGGCTCAAGACCAAGGGATTCTCCCCGAGGGGAAATCCATTTCGCATGATCAAGGTCACGCAGCGATGCCTACATGCCTTAGTTATGTGGAAAGATCCTTGGTTCTTGTCCCAGGGTCCGATGCTGGGAGCTCCTTGTCGTCGCTTAACGCTAACGTCTGATGAATCTCTCACTGGCTGGAGGGCGATCATGAGTGGTCGCTCGGTTCAAGGTCTGTGGAGTGGCCGTGTTCCTGGCACTGAGGCACTTTCTCCCAGACCTGAGGGGCCATCATGTGTTGGTCCACACGGTCAATACATCATAAATCGCCAGGGGGGTCTATGCTTGCGCCGACTGTGGAAGCTGGCGCATCGAGTTCTGGTTTGGGCCCAGGGGAAATTACGAGCAGTATATATTCCTGGGTATCTGAACAAGAATGTGGCAGGTCCTATAATGCTGCAGGCCTTCTCTCCACCTCCCTTTCAGAATTCAGACCAGGAGTAATTGATTCTGCTCTGCCCAGTGAAGGCACTAGATGCTTACGTCCACAGAGCTGCCCTGTGGCGCAAATCTGATCAGCTATTTGTCTGTTTCAGGTCCCCTAAGCAGACGCTAAGTAAGTGGATATTCGAGGCTATTTCACTCGCATATGAGTCGGCCGGCCAACCCTCACCGTTAAAGGTCCGAGCCCACTCAACTAGGAGTATGGCTGCTTCCATGGCTCTTTTGTCAGGAGTCTCCCTTCCAGAGGTGTGTGATGCGGCAGGGTGGTCCTCTCTGCATACCTTTGTAAGGTTTTATAACCTGGACGTGGCCTCTACTCCAGGTTCTCGGGTGCTTGTAGTTTAATATGTGTGTTACGACTTTACATATACAGGCATTTGAAAGTTATGGCGGCGTGGGTATTGAGTTCCCGCAGCGCTTTGACGCAGCGTGAGTTCCCTTGAAAGGGAACGTCTCAGGCTACGTATGTAACCATGGTTCCCTGAGAACGAGACGCTGCGTCGCTTTGCCATACTCCCGGCACACCTGTGACCAACTTGTTCGACTTTTTCAGAAGCTGACACTGTTTGGTTCAGGGGTGCTTTATAGCTTCCTGGTCAATGACGTCACCCGCCTATGAAGTCCCGTCACGCCATTGGACTGATTTTATGAGTGCATCATGACGCAATCACGCAGATGCTTTGACGCAGCGTCTCGTTCCCACTCAGGGAACCATTGTTACATACGTAACCTGAGACGATTTCCAAGCATTTTTTTCATCAGTTGCTGGCAAAATAGAAGGTGGTGCAGCTCATGACCAGCATAAATCATGCTTTAAATCAAACCTAAACAGCATATGCTGTTTTTTCAACAGGGAGATGACGAATAATGATTGGCTAGATAGATAAGTAATGAATGACGTGACATTTGAGTCTTCCAGGTCGAACTTACACTAGAGCTCCCATTTCTAAGTAGCCTGGCTCTGCCCTCCTACATACTTCCGCTCAATTTTCATTTTCCTTCAGTACTCCGTCTGGGATTGTGGTATATTCTCTGGTTTTCTCAGATCAAATTTTAACCGGTCCAATCAGCGAACAGAGGGAGTGGCTGAGAACGATGACGTTGATGTCGTGCGCTAGTATGTGTTGTAGTTCAGTAATGACGGCGGAGAAAGATACGAGCGAAGCCATTCATTCCGTTGTGGCACCGCTGCCGAATATCCAGAAGTTAAAGCCAGAGCAAGAACAATCTTTGCTGAGTTCTGTTGGTGGCCATGATGTTGTGGCCCTCCTCCCTATGCGGTTCGGGAAAAGTTTAATTTTCCAGAGACAACCACCCTCGTAAAAATCCCCGGCCGAATTACCGACTGTTTTTGACAAACAACAAGGTCGTGTGGTCATTTAATTGCTGTCTGAATCCACATCTCTGATTTTTCAAGAATATATCACTTCAAAATTCAGTTTATATCTTTTTTGACCACTGCAGAGCACCGTACGGTTGCGCTTCTCTGTAATTTGGATACATTTTAATCTAGAGTATTTACAAGAGCAATATATTTCATCGCCGCTCAAAAAATAAAAAGAAGAAAAGCATGTAAACATTTGAAATGGGCCGTTATTTACATTTATTCTATATTCATATATACAGCATTTATTCTTATCATACCAAGCATATGACATTTTATTTACAGCATACAATCATTATTTCGTTATTGACCACGTGAGCAGCGTGTTCCCGATCATAAAACTCACTCCTATCGCACAGCACATATTTACACATTCATTAAACTGCCACTCTGGATGATCACTAAGTCCGCTGCTCCTAAGCAAAGACTGGAAAATTACTTTGCCGTGAGTATATCAGGTCCTTGAGGGCTGGTGAAAGGCCTTTCTATAACTTAAACTCTTATGTGAACCTCAAGGTTGGCTTTGTTTCAAGGCTTCTCTCCAGTAAGAGTTATTACATGAACCTTAAAGTTTTTCTGTCTTAAACTCATTCCCCAACGATGATCGCATATAACACGGTTCTCTCATAAGTGAATCTTTATGTAGTGCTTTAAGGTTCTACTAGTGTGAGTTATCATGTGCAGTTTAAGGCTTCCTTTTCGGCTGAAACTTTTTCCACATTGTTGGCATGTGAAAGGCTTCTCTCCAGAATTCTAATGTGGTCTTCAAGGACTCCTTTTTGAGTGAAACTCTTTCCACACTGAGGGCATGTGTAAGACTTCTTTCTAGTGTGACCTCTCATGTGGTAGTTTAGGCCTCCTTTGGGGGAGAAAACCCCCAATGCGGAACGCCCAACAACAAAGAGAGAGCAGAAGCAACTGGTCAGTGAAGATGGCGAGAGTATGGTTTTGCTCAAAGGGATAGTTCACCCAAAAATGAAACTGGGCATGTTTCTGACGTGCTTGCTGGACTTCCTGTTCCAGCTTTGCTCTCTGTAAGGTGAGCGTTTTCTCCATATCCGCCATTTCACGCTGATGACGCAAACACGTGTCTGTCCTCCGAGCCTCCAGGAAGCCGTATATGCGATCTTTGGCTACTTCACGGTCAATGCGGTGCTCGGTCACCTTCTCTACAAGGTTTCTCTGCATTCTGGCCTTGTCAGATGATTGATGGGCTCTTTCAATTACTTTAAAGGGGGTGAGGCTGAAGTTGTCATGGCAACAACCAGTGTTCTTAAGGTCACATGGCACATGGTTGCTGTCCTCTTTCTTGGACTGTCCATGGACGGCCTGCGAAGCCTTGCGTTGGACAGCACGGATGCTGTATTCAACTAAAGTCTTCCTCTGAGTGGATGGGTGTGGACACAGTCCTGCATAAAACATAACATTTATTTCATGTTAATATGGTTCTCGTCAATGAACTTATGTTCATACTCAAGTGATATGTGTTTGAATTCAATTGTAGCAAACCGGTTTGAGATTGCTCAGCTCACCTCTGCCAAAGATAGGAGGAAGCTGGACAGACTGCGGTCGGCTGGAGATCGTGGCCTTTTCTCTGATAGTAATGGTGTTCAGGCGAGCCAGCTCCTGTTGACGATCGATAAGTAAGGGTTAATCCACGGCTAGCTGTGCATTAAACTATTTTAGTTTATACCGCTTATACCATGGTCATTTACCAGAATTGACAACTTAAAGCTGTTATTGATGTTTGCGACGCAATATTTGACCGGAAGGGTAAAATTGATGGTTGTTTTCATCAGTTATGGCTTGTTATATCTAGCATTCTGTCTGCTTTGAATCAGACACACAGAAAATCCTATGATTAACATATGAACGCAGGCTAAATATTAATAATGATCGATGATGAAACACATTGATGGGCTTCTTACCCTCCTTTGAGGCGATGGTTGCGATTCATTTTTTTATTTTAATGCATTAAAAATATTTAACGGAAGGACTTCCGGGTGACACCATGCTGACAGCAGCTTGAGGGAATCGCTCCGTCCAAAAGTTTAATCATTTCCTAATAAAACCAGTATAATACTCTGCGACCATTATCAAACTCGACATTTCGACAACTAGAGGTAGAGGACAATCTAAACAGGACTCAGTTAAGGAAAAACCTGAGCTTTCCTGTAGCTCAAACCGTAGAGCATGGCGCTAGCAACGCCAAGGTCATGGGTTTGATTCCCAGGGAAAGCAAGAACTGACAAAAATGTAAAATGTGTACCTTGAATGCAATGTAAGTCGCTTTGGATAAAAGCGTCTGCCAAATCCATAAATGGAAATGGAAAAAGGCGAAAACTTGAAGCAGCTAACTCTGATGCAAGTACAGAGTGTGCAATCGGATGCTAACATGCGGGACTCTGAGTCAAAAATTCTGGCAGAGCTTGAGAAGCTGAGGAAAGACAACCAAGATGGACACACTCAGACTCAGCTATCTTTAATACGGCTGGAAACGTCGTTCGGAGAACTGAAAGGAGAGCTTCTTGAACTACAAAAGAGAACCGCGGAGGACCATATCAGTGCTAATGAAGACATGGCCAGGCGCCATGAGCGGGCCCTTCTCTAATTACTGCATCGAGAGATAGATTTGAATGCACGATGTGAAGAGATGCAAAATCGTTTAAGGCGAAACAATCTGAGAATTTATAAAATGGCCGAAGGGTGCAAGGGAAGAGATGTTAAGCGGTTTGTACATGATTTGCTTAATTCTGTTCTTCAACTTCCCCCTGATCTTAAATGTGCCCTAGAATGATTTGAAACAACATTTTAAATTGTTCTCTGGTATCTACATAGAGGGTATGTGGCTTATTTAAGGTCAATAATTGTCCAGCTACGGTTTTACAGGTCCATTTACAACTCTAGAAATCTTCCCCAGGATGAAATGGTCTGTTTTTGCCTTATTTGGAAGGGTCATGAATATTAATGCAGAGTTCTGCTCTGATTGGCTGTTTCACTGCGCGGCTCAATGATAGCAGACACAACTTTACTGACCGTCTTGACGATGGAGAGATTAGGCATTCAACCTTATATATATCAATCAGTATATAATCATACTTCAGTTGTCAAAAATATAAATAAATAAATATCAAATTACTATCGTTTCAACTTAAATAGGCCTTTATCACAGAGGAATTGAATACCGGAAGTGCGCGTCGAAGCAGTGTGCTGATTCTTCCGGTTATGCATGTTTTCAATGTGCTGTGAACACCTAGCTAAACAAACGACAATTAAAATAAGCATCTGCAGGATGATTTAAAAATCCGGACATTTTCCGAGACAGGAGAAGAGTTAAACTGATCATTACTGTGTACAGGATTTTTCAAACTCTGTTGAGCTTGTAGTTTTTTAATCCGACATAAGCCGAGGGTCGTAAACATACGTGATTATTTCACCACACGGTGTCAGTGCACGTCTAAATAGTGTCCGCGATTAAGTGTGTGTGAGACCTGACGAATAAGATCTGAATGAACATATTGATTTGTATTAATATTTTTGTCATTTTTCTGTCACTTTTCAGTGACAATCATTTCACTGTAGCCTACAGTATATGTAATTCACACATTTATGCCAAAATTCAGTCACGCTGTTAACGTATTACTGTTTAAGATTAATTAAATGCTTAACATTGTTTACTTTCTTTAAGGCAGTTACCGCGCATTCATTCATCTATTTATTACATGAAAATGAACCATGGTTTTTATTACAAATAAAATAAAACATGGTTATTGTAGTTTATCATGGTATTTGTAGTAAAACTAATACAAATGGTAGTCAATCCACGAAAAAAAAAACATGGTTACTACATTCTTACTATAATAAAACCATGGTTAACTTTCGTAAGGGTGTTTATCAGTCAAATTAATTTAAAAATGTAACAACAGGTATGAAATATGATTAGTAAGAGACACACTGTTAATGAGAAGACTCAATCACTGGACTGCGGCAGGTTAGAAATGTATTTATTATTCAGAATGCACATTTGGATGGGAACATTTCACCAGGCTGACGATATGAGACGTAAGTTAAACATCCGCAGTTTGGAAATGCATACAACACACACACACACAACTTCATCCCACCATATCAGTCTCACCCATGCTCTCCTCTATTCTTTTAGTGTCAGGAAATGTTCAAATCTGAGGTAAGGATGTCATTATTTAGTATTAGAGCATGGGATCGCTGCAGTTACACCCGCGTTTTGATTGAGTTGCGATAGGACCGGAGGTAGAGGTGCACTGCTTCACTTACCGGAAATAGGAAGTGTGATAAAGGCCTATGGTGGAGGTGTTGACGTTAGCTAGAAGGATCGAGTGAGCTATGTGTAAGCAACTAAACTAACATAGTATGTTACGTATCTATGGTTGCATTTACTAATTTATGACAACACTGGCATGAAATAATATTAACCTGTCATTAGACATACTATTTAGTTATGTAAGCCACTGGATTATCCTATTTTTACCGTATAGTATCTTGCGTTGGATATAGACAACAACAGGAATATTATCGTTAATGTTGTCTCTCTAAGAAACTTTCGATTTAATCAGAAATGGTTTAGACAGTCAAGAAGTGGATAAAATCACTTACTGCTTGCAGGAATATGGTTGGAATTGGCCCTTTCTTCAGTATCAGACGCTGAGCGAAGCCTGCTTGATATTGTCCCAGGTTTGAAAAACTGTCCGTGGTGAAATGGGCGGAGCAAACTAACAACTTTGAATTAAATTGTTGCGATATCCGATTATAAATAAACATCAGCCATGCCTGTTGACATGTTTTATTTGTGGGAAGAGTATGAAACGTCTTCACATCCCCTGCACAGCCTGGAACATTACATTTGTTTCCATGATCTGCCATTTCGCTATCCTCGCGTGATGCTTGTTTACCTGCAGAGATGATGCGGCTGCGCAGTTTCGCCTGACAGTGAACGTGCTTGCTTATGAAAATGTTGGGGGGCGTACATATTAATGATCCCGTGTATTGCATCACTGCTGGCGTTACGTTGAGATTTGCCTATTTTTCCGTGGTGTTTTTCACAAACGAGATTTACATATGAAGGAGGAGGCAATGGTGTTTGAGACTCACTGTATGTGATTTACATGTACTGAACTCCTGTTATTCAACTATGGCAAGGTTCATTCGATTTTTCATTCTAGGGCACCTTTAACATCGTCATTGAGAGGGCACACAGGGCGCTTACTGCTAAGCCCAAAAACTCTGAAGCAGCCCCTCGTTCGCTAATCGCTAGGTTTCTGGACTTTTCACTTAAAGAAATCATACTGAGACAGGCCTGGGAGCAGAAAAAAGTAATGTACGAAGGAAAACAGATCTACTTTGATCATGATTTCTCTCCCGAGCTGCAGAAGAAAAGGGCGCTGGTGCGTGATACAGTTAAGCAGCTAAAGATGAAGAACACTAGGGCAAAGTGTGTTTTTCCGGATAACTAATTGATTTATCTGCAGAGTACATCTATCTAATTAAACTAGTATAGTTAGGAGGAAAAAAGTGAAAATTTTCAATATGGGCGAGACGCGAGAACCACTAAGTGGAGGACCACCTATCCACAGCCAAGTCGCTAACGAAGTGCTCTGGGAGCGATAGCGATACCGCACACGGCGTGTTTTTTTCTCTTTTTTTTCCCACAGAGGACCAGTCACCAGCCTCCGTCGAAGATACATCAAGGACTGGGTCATTCAGGTTTAAGTTAAAAGATTCACGTTTTGATCCAGTCGGGTATGTGGAAGCCTTCACTGTTCAACTTGTTATTTATGTGTTCATTTGTAAATGTTTATTTTGTCCTGAGACTTTTGATGGGCCATATTGTCATCTTTAGTAATGACTCCTCTTATAGTGATGTTTGCGAGATTCAAGAAAGGGTTATAATAGTTGAATATATAACAGAATAACAGATGGATAGCTTAATATGTGTTACGTATAATGTTAAAGGCTTAGGTAGTCCAATTAAAAGGAAAAAGGTGCTGAATCAACTGAAAAAGTTTAACTGTGCCATAGCAATGCTACAGGAAACGCATCTCTCTGATAAGGAGCACATGAAGCTGAGGAGAGAGTGGGTAGATCAGCAATATAGTTCCTCGGATCAAAGTGGGAGGAAAAGGGGAGTTCAGCACCTTTTTCCTTTTAATTGGACTACCTAAGCTCCTTTTTAGCAAGTCAGTGTATTTTTGTCATAAGAAAACCTTTACTGATAAGGAGGGGAGATTTCTGATGGTTATTGGGTGTATAGGGGGCACTAAAATTACTTTAGTGAATTTATATGCCCCATATGAGGATTGTCCAATTTTTTTAAAAATATTTTATTCTCGATAGCAGACAATGCTGAAGGGACTGTTCTTATATGGGGAGATTTTAACTGTGTTTTGAGAGCGTCTGTAGATAGACTCCCTGCCGACTTTGGTCCAAGGACTAGGAAATCTTTAACTCTATGTGCACTGATGGACGAGTTGGGTTTGATAGATGTTTGGCGTCGCCTGCATCCCAAGGAAAAATATTTCCCTTTTTTTTCAAATGTACACGGTAGTCACTCTAGATTAGATATGTTTTTGATGACAGGTGTCGATTCCTATAGAGTGACCCAATGTAATATTGAAGCAATCATCATCTCAGATCACGCTCCAGTCTCTTTAACGTTAAAGTTGAGTCCAAATAATAATTTTAAATACTGGAGAGCAAATGTATCTATTCTAAATAACGAAACGATTCAACAACAAATTAGGAAAGGGTTATTAGAGTATATTCAATTTAATGACAATGAGACCGCAAGTTCATCGGTGTTATGGGAGGGAGCCAAGTGTGTCCTGAGAGGAAACATTATGGCGATCTCATCAAGATTAAAGTGAGAGAGGCTTGCAGAACAATTAGGAATGGAAAATAAAATTAGACAGAAAGATTACCATACAGTACAAAATAATGACACTTTTAATAGGTTGAAAGAAAATAGGGAGAAATTAAATGATTTATTAACCTATAAAGCAGAGGGGCAGCTTCGATTTACAAATCAAATTTGGTAACAGGGCAAGTAGATTGTTAGCATTTCAGTTGCAAAAAGCACAATCAGGCAGAGTTGTCCATAGAATTAGGTGTCCAAATTCTGGGGAAATGCTATCGCAACCCAAGGATGTGGCAAAGGCATTTGCCACCTATTACCAAGATTTGTACAAGGAAGAGAGCTGTCAAAATAAGGGAGAAAAAATAGATAATTTCTGTAACTCAATATGTCTTACTAAATTGACTGAGGAGGAAGCCGATCTATTGACATGCCCAATTACAAGAGAGGATATAAAAAACAGTATTTTAAAACTTAAAAATAATAAATCTCCAGGAGTGGACGGCCTCCCAGGTGAATACTATAAAATGTTTGAAGGAGAGCTTACGCCTCTTCTGGATAAAGTTTATAATTATGCACTCTCAGAGGGGGATCCTCCACAGTCATGGTCTGAAGCGATTATTAGTGTCATTTATAAAGATGGTAAAGATCCTACTTTGTGCTCGTCTTATCGCCCCATCAGTCTCCTCTGCATGGATTTAAAGATACTGACTGCCATCATTGCAAACAGAATGCAAAAATATATGAGAAAACTTGTGAAACCCAATCAGACTGGCTTTATCGCCGGTAGACAGGGGACCGACAATGTTCGAAGAGCTTTAAACCTCCAAATAGTGGCACAGAAAAGGAATACCCCATCAATGCTTCAGCTTGGATGCTGAGAAGGCTTTTGATCGGGTGGATTGGGGCTTCATACAACAGGCATTGAGGCACATGGGCTTTAATGAGACGTTTATAAAGTGGGTCCAAACTTTCTATAAAAATCCAAAGTCACAAGTAAGGGTCAATGGGCACTGTTCAAAATTTTTCCCACTGGGTACTAGGCAGGGTGAGGTTCTTTCACCCTCTCTATTTGCTTTGAGTATAGAACTGTTAGCTGAACGTCTCGGTTACGTATGGTAACCCTCGTTCCCTGAAGGAGGGAACGGAGACGTACGTCGGTATTACCGACGAATTGGGATCACTTTAGAGAGCCCCTATCAGCTTCGAGATTTAGAGAACAGGCCAATGGGCCATTGGCGTGCGAGATTTGCATCTCGCGCTCCGCCCCGCACCGCGGGTATAAACAGGAAGCGAGAGCATCGCACTGACGTTTTTCACTGAGGAGCCGAACTAGTGACTCGGCCATGCAGTGATGGTAAGGAGCTGTGGCGACGGGACGTACGTCTCCGTTCCCTCCTTCAGGGAACGAGGGTTACCATACGTAACCGAGACGTTCCCTTTCAGTCGGTCACTACGACGTACGTCGGTATTACCGACGAATTGGGATCCCTATGGAAAACGCCACAGTTACTACCACTTCCAGCGCCCAGCGAGAGCCCCTCAGACCCCGTTCTGATGCGGGCGGGGAAATTCACGCAGGGAGAGTCATACTGCTGTTCCGCAAGACCCATTCAGCAGACTTCTTGGATAACGCTGGGAAAGCGTGCCCGAAGGACGCTGCGGGAGCCACATCATGCCCGGAGGGAGTTACCATGTGGAGAGAACACGTATGGGCTGGCCGTGGGCAGCACAACATACGGAAGTCCCAGAGGTGGCCCCGGCCTACACAGGCGGGGGACGACACCGAACTGAGACGGCAGAGGAACTCTGCCAAGGGAAAGACACGAGCTCACCGTAGGGAGCTGTACCGTGGAGAATACACGTATGGGACCGCCGTAGGGGTCACGACATACGGACCCCAGTCCGACACAAGTTCCACCAATGCATACAAGTGCCAGACCTGGCGTCAGACGCTCCGCCACATCCGACTGCCGAGGGGTGCGGAGGACTCAACAGGGTTCGCCAATCCTGGGGAACTCGACTGGAGAAAATAAGCGCACGTATCCGTTCCATGGGGAAGGGAATGGCGCAGCAAGCCGACACTTAGAACGGGCACTTCAGCTGCTGACTATGGGAAGCGAGCAAACGAGAAGCCACCGGTTCTACACGTAGGCTATAAAACCTAGCGAACGTGTTAGGTGTCGCCCAGCCCGCAGCTCTACAAATATTTGTCAGCGAGGCGCCACGAGCCAGCGCCCAGGAAGAAGCAACATCCCTAGTGGAGTGGGCTCTTAACCCGAGCGGGCAGGGCACGTCTTGGGCTTCATAAGCCAAGACGATGGCGTCCACTATCCAGTGGGCCATCCTCAGCTTGGAGACAGCCTTTCCCTTCTGCTGTCCTCCGTAACAGATGAAGAGCTGCTCTGAGGTCCTAAGCTTTGCGTTCTGTCAACATAGATGCGCAGGGCGCGAACTGGACAGAGAAAAGCCAGGGCTGGGTCTGCCTCCTCCGAAGGCAGCGCTTGCAGGCTCACCACTTGGTCCCGGAAGGGAGTAGTGGGAACCTTGGCACATATCCAGGCCGGGGTCTCAGGGTTACCTGAGAGTCACCTGGCCCGAATCCCAGGCACGATTCATCGACCGAAAATGCCTGCAGGTCCCCTACCCTCTTAACTGAGGCCAATGCAATCAGGAGTATTGTCTTTAGAGACAAGATCTTAAGCTCCGCTGACTGTAAAGGCTCAAAGGGCACCCTCTGAAGTGCGTCAGCACCAGAGTCAAGTCCCAAGAGGGTATAAAGGGAGGACGAGGCGGATTTAATCTCCTAGCCCCCCCAGGAACCTGACGATCAGATCGTGCTTGCCTAATGAATTAACCATTAACCAGGTCATGATTGCGCTATAGCGGCAACATACACCTTGAGGGTGGAGGGAGACAGCTTTCGCTCCAACCCGTCTTGAAGAAAAGAGAGCACAGATCTGACCGAACACTTTCGGGGTCTTCTCGGTGAGAAGAGCACCAGTCGACGAACAGGTTCCACTTCAGCGCATATAGCCGTCTCGTAGAGGGGGCTCTGGCGGAAGTGATGGTGTCAACTACCGCTTGTGGTAGGGCCCGGAATGTGGATGGCACGAAGGGATCTCAGATGCTTCGGACTCCACAGAAGGAGATGGCGGGCGAGTTGGGACATGCGGCGGGAGCGTAGACCACCCTGATTGATGATGTACGCAACGGCCGCAGTGCTGTCCGTCCGGATCAGAACGTGCTTGTCTTTGAGCGACCCTTTGAGGTGGCTGAGAGCAAGACGAACCGCCAGCAACTCCAGGCAATTGATATGCCATTGCAGTTGGGGCCCCGTCCACAGACCCGATACTGCAAGCCCGTTGTACGTGGCACCCCAGCCCGTGGAGGAGGCATCCGTGGAGACAACAGAATGCCTGGACACTTGTTCTAGAGGCACTCCTGCCCGTAGAAATGAAGGGTCCGACCACGGGCTGAAGGTATGGCGGCATCTCGGCGTCACTTGGACACGGAGGGACCCTCTGTGCCACGCCCATCTCGGGACTCGGTCGTGTAGCCAGTGTTGAAGCGGTCTCATATGGAGCAGCCCTAGCGGCGTTACTGCGGCTGCTGCTGCCATATGCCCCAGGAGCCTCTGAAATTATTTCAGTGGAACCGCTGTACTGCGTTTGAACGTATTCAAGCAGCTCAACACCGACTGGACGCGCTCCTCGGTGAGGCGCGCTGTCATGGCGACCGAGTCGATCTCCATCCCGAGAAAAGAGATCCTCTGTACGGGACAGAGTTTGCTCTTCTCCCCATTGACCCGAAGACCCAACCGGCTGAGGTGCCGAAGCACCATGTCCCTGTGTTCGCACAACTGTTCCCGCGACTGGGCAAGAATCAGCCAGTCGTCGAGATAGTTAAGAAGACGAACACCACGCTCTCTCATGGGAGCAATGGCCGCCTCCGCGACTTTCGTGAAGTCACGGGGCGACAGGGACAGCCCGAAGGGCAGGACTTTGTACTGACATGCCCGTCCGTCGAAAGCAAAGTGTAGAAACTGCCTGTGTCGAGGGAGAATCGAGACATGAAAGTACGCGTCCTTCAGGTCGATCGCTGCAAACCAATCCTGGGACGGACGCACCTGAAGATGCGTTTCTGCGTTAACATTCTGAACGGCATCCTGTGGAGGGAACGGTTCAAGTAAGGCAGGTCCAAGATTGGCCGTAACCCGCCGCCTTTCTTGGGTACAATGAAGTACGGGCTGTAGAACCCGGACTTCATATCGGCTGGAGGGACCGGCTTTATCGCGTCCTTCGCCAGTAGGACAGCGATCTCCGCCTGAAGCACGGAGGCATCCACCCACGCAATAGACGTGAAGTGAACGCCCCCAAACTTGGGCGGACGCCGGGCGAACTGAATCGCAAGCCGAGTCTGATGGTACAGATGACCCAGCGAGACGGGCCGGGGAGCGCTAGCCAGGCCCCCAGACCGAACAAGCGGGGTCATCGGTACCACAGACGTACCCGCAGCAGGGCAGCGAGGCGGAATGCAGGGACCCCAGGACGACATGGGAGTGGTCCGTGTAGGGGTCTGGGTCTGACACACGACCTGCATCCGCTGAGGGGGTGCGCGAGTGTGGGAAGGCCGCTTGAGTGCGTTCCCACAGCCGGCACCCCCTGCTGGCGATTTGGAGAGGCACCAGAGGCTGACAAGGCATGGGAGCGTTGTACACCGCCCAGCGCGCTCTCCAAATGAAGGAGGGGCTGAGCGTGGCAAGGCTTTGTGGCGTTGCACACGGTCTGCCTCACCTCCTTCCTCAGCGGGGAACAAGAGCGGCGAGGCATAGCGTCGCGCACTGTCGTCCACACACCGCTGAGAAGAGGGGAATGAGAGTGGCGAGGCTTGTAGCGTCACACACTGCGATTCTCGCCCTCTTGTGGGGAGGGGAATGAGGGCGGCGAGGCTTGTAGCGTCACACGCTGCCATTCCTGAACTCCCGAGACCCAGAGATATTGGAACTGTTCTTCTCTCTCTTTTTTTTTTTTTTTTATATATATATTTGGGTACCACTGGCTGTTTTTAACCCCAGTGGCGGAACAGAATTACTAATGGTTTTTACCCGGCCCTCCTCCGGGGGAAGAACAGTCCCGAACCAAATCCGGGTCAATTGTGTTTCTGGACATCGTCTAGCCAAGGGCCAGCGCTGTGAGCAGCTCAACCTCGGCTGAGAACTACCCTCATGCCCTAAGCAGGGCGGAGGTGGCCTGCCAGTGGCACTGCCACCCCACCGATGAGGGTAGTGAGAGAGAGGAAAACTTTATACAGATTATGGCCCTATTGGTGTTCCATATTTTGGCACCAATAGTTCCATAATGCAAAAGCCTTCCAACGCACATCCGGGAAAGGCAAGGGGCAGGCAAGGCGGTTTATGCGTTGCACTATGCCTCAGCCACCCGGGAAAGCATGGCTGTCGAGCATGAATCGGATTCAGCACGAGCGCCCACTATTATAGTGGGAATCTCAGCATCATCTTCATTTTCAACACATAACAGCCCTCTCCGATGCAGCGATTGACATCTGTCCTCTGCTAGAGCCCCAAACGAAACGCTAGGTCCTTTTTTTTTAAATTGTTTTATTTTATTTATTTATTTTTTTTTTAGGACCAGCAATCCCATCTGTAAGCTACCAGCAGACATGTGAAACAGTGGGCGTGGCCGTGAGACGGCACACGGCGCGCTGAACACTCAAGCCCTTATGAAAAAGGCAAGACGAACAGCGCGCCGACGTGGCTATGCTCTCATTAGAGAGCATAGACCACCCACAAACACAGTCTCAACATGCGTAGCCGCCGAGTGACGCGCGCTGAGCTGCCGTGGCAACCCGCGCTGTCACTCGGCAGCTAGACGGCACACGGCGCGCTGAACACTCAACCACTCAAACCCTCACGCGGAAGGCGAGATGACCAGCGCGTCGACGTAATCCCGTTCCCCTGAGAGAACATGGATCACCCACGAACACAGTCTCAACATGTTTATGCGAGAGGGATCGTGGCCGTCAGGACAGGAAACAACCGCATCCAGAAACGCACGAGTGGAATGACGTCTTGAAAAAGACGCAGTGTCACACCCGTGTTGCTCTTTTGTGAGGAAACGCTCTTTAAACAGTGCTGAAGCACCCAGGGGAAGACCGCGGCAACACACAGGTGGTAAGTGCAGTCCTGTGGTGCACTCACTGAAACAAACGCCCTCACCAGACCGACAGTTGCTGTGAGAACAGCAGTTTGTTATGATGCAGCGGTGAACATGCGGTCGCACTGATTGTGCCTTTTCGCCAACACAGAGCGTCCTTCTCGTTCTCTGGAGCATCTCTCTTGCAGATAGGCTTTCTTTTAGAAAAGCAGGCTTGCTTCATCAATGCCGTTCGGCTCCGAAGTGAATGACGTCAGTGCGATGCTCTCGCTTCCTGTTTATACCCGCGGTGCGGGGCGGAGCGCGAGATGCAAATCTCGCACGCCAATGGCCCATTGGCCTGTTCTCTAAATCTCGAAGCTGATAGGGGCTCTCTAAAGTGATCCCAATTCGTCGGTAATACCGACGTACGTCGTAGTGACCGACTGAAAGGGAACTGATTAGATCCAATCCTCTTATACAGGGAATAAGAGATTAATCCAATGTTCAACATAAATTGTCACTTTTCGATGATGATATTTTATTATTTCTGGAAAAACCCTATTACTTCTGTTCCAGCTTTGCTTCACAGCCTTAAGGAATACACTATGGTTTCAGGTTATAAAATTAATACAAACAAATCCGAAGCCTTAATGATTGTGGGGACTTGGCCATTGCAGCTGGATAATCTTGTTTAATTTAGGCACTCCAAGCAGGGGTTTAGATATCTTGGAGTAATTCTTACCCCCAGGACTAAGCAGTTGTTTTCATCTAATTATGATAAATTGTTAAAGGAAATCAGATCTGATTTAAACAGATGGGATGTACTACCGCTTTCTCTTTTGGGTAGAATTGAATGTATAAGAATGAGTATTCTTCCACGATTATTATTTCTATTCCAAAACCTACCTGTTGTTATACCACAATCTATTTTTAAATCTTTAGAGAAACTATTGTCAAAATTTATATGGCAGAACAAAAGACCAAGAGAAAGGGAAGGTCGTCTAAGGGAAACGGGGGCTTAAATCTACCAAACTTCAAGTTGTATTATTGGGCTGCCCAAATAAAAGCTGTGGTGGTATGGATCATCCGGGATCCGGAGTCACAGTGGGTATCTATGGAGGAATATTCGGTGCCGGGAATCTCTCTCTCTCAGCTTCCATTTCTTAACATGCAGTCTCAGAAAAAAATAAAAATTTCAAATTTATGGGTTAAACATACATTAAAGATTTGGAATAAGGTCCAAAAGCTGTTGAAGGGAAAGACTGCTTTATCTCTAGCTATGACCATTGATAGAAATATTGAGTTCCTCCCATCCTTATCAGACAGTAGTGGCTTTCGGGGATGGGCAGAGAGAGGTCTCCTCACAGTGAATCAATTGTTTGATGGGAATGTATTTAAAGCCTTTGCCCAACTAAGAGCGAAATTTAAGTTACCCTCAAGTGATCTATATAAGTATTTTCAAATAAGGAGTTATGTTACAAAACATAATGATTGGGACCTGATAAGAAATTAGCCTACAAATATAGAGAAACATTTTATTAATTTGATTGAAAATGGCGGTGTAATGAAAAAACTAATTTCCTTGTTGTACAAAAAATTGTTGATTGACATGTCAGATAATACACAACATATAAAACAACAATGGGAAATGGAGATGAATGTTACCTTGGATGACGATGTTTGGGTTAATATTTGTTCTGGTTGTCATAAGGGTGTGGGCAGTCAGATCTGGAGGGAATTTGATTGGAAGACGAAAATCTGATTTTTCAGGACTCCGTTGAAATCTTTCCTCATCAAGAATAGTATGAGTGACAAATGTTGGAGGAAATGTGGATTGGTTGGTGATCAAACTCATATCTTTTGGGACTGCCCCATCATACATTGCTTTTGGAGGGACATTAAGGGCATTGTGGACAATCTACTAAAAGTGAACATATCTTTTGACGCCCAAACTTTTTTATTGGACATCTTTTTAGACAACCTTTCACAAGATCAAGCATTTCTTCTCCGTCTCTTCTTAATGATGGCTAGGAAAATTATAATCTTTTGGCTAAAGCCTGAGCCACCTACTGTTACGCAATGGACACAAAAGTTAAGACAAGTTTATTTAATGGAACAGTTAAATAAGCATTAAATATAGCCGCTTATAGACTCAAAGACTCAAGACTGTTCACGCGGTGGTTTTCTTACACAACGAGGGAGACATTGAGGACCAGATAGCGCCCCAAATACCCGCGTTATTTGGGGTTCCTCTGGCTACGAGGCAGGTGCGTGTTGTCGGCTGACGAGGACGAGGACGAGCGCGCGGAGCTGGGCGAGGACGAGAGAGAGAGAGCGCGGAGCGGGAGCGAGAGCGAGCGAGGAACGGCGCGAGACGGGGAGAGCGAGAGAGAGAGCGCAAAGAGCTGTGCGAGGCCACCTACAGGATTCCGGATTCGCTGTATGGTTGCACGTTGAAAGTGAGGTATCTTTATTGATTTTATTTGTGCTCAGGAGAGTGAAGGGGCCATTTTCAGTTTCCCGGCCACCACAAACACAAGCTACGATTCAGGCCTGCAACGGGGTGGGTTGTGTATGACTGGTGTGAGTGTGTGGGCCCACATCATTTAAAATCAGTATTGGTATATCAGTTGGTTCATTTCAATAACATTCAGTGCACTGAAAACAGGTAATATTCAGAGTGACGTTTTATACTCTCTGTGAGTCATTTTAATAACTTAATTCCAGTGTATTAACCCTGTTCTTGCCTTTTTGAGTGGTTTGGTGACATATTGACTACTTAAGTCATTTATATTACCTGATATATTGTTTTATCAGTGTGATAGTGTTATTTGGGTGATTTATGAATGTGATAGTGTGAATTACTTCACATTCTGATATTCATATATATTTTATCTTTTGTTTGATTTTCTATTTCTAATTAAATCCTTTACATTTTGTTATTCTTACCAGCGTATTCTTTCTATATCTGTTATAATTACCAGTTTATCTTGGGTGCATATAGAGAGTTTAATTCTAAGTAACTTTCTAACAGAACAGCATTTCATTGTGACTTCAGAGGGGCCTAACTTCAACATCTGTAGGCATTTAGCTAATGAATCTGGAACGCTGTCCTACTTAATTACAGTAAAGACAGGTAGGGGGCGCTACATAAAGTGGGGGCTCGTCCGGGATCTCCCTCTTGTAAGTCATTAATGAGTTTCTAAAAGAAGAAAGAGAAAAGTTAAGCTCAAGCATATCCTGTCATTGCATTATACGTGACTGAGAACTGCAGAAAGTGTTAGCATGGCTCTAACGAACGACCCCTGTCTACAAGCCGAGTTAACCAGCTGATGCAAAGAGGCTGCCATTGATGTGAATTATGCTTTAATGCTGCTAAATGTACCTGTTCACACAGAAGTGGCCGAAATTGAAGAGGTGATGGAAGGAGTAAAAGCGTTAGGAAGAGTTTGTGTACGAGACACAAGAGAAGGACCTACCTCAAATTCTCTGCTGGTGTTGTGTGAGTGCAGACACGCCATTGACTCTAAGAGCACCCCACCTGAAGTGTCATGGGGAGAACAGGAAGAGCCATGGTCAGTCATCGTTATCCAGACACCGGAATCAGCATCTGAAACAGATTCTGGAGGTTTCACTGCGAAGTTGACGAAGTTCCTGATGGATGAAGGAAAGTCTCTCAATGATGTTCAAGCTTTGCTTTCTTCACACAGTGCCACAGACAGTTCCCCTGAATCAATTATACGTGCCATGGGTGAAGTACTGGAAAAAACGGTAAAGATCCCGAGTGATAGCAATGCATACCGACGCCTTCGCACCTTTTCAGCTGTAGTTCCAACCCCCATCGGAGAGGAGAACCTGGAAAACTGGATTGACCAAGCCAGGCTGATGATAACTGAGTGTGACTGCTCAGAGAAAGAAAAGCGCCGTAGAATTGTGGAAAGCCTCAAGGGTCCTGCATTGGACATTGTAAGAGCTGTCCGATTCTCCAATCCTGAAGCGAGTGCCTTGCAGTGCTTGGAAGCGTTGGAGAGCACCTTTGGATCATCTGAGTCTGGTGAGGATTTATACTTCAAGTTTCGTCTTATGCGCCAGGGCACGGGGGAGGCGCTGTCTGAATTTCTCAAAAGGATGGAGAAGACCATCAACAAAGTAGTGGAAAGAGATGGACTGTCCCTCAGACTGGTAGATAAAGTGCGAGTGGAACAGCTGATTAGAGGAGCTGTGAATTCCGACATGATGTTGCTCCAACTGAGGCTGAGAGAAAGGAAAAGTCACCCACCGTCTTTTCTGAGTCTGTTAAAGGAAATACGTGAGGCAGAGGAGAGTGAAGCGGCCCGCCACAGAATGTCTGCCAAAGCAAAAGCCATACAATTCTATGGAGAGGAAGAAACCAGCACCTCTGTCATCCAGGAACTCAAAGCTGAGCTGCAAGAATTGAGGACACAAATAAGTGGAGGTGAGCCCAAAGCTATGTCTACTTCATCATTAGTGATTAAAACTAAAGACAAACCATTCAAGAAGATTGAAAAAACGGAGAATTCGGAAGTACAAGAGTTAAAGAGACAGGTCGAACACTTACAGCAGCAGTTGGCAGTTCTGAGTGTCAGTTCCACTCGAGGCTCATCTCATGGTCCAGAGCAGCGGCAAAAACCATCACAGTCTGTTTCCACTTCATTAAGACCCAAGCCAGCCAGAACCAGAGACGACTACTTCTGCTACAGGTGTGGAGAAGATGGTCATATTGCCACAAAATGTCAAGTTCCACCAAATTCTGATCAAGTGATCCAGAAGCTGATTCGTTCTTTGCGGCAGGCAAAGAGTGGAAAGCACGAGACAGATGAAGATAGAACTGTTCCAGAAAAAGCCTGTTTTTCCAGAAAGAGCCAGACAAACATCCATATGCCCAACAGTGTTTCTAAGGGACTAGTAGGACCAGCATCAACTGTAGAAGTGAAGCTGAATGGCCAATTATGTCAAGCACTGTTAGACAGCGGATCACAAGTGACCATCGTGTTTGACAGTTGGTTTTCCAAGAACCTGCCTGATGTGCCCATTCACCCCTTGACTGGATTATCTATATGGGGCCTCAGTTCTTCCAGTTACCCTTATAAGGGATATATCGTGGTTGACGTCACCTTTCCTGCCTCTGTCATGGGTGTGGAGGAGCCACTTTCCATCTTGGCACTGGTATGTCCTGAACCCCAAGGTCCTTCCCAATTGCCAGTTATTATTGGTACAAATGCCAGTTTCTTCAAACGTCTTGCTGATCTTAGCCATGATACTGACGGATCCAGTGTTGCATGTGCTTTGAGAATCCAGACTCAACATCCTGCCATCTATCTGCCGCCACAGCAAGACACTGAAACCCGTTATGATGAGCCTGAAGGAAAAGTCAGATGGATAGGGCCTGGTGATTGTGTAGTTCCACCAAAGGGAGAAGTGTGTGCCGCCTGTAGAATGGAGACTGATCTGCCCTTGCGAAAAGATATCTTTGTGATAGACACCCCAGAGGAGGATCCTCTACCTGCCGGAACATTTATAACCCCCGTAGTACTCCCATTTTCAGCAGTTAAAGATCAACGTGTCCGAGTTCGACTCCAGAATGTAACATCCAAGGACATCTCCATTCCTGCTGGCACGGTAATTGCCAATGTGTATCCCACCGACACCGTCACGGTATCTTCTGGAGAACAGACATCCCAAGAAATAGACCCAAGTTTGTTTAATTTTGGTGAGTCATCCATTCCTGAGGCCTGGGAACAGAAACTGCGTCAGAAATTATCAAACAGAGGTGATGTGTTTTCTACCAATGAATGGGATGTGGGATTAGCTCGAGGGGTTGAGCATCAGATCAGACTGAAAGACACCAAGCCATTCAGAGAACGTTCCAGACGCATTGCGCCTGCGGACATCGAGGATGTACGACATCATATCAAAGAGCTGTTAGCGGCTGGAATCATTAAAGAGTCGAGGAGTCCGTATGCATCGCCCATTGTAATAGCCAGGAAGAAGAGTGGGGCAATCAGGATGTGCATCGATTACCGAACTCTAAATGCTCGTACTATCCCTGATCAGTACACCACTCCGAGGATCGATGATGCCCTGGACTGTTTGGCTGGTAGTAAATGGTTTTCTGTTCTGGACCTCCGCAGTGGATATTATCAAATAGCCATGGCAGAGGAAGATAAAGAGAAGACAGCGTTTATCTGTCCCCTGGGATTCTTTCAGTTCGAACGTATGCCTCAAGGAATTACTGGAGCTCCAGCAACATTCCAGCGGCTAATGGAGAAAGCAGTTGGTGACATGCACCTCCTCCAAGTCATAGTGTACCTCGATGACATCATCGTGTTCGGGCGCACACTTGAAGAGCATGAAGAGAGGCTGTTGAAAGTCCTAGACCGTCTGAGAGAGTGTGGCCTGAAAGTATCGATTGACAAGTGCCAGTTTTGCCAGTCTCAGGTTCAGTATGTGGGTCACATTGTGTCAGCTGCTGGAGTATCCCCAGACCCAGCCAAAATTGAAGCATTAACACGCTGGAAAATGCCCACCGATCTAAAATCATTAAGGTCATTCCTGGGGTTGTGTGGATTTTATCGGCGGTTCATAAAGGATTACTCTGCCATAGTGAGGCCTTTGACAGAGCTCACTAAAGGTTACCCACAAACATCTGGGCAACACAAGAAAATGACGGATGGCAAGAACTACTACAAAGCATCTGAGCCATTTGGAGAGCGTTGGGATGACACCTGTACAGCAGCTTTCCATAAAATCATTTACTGTCTCACACATGCCCCAGTACTCGCCTTCGCCGACCCCAACAAACCATATGTACTGCATGTAGATGCCAGTCTGAGCGGACTTGGAGCTGTTCTGAATCAGGAGCATTCTGGTGGACTGAGGCCCGTGGCCTATGCAAGCAGGAAACTGAGTGCATCCGAGCAACGTTACCCCAATTCATCAGCTAGAGTTCCATGACTATCTATATGGTGCACAGTTTGTGGTGAAAACAGACAACAATCCACTTACCTATGTGTTGTCTAGTGCCAAGCTGAGTGCGACGGGTCATCGTTGGTTAGCTGCATTAGCTACCTATAACTTCAGGTTACAATACAAGCCAGGAAGTCACAACATCGATGCGGATGTATTGTCTCGCTATCCCTGTGAATCCACTGCTTGCTCTAAATGGAAGGAAATACCAAAGTCAGGAGTAAGAGCCATCTGTCAGTGAGCAGTGACTACTGAAAGTGAGGAGTCATCATCCAGACTCGTGGATCACTTAGGCATTTCACCTCAGAGTATTCCAGAGGCATTCTCTTGTCCCACAGCTTTGGGTCTGGGTCACATGGAACAGCTGACTAATGCCGAGTTAAAGAAAGCTCAAGAAGAGGACCCTGTGGTTGGTGTAGTGAAGCGAGAAGTGGAGTCAGGGAAAATACTTACAGCTGCTAGGAGTTACAATAGTACCATTGCTCTGTTACAGCGGCAGGGACCCAAGTTAAAGATCAAGAGTCAACTTCTGTACAGAGTAACCAAAAGTTCCTGTGGTAGAGAAAAAACTCAACTCGTCTTACCTGAGAGGTACTGGTCCAAAGTACTGCACTCCTTGCATGATGACTCTGGTCATTTGGGAGTAGAGAAAACTACTGAACTGCTTAAAGATCGCTTCTATTGGCCTAGAATGTCTACATACATAGAGCAGTATGTTAAAAATTGTGGCCGTTGTGTAATGAGAAAGACATTACCCAAGAAGGTTGCACCACTGAATCACATGACCAGCAGTGGGCCGTTCGACTTAGTGTGCATTGACTTCTTGTCAATCGAGCCTGACTCAAAAGGTATCGGCAATGTTCTCATCGTAACTGACCATTTCACACGCTATGCCCAAGCGTTCACGGCCAAAGACCAGAAAGCTCTGACTGTGGCCAAGATACTGTGTGACAAATTCTTTGTTCACTATGGCTTACCCTCCCGCATCCACTCAGATCAGGGACGAGATTTTGAGAGTGGTCTCATAAAAGAGCTCCTAAGTATGCTGGGAATCAGAAAATCCAGAACGACTCCATATCATCCTCAAGGGGACCCCCAGCCCGAAAGGTTCAACCGGACGCTACTATCCATGCTTGGTACCCTGAATTCTGCAGAGAAAAACAGATGGAGCCAACACATTAACAGATTAGTACATGCCTACAACTGTACTAAGAATGAGGCAACTGGGTACTCACCGTATTATCTTCTGTTTGGAAGAGAGGCTCGTCTGCCGGTGGATGTGTGTTTTGGGACTTCGCCTGATGGAAAGGGACCTGGTAGCCATCAACAGTATGTGGAAAGAATGAAATCAGAGCTACAGAGAGCATATCAGTTAGCCACTGAAACTGCCCAGAAAAGTCAGCAGCGGAACAAACGATTGTATGACAAGCGAGTAAAACAGCAGACTTTGACTGTGGGAGACCGTGTACTGATAAGAAATCTGGCATTGAGTGGAAAGAATAAACTGGGCGACAAGTGGAATTCTGTTCCTTACCTGGTGGTGGAAAAGCTAAAGAACTTACCTGTGTATCGCATGAAACCTGAAACTGGTATGGGAAGTGCAAGGACATTACACCGAGACCATCTCTTACCAGTTGGGGACCATGTGAGGTTGTCTGACCCTGAAGAACCAAAGAAAGTTTCTGCACCGCCGGAGGCCAGGACAAGATCTGTGGAGAGAAAACGGAGAAGAGGAGTAGGAGAAAGGAATCTGGCCAGGACAAGTGAATTGAGGAATGATTCTGAAAGTGAAGAGGATGACCTGTGGTATTATAGCCCGGATAGGGTTGAGAGACAGCACAGGCCAGAGTGTGTTACACCGGAGGAATCGGCAGTGGAGGAGGAAACTGTTTGCCGTGGAGGTGAATTGGATAGACCCCTTGCAGAAATGGCAGAGCCCAAGTTCACTGAGGAAGGCCATGGAGAACTTTCAGATCAGAGGCCAGATGAAATGGGAGATCCTGGTTTAGAAGGGGAAGAGCCTAGCAGAGCCAATGCTTCCAAAGAAGTAGTAGAGACTGTTCATTCCCGCCCCAAAAGAGACATACGACCAGTAGTCAAACTGAGCTATGATAGTCTAGGCCGGCCCACTAACCGACCCTTAACTCTGGTTCATAGAGGGATGCTCATAAATGTTGAGGGTGGGGAAGAGTCAGAAAAGACACCCTGTAACACAGTGTGGTGTCACCCTATGGCACAGTGTACTCAGTGCACTAAAGTAAACGCTTATCCTGAGCCTAAAGTCACATTTAAAGTGTTGAGAAGTAATCTCATGGGGTCATGAGATGTTTAGAAGGGGAAGCATGTAACCCAGTAGAATACAGTTTTACAGTTAATGGGTTTATTTCAGATTTATTTGTTGTTGTGAGTGAATTGCACGTTGATATAATGTGTGTATGTATGCCTTTAAGGATACGGGATCAAAGAGCAAGTTTGATTGTTATTCACATGTATAAAACGTGGTTTTAACCAACAAGTTAGATATTCCTTTATTTTATTGGTTCATGACAGTTTTAAGTCCCGCCTCTGATGCTGCGTGAGAGGGCGTGGGTGGTGAGCGGGAGAGTCGAGGAGAGAGTGGGGAGAAGTGCAGCCAGGAGAGTGACGCTGAGAGATTGCGGTGAATAAAAGTGTTTTTTAATCGATAAATCATCGATATATAATAGTGTGTATATAGCGACCTGTGTAAGACACACAAGTGTTGAAGTGGAAGTGATTTGGGTTGTTACTCAGTTCTGTGGATGTTCGTTTAACATCGCTGCCTTTAATCCAGTTTTCCGCGGCCATTTTATGTAGTTTAGCGGGGCTGACGCATCAGCATTAAATATAGCCGCTTATAGACTCAAAGACTCAAGACTGTTCACGCGGTGGTTTTCTTACACAACGAGGGAGACATTGAGGACCAGATAGCGCCCCAAATACCCGCGTTATTTGGGGTTCCTCTGGCTACGAGGGACGTGTTGTCGGCTGACGAGGACGAGGACGAGCGCGCGGAGCTGGGCGAGGACGAGAGAGAGAGAGCGCGGAGCGGGAGTGGGAGCGAGAGAGAGAGAGCGCGGAGCGGGAGCGAGAGCGAGAGCGAGCGAGGAACGGCGCGAGACAGGGAGAGCGAGAGCGCAAAGAGCCGTGCGAGGCCACCTACAGGATTCCGGATTCGCTGTATGGTTGCACGTTGAAAGTGAGGTATCTTTATTGATTTTATTTGTGCTCAGGAGAGTGAAGGGGCCATTTTCAGTTTCCCGGCCACCACAAACACAAGCTACGATTCAGGCCTGCAACGGGGTGGGTTGTGTATGACTGGTGTGAGTGTGTGGGCCCACATCATTTAAAATCAGTATTGGTATATCAGTTGGTTCATTTCAATAACATTCAGTGCACTGAAAACAGGTAATATTCAGAGTGACGTTTTATACTCTCTGTGAGTCATTTTAATAACTTAATTCCAGTGTATTAACCCTGTTCTTGCCTTTTTGAGTGGTTTGGTGACATATTGACTACTTAAGTCATTTATATTACCTGATATATTGTTTTATCAGTGTGATAGTGTTATTTGGGTGATTTATGAATGTGATAGTGTGAATTACTTCACATTCTGATATTCATATATATTTTATCTTTTGTTTGATTTTCTATTTCTAATTAAATCCTTTACATTTTGTTATTCTTACCAGCGTATTCTTTCTATATCTGTTATAATTACCAGTTTATCTTGGGTGCATATAGAGAGTTTAATTCTAAGTAACTTTCTAACAGAACAGCATTTCATTGTGACTTCAGAGGGGCCTAACTTCAACATCTGTAGGCATTTAGCTAATGAATCTGGAGCGCTGCCCTACTTAATTACAGTAAAGACAGGTAGGGGGCGCTACATATTAAAAACTTGCAATTAATCGTGATTAATTACAGAAAACAATGCCATTAATGAGTTTTTTTTTTTTTTTTGATTCCTAGCACTACTATTAATATTTTGTGTCTACACTCATATAAATACAATACACAGTTAGTTCTTACTTTGTAAATGAATAATTGCCAGAACAAAAACAGCACTCAAAAAGCTCCTTGACCAACATTGACCAACTTAAAGGGTTAATTCACCCAAAAATAAAAATTACTCCATGATTTACTCACCCTCAAGCCATCCTAGGTGTAAATGACTTTCTTCTTTCAGACTAACAATCAGAGATATAATAAATAATGTCCTGGCTCTTCCAAGCTTTATAATGGCAGTGAATAGAGGACATGATTTTGAAGCCCACAAAGTGCATCCATCCATCATAAAAGATTTCCACACGGCTCCGGGGGTTAATAAAGGCCTTTTGAAGTGAAGTGAAGCGATTCATTTGTGTAAGAAAAATATCCATATTTAAAAAACGTTATAAATGAAAATAACTAGCTTCCGACAGACGGCCGTACGCATCAATTTACGGCGAAAGAGTGACCTCTGACCTGATGCACGACACATTAACAAAACACCAGTCATGAATTAGAAGTCTAAAGCGAGAATTTTTTTTACGAGAAATGTTTGAGAATTTCAATTTAAGAGAAGAGGGGCTTGAGTTTGTTGCCCAGCACTAATTGTTGAAACCACGAGAGGCATCAAAGCTCACACATTTACATTTCATTACATTTACATTTATGCATTTGGCAGATGCTTTTATCCAAAGCGACTTACAGGGACAATCCCCCAGGAGCAACATGGAGTAAAGTGCCTTGCTCAAGGACACACTGGTAGTGACCGCTGGGATCGAACCAGCAACCTTCTGCATATCAGTTCTATGGTTTAACCCACTGGACCACCATCTCACTTCATTGCCTCAGGGGTTACTCTTTTGCCACAAGTCGACTTGTGTAGGCCGTCTGCCTGAAGCTTGTTATTTTACTTGATATAGTTATAAATATAGACATTTTTCTTACAAAAAAAAACCATTGTTTCGCTTCAGAAGGCTATAATTAGCAATGTAACAACAGGCGTACATGAGATTTTTCCATGTAGGGCTGGGTGGTATGACCAAAATATTTCACAATATAGTTATTTTTGCTTTAAATAAGGTTATTATGATTTTTGATACCATTGAGATTTCATAATTCTTGTCACCAGTTTCAATATCACCCTAAAGCTTACTAAAGACAAGTAAACAGTGATAAAGAAAGAATGAAGAAACTATACAGTATAGGGGGGGGACTTTTTTAAATTAAATATACATTTATTCTTATAAAAGTTACAAAAGTGATTTATTGAAGAGCAGTGAGAGTTTGAGTTTTTTTGTTTTGTTTTGTTTTGTTTAATGACAGATGGCAGCAGGTTTATTTGGCTGCTTGTGTGTTCTCTTACGAGAGGTTCTCTCGTATTGCGTAAGTTCCTTACGCTACGGGAAAGTATTCTTTCTTCGAGATTTCTGAAAAACCCAAAATTATCCTTAATTTTGTAACATTGTCAACGCAGTGCGGCAGCCTGGCAGACCATAGCAGGCTATTCCAGCGTGCTATTGGCTGCTCTGCTGGCAACTGCAGCAGCCTATCGGTAAGCCCGCGTGACGTGGCGACCAATGAGGGCGCTTCGCGCCCACCTGGCTTCATTTGCCTACAGGTGGGGCGTGGCCACGTGTATATAAGCAGGGCTCACGGGCTGCATATTCGATTTTCTTTTCTTCAGCGAAGCCCTTCGCATCGCTGGATCTGGAACCCGCCGCCGTGACCGCGCAGACAAGCAAGCAGAGGACAGCGCCTGAGGAAGCCGGCAGCATCGCGCCACCTTCAGCCATCCGTGCCTGCTCTGCTATCCGGCAGCCCATATCCTTTACGCTCAAAAGTGTTGTCGCCGCTGCGTCACACTTTTTCACAAAAAGAGCCGAGCGTTGATACAAATGTCTCGTTCCACCTGCGGCTCGTGTCGCACGCAGCTCAGCTCCGGGGACCGCCACGTGATCTGCGCTCTCTGCCTGGGCCGTGATCACGCCGCCGCCGCACTCCTCGCCGGCGGATGCCAAGAGTGCGAAGAACTGACGATGTCGACCCTGCGGGCTCGACTCGTCCTGTTCGATGATGATATCCCTCCAGTCCCTGCCACGCCGCGCAGAAAGAAGCGCCGCTCGCAGCGGATTCCGGAGTTCGCCGAGAGAAGCTCGCCGGAACCTTTCCCGCCCGCTTCACTCTCGCCTTCCCCGCCCCCACCCCAGGCCGCCATTTCTGTTGCCGCCTCCGGGGATGAGGCGGATGCGGCCGCGGAACGCGCCGACAGCTGCTCCATCATGGCTTCCGACAGCGAGGACTGGTCTTCCGCGTCCTCTTCAGTCCGGGGCTCCGGACGCTCTCGAGCGGGTGAGGACGCCGAACTTTTGCGCCTTCTCACCCGGGCTGTCGAGCAGCTAGGCCTCGAATGGGCCCCGACCAAGGTGGCAGCGCCGAACCGACTTGACGGATGCTTCCTAAACAGTCGCCGCCGTGCGCCCACCTCCAGGACTGCACCCTTTCTGCCGGAGCTTCACGAGGAGCTCGCAAAGTCCTGGAATGCGCCATTCTCCGCGAGGGTCTCGTCTCAGGCCTCTTCGACGCTCTCACAAGTTGACGGCGCGGCCGAGAAAGGCTACAACGCTATCCCTCCGGTGGAAGAGGCGGTCGCAGCGCACCTTTGCCCGCCTTCTGGTTGGCGCTCAAAGGCTGCCCTCCCGTCTAAGGCCTGCAGAGTGACGTCATCGCTGATCGGCCGCGCTTTCGCTGCCTCCGGTCAAGCTGCGTCCGCTCTGCACTCTATGGCCGTGCTGCAAATCCTCCAAGCTAATCTCCTCCGCGACCTGGACGAGAAATGCTGTGACGCTGAGTTAATCACGGATTTGCGAAGCGCGACGGATCTTTCCCTTCGCGCCACCAAGACCGCAGCACAGGCCCTCGGACGCTCTATGGCCTCCCTCACGGTAGCTGAGCGCCACCTCTGGCTCACGCTCGCGGACATGCGAGAAACAGAGCGCGCGGCCTTCCTAAATGCCCCGCTCTCCCCGTCTGGGCTCTTTGGACCAGCGGTCAAGGGGATCGTCGACCGTTTCTCCGAAGTGCAGAAAACGACGCAGGCCATGAACCTTTTCCTGCCTCGACGCCCCGGCGCTAGCAATAGCTCCGCTGCTCGCCGTCCTCGTGACCAGCCAGCAAGGAGCTCCGCGCAGCGCCCAGCGCGGCCCCCTTCGTCTCAGCGAAGACCGAGCGGCCGCCCCAGATCGCGCTCTTCCAGCCGTGGTAAGCCGCCTCCACCTCGGGGCCCCCGGCCTAGGATCGCGCTGAAGCCCGAGCCTCCAAAGTCCTCCTAGCCAGAGGCAAGAAACGACGGTTAAGTCCCGCCGCGGCCGGACCACCGTCAAAACTCTCTTTCCTGTCAGCCCCCACCACTGTGGCTGCTGCAGATGGATTTCACGCAGCCAACGAGCCGGCAAAAGTGCCTTCTCGCCTGTCAATAACCGCCGTTTTTACGGCGAACCAGAGAAATCACAAAAGTTGCATTATTTCTGGTTGCACCGCTCACGCCGTATGTGTTTCAAATGCAGTAAATGTGCCCACTTTTCTGTGTTCACCCCTGCACACAAGCACTATAAACCCCGTGTCCCCCACTCACATAAAGCGGCCACCGGCCGCTCGAGTGCTAGAGTTAGGTCACGTGTACGCTTGTTTGCGTCCACGACTAACCACCACACGCGCTGTCACACAGCCACTCTTAACCGGTCATGTTCCACGCGTAAGAGTTGTGCCCGCTCAAACGCGCTCACACATTTTCGCGAACATTATGCCTCAGGCGCCACGCGCCGCGCCACACACCATTTGTTTTCCGCCCAGGGTGGCCGGAGCGATGAGTGTAGGGCCGCACACAAGCCACTCCCCGCTCGAAGCGGCAGAGATGCAGTGTGTAGGGCGGCCAGCCATCGCGAGCGATCGGCTGGCCCACAGCACAGAGAGCGCGCGCACTGCGCCCGCCCCTCCTATACAGGCCGTCAAACCCGCGAAGCGCGGCGTTTCGAGCCCGGAGGCCGTTCTATCCCGTGTGGCGCACGCGAGAGCGTGGGAAGCCATTCCAGGTGTATCAGAATGGGTGCTGAAAACAGTGAAGCACGGCTACACTCTGCAGTTCGCTCGCCGCCCTCTGCGCTTCTGTGCGCGTACAGAGACGAGAGTGAGCGAGGAAGTAGCACATCTACTTCGAGCAGAAATAGCCACGCTGCTGTGCAAAGGGGCTATAGAACCGGTTCCCCATTCTATGAGCAAGTCAGGCTTTTACAGCCGGTATTTTCTCGTGCCAAAAAGGGATGGGTCGCTCAGACCGATTCTGGATCTGAGGCGTCTGAACAAAGCTCTTATGAAAAGATCGTTCAAGATGCTTACGACCAAGCAGATCCTCGCGCATATTCGCCCGAGAGACTGGCTAATCTCCCTAGATTTGAAAGATATTTTCAAATCAAGATAACGCCGCGTCACAGGCCATTCTTACGATTCGCCTTCGACGGCCAGGCTTATCAATACACCGTCCTTCCGTTCGGCCTGTCACTAGCACCCCGTACATTTACGAAGTGCCCCTCTGAGAAATCGAGGGATGCGAGTATTGAACTATCTGGACGATTGGCTCATCCTGGCGCAGTCGGAGGCCGAGCTCCTCGCCCACAGGGCAATGCTGCTCAGCCATCTGGACAGCCTAGGGCTCACGGTCAATTGGACCAAGAGCTCATTAGTGCCCACGCAATCAACCTCATTCCTGGGTTTGAATCTGGACACTGTGGCAATGTCAGCCCGCCTGTCACCCCATCGCGCGCGCCAAGTTCGGCGCATGGCTGCGTACTTCCGGCCGGGCAAAATCGCACCTCTCAAGCTTTTTCAGAGGATGCTGGGACGTATGGCCTCAGCTGCGGCTGTGCTCCAGCTGGGCTTAATGCGCATGCGCCCGCTGCAATGCTGGTTAAACGCCCGAGTGCCTCACAGAGCCTGGGCGTCCGGTGGCTTCAGGATCAGAGTGACTCAGGGCTGCGTGTCAGCCCTAGAGCCCTGGTTAGTAGCCGACTGGTACCAGAGGGGAGTGACGATGGGAGCCATCTCACACCGCAAGGTCATCTCGACGGACGCCTCCACCACGGGTTGGGGCGCCGTTTTCGAGGGCAGATCAGCCTCGGGCCTTTGGTCGAGCGAGGAAAAACTCCTACACATAAACTGTTTGGAGATGATAGCGGTAGAGAACGCGCTCAGGCAGTTTCTCCCGCTTATACGAGGACACCATGTGTTAGTCCGGTCGGACAACACCACAGTGGTGTCCTACGTGAACCGGCAGGGCGGTGTCAGGTCCAGAGGTCTGGGCAATCTGACAGAACGCCTGCTCGTGTGGGCACACAGCTCGCTGCGCTCGCTGAGAGCTGCGCATGTGCCGGGCCACCTCAATGTGGGCCCGGACAAGCTGTCCAGGGGCCTCATTCTCCCAGGAGAATGGTCCCTGCACCCCCAGACAGTCCAGCTGGTATGGCGCCTGTTCGGCAGAGCGGAGCTCGACCTCTTTGCAACAAAAGAGAACGCCCGCTGCCCGACGTTTCTGTCCAAAAGCGAGGATGCGCTGTCCCAAACTTGGCCCAGCCTCCCGCTGTATGCTTTCCCGCCGATCTCCCTATTGCCCCAGGTCATAGCGAAAATCAGGGAAACGCGCCGTCCGGTGCTCCTTATAGCACCGCGCTGGGAGAACCAGATTTGGTACCCAGAGCTGGTGAAGCTGTCGCACTCACCCCCCTGGCCAGTTCCGCTGAGAGCAGACCTTCTCTCTCAAGCAGGAGGGTCAGTTTGGCATCCCCATCCAGAGCGATGGTCCCTGCATGTATGGGTGACCAACGGATACCCGTTGACCTGCCCGAAGGGGTTATGAACACGATTTCACACTCTAGAGCCCCCTCAACGAGGCGGTTATATAGTTCTAAGTGGTCGGTGTTCACTGAGTGGTGTGTTTCCAAGGGATTGGACCCACAGCAATGTGGGGTCCAGCGGGTGCTCTCCTTCCTCCAAGAGCTTTTGGAACGGGGCAGGTCCCCTTCCACGCTCAAAGTGTATGTGGCGGCTATAGCAGCGTTCGCTCAGACGACGCTAGGTAGCACGCTAGGAAGGAACGAGCTCATCATCCGTTTCCTCAGAGGAGCCAGACGGATGAATCCCCCGCGGCCCCCGTCGGTTCCTATATGGGATCTGGCCTTGGTCCTAGAGGCCCTGAAGGCCCATCCCTTTGAACCGCTCGAGACTGTGGAACCAAGGTTCCTTTCGCTAAAAACCGCGTTTCTGATAGCTCTGGCTTCAGTGAAACGCGTGGGGGATCTACACGCGCTCTCAGTGAGCCCGACGTGTATGGAGTTCGGTCCTAATGACTCTAAGGTCATTCTCAGACCGAGGCATGGCTATGTCCCCAAAGCGATCGGCACTCCCTTCAGGGCGCAGATTATCTCCCTCTCGGCTCTGCCAGCATCCGATGAGGGGGACGGTGGCAATTTCCTCTGCCCTGTCAGGGCATTGAGGGTTTATGTCACACGCTCCGCCGCCTTCAGGCGTTCTGAGCAGCTATTTGTTTCGTTTGGTGGGCGCACTAAAGGTCTCGCCTCCTCGAAACAGACCCTGTCCAGGTGGATAGTGGACGCGATTGCAGCTGCATACGCTTCCAAACACCTGCAGTGCCCGCTAGGTGTCAGAGCACACTCCACCAGAGGCATGGCCTCTTCGTGGGCTTGGGCCAGAGGGATTTCCATCCACGATATCTGTATGGCGGCAGGCTGGGCCTCCCCGTCTACGTTCGTGAGATTTTACAATCTGGAAGTTCCTGCCTTACAGGCGAAAGTGTTATCAGTTCAATAGGGCTGTTGGTTCTGCCCAGTGGTTCTGCGCAGACATAGCTCACATACTGGTAGTAAGTTCGGTACTAGGCTCATTGTGAATTTGAAGGAGACCGGCGGTGCCGTTCCCTCATTTACTAGACGAGCTGTTGTGAGTTTGAAGGTGACCGGCGGTGCCGTTACCTCACTCATATAACAAGATTTTGTGAATTTGAAGGCGACCGGCGTTGCCGCTCCCTCATTCATGAGACAAGGTGTGGTGAATTTGAAGGAGACCGGCAGGTGCCGTTCCCTCATTCATGGGACAGGGTGTTGTAACCACCCGTCGTAACCACCCGTCAGTTCAAATGAAGTGTCTGTATATGTGGTGGCCCGTTTTCCTTACCGGCCACCCTGCCCGAGCAGTGTTATGGTCCCCGGTTCCCTGGGATACATATGCTGTATGCGAGGCGCGCACGGCGTTGACAATATGTTCCCGTAGCGTAAGGAACTTACGCAATACGAGAGAACCTCTCGTAAGAGAACGATACTCGGTTACTTAACGTAACCTCGGTTCTCTCTAGAAGAGGGAACGAGTATTGCGTTCCTTGCCGTGCGCCCCGCGGGCTTTTATGCTTCAGAACTACGAAAACCGAATATGCAGCCCGTGAGCCCTGCTTATATACACGTGGCCACGCCCCACCTGTAGGCAAATGAAGCCAGGTGGGCGCGAAGCGCCCTCATTGGTCGCCACGTCACGCGGGCTTACCGATAGGCTGCTGCAGTTGCCAGCAGAGCAGCCAATAGCACGCTGGAATAGCCTGCTATGGTCTGCCAGGCTGCCGCACTGCGTTGACAATGTTACAAAATTAAGGATAATTTGGGGTTTTTCAGAAATCTCGAAGAAAGAATACTTTCCCGTAGCGTAAGGAACTTACGCAATACTCGTTCCCTCTTCTAGAGAGAACCGAGGTTACGTTAAGTAACCGAGTATCGTTTTCTTTCTCAACTGATTACATTCACTTAAAACATAAATGACTGTTTACTTGCAAAAAGCACACAGTTCAGTTCTCACATGCTGTGCATCGGCTTAATGTCGCACATCTCTCAGACAGTGCATGTGTAACAGAGCTGTTAAGAAAAACAAATACATATAATTTGTAATAAATATATTTTCATTCAAAATGCTGAATGAATATGTTATCAAAGTTGTTCTGCTGTGCTATTAACATTTAAAATAATCTAAATAATTTTGATAATTAAAGGTCCCATTCTTCGTGTTTTTTGAAGCTTTGATTGTGTTTACAGTGTGCAATATAACATGTGTTCATGTTTCGCGTGTAAAAAAAAACAGTGTTTTTAACACAATTTACTTATCTGTATACCGCTGTTTTCACTGTCCTAAAAACGGCTGATGCCTTCTTTTATTCTATGAAGTCCCTCCTTCAGAAATACGTAACGAGTTCTGATTGTGCCAGCGGTTCCCGTGTTGTGATTTGACCGCAGCTTAGCGAACGTGGAAATGTCACGCCTCTTAACGGGAGATATATGTGCTTAATGATCTCTACAGCATCCCTGGGAAAGCCAAACAAAGGTGATTTGACTCCGGGATGAAAATAACAGCGTCTCGACGACATGGCGACAAACACACTCAAACGCAACAATTCCTTTTCTCCACGCGACACGTCCTCTTCTCCACGTGGGACAGCAACAAGACCACGCCCCCTTTTTTCGCGTATTCTTGTGGGCGGAGGTTAGTCTGTTCTACTGACGTAATTAATGAAGGAAGTACCAGGATGTAGTCCAAGCCGGCCATTCGCTGTAGGCTTTGAAAGGGAACTTCTGTTAAATAAAATATCTCGCTTGGCATTGAACTTTGAGCTTTAAAATTTTACAGGTATTATTTATGCTCTAACAGCAACATTACACACTAACTAAAGTTTGAACAATGGGATCACGAAGAACGGGACCTTTAAAGTGTGACGCATGTTTAAAGCCATGCGCTGTGTATGACGTCACTGAGATGAGACGGAATGATCAGAGAGAGCAGGAGCTTCGCAGATCGCGGGTGTTATCAAAGCAGACCAAGAGTGCATTTATTGATGATTTTGAAGTGGATGATAGCCGATTGTGAGGCCTGTAGAATCTGATGTAGTGGATTATTTCTATATTGAAATCCCCTGGATTTGGTCAGGTTTTTTTGAGAGTCTGGAATAAGCTGTGATCCTGAGATGGCGAGCCACCCATCTTGAGAACCCAGAAAGAGATTAGAAGAACGTCTTTGATTCATCAAGTGATCAGTGCCTTATCTGCTGTCACAAGTGGAATTCATTCAGCCTTATTTCTCATCCTCATTACCTCAACATTGCACTGAACTGATTGTTTGCACTATACGTTTTACACCACAGACATTTGCAAAATTACACCAAGAGACTTTTGCATTCATTGGATATTTCTCTTTTCTTTGCACACATACAAACACACTTGTCCACGGACTGAGTACTGTTCGTCTACAGTGAATTACTGTTAAGTTTTATATTATTTTCAGTTAAATTGTTATTTTTCTTGAGGTAATGTTTTTGTGGGTTAAAGATTCCAATTCAACCAAGGTAATAGGAAACAAAGCTCCAAAAAATAGAAGTTAGAAAGCGACATCAAACTAAAATTGAAATTTAAATAAATTAAAAGCTATTTAAAAGGACTATTTAAATACCAAATAAACAAAAATTATATGAATATATAGAACTATAAGTAACTACAAAGGAGCTCAAAACCTAAATTTCTTAAAGGGAAAGAGAGACAATTTCATTGGTGGTTATAGCTTTATTGTTTTACTGTCGTTTTATTTTATTTACATTATTCCATTTTCTTTCAAAGTAAGAATCATCTTGGTTAAAGTCATTTTCCTGGTCTGTCTGGTTCCTGTGTTACAGTGATTTACCTAATTTCTTGCCCTCTGTAGCAAACCTAGTAATCTGGTTGTAGTAAAGGTATGTTTGTACGGGAAGAAGGAGGCGGGAACCGGCGAACAATCAAACAAAACTTTAATCAATAAACAAAACAAAATGGCGGCGACAGCCCCTCGCGGACGACTGTCGCCTACACAAACACAAAATGAAAATAACAAGCTGCAGCCCCTCGCGGACGACTGCAGCGTGAACATAAAACGTAAATAAAATACAACATAAAGTCCAGGCCTGGTCCTCTCTCGTCCCTCACTGTCGTCGCTCCTCCTTTATACTCCCTCACTCCTCCGCGAGGGCCGAGATCGCTGCGACTCGCAGCTGGCGCTCATCCCCACTGATGAGCGCCGCCTCGTCCCGCCCTCACGGTCCCTCTGCCTCGCTGCTCGCCACACTGGTCCATAAAGAAAAGAGTAGCTACAGCGCACTACTAGCGCTATCTGTTACACATGCATATACTGAAATGAGTTCTTTCACTGCTGATTGAGCTTCAACGCTTTAAAATCAAACAACTTAAGAGGGTAAATGATGATTTCATTTTTGGAGCTATCTGTTTTAATGCTAATAAAACAAAACACAGAAAATCACTCACTGCTCTTGACTGAGAACTATAATACAGTAGCTTTAATAAGAATCAATGCATAATTTATAACGTGAAGTCTATGTAGTGTTTTATTTTTATATTTGTTTATCCAATTTCTTACTTGAATGATGCTGTTGCATACACCTTGCAGTTGCAGTTATAAAGCAATGCTAAACAGCCTTTATCACAGTACAAAATCTATCAAATAATATATTTTCTGTCTCATTATGTGATACAAGCTGACTAATAAAGTTTGGAGCAAAAACATGGTTTTCAAAAAAACAACAAACTTCCAAGTGTCTGCTTTGATGCTGTGCTAAGATAACATTGATAGCTAGCACTTATGCACCTGTTACCAGGAGCGATTATGTTTTATGACTAATTTAAAAAAATTATGATCAAGAATGTTTGTTTTTAAGAAGGACATTTGATACAAAGTCAGAAAAGGCGAAGTAAGAAGTTTGATTAAAGAAATGAGGGATTAGAATAGAGACTGTAATTTCTAAATTTATGTCAGGAGTTATGAAAATGAAGTAGGGTTTCTGAAAGAAAAAAAAAAAAAATCAGCAGCAGGAAGCAGTGCTGGCAGTCAGACAAACAACCAATAAATGATGACCGAGCGACTGTGTTGATGTCAACAGAGCTCAAATGAAAATCACATGGACGTCTAGAGCTATTGTCACAGGTCGGGGGTACGGTGGCACCACGCCGACCGACCTCCCCGTTAACCCCTTGGCAGTGCCCTTCCGAGGAGCTACCCCACAGCCCAGAGACAACAGACGATAGAGTAACAATTTTAAAAGGCTTTATTATTTAAAAGATCCTGTATTTGGAAGCTGCTCCGAATGTGGACGGATGGTAAGTATCTGGACGCCCAGGTCAGGTCCGTTGGTGGGTGAGTATGGCACTGGGGGCTCGACGGGGGTGCTATTTACCGTTGTTCTCCATCTCACAGGATCGGGATTCTGCCAGCCAAGCTAGGCACCACTACAGGAGGCAGGAATTCCTCCGAGGATGGGCCGAAACCAGCAGGGGAAGGACAGGGAAGTGGCAGCACTAATTCCACAGCAACAGTTGGATGCAAGTGAATACACTGACGTTGGGCGTCTGTTCCACAGGATCAGCCTGGACCACGGCCGGGAAGGATCGTCGACTCAGGCAGAAACGGCACTACAAGAAGCTCGGGACAGCGTCAATGTGGGTAAGTAGCTTTATCCTCTATTCTTCGGCTTTAATGTTTCAGGATGAATGCAACAGCATGAAGGGAAGAAACATTCAGAATGTTCAGTGTGACTTCAAAGAAGAGTACTCACAATGGGCGTTCGGCTGTGGTGGCTCAGCATAGAAGACAGCGCTTTAGATGGTGGTGGCTCAGTATAGAAGACAGCACTTTAGGCTGTAGTGGCTCAGCATATAGATATCAATGCAACAGCATGAAGAGAAGGGACATTCAGAATGTTCAGTGTGACTTCAAAGAAGAGTACTCACAATGGGCGTTCGGCTGTGGTGGCTCAGCATAGAAGACAGTACTTTAGATGGTGGTGTCCCAGTATAGACGACAACACTTTAGACGGTGGTGGCTCAGTATAGAAGACAACACTTTAGACTGTAGGAGCTCAGCATATAGGGGTCAATGCAACAGCATGAAGAGAAGGAACATTCAGACCGTTCAGTGTAACTTCAAGAGAGAGTACTCACAATAGGTGTTCGGCTGTGGTGGCTCAGCATAGAAGACAGTACTTTAGGCTGTAGTGGCTCAGCATAGAAGACAGCACTTTAGATGGTGGTGGCTCAGTGTTCGGCTGTGGTGGCTCAGCATAGAAGACAGTACTTTAGGCTGTAGTGGCTCAGCATAGAAGACAGCACTTTAGATGGTGGTGGCTCAGTGTTCGGCTGTGGTGGCTCAGCATAGAAGACAGTACTTTAGATGGTGGTGGCTCAGTATAGAAGACAACAGTTTAGACGGTGGTGACTCAGTATAGAAGACAACACTTTAGACGGTGGTGGCTCAGTATAGAAGACAGTACTTTAGGCTGTAGTGGCTCAGCATAGAAGACAGCGCTTTAGGCTGTGGAGGCTCAGCATATAGATATCAATGCAACAGCATGTAGAAAAGGGACATTCAGAACGTTCAGTGTAACTTCAAAGAAGAGTACTCACAATGGGCGTTCGGCTGTGGTGGCGCAGCATAGAAGACAGTACTTTAGATGGTGGTGGCTCAGTATAGAAGACAACACTTTAGACTGTAGTGGCTCAGCATAGAAGACGGCGCTTTAGATGGTGGTGGCTCAGTATAGATATCAATGCAACAGCATGAAGAGGGGAGACATTCAGAATGTTCAGTGTAACTTCAAAGAAGAGTACTCACAATGGGTGTTCGGGTATGGTGGCTCAGCGTAGAAGACAGTACTTTAGGCTGTGGTGGCTCAGCATTTAGATGGATGCAACAGCATGAAGAGAAGGGATATTCAGAACGTTCAGTGTAACTTCAAGAGAGCGTACTCACAATAGGCGTTCGGCTGTGGTGGCTCAGCATAGAAGACGGTACTTTAGGCTGTGGTGACTCCGTATAGACGACAACACTTTAGACACTAGTGGCTCAGCATATAGATATCAATGCAACAGCATGAAGAGAAGGGACATTCAGAACGTTCAGTGTAACTTCGAGAGAGGGTACTCACAATAGGCGTTCGGCTGTGGTGGCTCAGCATAGAAGACGGTACTTTAGGCTGTGGTGGCTCGGCATAGAAGACAGTGCTTTAGATGGTAGTGGCTCAGTATAGAAGACAACACTTTAGACTGTAGTGGCTCAGCATATAGATATCAATGCAACAGCATGAAGAGAAGGGACATTCAGAACGTTCAGTGTAACTTCGAGAGAGGGTACTCACAATAGGTGTTTGGCTGTAGTTGCGTTCAACTTAGACGCTTGGATCCTCCGCCCATCGACACGTTATTATTGCAGTTCTTTTCCTCGCTGCAAGCACTGTACTCTACCCCACACGTGCAATCACCGCAATCTCACTCTCATTAATCGTGCAAAGTTCAGCAGACACCGCAGTATCACTCCAATTCCCCCAAAACTAGAACACTGCTCAAATCCAGCTAGATATTCCCATGCCGGTCGATGGCGGACATCTAGTGAAACAACACAGCTTTATTCCTGATAACAGTCAAAGATGCTCCTCTACTGTCGCCTTGTTTCTCACAACACCAAGTGGAACACTTATCTTTCTAGTGGTAGCTCCGATGTGTAATCTTTTCCTCTTTAACTCCACGACTGATAACTCGTCACCACATGCACGGATTCCCTGGAAAAAAGCTGGCCAGATCAACTGCGCACGTCTTCTCAACACTGCACTTGTCGATTCTTCCCAAGAAAAGCTCACGCCACAAATTGTCCACACCACAGCTTACATGACCACACTTCTGCAGAACGCTGCTTTTATATCCTCCCTCCCACATATCACCCGCGCCTTTGTTCACTCACACAGGTGCGGCCAATCTCTCATCATCAACCTGAGCTGTCTCGAGCTCATGCGCACTAGCCACCGGAACTGGACTCGGGGTTTCCGGAAAGACGTCCGGGAGGAAAGGGGCACCGCAAAAGAAACGTTCCGGCTCTTAGTCACTCCGTGACACTATCATCTTCACATTTGAAATAAAACATGATCTGGCTTTAGTTGCATTGCATTTCTAGACTGCAACAAGGACAAATTTCATATCATTTTTCAACTTAAAGACATTTTATACAAATACATTTTAAATAAGGTCACAATGCATTTACGCCCTTTAAGTGTTTTATTCTTAAGACAATAATTAAATATTTAATGACAACAAAATACCAAGTGTCTGCTTTGGGCGAAAAGCTTCATGAACTGTACCTATTTTCATGTGGGTGTGACACAGCCAACAGGATATGGCATTTTTAACTTCTCTAGTCAGTGAGAACGTCATGGTCACTTTGTTTAAGTTGAAGATTGTGCCATCAATCTATATAGGAAGTTGTGGCTTACGAAACTCTATTTTCACACACCAGCTCTCACATCACTACATCTGTCATAAACCTGTTTAGAGTTTTCTGTTGAAGAAAATGTTTCACATGGTTCGATTCTGTTTGTGTTTGTGGGGTCTGGTTGGTGAGTTTTCAATGTTTTTCTTTAGTTCTTTCTGCTACAGATTTAGTGTTGCTTTCTTCTAAATGTCCTTTATATATCAACACTGAAGCTCAATTACCAGCAGAAGTTGTTTTTGTTGGAGACGTTATTCTCATCTAAAGCAACAGTGCTTTCTGTGTCTGATAATATAATTATTTTAAACTATTTAAAAGTCTTACTCTGTTTCTGTCTGTTCTTCAGCAGTGTTTGGTGTTACAGATGAGATGAAGTCAGAGTCAGTGATGGAGGGAGAATCTGTAACTTTACACACTGATAGAGAAATGAATAGTAATGATCTGATCCTGTGGAGGTTTGGACCTGAAAACACTTTAATAGCTGAAATCTATGTAACGCACAGCAGTGTGACTGTAAATGATGATTATGATAGGAGATTCAGAGGCAGAATGAATGTGGATTATCAAACTGGATGTCTGACCATCATAAACACCAGAATTGAGCATGCGGGACGTTATGAACTACAGACCAACCGTATGAAGAAGTCTTTCCTTCTCACTGTCCACGGTCAGTTAAATATCAGTTTCATATTTTAATCACCACAAATATTAATCCACACACCATACTTATTCTGTTGCGATTGTTTTGGTATATTATTATTTTCTAATGTAATTTTTAATTATTTACTTTAGTGAATGTAGTATTTACAGTCCTAAAGGTATTTGAAAGTCTTAATCATTGACAAACCATGTTTCTGTTAAATCTTCAGATGTGACTGGTGCTAAAGATGAGATGAAGTCAGTGATGGAGGGAGACTCTGTCACTTTACACACTGATATAGAAATGTGGAATAATGATCTGATTCTCTGGAGGGTTGGAAACCATTTAATAGCTGAAATCAATAAAACAGGAGACGGCATCACTGTATATGAGGATGTTCTTGAAGGGAGATTCAGAGACAGACTGCAGGTGGATCATGAAACTGGATCTCTGACCATCACAAACACCAGAACTGAACACACTGGATTTTATCAAGTACAGAACAACCTTATAAGGAAGTTTTTCATGCTCAGTGTCAATAGTGAGTTTAACATTGCTTTTACCTCTTTCTTTCTTTTTTACTACAGCTTAAAAGTGAATCTAAAGAAGTATCTTATTACTTAAAAAAAATTTTTTAAATGCAATTTCCAAGTTTATATGCTCTATTTTAATCAGTCTTGGTTATTCTGAATCAGTTTCTTCCTCAGTCAGTGAGAACATTTACATTTATGCATTTAGCAGACGCTTTTATCCAAAGCGACTTACAACTTGGGGGTACATGAAGCGATTGGTCATGAAGAGTCGAGAAGCGCAATAAGAGCTTGAAATCCTGAGACTGTGTACATTGCTCAGTGTAGCGCAGGCTAGAGTAGGGAGGGAAGAAGGAAGAGAAATAGGAAAGGAAAGTGTTTTTTTTTTTTTTTTTAATTATGAGGTTAAGTGCTCATGGAAGAGCTGAGTTTTAAGTTGACTTTTGAATGATGTCAATGATTCTGCGTTTCGGATGGCGTTGGGAAGATCGTTCCACCAGCTGGGAACGTTGAATGAAAATGTTCTGGAAAGGGATTTTTTCCCCCTCTGTGATGGTACCACAATCCTTCGTTCCTTAGCTGAGCGAAGGCTTCTGGTGGGGGTGTGGATTTGTAGAATGGAGTCAAAGTATGCAGGAGCTGAGCGCGTGGTGGCTCTGTATGCAAGCATCAGCGCCTTAAACTTGATGCGAGCAGCGAGTGGTAGCCAGTGCAGGGAGATGAAGAGAGGTGTGACGTGGGTCCTTTTGGGCTCATTGAAGACAAGACGTGCTACTGCATTCTGGATCATACGAAGTGTTTGGATCGCACAAGAGGGGAGTCCAACCAGAAGCGCATTGCAGTAGTCAAGTCTAGAAATAACCAGGGCCTGGACAAGAAGCTGTGTTGCGTGCTCTGTTAGGAATGGTCTAATCTTCCTGATGTTGTGGAGCGCAAACTGGCATGAGCGAGCTGTCTTAGAAATGTGTTCTCTGAAGGACAGAACAGTGTTGTCTTCTTTCCTTCTCTACCCAGCTAACAATTTTTTGTTCTAAGAACGTTTTCCAAATAATCTATTTGGGTTATGGAAACATTAAAATGTTCTTTCAACTTAGTTTTTATTACCAACTCAACATTATAGAAACGTTGATTTATAACATTCCAAGAACATAAAAATGTCAATTTTCCTTAATGTTAATAGAACATAATTTAAAGGTGATGGAAACCTGAAGGAAAGAGAAACAAGAACAGAAACAGAGGTTTAGATGTTGATGTTTGATTGAAAATGTTTGGTTTGAAGTCACCATTATGGTGATCTGTGTTTGCTTTAGTTGGGCTCTTGACCATTGACTTTTGACTTAATTTTTCCTTTCAGCAATTGCAATAGTGTTTTCACAGGACATTTGTGCATTACTACAGAAAGAGAATGATTAAAAAGCAGATCAACCTGTCTGCTCTAATAAGCAGTTAAATGACTGCATTAAAGTGGTTTAAATAGCTGTTTTATCTGTAGTTTCATGACTGATATAAATAGTTATGAATGGAAGCGTTGATGAATATAAAAAGTAATAAAAATGGCCGTTGTGATATGAAGGTCACTTGCAAAACTCAAGAGATCTGTGTGAGATTTTCCAAAAATGCTACAACCTCTTGTTAGAAAGTTGAGACAATTAGGCCTGGTTTCACAGACAGGGTTTAGATTAAAGGATTAGTTCACTTTTAAATAAACTTTTGCTGATAATTTACTCACCCCCATGTCATCCAAGATGTCCATGTCTTTCTTTCTGCAGTCAAAAAGAAATTAAGGTTTTTGATGAAAATATTCCAGGATATTTCTCCATATAATGGACTTCAATGGGCTCCAAACGGTTCAAGGTCCAAATGACAGTTTCAGTGCAGCTTCAAAGGGCTTTAAACGATACCAGACGATGAATAAGGGTCTTATCTAGCGAAACGATCAGTTTCTGTGAGAAACCGAGCAGTATTTATGCTATTATTTTACCTCTTATCAGACGAACGTGATCATCTCTGAGCTCCGCCATAACTTCCGCTAAGTGAGGTCAAATACAAGCGTGGTCATAGATGTATACGTAGATGCCTCATTAGCGCCTGCACGGATCAGTAGAATAATCTACGATCGATATATCTATGACCACGCTCATATTTGACCTCACTTAGCAGAAGTTATGGCGGAGCGCAGAGATTATCACGTTCGACTGATAAGAGGTAAAATAATAGCATAAATACTGCTAAATATTGAAGCAGCTCAGTGTTTTCTTCTTATTTGATCACATACTAAAATCGCGCGTTACCGCCATCTGTTGTTTCATCGCGCATCTTGCGGCTTTACGGTTAACAGAGAAGAGATCATCTGATGATTATGTAAAGGACGTACAGGAGTGTTTTTATAACTTCACACGAATCGACTAGTAAAGGTTACACTTGATTTATACAAACAAAAGATTAAAACACTGTCTGCGTCGAAGACTGCACATGCAGGTGAATAATAGCCTTTTTAAATTGATTATCCTGCTATATATATATATATATATATATATATATATATATATATATATATATATATATATATATATATATATATATATATATATATAATGTATGCATTTTTGTCTACTCCTGTTTATCAAAGTTGCTTATATTATTTTCTTGCATTGATGTGAAATGATTTTGCACTTTGACAGTCAGTTTGAGATATAGACTACATTTGAGTATTGTATATTTGGATAGTTTACAAAATAAAACTTTACTCTTATCATAATTGTATTGCATTGTGTTGTTTTAAACCCCACACATTTAACTTAAAACATTCTTTATTAACGATTATTCAGTTATTTGTAAATGCAATTTAATTGTAAAAAAATTTTTGTTTTGATGTAGCTAGCTACATTTTGGTAGTATCTTGTAGTGTATCTAGGTAGCTTGACTGTAGTTTAACTACTTTCATGTATAAGTAGCTTGTAGCTTGTCAAACTACTGTTTCAGAGTAGCTTCCCCAGCACTGAGGGTTTGGCGTTATTTTGTCACTTATTGAGCAGTAGGCTAGCTGGAGCCGTTTACCTCCAGTCTTTGTGCTAAGCTAGGCTAGCGGTGGATGCGTCAGACAGAGTTATGGCACGCACAGAGATAAGAATTGTATGCATGGACTTATCTAACTCTGGGGGATACGGTGAATAAGCCAAAGTCCCAAAAAGTTGGCGTGTTCCTTTAAAATATGTCAGTGCAAGTTACTTCATTATTAGTTAAAATAGCTCAAACATACATTTTAGTCTGTGGCTAGCTTAAGTTTTGTCTGTGAAACCGGGCGTTAGACATCAAAACTCATCACTGAAAACTCAACAATGGTGACAATCAAAAAATGTTCAAATATAAATATTACAAGAATTCAGCTGCATAATTTATTAAAGTCGCAATACATGCTGGGAGTCATGAATAAGTTTTGTATACTGGTATCCAGCATGCACTGCAGCTTAAAGTATCAAATCAAATCAAATCAAATCAAATCACTTTATTTGTCACTCTACATATGCACAAGTGCAACAGTAGGTGAAATTCTTAGGTGCAGTTCTGAGCAACATAGTAGTCATGACATGACATGTACAACATTTAAGCAGCATCAGATTACACATCTGATGCGCACACAATTACTCACAGCACAGTAAACTCTACAATAAACAATAAATAATTTGCACAATGTGAGTATAGTTCTCACAGCTTTAAACAATATACACATACTTACAATATACATATACTTTAAACAATATACACTAAACATACACTAAACAATATACATTACGCTATAATAATAATAATAATATACAATGTATAGTATAAAATATTATTCACAGATTGAAAAATTGAAATCCAAAGTGCAATAGGTGCTATATGATAAATAAATGTGTATATAATGTGTGTGTATCTACAGTGGGTTGTGCGGAGTGATATTCTGTCCAGTGTGTGTTATGATCCTGACGGATCAGGAGTTAAGTAGTCTGATTGCTTGTGGGAAGAAGCTGTTCTGGAGTCGGCTGGTGCGTGTTCTGATGCTGCGGTACCGTCTGCCTGATGGCAGCAGTGAGAGCAGCCCATGGTTCGGGTGGCTAGAGTCTCTGATGATCCTCTGAGCTCTCTTCACACACCGCCTGGCGTAAATGTCCTGGAGGGAGGGAAGCTCACCTCCGATGATGCAGCTGGCCGTGCGCACTACCCTTTGCAGGGCCTTGCGGCTGCGGGCGGTACTGTTGCCGTACCAGGTGGTGATGCAGCCAGTCAGCAGGCTCTCGATGGTGCTGCTGTAGAAGCGTGTGAGGATGTGGCGGTTCATTCCAAACCTCCTCAGCCGTCGCAGGAAGAAAAGGCGCTGATGAGCCTTCTTCACAACGGCCTCGGAGTGGACGGACCATGAGAGTTCCTCTGTGATGTGGACACCGAGGAACTTGAAGCTGCTGACTCTCTCCACCGGTGCTCCATCGATGGTGATGGGGCGGTGTTCTCTCTCATTCCTCCTGAAGTCGACCACCAGCTCCTTGGTCTTGCTGACGTTGAGGGAGAGGTTGTGCTCCTGACACCACCGTGTCAGAGTGTGCACCTCCTCTCTGTAGGCCGTTTCATCATTGTCGGTGATAAGACCTACCACCGTCGTATCGTCAGCAAACTTGATGATGGTGTTGGAGCTGTGGGTTGCCACACAGTCATGTGTGTACAGGGAGTACAGGAGTGGGCTGAGAACGCAGCCCTGAGGGGCTCCAGTGTTGAGAGTCAGTGATGAGGAGATGTTACTGCCCATTCTGACCACCTGGCGTCTGTTTGACAGGAAGTCCAGGATCCAGCTGCATAACAAGCTGTTTAAGCCTAGAGCCCGGAGTTTCCCGTCAAGTATGGAGGGCACAATGGTGTTGAATGCTGAGCTGTAGTCCACAAACAGCATTCTCACATACGTGTTCCTCTTTTCCAGGTGGGAGAGAGCAGTGTGTATAGTGGATGAAATGGCATCGTCAGTGGAGCGGTTTGTGCGGTATGCAAACTGCAGTGGGTCCAGTGAGGGGGGGAGAACAGAGCAAATGTGGTTTCTGACTAGTCTCTCAAAGCATTTGCTGATGATGGGGGTCAGAGCAACAGGACGCCAGTCGTTTAAGCAGGTGGTTTTTGACTGCTTAGGTACAGGCACAATGGTGGACGTTTTGAAGCATGTGGGGACCACAGATAGGGAGAGGGACAGGTTAAAAATGTCCGTGAAGACTCCAGCCAGTTGGTGCGCGCACGCTCTGATCACACGGCCGGGAATCCCGTCTGGACCCGCAGCTTTACGGACGTTCACCCGCCGGAAGGATCGGGTTACATCCGCGACAGATACAGAGAGTGCACTAACCTCTGTATCTTCAGCCGCGAGCTCTCTCTCCGCGAGGGCGGTGTTAGTTCCCTCAAAACGAGCATAGAAGGTGTTTAGCTCGTCCGGGAGAGAGGCAGCGGTGTTCACGATGGAGTTTGTGTTCCCTTTATAGTCCGTGATGGTGTTAATTCCCCTCCACATGCTTCTAGAGTCGGTGGTGTTGAACTGTCCTTCAATCTTGTCCCTGTACTGCCGTTTTGCTGCTCTGATGGTTTTCCGGAGGGCATAACTTGCTTGTTTATGCTCCTCCGCGTTACCGGAGTTAAAAGTGAAGGTCCGCGCATTGAGTGCCGCGCGAACATCCCCGTTTAGCCACGGCTTCTGGTTAGGGTACAGCCGAATTGTTTTGGTCGGAACAACGTCATCTACGCACTTCCTGATGAAACACGTTACGCTATCAGCGTAAACCTCGATGTCGTCATCAGAGGCCGACCGGAACATCTCCCAGTCCGCGTGATCAAAACAGTCCTGTAGCATAGAATCTGATTGATCCGACCAGCACTGGATGGTTCTGAGGGCGGGTGCTTCCTGTTTGAGTCTTTGCCTATATGCGGGCAAAAGGAGGATGGAAGCGTGATCCGATTTGCCAAATGGTGGGCGCGGGAGGGACTTGTAACAATCCTTGAAGGGGGAGTAGCAGTGATCTAAGACGCGGTTCCCTCGCGTGTTGAAGTTAACATGTTGGTGGTATTTGGGTGCGATGCGCTTGAAGTTGGCTTTGTTAAAGTCTCCGGTCACAATAAACGCGGCCTCAGGATGCGCGGTTTCCTGCTCACTCACTGTCCTATACAGTTCCTTTAGTGCCCGGTCTGTGTCGGCTTGCGGGGGAATATACACAGCTGTGATGATGACCGCGGTGAATTCCCTCGGTAGCCAGAATGGTCGGCACAGAACCATGAGAAGTTCCAGATCAGGAGAACAGAAAGACTTGATAGAATGTACGTTCCTCTGATCACACCAGGATCGGTTAATCATAAAACACACACCCCCGCCTTTGCTTTTCCCTGAGAGATCTTTTTCTCTGTCCATCCGATGCACGGAGAACCCCGTGGTTTCGATGGCCGAATCTGGAATCTCAGCGGACATCCAAGTTTCTGTGAGGCAGATAATGCAGCAGTCCCTCGTGTCTCGCTGGAAAGAGATCCGCGCTCTCAGCTCGCAGAGTTTATTGTCCAGAGACTGAACATTTGCCAGTAAAATACTGGGAAGCGGGGGTCGGTTTGCGCGGCGTCTTAATCTGATGAGCACGCCGGCTCTGCTTCCCCTTCTCCGGCCGCGTTTACGTGGTCGGGCCGTCCAGACAAAGAGCTCCGCTGCTGTGTTTGTAAACGGCGGTTCGTCACTGAAGAATTTAAAGTCCGGTTTTCGGTGTGCGATTGCCGAACCAATGTCCAAAAGTGTCTGTCTGTCGTACGTAGTAAGGCAGACAACATCCAAGACAAAAAACACAAAAACTATAAACAGAACAAACAAAAAACTACAATGTTTCAGCAGAGCTTGCGACGTTGCGGCCATCCTCGGCGCCATCTTGACTCAACATCTGTATGTCACCACTGTTGCGTTTCATATGCTGATTGTTGATGTCTGTGAGTGTCTAAACAACACAGTAGTAAATAACTTCCTGCTCACAATATGCTGACATAATGTTTCATAATAATCTGATTGTCACATTAATATAATTGGTCAGAAACACAATATTTAAACAAATTAATAAGAAAACAATCTTCTGATCAGTGAATCAAACCACTTCACAATGACAATAACTAGCAACCAACATCATTAGATGTTATTGTCTCTTTTTTTGTTTCTGAACATTAACATTTAACACTGTAGTGTGAACGCATATAAACACTGAGCAGTATCAATGAAACACAGGGGATTTTGCTGTGTAGCATCCAAACATCAGCCATTTTAAGCCAGAAAGTTAGTGACCCTTAATATTTAAAGGACAACCAAAGTTAGCTGTTCAAATAATGTTTTTGCCAACATTATGAGAACATTAATTTAAATTCTAATGAAAATATGTGGGGATTTTATGAACATTTCCCGTGTTCCACGGATGTTCTTTTAAAACAACATACACAACCTTATTAATTTGAAGTTAGTTTCATTCTAATGTTTAGAGGATGTTCTAAGAATCTTTTCTCCCAAAATTCTACAATGTTTAAATAAAGTTTCTGTGCTAAACTTTTGAGAATATTATTGAAGACAGATAACACTGAACAAACAACTAACTTAATAATGTTACTAGAAGAACGTTTGTTCATAAATATAGCTGCAAGCAGCCATTCAAGGGCCAAGCACAAAGAAGGCACGATAAGTCATGACTGCATTGCTGGGAGTATCAGACCAACTGCAACAACAAGCAATAAAAAGACATTTAAAATTATTTTAGGCAAAATGGCTGAAATACAGTCACTAATAATATGATTTAATGGTTTATCATTTTGTCCAATAGGTGGTGCTGTGAACACATTGATGTGGTGTGATCACAGTAAGGTGACATTGACACATGCAAAGTTTGTCAATATGCCAAAGCATTACAGAGATAAAGCCTTAAAATCATTTTGGCATCATGCCATAAAATTTGTTGTTTCGTTATATGAAAATGATTTTGTCTATCAACACGAAATCCATAATTGTTTGCAGGCAGGGTCTGAAGATATTAAATTATTACATTTTGGTGAAATTGGACCAACCGTCTAGGAGGAGTTTGAAGAAGTAAGTTTTGAAAGGAAATCAAAATTGGCGGACAATAAGTTCGGCTGACTATAGCTAAATTTGTTCTTGGCACGACCCAATGAATCTATTAATACCAGTGTCATTACAATGATCAACAATAATAAAAAGCTATTAGCATTTTTTTAGGCGCTGCCCCAAAAATATGAGTACCTTCAGGGCATGCTGTAAGGATCGGTTTTGGTGCTAAGACAAAAGCTGAGATCCAAACCCCAGCAATAGAACAATAAAAGTCACTAATCTTGAGAGAAGATCTCACAGAAACTGTGGGACGTCACCCATTTCTCCCCCCTCCCCATTTTGCCCTCTCCTTGCCCTGTTTCAAGTCAACAAATGCAGATATACCAATGATGATGTATCTTGTAAATCTATTGTTTTATCCCTTTCATATTTGGTGTCCTTTTAAAGGTCTCGTGCGAATGGTAAAATGGTCTCAGTTTGAAACCTAATGAGAATTCTGTTCTCCTTCTTGAGTGGTCTCTTCAAAGATATCTGATCCTCTCCCCCAAAACCAGGTTTTTGTGTTACAACTGTAAATGCAGCCGTTTTGAGTTTATTTTTAAATGCGTACGTGCTTTTATTTTGACATGACGAAAACCGGAAGTAGCGTCTGTTAGCGGCGGTAAGCACCGTAAATGAAACTCAGAGACCAAAGCTCACATGTAGCGGTGGTGTTATCTGCTATTTTTTGTTTCTTTATTATTACTCCATGCTTCGTGGTGTTTGCTTCAACTGTGTGTAAGCTAAAGAATCATATATATTTTTGACTGTGAAGATTGCTTCTGGGAAATGACTCTGCCGTTGGTTGAGAAGCAGGCTAAAGTGGTCAGAATTACTCTGTATTCTTTATTAGCATTAACTACAGTGCTAAGCCATGCTATTTATGTAATGTTTGCAGTAAACGTTTAGTTCTACGGTGTTAATAAACAGCTGTAAATGGAACCAGAGTCTCGCATTCAATCAATGGGCGGCATAACAACCCTTTTGTTCTAGTTGGAGTATTTAAGGAAGGATAACAGAGCTGCCAGGGGGGAACATTCTGTAGCCAGAACCCCCATGTGGTGCTGTGTCAATGTCTTTGAGACACTCACACACACTGCATGTAGCCTATTGAGCCAGACAAGATGACTCTTTGAAATTATTTTCATATTACTTTGCAATTGTATTTTATGTTTTTACGCTGATCAGTTGTGTATCATGGATTCTTGTTTACTTATTTACTTTTCCTGTCTGGCCAAAATAAATGTTCATCTTGATTTATCTTGTATTATTCTGAAATCATTATTTTAGTATGGATCAATGTAGACTCCTTTATTACCGCAAAATCTAGTGTTATGATAGATCACACCGATGATGGCACTACTGAATCATGGAGCGCAGAGTGCACGATAATCCGATTTCTGACTATCCCTGTATTAGCAAGTTGCAGTTGCAGTTGCTTTCTTGGGTATTACTAAAATTACACTTCTTGTTGAGTGAGCATGTGCAACCACTTAAAGGTAAAATATCCACTCTGCATCCTCTGACTAATATCAGAAGTAACCATTTTGTGCTCGTAAAAGCGCGAACCGGACGTGTCTGTTTCTGTGCAATATCGGTTCTCTTGATGAACAAATTTGAAAATTAAGAGATACTAAGAAGATCAATGATCTAAATTAAATTGCAACTAATCTTAAGATCAGCTGATAAACTCTAAATGTAACACTTTATGGAGTCACATAAAATTAGAGTCAGATCAAATTATTCATGGAGTCAGATTTAAAATGAGATATCAATAAATTAAGAGAAATTCACCAAAATGCTGAAAAGGCTTACACGCAGAATTCCTTTAGACCAAGCCATTAAAATCTGTTTTTTGGGCTAATGGATGGAAGTTTACAGTGCCGATGACTCAAGTTTCGTAATGATATGCTAATGCATTCATAAAATATTACATTTTAAGACAAAATTCTAAATGTCAGATATGGGAAAATTGGGTATTGTTCGACTCACTATGCTGCAGATCTAAAGACCACACTTGTCTGTTTTGTGATTTTTGGCCAAATAGTAAAGAAGTTATAAGCAAGAAAATTCATTTATTCATCTCTCCCAACCACTAGGTGGCACTGCGTCGAAACTGTGCAGTTTCAGGTCATGGTTGTCATAACACACACCAAGTTTGGTCAGAATACGCTTAAGCCTTGCAGAGATTTAGCCTCATGTTAATTTTGCCGTGCTCTTTGTCAAATTTGTTTACGCGTTATTCGAGAATGGCTTGTTGAATCATCTTGAATAACTTTTTGTTGGTATGGTCAAAAGATGATCTGGTTAAATTATAATGAAAATTGGAACAACGGTCTAGGAGTTTGAAAAAGTAAAATTCAAGAAAATTCAAAATGGAGGAAAATTACGCAATTGAATCATCTTGAGCCAAGGAATCAGAGGATTTCTAGTAAGGGTTTCTAGCCCTTACGATTCAAGTTGGTGGCGCAAGAGGGATTGAGTATGAGACTCTAAATTTGATATGATGTGAGTTCAGAGTTCTGACAAATTTCATAACTTTCCCACAAGCGGTTGTATGGGCTGCCATTGATTTCCAGAGCAGAAGAAGAATAACAGGAACACTAACGATTACTATAGATATGTTTACACAGCTTCGGTGCTTGGACCCTAACTATGAGAGAACCTTTACAGAATGTTAGCCAAAGTTATGAGAATGTTCCCCATTAGCTGGCTACTACTCTACTACTCATCTTCATTTATCCTCATGTTATCCTTATTCTCTCATGTTTTCCAGCCCCTCTGCCTGTTCCTGTCATCTTCAGTTACTGTCCTCAATCTCCATCATCATCAGTGTCCAAATGTTCACTGCTGTGTTCAGTGTTGAATGTGAGTCACGTGACTCTCTCCTGGTACAAAGGAAACAGTTTATTCTCCAGCATCAGTGTGTCTGATCTCAGCATCAGTCTCTCTCTACCTCTGGAGGTGGAATATCAGGATAAAAACACCTACAGCTGTGTGCTGAACAATCCCATCAGCAACCAGACTCAACATCTGGACATCACTCAACTCTGTCACACATGTGCAGGTACGCCAGCGCTGAGATTAGTGATATTAGCATTTGTTCACTGAGCTGATCTCCGTTTCATGCTTTTACTCCTCAGACTCTGTCCGCGGTTGTGATGCTGTTGAAGCAGTGATCCGATTGGTTGTCACTGCTCTGGTGGGCGTGGCTGCTGTGGTTGCTATTGTTGTTCTGGTTTATGACATCAGATCCAGAAGAGCTAAACAGCATCCAGCTCAAATTCCCACATCAGGAACCTAATGATGATGCAATTTCTGATTATTATTTTTGCGTCCTTGACGAATGCTGGAGCTGCTTCAGAAATATGCAGAAATATAACAGCTTTCACTTTGGTAGAGTTTTTAAAATCCACTTTCAAATGCTTTTTTCTCCATGTTTCCCTCCAGACCACTTTCAGATAATGACTACAGCTACACGTTTGCCATTTGTATCTGCCTGCCCTTATCAATAAAATTCTCACTCTGAGTTTCATGTCTTTATTTATTTTGTTGAGGAACACAATTGTAGATCCCTTTTAGAACCTGTTTACACCTGCTCACTTCATGTGCTTTCTCTGATCATATAGCTATCCAATCAAGAAACCCTCCAAAATGCTTTCAAGACTAATTTAAATCTGATAACACAGACCCATCTTTTTTTCCAGCTCAACTGTCACAGAATGGAAAGCACAGGATTGTGGGATATCAAAGGCAACGAAGGATACATATGCTGCCTTCAAAACTTGATCAGATGAAGGTCTCTCAGGACAAGTGAAGCTAATACAGGTCCTTCTCAAAAAATTAGCATATTGTGATAAAGTTCATTATTTTCCATAATGTAATGATAAAAATTAAACTTTCATATATTTTAGATTAATTGCACACCAACTGAAATATTTCAGGTCTTTTATTGTTTTAATACTGATGATTTTGGCATACAGCTCATGAAAACCCAAAATTCCTATCTCAAAAAATTAGCATATTTCATCCGACCAATAAAAGAAAAGTGTTTTTAATACAAAAAAAGTCAACCTTCAAATAATTATGTTCAGTTATGCATTCAATACTTGGTCGGGAATCCTTTTGCAGAAATTACTGCTTCAATGCGGCGTGGCATGGAGGCAATCAGCCTGTGGCACTGCTGAGGTGTTATGGAGGCCCAGGATGCTTTGATAGCGGCCTTAAGCTCATCCAGAGTGTTGGGTCTTGTGTCTCTCAACTTTCTCTTCACAATATCCCACAGATTCTCTATGGGGTTCAGGTCAGGAGAGTTGGCAGGCCCAATTGAGCACAGTAATACCATGGTGAGTAAACCATTTACCAGTGGTTTTGGCACTGTGAGCAGGTGCCAGGTCGTGCTGAAAAATGAAATAAAGCTTTTCAGCAGATGGAAGCATGAAGTGCTCCAAAATCTCCTGATAGCTAGCTGCATTGACCCTGCCCTTGATAAAACACAGTGGACCAACACCAGCAGCTGACATGGCACCCCAGACCATCACTGACTGTGGGTACTTGACACTGGACTTCAGGCATTTTGGCATTTCCTTCTCCCCAGTCTTCCTCCAGACTCTGATACCTTGATTTCCGAATTACATGCAAAATTTGCTTTCATCCGAAAAAAGTACTTTGGACCACTGAGCAACAGTCCACTGCTAGTCCTCTGTAGCCCAGGTCAGGCGCTTCTGCCGCTGTTTCTGGGTCAAAAGTGGCTTGACCTGGGGAATGCGGCCCCTGTAGCCCATTTCCTTCACACGCCTGTGCACGTGGCTCTGGATGTTTCTACTCCAGACTCAGTCCACTGCTTCCGCAGGTCCCCCAAGGTCTGGAATCGGTCCTTCTCCACAATCTTCCTCAGGGTCCGGTCACCTCTTCTCGTTGTGCAGCGTTTTTTGCCACACTTTTTCCTTCCCACAGACTTCCCACTGAGGTGCCTTGATACAGCACTCTGGGAACAGCCTATTCGTTCAGAAATTTCTTTCTGTGTCTTACCCTCTTGCTTGAGGGTGTCAATGATGGCCTTCTGGACAGCAGTCAGGTCGGCAGTCTTACCCATGATTGCGGTTTTGAGTAATGAACCAGGCTGGGAGTTTTTAAAAGCCTCAGGAATCTTTTGCAGGTGTAATTTTGATTCAGATGATTAGGTTAATAGCTCGTTTAGAGAACCTTTTCATGATATGCTAATTTTTTGAGATAGGAATTTTGGGTTTTCATGAGCTGTATGCCAAAATCATCAGTATTAAAACAATAAAAGACCTGAAATATTTCAGTTGGTGTGCAATTAATCTAAAATATATGAAAGTTTAATTTTTATCATTACATTATGGAAAATAATTAACTTTATCACAATATGCTAATTTTTTGAGAAGGACCTGTATTAGATTCGGACGTGCCTTGATCCCTTCCTACCTTGAAATGTGTTGTCCGAAGGAAGCATTTTTCAGGTTTTGGACGCAGCCTTTGTTTTGGGTAAGAGATCTGAAACTGGACCAAAGAGCTCTGAGCAAAGTAACACATGATTGATAAAATAAAGCCACTGTCCCAGGTTCTCTTCCTCAAAATTTAAGGTTACTACATAGAGAAAGATATTTAACAATGTAAAATGTTTAGGAATTGGTAAAATGCCAAAGTTTTGGTTACTAAACATTTTCTTTATCTTTTCTTTTTTTGTCTTTTTACAGGTGATGTTATGGCAGAAGATAATGTTAGCATTTTTTTTATGCAGAAGATTAAAAAAAAACTCATTCTAACTTCATATCCAAAACCTGGGGGATTTGAGATTTTAAAAACATCAGGCAAGATCCGATCTTGGAAGCTGGTGGTGTTGCCTTGCCCAAACACAAGATACAAAATTAAGACTAAGAAAATATGGGACATGCTGTCATCTACATACGTCCTATGAGTTTTTTGGGGGGGGTTTTAGTACAGTAAATTACTTATTTGTGGATTCTTGTCTAAATTCTGTACTTATTACATTTTAGGCAACACAATAGGTTTTTACATAATGTACATACGTTTATTAAGAGAGATGTCTTAACTGTGTAAAACAGTTCAGTTTCCATGAACTTAAGGTTCACATTGAGAGCTGCAGGTATGGAGAACATTGACTGGTCATAATCTTGTTTTAATATTCAGTTTCTTATTAGGAAAACAATCTTTAATTTCATGTTTTTTAAGGCCAAGGACTGAATGTTCCAATCACCTGCCACCATCATTAGAGAACAAACACCTAAATGCACATACTTCACACATTGATTCACTCCTCACCCAGTCACCCACTGAGGAAAATACTGACCAACCGTTCATCGATTTAGCAGATGAATATACAGACACGGTAAACTTCAAGTTTGCATTGCTAAGAGCTTGTCTTACCATCAAACATTATCTTCTGCCATAACTTCAGTTTGTAGGTTCACAATATTTGCATTTCAAAACAGTTCTATTTGAAATAAGAGCCTATATTATTTATCATTTTTGCTACTTTTGATGACTCTCCTTAAACTTCCCTACACTATCTGCCAAACAGAAAATACAGAGTGTGGCACAAAGCCACCAACCTAGTGTGTCTAAACAGTCAACATTAACCTGAGTGTGCCCATGTATGTCACGTGACATCTTACTGTAGCCGAGTAGGACTTTTCTCCCCTGGTGGTAAACGGGAATAATCTGCCCTAGTGATGAGCAGTGTTAAGTAACCGGCTGGTTAATCATTACCATGATTGCGCTTCTAATAAAGGCAGAACGCACAAATGGCTGTGTGTGCGTACAGCCATTTTTGGTTACCTCTGGCTTGTTTCACTGGCCTTCTCTTGTGGAGTCGTGTGGTTCAGGTCATTTTATGGCATGTGATTTGTTGTAAGTTTAGTGTGTAACCTAGAGTCCATGTTCTGCAGCCATTAAACACAGCCCAAAGTTCAGCGAGAGTATATTGCAGTGTGCAGTCATTTCCAGTTCTTAATCGGAGGGATACAGACCTGGACTACGCTACTGTTTTGTCTTCATTGTAAATTTGTTTTGTTTATTTATTTTTTTTGGTATTCTTGTCCCGTGTGGGGAATTGTTTGTGGATCTGTTTGTTTTGTTTTGTTTTCATATATATAATTTGTATTTTCTTGATAAATTTGAGCCCAGATTTTTGCTGGTGAACAATTGTATAAACCTCTACCAGCAGTTATATATGGCAATTGCCCCAGGTATCTTTTATATTAGATGTTTTTTTGTTTTTTGTTTTCAATTGGGATTTATAACTTTTGTAGTACTTTGGGTCTTCCCGAGGATGCCAATGAAGAGGGTACTTTGCCCACCCATCTTTTTAGTGTAGTGTTAAACACGCTTGAGTGTGAGATTTTTCAATGTCTTTTGGTGTGGAGCACTAGTGGTTGCAGTGATTGCTCATTGGGTGGGCTAGGGGATTCTTTTTTTTCTGTTAGTGTCCTTGGCAATCCGGGTTTCCCCTGCAGTTTCGATATTTATTTTTTTCCCTTGTTGATTTACAATACCTTCTATATAAAATATATATGTGGGTATTAAAAGGTAACTGTCTGGAAGGTATTCATCAGTGAATTGCTTTTAGAACATGGACTAAAAATTGGTTTTAAATGACAGAACTGTCTCAGTCCTCTCTGGGTACAACGAACCTGTAAGTGTTTATATAGCCTTGGGTGAGCCCAGATATTTGCTGGTGAACAATTGTATAAACTTCTACCAGCAGTTATATATGGCAATTGCCCCAGGTATCTTTTATATTAGATGTTTTTTTTTTCAATTGGGATTTTTAACTTTTGTAGTACTTTGGGTCTTCCCGAGGATGCCAATGAAGAGGGTACAACGAACCGATGGGTTACTTAACGTAATCCCGGGTTCTTTGATAACAGAGTGAGGTGTTTCACTTATGGGAATCGCTTTGGGCGTGACCAACTACGGAAGCTCCTATGGCACCACGTCTGTCTTTGACAGACAGGTCGACCTGAGATCAGGCTCCGCCCCCACCTATAACACTCAGGTCGACCCCTATCGAAGTCATTATAGAGAGATTTCTTCCCGTTCCTGTGCAAGGAGGGAAGTGTTGGTGAAACACCTCACTCTGTTATCAAAGAACCCGGGATTACGTTAAGTAACCCATCGTTCTTTTTCTAACTTCGCTCTGTGTTTCACTTATGGGAGATATAGACCACTCCCGGATTGCACAATGTACGCTATGCCTAATCATGCGGGTCCCGACCTGCTGGCTCCTAGCACTGCATGAGCTAAGGAAGGTTCAGATACATCCAGTCTATAAAACCGCACGAAAGTGTGCGGCGTAGCCCAACTTGCTGCCGCACATATCTCCTGAACAGACACTCCCTTAAGTAAGGCCCACGACGTAGCCATGCCCCTAGTGGAGTGGGCCCTTAAGCCCTCAGGAGGTTGAGAACCTCTGCATTTATATGCTAGAGATATAGCTTCTACAATCCAATGGGACAGCCGCTGACGCGACAGCGGTTTCCCTTTGTGAGGAGTAGCCCAAGACACAAACAGCTGGTCATTCCTTCTGAAAACTGCTGTCCTTTCCACGTACCAATGAAGCGCCCGTACTGGACATAAAGAATTTAACCTCTTATCCTCTGCAGAAGAGAATGGAGGAGGGTGGAAAGCTGTAAGCTCTGTAGCTGGACATCTGTAAGACGAGTCCACTACTTTAGGTACAAAAGCCGGATTAGGGCGAAAGGAAACCTTAGTGAGCCCTGGGGAGAACTGAAAACAAGACGGGCTGATAGACAGGGCCTGCAAGTCGCTCACACGCTTCGCTGTCACCAGTGCTAACAGCAGTGCTGTTTTAAGAGAGAGAAACTTCAACCCTATGCCCTCTAACGGCTCAAACGGGTGTTGAGAAAGGGCCTCTAAAACCATAGACAAATCCCACAACGGGACCATCCGCCTGGCCACTGGCCTTATACGCCGTGCCCCTTTCATAAAACGACTTATTAAAGGGTGCTGACCAACCGTCTTGTCACCAAAACCAACATGACAAGCAGAAATGGCTGCTAAATACACCTTCAGTGTAGAGAAAGCCTTCCCCTTATCCAACAGATCCTGGAGAAAACATAATATGTCCCTCACTGAGCATTGAAAAGGGACAATATGATTCCGTCCACACCATTCTTCAAAGACTCGCCACTTATTATTATAAAGAGAGCGAGTAGAAGAGGCTCTGGAACTCTGTATAGTGTGTATGACTGATGGTGGCAGACCTGCTGCACTCAGATTCCACCTCTCACGGGCCAGGCCCAGAGAGCTATCCTGTCTGGGTGAGGATGGTAAATTTCCCCCCCTGCCTGTGACAGGAGGTCCCTCCGGGGAGGGAGGGGCCATGGCTGACCCGACAGTAGTTGAACTATCTCGGCTACCCAATGTCTGGATGTCCAATGTGGAGCTACCAGTATCAGTGATAATCCCATTTCCCTCACCCTGGCCAGAGTGGGTGAAATCAGGCTCAGAGGAGGGAATGCATACAGCAGGACGTTCGGCCATGGGTGGGCTAAAGCATCCACACCCAGCGGTGCATTTCCGTCCGCCAGAGAAAAATACAGAGGACATTGAGCGTTTTCTTGCGAGGCGAAGAGATCTACGACAGCCTGACCGTACTTCTGCCATATCTGCTTCACCACCTGAGGATGAAGCTTCCATTCCCCGTATAGAGGATTTCCCCTGGACAATAAATCTGCTCCCCTGTTCAGTATCCCTGGAACATGGGTTGCCCTGATGGATAAGAGCCTTGTGTTGCACCACACGATCAGCTTTTTCGCTAACTGATGCAGCTGAAGAGAGCGTGTGCCTCCCTGTCGGTTGATATAAGCGACCACTGTAGAATTGTCTGTTTTCACCAAAACATGCTGGCCCTTGATGAAGCTCAGAAAATGTTTCAGCGCTAGAAAAACTGCCAACAATTCCAAGTAATTTATATGCTTGTGAATCAGCTGTGGAGGCCACACACCGTTCACCGCTCTGCCCATCAGAGTTGCTCCCCAGCCCTTTAACGACGCGTCCGTCGTCATGACGACTCTCGACGACACCGCCCCCAAGGGGATCCCCGTTCTGAGAGTCGCGGGGCTTCTCCAATGTCTGAGCGCTCTGACGCACGCATACGTTACTCTCACTGGCCGACCGAGATGACGCCGAGAACATAGACGCAGGTGCGCGACCCAGCGCTGAAAATCTCTCATTATGAGTAGCCCCAGATGTACTACCGAAATCACTGAGGCCATTAAACCCAACATTCGTAGGCACAGCCTGAACGGGACAATTTTCCCCGTCTGAAAACGGGAGAGACACTGAGTGAAGGACGTGATCCTCCCCTCTGTCAGAGTGACCCGATAAGAGAGGGAGTTTATACTGAGCCCCAGATATTCTGTGTCCTGTGCTGGCTCTAAGCGGCTCTTTTTCATGTTTATCCTGAACCCCAAGCTGTCGAGATGAGTTAACACCCTGTGTGCGTCTCTGATAGCTTGCTCTTTCGACGAGGCGCATATCAGATAGTCGTCTATGTACGACAATATTCTTATCCCGCTGTTTCTCAACGGAAATAGTGCTGCTTCCACACATTTGCTGAAAACTCTTGGTGCTAAAGATAGACCAAATGGGATGGTTTGAAACTCGTAAGCCGTGCCTCGGTATGCAAACCTGAGATATTTTCTGTGAGACGGGTAAACGTCTATGTGAAAATATGCATCTGACAGATCGATCGTCACAAACCAATCGTTCTATTTTGAATGAGTACTTCCGTAGGTGTTTGTTTAACACACGGAGATCTAAGATTGGACGCAGAGATGCGCTCCCCTTCTTTGGAATCACAAAGTAGCGGGAGTAAAACCCCTGACAGGTCGCTTCCTTTGGCACCACTCTGATGGCTCGTTTGACTAAAAGAGTGTCTATCTCGGCCGTCAGGACGCGAGCTGATTCTCCCTCGGCCACTGAGACTATAATACCATTGAATCTGGGTGGTTTCATGGCAAATTGAAGTCTGTATCCCCGTAAAATTGTCTTTATAACCCACGGATGAGCTGCGCATGCTCGCCAATTGAGTATACGAGCCGATAGGGGTCCTTTGTATACTTCTCCCTCGGGGGCGCGCTTTGATGACGTCATTACCGTCTCTGCGCTGACCCCCGCTGGAGAAGCGTGCGCTCCCCCCAGCGGTGAAACTGGGGAAACACAGTTAAATTTTTGAATTATTTTGCAATCTATCGCCCTCGGCTGTCTGCCTGGCTGCGATAGTGAAACATTTATTAGTGCATTTATTGCATTTGGGGAGCTTATCGCCCTTGGCCCGTGGCTTGGATGCGATAGAGCAATCTTTATTGTGTTTTCCCCTGAAAAGATGGGCGTTTGAAAACACCGTGTGAGTGCTTGGTGACACTGTTGAACATTTTTGCCCTGTTTTGGAACTGGGTAACTTAGAACCCTTACTGAACTTAGAACAACAGGGCTGGATCCCTTCCTTCTCTTTGTGGGCGGAGAGAGAAGTGCAGGGGAACCTTCGTGTGTTAGGTCGCACGCTTCTTCTTCCGTTCCTCGGGGTGGGGCGGGCGGTTCCTAGCCGCCGCGGCCGCAAATGAATGCTTAGCCCATGGTCCGGATCCATCTGACCTCGGACGATGGCCAGATTGATGTCCACTGGGCGCAGGTCTCACATTCCTGGCCCCCGCTTGTCTCCCTCTCGCTGCAGCGGCTGCACCAAAGCCCTGCCGCGGTGGTTGAGAGGGTGGTCGCGGTGTTTGCTTGCGTGGTAAACAGAGGCTAAACGCTTCATCCTCTTGTTTCCTAAGGGTGCTGGTCTCTCTCATTTTCTCGAGAGCCGGTCCGAACAGGCCCTTAGTTGGGTCGAACGCCGCGTCCATCACCTCCGCTTTCTGAGCGTCGCTCAACCCTGACAGGTTTAGCCATAACGCTCTCTCACCTGATACGGCTAGGCCCATCACGCGGCCACAACCCTGAACCGCACCACGGGAAGAGCGGAGAATTAGATCGTTCACCACACAGATCTCATCCCAGAGTGCTGGGTTCGGCACTCCTGTATCCAGCTGTCGCCCCATCTCCTCCAAAATCTCTGCCTGGTACGCTGACAGTAAAGTCACCGCGTTAAGTGAGCACACTGACTGCGCTGCATACTTGTACATCCGCTGATAGACGGACGCGGTTAGGCGTTCCATCTTGCTTGGCAGTGAGATCTGAGAGGAGGCAGAGATAGAGCGTCGACTCGGATGGAGGTGATAGGCCACTGAAGACTCTACCGCTGGGGGTCCGGCCAGCCCCAGCTCTGCCATCCCCTGCACCTCCAGTTTAGAACATCCCTTGGTCGGGAGCTTGCTCTTAAAGGGGGTACCCCAATGGCGGGACATCTCTTTCATGCACGCTGGCACGGCTGGTAGGAGTTGTCTCGCTGTGGGTTGAGCAGGCGGAAGCCTTTTCCCATCGTAAAGGTCCCGCTCTGCTCCCTCTGCATCTTGTGCCGCGGGCCATGCTAGGCCTAGCTTAGCCGCGGCTCGCTTGCACACCTCGTGCAGGTTACTGTCTGCCTGAGAGCCCGTGTCAGTAGTGCTCGGGGGTCTAGACTGTTGGACCGGGAAGGGAGAGTTGTCATCTTCCTCCTCGTCCTCCATATCCAAGTCGAGGAGATCAGAGTTAGCGTCGCCCTCTGCGTCCTCGTCACCCAGCTCTTCCTCCTCGTGCGCGAGCAGGTTCTCGAACAGAGGAGGCATATCCGGGGATTCGGCTTCCATCATTTCGGCCCAGCTCGTGGTAGCTCGCATATGATGGTCAGTAGCCGTAGGTTTCGCGGCCGCTCCGGCCAGACATGGGTCTTGCTGGCTAGCCACCGCCACTCTCAGCCTTCTCTCTAGAATTTTCACCGGCATTGACGCACAGTGGACGCATGTTTGTGGGTCTGCAAGCGACGTTTGAGCGTGCTTTGTGCCCATACACACGATGCACATGGGATGGGGGTCCCTGCCCGAGATGGTTGCTCCACATGACGATGGACACGGGCGGGGTGCCACCTCCCTGCTTTTCGACTCATTCCCTTTGGCGGGGGTAATGACCGTCGACATGATGGCTGGAGAAGAGTGATTCAACGACTCGTCACCACACGTTAGTCTGATGCTTCACGTAGGGTATAAGCCCTTTCAACGGCTCGCCTTAACGCGTAAAGCCTAAGATGACTTAACGTCACTTAAAATACTACCGTCGTAATTTAATACGTGATAGTCCGAACCGAATAGCTCGCCTTGACGTGGAAACTATTCAGTGTTTAGCGATGCCACTCAACACAGTCCAATCCACTGATATCGCGTTCGGTGGCGTAATCCAATGACGGTCCGCCTGTTGAACAGTTTAGCGAAAATCAGCGACGAAGTCGAACGTGCTGAGAGAGCTTGTTGTAGTCCCTCACGGGAAGAAAGCGCGAATGACTTCGATAGGGGTCGACCTGAGTGTTATAGGTGGGGGCGGAGCCTGATCTCAGGTCGACCTGTCTGTCAAAGACAGACGTGGTGCCATAGGAGCTTCCGTAGTTGGTCACGCCCAAAGCGATTCCCATAAGTGAAACACCGAGCGAAGTTAGAAAAAGAACTGTAAGTGTTTATATAGCCTTGGGTGAAAGTCCCGAGGTGGCGTAGTTGGCTACCTTAAGAGTTTATTTGTTCATTTTGGTTATTAGTTTCTATCCGCCTTACCATCCTGTCACATCACCTAGCCCCTTTTCTCCATCCAGATGGACTTAATTTTAAACGCAGTTCAAAGACTTCAAAACTCTCACATAAGAAGGGTAAACTCGACAAGGCAATCAACATGACAAAACATAAAAAAGGCAACACACAAACTAAGTTCAAACAAAAGAGAACAAAAACAAACAAGTCATAATCAGAACAAAAAGCGTACTCCACTCCACAGGTGTTGAGAATCGGACGGGATGAAAAGAGCACGCCCTCATGGCGGCGCAGCCAGTCATGTTAGCAGGAACAATTGATAGGTCAGACAACCAAACACCACCTGTTAAAGTGATAGAAGAAAGAGATAGAAAAGAGACCTCCCATAAGAAACGGGGAAAAAAAAATACTCTTACGTCTTACCTTGGTAAAATGCCAAAGTTTTGGTTACTAAAAATTTTCTTTATCTTTTCTTGAGACTCTCCTAGCCTCCTGCATGCATCATGTCTATGCAACAGACATAAACTCCCCAGCTCTCTCCACTGTAAAGAAAGTGTGTTACCCTAAGCACGGCCCAGAAACAGCAGACACCACCTGGGGTATTGGACCTGAGTGAGATCATATCCCAGATAGCATGAAGTAATCTCGGCATCGGCGTGTGTTTAACGGGCCGATTCTGGCCCGCAGCTTGCTCTGGCACATGCAGTTTTGTTACGGCTGTAAAGCACTGGCCCGATTTCTGTTCACTGTAACTGGCCCGATTCTGGCTATAGAGATCTGGGCCACTTCTGTCAATGACTCGGCTTATGTTCAATCACTGATGGTTACATAATGAAGCAATAATTAACATCAAATTGTTTTAAAATGTACTTAATTTCCTGACAGTATCTGGTAATGTGTTAGCTACTCATTTAATTGTACAAATCAAAATATCTAAGGTAAAACTTAATCAAAATGATAATAACAGTGATCGTTTTGCACAGAACATTCTTTAATATTTATAACAATAGCAAATCTATTTAGTTGTAATAAAGCATGCAGGTCATTCTTACGGTGTAATGCTTTTTCAACGTGCTAAATTATTCACGTGATTTCAGGTGACTCGTTCATCGTCACTTACAGTAGTGGGAGGGGTCTCATGTAACTGGTGATTGTGGTTTTGTTTGGACGAATACAAAAAAATGGATTATATACCACAAAATACGAATATGGTAAGAAAATATTGGAAAACATTGATGCGCTTTTATTTCCGAGTATTCTATGAAGCAGACCCTCTGAAAAGGACTAATGTTACAGATGTTAACAGCACGCGTGGGACTGCAGCTAACCCCATAACTGTTGCAGCTGCTAGCACGACTTTCTTGCATGGGAATTCGATGACCATGACCTAAATCGACCTAAAAAGTGATAGCAGTGCTCATTAATTAAAAAAGTTCTTTTAAAATTTGTTTTGAAAATTGTTCCGATGGGCCATATGCAGATAAAACGGTTGCCATTCAGCGATTTTTTTTTTTTTTTTCAATGAATAGAGGATCGTTCAGAAGTTTTTGCAGCACCCCAAATACCGTCACCACCACAGACTATGGTAGAACCTCTGAGAACTCCATCCAGACACACAGATGGTATTGCAAGTCCTACCACCTCTAGGAATAAGTTACGTCCATGTACCAGTGTGTAACACGGTATCCACTGGAGGCAAGTTGCTGAACCCATGTGCAGTTCTTTATTTATAATAAACAAAACTTAAAACAAAGACTTGGCTTAACTTGGCAAACCATAAAACAAAGTCATGGCTAAACAAAACTCACCAACAGCAGGTTACAACAATCAATATCAGACCAAGACACATGGCAAACATGAGGGCTTAAATACACACACTAATGACAAGACAAGTGACACCTGTGAACAGTGATTAAACAATGAACCAATGACAGGACAAGACACAAGATCACATGAGGGCATGGGAGTCACATGACACTGGAAGATGACAAAACCAGGAACCAAGACAGTGAACATGACACACTCAAACATAACGTGATAAACTAAAAACATAACCAAGAACGATGAACATGAACCATCACCAAAACACCCTGTGACACAGTGCAGTTGGAGATGGAGACAGAACATGTTGCAGTTCATCATGTGTTTGTAAGTATGAACTTAATTTTTTTTAAGGCCTAATTCAACTAGGGATTTAAGATTTAACTGACTACCTACCAAAACACTCTACAAAAAATATACAAAAAACGCTTATGTTTTTTGTTTTTTTTGCAGCCCTGCTGACTGAGGTTTTAAAAGCACAAGAGGTCATCAAGCAACAACTTGCCATCATTCTGAAGAATCAGCAGAAACAGAACAGTGCTCAGTCGCAGAGTGATGAACTTTCAGACATCACCACATTCAACCTTCCTTTGTTAGATTTACCTGATCTGGAAAGGCTTGAAAATCAAATAAAGGATCAGCCAGAACAAATGAAGAAGTTGGTAAGTTGAAGTCCTTGAATTTTTCACACAATTTGTCTTGTCTTTCATGTATTATAATCACATTGATACTCAGTTACTGTTGTATAGTTATTTTGCCTGTAATACCGTTTCATTTTTTTTTTTTTCTTCAAATGTAACCTATTTAGGAACAATTGGTGGGTTTTCCACTAAAGAAGCTGTGTGACGTATCCTGGGAAAGCTTTTGGCGAACTCCTTTGCTAAAAGAATTAACTGGAGTGGTGCAAACCAAAAAGTGGCATTTCGTGCATTGGCCCTCAGGACTATTGTAGTCAGTAAGTTGATTTTATATACATTCCAGTACATATAGGCTGCTATACATCTGTAGTGTACGATAACTTTCATATAACTGTTAATGGTGTATTTTTTGCTTGTTTTTTTTTTACCAACATCTGTTCTTTGTTGCGCAAAATTGTGTAACTGTATAACTAACTATTTTTGAATATTGTTTGCTATTTACAGATGCAGTAACAGTGTGGACAAATTCCCACAAAAAAAATCAACACAGTGAGGACAAATTCCCATACCAAGAGCTCCACTGATAAAGAGGTGGAAAGGTATATAACAAGATGGCTACAACTTGCTCCTGACAGAGATGGAGGAAGGAAGGAAAGAGCGAAGGCTAACGTGTTTAATGTTTAAATTACTTTGATCAATCCTTTTCATTTTTTTATATTTGTAATGACAGGTATAAAAATAGGTGTTTTAAGTATTTCATTTTTTTTTTCTTTTTGCGCTATTTTATTTATATGCGTGGCTTTTTTTAATTAGTATTATTGTGGGTTTTTTTTTTTTTCGATTAAACTTTCTTGAGAAATAGGTGTTTAAAGATAGTTCTTGATACCATTTTAGTTTACCATTACCATATCACACAGATACCATTTCTTTTTCAATATAATCTAGTTTAAGTATTTATTTATTTATTTTCAATAGGTGTTTTAAGATGTTTCTTCATACTTGTTTAATTATATATATATATATATATATATATATATATATATATATATATATATATATATATATATATATATATATAATTTTTTTTTTTTTTTTTTTTTTTTTTTATGTGTGCATTTTTTACAAAAAATTTGTATTCAAGTTTCTTTGAACTTATACTTGTGCACTTTAATAATTTTTTTGGTTGTGTTTTAAGTTGTTTCTTGATAAATGTGCAATTTTCTAAATAAATATAGTTTCTTCATATTTCTGGCCTTTGTTTTTATATCATTTGCAACAATATTCGGATTAAAAATGTTTTAAGTTATGCTTGCATTTTCTTCAAAAGTTTTATTATAGCCTAAACGTTTTGTATCACATTATCCATTTGCTGTCATATCAACACAAAAGTGGTATATAGGTTATTCAATTAACATTAATAAAGGTAGACATTTCATAATAACATGGCAAGAATTAATCGGGCCAGCTTTGGCGGGCAGTACGCATTAGTGACGCATTAGTGACAGCGTCAGCAAGTTAATGGCTGCCGCATCTGGCCGGAATCGGGCAGTGAGTAAACATGCATACGGCACGAGTGCGGCCGACGGAAGCGGGCCGACGGGTAAGTCTCCGGCAGGCGAGAATCAAACCGGAACTGGCCCGAGTGTATTTTGCTATCTGGGATGGTGGCATTTGACAAAATCACAACTGTCCAGTCCAGTGGTTTCCTTTTGATCGTGTGGGGCCTGTGGAAACCCGTCCTGAAGGTTCTGCATGGTTTTGCCCCTCTTGTGCCAAGTAGGGGAGAGTGGGGCTGGTTGGATCAAGGGGTTGGTTGGGACGCAGTTAAATTCCAGTACACTAAAGGGCGCTGCCTCAAAAATCTAACATTAAAATGACTGCCCTCTTGACGTGAACACACCCATTTATTGCAATCATCCAACTGTCACTAACTATTGAGGTGAGGACAACTTTTCTATTTTACAGTGTCAAAACCAAAAATAAGTCCCCTCCACTAAATATATTTTAGAACTATAATAGATAGAGATATATAAAATGTAAGGATTTCAGTTGATAGAGATAGGAATTATCTATATTTTGATATGAAATTTAACAGTCTCTGATGAGCTATGCTATGTGGCTAGCATCCTGTCAGTACAGAGGTGTGTCATAATGGTGGAGGGGTTGGTTGACACACTGATGCGGGGGGGTTAGTTGACACATGTGCCAAAAAAAATCTTCATAATCTTTCAACAGTTATTGACATTATTTGGGTCACTGTCCCATTTTAAAGCCATAAACTAATAAATGACAGTAAACACGATAAGGTAGAGATAAGCCATAAGAAAGCCATAAGCTTTTGTTTGAGGGTTGAAGCTGAACTGCTCGGTCTCTCTAGACTCTCAAACTACACATATATGCATCCAGACCACAGCGCCTCTGTTTTTACAGCCACAAATTCAAGGCCTGTTAAAATGATAATTTAAGTTTATTATGCTATTTATTACTTTTTATGGCCTTAAATTTGAACAAAATTGTTAAGGACCCACAGAAACCCTGTTATTTGCTTGTGAAGTTATGGCATTTCCTCATTAATTAACTTTTTACTGTGTGTTTTATATATTGTGTGTATACAAGCAGTAAAACTTAAAGTCGGGCACTGTGTCTTTATTTAGAGCAGTGGTTCCCAACATTCCTGGAGGCCCACCAACAGTGCACATTTTGCATGTCTCCTTTGTCTGACACACCCACATCAGGGGCAAGTTCAAAGCTCAAACCGGTGCGCAACGTTTCCGGTTGAATGTCATGTTTCCTGGAAACGGTGTGCTACGGGTTTGAGATGTGTTTTCTCTCGTTTGGTGGGTGTGTCAAACAGGGCCATCGCTAGTGGGGTGAAAGGTGGTGACAATTATAGGGACCCGCACTGCCCAAGGGGCCCCACTAAATTCAGTAGTTATGCTATATATTCCTCTACTCTTATGCATCATTATAATATATACATTTGTATGCCTGATAGTTCAATGAAAACCACAAAAACATGCAATTTAGTAAAAGAAGTATTCCAAATCTCCTCTCTCCCCACTCCCTAAAAATGGTTTAGTCTGATGGTTATTAATTATTCAGCGGAAAACAGCAGAGAGACTCAATAAAACCGCAATTCCCACCCCAGCTAGTAAACAGAAAAAACAATCACAGTTGAGGCTGCTCCGAGAACAGTTGAAGTTTGAAGCAAAGTTGCAGTGGAAGTGAAACTGACTGAAAATGTCAGGAAAAAAAATCGGGGTTCCAGTAACGTCATGAAAAGGAAAGGGAGGCCAGGAAAAGTGGAAAAGTCTATCAAAATGTTCTTTAAAGCTACACTGTGTAACTTTTTTAGTTTATTCTTAGCTAAAAACACTTAGTTCTTTCAAAAATATATGTGCTCATTAATGTATATTTACTTCTTTCAAGTAATAAAGTATTCTCGTAAGTTTATAATATGCCATTGAAAATACATACGGGTAAGGGGTTCGAATGGGGGTCGCCATGTTGCCCCTCCATCTTGAAAGTACATTAGCCAAAGAGGGACATACCAGTAAATTCAAGCTTTGCCTTTCGCGTTTTTACACTCGATGGCACCGTGTCGAATGTGAAGAGAGGGGATTGCTTGAGACTGCTATATGAAAACCTGAAAGCATTTTTGAAAGTCTGTTGCTGATGGAGGATCACTCTTATTCTCGAGGATATGTAACAGAGTCGCCAAGGAAGTGAAAAAGAGAATTAAGACGGCAACACAACAGGCAAATCAACACTAATGGACGAGGTCGAACTGGAAGCCATGTTAATCTTGGACTAAATCGGCCACCGTAGGAGTTAAAACGAAATCGGAATTGGGAGGAACAGAAACTAATATTTACTAGATGGTCATATACCTTTTCACCGCTATATACCTTTGCACTGGCTCCCTATTAAACATTGCATACATTTTAAAATCTTGCTTATTACTTACAAAGCACTAAATGGTTTAGCTCCCCAATACTTGAGCGAGCTCTTAACATATTATACTCCATCACGTCTACTGCGCTCTCTAAATTCTGGCCAGTTGATCATACCGAGAATATCCAAATCGACTGCAGGTGGTCGATCTTTTTCCTATTTAGCTCCTAAACTCTGGAACAGTCTTCCTAACATTGTTCGGGAAGCAGACACACTCTGTCAGTTTAAATCTAGACTAAAAACACATCTCTTTACTGTGGCATACACATAAAACACTTTTTCTTTGAAATGATTGTTAGGCTGCATTAACTAGGTCAGCCGGAACCGGGAACACTTCCCATAACACCTGATGTACTCGTTACATCATCAGAAGAATGGCATCTACGCTAATGATAGTCTCTCTGTTTTATCCCGAGGTTTACTGCAGTCAGCCGGATCCGGGCCATATCCTGATCAGATGGTGGACCTGCGCCCAGAGAAGACCAACACAGGACCCCGAAGTGTCCGCAGAGACCGTGTCAATTATCCTCCCCCTGCAACTGCCTCATCGACACGGCATCTTAATAAACCTGTTTCCAGTGTGATGAGTCCGATTGTTCGAATATTACAATTAAATAATACTTAAATCTATATGTCATCCGCAATAAACCCGTCTCCAGCGCGTTGCCTCCGGTCCTTCGAATATTCCGATCTATTATGACCTCTGACCTGTAAAGCTGCCAGAATAATAATAATAATACGCTGTTTGTTAATTGGCCAGAGGAGAACTGGCACCCCGACTGAGCCTGGTTTCTCCCAAGGTTTATTTTTCTCCATTAGGTCACCTAATGGGGTTTTGGTTTTCTTGCCACTGTTGCCTCTGGCTTGGCGTGCTCAGTTGGGAACACTAACATTTTTCAACTAAACATCGAAATAAATCTAATTAATAAACTAAATGAACCATATAATAATGAACCATATATTACTGATCTAATTATTGATCTAAAGCCCACACTGTCACCGTATGGAAATTTAAACTGATGACATCAAATGACTATACAGCTTAATACAATTATGCTGCATTATTTTCCTGTTTAAAGGTCCCGTTCTTCGTGTCTTTTTGAAGCTTTGATTGTGTTTACAGTGTGCAATATAACATGTGTTCATGTTTCGCGTGTAAAAAAAACAGTATTTTTAACACAATGTACTTATCTGTATACCGCTGTTTTCACTGTCCTGAAAACGGGCTGATGACTTCCTTTATTCTATGAAGTCCCTCCTTCAGAAATACGTAACGAGTTCTGATTGTGCCAGTGCTTCCCGTGTTGTGATTCGACAGCAGCTTAGCACACGTGGAAAGGTCACGCCTCTTAACGGGAGATATATGCTCGCTCAATGATCTCTACAGCGTCCCTGTGAAAGCCAAACAAAGGTGATTTGACTCCGGGATGAAAATAACAGCGTCTCGACGACATGGCGACAAACACACTCAAACGCAACCCTTCCTTTTCTCCACGTGACACGTCCTCTTCTCCACGTGGGAGAGCAACAAGACCACGCCCCCTTTTTGCGCGTAGTCTTGTGCGCGGAGGTTAGTCTGTTCTACTGTTCTATTGACGTAATCAATGAAGGAAGTTGTCAGTGAACGGAGAGAGGACCCAAATGCAAAGGTGCAGAACAGAAATGTTTATTCAGTCACAAAAGGAACTTAGGCAGACTGCCGATCACAGGAAAGGGCGATGCAGATCTGGAGCTTAACACAGGAAACAAACAATGACAGTCCTTGGAAACAGGCCGGTCACAGAGCTCGCAACGGGAAGGCAGTGGCGAGCGAATCAGCCCCAGTCAACGCACTCAGCACCACAGACAGCGTCCAGGTGGTTACTCACATACAGCAGGAAACTGGACAGAAACACAGGTGAGACCAACACGGCAACACAGGTCGATTCGAACAGACAGGGCAAACGAGAGACGTGAACTAGAGTGAAAAGCATACAATAATAATCCGGCAAAGAAGCCACAAACAGAAGGCACTAAATAGCCAGAAAGATCAGTGAAAAGAGGAACAGGTGCGTCTCAATCAGAGAGCGCGCTGATTGCGATAGCAAACAGGTGGGAAGGAGAAGAGAGCCAAACCCAACTCATGACAGTACCCCCTCCCTAACGAGCGCCCCCAGGCGCTCCCAAGGAAGGGGACTGACGAGAGCGAAGGAAGTCCTCGATGAGCGAGCGGTCCAGAACGTCCCGGGCCGGCACCCAGCACCTCTCCTCTGGACCGTAACCCTCCCAATCGACCAAATACTGATGCCCCCGCCCCCGGGGTCGCACGTCCAGCAGCCTCTTGACCCTATATACGGGAGAACACTCGACAAGGGCAGCGGGGGGAGAGGGGTTGGAAGGAGCCCGAATGACGGGTTTAATGCACGAGACGTGAAAAACAGGGTGGACACGGCGCAAAGAGTGAGATAACCGAAGGCGCACAGCCACCGGACTGAGAACCTTAACAACGGGAAAGGGTCCGATAAAACGAGGTGCCAATTTCCGAGAAGATGAGGAAAGAGGCAGGTTACGTGTGGAAAGCCACACCTTTTGTCCGCAAACGTACCTAGGAGCTCGCGAGCGGTGACGATCGGCAGCACGGCGGGTGCGTTCTCTGGTACGGCAAAGAGCTTTCCGCACCCTCTTCCAGGTACGGCGACAGCGCAAGATAAAAGACTGGACCGAAGGGACAGCCGCGTCAGGTTCCTGAGAAGAGAACAGAGGCGGCTGATACCCCAGACAACAGAAAAACGGAGACAACCCGGTAGATGACGATGGTAACGCATTGTGAGCATATTCAGCCCATGTAAGCTGCTCACTCCAAGACGACGGATTGCGGTTGGCCAGGCAGCGAAGTAATCGCCCGAGAATCTGGTTGGCCCGTTCGGCCTGGCCATTAGTCTGTGGATGAAATCCTGACGACAGGCTGACTGTGGCGCCAACCTGCCGGCAGAACTCCCTCCAAAAATGCGAGACAAATTGAGGCCCCCTATCAGAAACGACATTGGTAGGAAGCCCGTGAATCTTAAAGACATGGTCAAAAACCAGCCGCGCAGTCTCCTTAGCAGAGGGAAGCTTAGGAAGGGGAATAAAGTGGACCGCCTTCGAGAAACGATCAACAACCGTAAGGATCGCCGTATTGCCACAGGACGGGGGAAGCCCCGTAACGAAATCCAGGGCAATATGGGACCAAGGAAGAGAGGGAATCGCGAGGGGTTGGAGCAGACCCACGGGAGGAGAATTACCGGACTTAGCCTGGGCGCAGACAGGACAGGCAGCAACGAATTGACGAACCTCGCGAGTCATAGACGGCCACCAAAAACGCTGGCAAACTGTGGCCAAGGTACCTCTCACCCCAGGGTGAGCGGCAAATTTGGAAGCGTGACCCCACCGGAGAACGGCGGATCGAACAGTCTTAGGAACAAACAATCTACCCTCTGGGCAACCTTGAGGAACCGTAATGTGGGCGAGCGCTCTCTTTACAGACCGTTCGACCCCCCAGATGAGCGCACCAACCACACAGCCCTTAGGCAAAATGGACTCGGTGGTGGAACCCTCCCCCGAGGAGCCGAACTGACGAGAAAGCGCGTCTGGCTTAAGGTTCTTAGAGCCTGGTCTGAAAGAAATGGTGAAGTCAAACCGTCCAAAAAAAAGCGACCATCGTGCTTGACGCGAATTTAACCTCTTAGCAGAACGAATATATTCAAGGTTTCTGTGGTCGGTCCAGACGATAAACGGAACGGCCGCCCCCTCTAGCCAATGACACCACTCACCAAGAGCCAGCCGAATGGCCAAAAGCTCACGGTCTCCCACATCATAATTTCGTTCCGCAGGTGAAAGTCTGTGAGAGTAGAAAGCGCACGGATGGATCTTGTTATCAATAGACGAGCGTTGTGACAAAACCGCTCCCACCCCCACATCTGAAGCGTCAACCTCCACAATGAACTGTCTCTGGGGATCAGGTGTAACTAAGATAGGTGCAGAGGAGAATAACCTCTTTAGACGTTCGAAGGAGAGCTGAGCGGAATCTGACCAGAGAAAACGCGATTTGACAGAAGTAAGGGCGGTAAGTGGAGCTGCAATCTGACTGAAATTACGGATAAACCGTCGATAAAAATTAGCAAAACCCAGGAAACGCTGAAGAGCCGTACGGGAATCGGGAACGGGCCAATCGATGACAGCCTGTGACTTAGCGGAATCCATACTAACTCCCTCTGCCGACACGACGGAACCGAGAAACGTTACAGAATCAGAATGAAATTCGCATTTCTCAGCCTTGACAAAAAGACGATTCTCTAAAAGGCGCTGTAACACGCATCGTACGTGTTGGACATGCTCCTGGAGCGAGGACGAGAAAATTAGTATATCGTCTAAGTACACAAAGACGAAGACATTTAGCATATCTCGCAAAACGTCATTTACAAGCGCCTGAAAGACTGCGGGAGCGTTTACCAGCCCGAAAGGAAGAACGCGGTATTCAAAGTGGCCTAGAGGGGTATTGAACGCAGTCTTCCACTCGTCTCCTTCCTTAATGCGTACTAAATGATACGCATTGCGGAGGTCCAGTTTCGTGAAGACTCTCGCTCCCTGCAAGATCTCAAAGGCTGACGACATCAACGGTAACGGATACCGGTTCTTAATGGTTATGTCGTTCAGCCCTCGATAATCAATGCAGGGACGCAGCGAGCCGTCCTTCTTCTTCACGAAAAAGAACCCCGCCCCGGCAGGAGAGGAGGACTGGGCAATAGTTCCGGCGGACAAGGACTCAGACAAATACTTCTCTAGCGCTTCGCGCTCGGGTGCAGATAGAGAATATAACCTCCCGCGAGGTGGGGTCGTACCAGGGCGAAGATCGATGCTACAATCGTATGGTCGATGGGGAGGGAGAGAGGTGGCCCGTGAACGACTGAACACTGCCCGCAGATCGTGGTACTCCTCAGGAACCCTAGAAAGATCAATAGACTCCTCCTGAAAAACAGAGATAGAAGAGACAGCGGGGACAGCAGATACAAGACATTTGACATGACACGGTAAACTCCAAGATAAAATAGACCCCTCCACCCAATTAATCTGGGGATTATGCTTTTGTAACCATGGGTGACCTAAAACAATAGGGGCTAGTGGGGAATGAAAAGTAAAAAAAGAAATAGTCTCTTGGTGATTACCAGAAATGGTGAGACTCACTGTTACGGATGCTCGATGAATGTTTGACAGCACACGGCCATCTAATGCAAAAGCAGTGGGAGGATCAGACAGTTCCCGTAAGGGAATACCATGTTCAATAGCCCAGCTCTCATCCATGAAGTTTCACTCAGCACCGGAGTCAATAAGGGCAGAACAGGGAAATGATGAACCCCGCCAGCGCACGACAGCATCAAACATAGTGCGGTTCTTGTGAAGTGGGGACATGGGGGTTGCGCTCACCAGTACTCCCCGATCTACTGGCGAGCTCTTGCTTTTACTGGACAGGTAGCCGCGTAATGACCAGCGCCGCCACAGTACAGGCAGAGACCCTCCTGTATGCGCCGTTGACGTTCAGTGGAAGAAATCCGTGTTCTCCCCAGCTGCATAGGTTCAGGATCAGAACTAGGTTCAGAAAAGGGTGCGGCGGAAGGATACCTCGGTTGCTCTGGGTTGCTACCGCGTGCTCGTCGACGCAGATCAAAACGTTTGTCAAGACGGATCGCCAGCTCCGCCAGTTCGTTAAACTGAGAAGGGATCTCACGTGCAAAAATCTCGTCCTTGAGCTCGTCGTTTAACCCGTCCAGGAAACGTGCAGATAGAGCGGGTTCGTTCCATTCACAGGTAGCGGCCAAAGTCTGAAACTCAATGGCAAAGTCAGTAGCGGAACGCTTACCCTGGCGCAAGGCGGCGAGCTGCCGAGAAGCTTCCTTTCCGAAGACGGAGCGATCAAACACTCTTATCATTTCCTCTTTAAAGGTAGCGAATTGCTGACAGCACACGGAACCAGCCTCCCAGAGAGCCGTCCCCCAGTCGCGAGCCCGTCCCGTGAGGAGAGAGACAACGAAGGCAACCCTGGAACGTTCCTCAGCATATGTGGTAGACTGAAGAGAGAAAATCACCTCGCATTGCGTTAAGAAGGCACGACACCCAGAGGGCTCACCTGAGTAACAGGGGGGATTATTGATTCGAGGCTCCGCAGAACTACGAGATGCGCCCGCAGACTGCTCCAGGCGAAGATGGTGAAGCTGGTTCGTGAGTTCGGTTACTTGGACTGCCAGACTCTCCACAGCATGCTTGGTGACAGAGAGCTCCTCCTCATGCTTGCCGAGCAGAGCTCCTTGCATCTCAACAGCAGTGCGGAAAGGCGCCTCCTTTGCTGGGTCCATACTGGCCGGATTATTCTGTCAGTGAACGGAGAGAGGACCCAAATGCAAAGGTGCAGAACAGAAATGTTTATTCAGTCACAAAAGGAACTTAGGCAGACTGCCGATCACAGGAAAGGGCGATGCAGATCTGGAGCTTAACACAGGAAACAAACAATGACAGTCCTTGGAAACAGGCCGGTCACAGAGCTCGCAACGGGAAGGCAGTGGCGAGCGAATCAGCCCCAGTCAACGCACTCAGCACCACAGACAGCGTCCAGGTGGTTACTCACATACAGCAGGAAACTGGACAGAAACACAGGTGAGACCAACACGGCAACACAGGTCGATTCGAACAGACAGACAGGGCAAACGAGAGACGTGAACTAGAGTGAAAAGCATACAATAATAATCCGGCAAAGAAGCCACAAACAGAAGGCACTAAATAGCCAGAAAGATCAGTGAAAAGAGGAACAGGTGCGTCTCAATCAGAGAGCGCGCTGATTGTGATAGCAAACAGGTGGGAAGGAGAAGAGAGCCAAACCCAACTCATGACAGAAGTACCAGGATGTAGTCCAAGCCGGCCGTTCGCTGTAGGCTTTGAAAGGGAACTTCTGTTAAATAAAATATCTTGCTTGGCATTGAACTTTGAGCTTTATAATTTTACAGGTATTATTTATGCTCTAACAGCAACATTACACACTAACTAAAGTTTGAACAATGGGATCACGAAGAAGGGGACCTTTAACACTGTAAAGCTGCTTTGGAACAATCTACATTGTTAAAAGCGCTATATAAATAAAGTTGACTTGACTTGACTTGACTAGATGGGGGAAAATATCACACAGTGTAGCTTTAACAAGACAAGTCGGTGTGATGGGGATGCCGTGCCCCGATATTTTCACTGCCCAAATAGGACGCCGCTCGCGCGCTCCGGTACTGTCACATACGAGCGCGCCATGCACGCACCGCCCGAATGATTACGTGCTCAAAATCCCTGTCTTTTTTGCGCTATTATGTAGTTTTTTGGTTTGTATAACATGCAGAAATATATGCGTGTCACAAGGATTACAGACCTGCGGGCTGCTGATGTGATATATTTAACAATACTGTCAAGAAAACGCAAATACAACTCACTGCTATTGATGGATACATTTAGTAGCTTTATTTAATAAAATAGCACATTATCTACATCAAAAATTAAGACGGTGAGAAACTTCAGTGGTTTTGTTTTACATTTGATTATATACATTTTCATTTCTGACTGGAAAGACATTCTATAGGCCTACTTTTAAAAAAAGTATATTTATTTCATTTTATCAATTTCTTGTCTTTTGTTGTTATTTTATTTGTTTGTCTGGCATAATTGCTTGATGACTGTAAACAAAGTTATTAATCGCTTAATGCAATTTTTATATAATAGTTTATACAGCCTACAACTTTGTATATAAAATAAGTAAAAGCAATTATCTTTATTTGCATTTATTTATTTGTCTGTTTAGTTATTTTGCAAAAAATCCCTATTAGGTGCATGGCACCAGATGTGGGCCTCCATGTCCATATCTTATAGGCCTACCATTACTGTATACCGTATATGATATGAATGAAGGGCGTTGGGGGCCCACATCAATTTTTTTTCAGGGGGCCCAGAATTCCTAGCTACGGCCCGGAATTCCCGTTCGGCCCTGGGGCCCGTTCTTCGTACCTCGCTAACTCAGTTAGCTGGATTTGATTGTTGACGATTTGGCATGATCTTGGATTGTTTGGTTCTTCAACGCTCATCCTGGACTTGCTGTCATAGCAACAGGTCCAACATCTTAAACCTGCTCATGAGCGGCTTATTTCATGTAAACAGGATTAGATTGGATCTTGAGGTGATACTTAAAATCTGTCCCAGCCACTGCTACTTTATTACAAGAGTTCATTACTGAACCAGGGGCAATAATAATCAATTTAAATAATAATAATATACACATTTTAAATTGTATATGTATATGAGAATGTATATAATATTATAATGTTGTGTATAATACTATAGACACAGCCACTTGATTGAGCGATTTATTTGTGATGGAATAATTACTTTATAATTTTATTGTAGGTTTGCACACATGTTGTACAGTTAATCTGAGCCGTACATTAATTTAAGTGATGACGGATATTATGGGATGGCTTGATGCAGCGCAGGAGATGCAGAGAATTTGATCTTGACCCTTAAGAAACTTTAATACGGTCACGTTACAAATCTGCTTCAAATTGAATTAAAAATTGAATTACAACATTGAAATAAAAATGTAAAGGGTGTACAAATACTGTATAAAATCGTGAATATAAATAATTGGTAATCATGTAAAAAAAAAAAAAAAAAACATTTATCATTGATCTATTATACCTTTTATGTTGGTTTGGTCGTTTAGCTGTTTCCTTATAAAGGTCCAGATATTCGTGGGGGTTTTTTTGTGTAATTTGCCAAGTTTTTTGCCAGGTGGCTTTTTTAATTATATGATGTCATTACGTTGCTGTCTTGACGCCAGCCAATCGCTGCATTGCTGATCATGGTTTCTAGTATCGATGCATCTGCCCTCTTCAGGGAAAACAAGAACGCGCAGTGATCTTAGATAAATTAATCCAGATATTTAAATCCAATCTGCAAATTCGTTTGAAGAACCAAATTAGCCAGAGATCAGTTATCACGATTAGAAGATCTGGGATCTGTCAAATCATCTCAGATGTATTAAGCGAGGTACGAAGAACGGACCCCTGGTGTCAAATATGTCAGCCCAATCAGCAGCAACATGTATATAAACCACGCGGTATTAAAGAGACAGTTCGCACAATGGGTCCAAGTGAAGTTGTTTACAAATGTGTCCGCTGCACCTCGGCATACGCAACAATTGAAGATATTAGAAGACGTGATTGTCGTAAGAGTTTTATAGTAAAAAATATAGCATATCAACATGATGATGTAGTTTATAATTTTAGCTTCATTGCAAGGCAAGTTTATTTATATACAACATTTCATGCACAATGGTAATTAAGTGCTTTACATTAAAATGAGAAAGAAAATACAAGGTATTAAAAAAATAAGAACTAGAAATAAAATTATTTAAATTATAATCGATTACCAGGAGATAGAAAAGTTAATTAAATGGGATGGGGATGTTCTCTTTTATTCTGGACGGCAAGGGCAGTGATTGCATGTCTTTTGCAGTATTAAACACGCATTTATATCGATTTCATCAGGCTCCGAAAATTCCTCAAAAACACAAAGAATGGCCTTCTCAGCTGCCATAGTTGCAACTCTTGCGTCATCAGAACAGGGTGTTCAACGCAGCACCGTTTCCGTTTAAAAAACGTTTTGCAAAGTTTTGTCTGGGCTGAACACAGCCCAGGGGTCCGTTCTTCGTACCTCACTTAATACATCTGAGATGATTTGACAGATCCCAGATCTTCTAATCATGATAACTGATGTCTTGCTAATTTGGTTCTTCAAACGAATTTGCGGATTGGATTTAAATATCTGGATTAAATGATCTAAGATCACTGCGCGTTCTTGTTTTCCCTGAAGAGGGCAGATGCATCGATACTCGAAACCATGATCAGCAATGCAGCGATTGGCTGGCGTCAAGACAGCAACGTAATGACATCATATAATTAAAAAAGCCACCTGGCAAAAAACTTGGCAAATTACACGAATATCTGGACCTTCATAAGGAAACAGCTAAACGACCAAACCAACATAAAAGTTATAATAAATCAATGATACATTTTTTTTTTTTTTTTTTTTTTTTTTACATGATTCCCAATTATTTATATTCACGATTTTATACAGTATTTGTACACCCTTTACATTTTTATTTCAATGTTGTAATTCAATTTTTAATTAAATTTGAAGCAGATTTGTAACGTGACAGTATTAAAGTTTCTTAAGGGTCAAGATCAAATTCTCTGCATCTCCTGCGCTGCATCAAGCCATCCCATAATATCCGTCATCACTTAAAATTAAATCACTTAATGCACGGCTCAGATTAACTGTACAACGTGTGTGCAAACCTCCAATAAAATTATAAAGTAATTATTCCATCACAAATAAATCGCTCAATCAAGTGGCTGTGTCTATAGTATTATACACAACATTATAATATTATATACATTCTCATATACATATACAATTTAAAATGTGTATATTATTATTATTTAAAATGATTATTATTGCCCCTGGTTCAGTAATGAACTCTTGTAATAAAGTAGCAGTGGCTGGGACAGATTTTAAGTATCACCTCAAGATCCAATCTAATCCTGTTTACATGAAATAAGCCGCTCATGAGCAGGTTTAAGATGTTGGACCTGTTGCTATGACAGCAAGTCCAGGATGAGCGTCGAAGAACCAAACAATCCAAGATCATGCCAAATCGTCAACAATCAAATCCAGCTAACTGAGTTAGCGAGTTGAATCAGGTGTGTTTGATTGAAGAGATTTAGTGTTTTAGAATTTAACATTTTTTTAATCTCTCAATGTGAACTGTATTAATAACTTGCCATTGTGTTAATAAATATATTTCAATAAAACATTCAACTCTGAATTTTGTCATCTTTTCTTATTTTTATTAATATATATATATATATATATATATATATATATATATATATATATATATATATATATATATATATATATATATATATATATATATATATATATATATATATATATATATATATATATATATATATATATATTCTATGTAAATTTCTATGCACTTTTGTGATTTTACATACAGCTGTGTGTGAACGGGACTTTTATTTTGGTATTGGTGTATGACGTCATAAGGCCACGCCGCGCTCCAGCATTTGTGCTTCGGCTGAAGAAAGGTTTGTGTTTTAAGCGTTTAAAGCGAAGAATTATGAATGATCTATTATTAAATGTAGCATTGCATTGTTTTATCTAACATTTATCAGCGTTGTGTGAGTAAAGTAACAGACTAAACTCATGAGTAACAGAAGTAGCGTCTCATTTCGCTCTTTATCAGTTCGAACATGAATTTTCTCTGCCGAGTGACGAGAGAACCGGAGCTTTCGACTCTTCGAGTCAATTGAACCGATTGATCCACAGCAAACGATTCAATGATTCGAAGCGCTGCATTTCTTTTTCTATCTCGATTTCTACAAACCATTAAGTTAAATTAATATATTATAGATCTGTATAATTTTATAATTTGCATTCTTTGTGTTAGTTTTGAGTGTTTTTGTCTCATCAGATGATTTAAGTCCATTAACTGAACATGTTAGAGTGCGCATCGATCTGCACTTCGAATTCTGACATAGTAGACCATCCAGGAATCTTTGGAATACTCTTTTAAACATACTACGATTTGGGAATTAGGCCTACTATTTTATTTTTTCGAATACTATTTAGGACGGATAGTATGTGTATTGGGACGCAGCGAGAAATGTTGTGTGGATTTGTTTCTGTTAATTATTCTCATCTTAAACAGGACAGAGTTTTCAAACACAGAAAAACTCCTGGAGAAGTGACTGAGATCCACATCTACATAAAGATGGCGTTTATTAAAGAGGAGAGTGAAGACGTGAGGATTGAAGAAACATTCAGAGTGAAACATGAAGAAACTGTGGAACAAAGAAAGAAAGAGGAGAGTGAAGACATGAAGATTGAAGAAACATTCAGAGTGAAACATGAAGAAACTGAGGAACACACAGGTTGGTTTCATTCTCAAAGCCGAACTCATTTGATCCTTATTAAAATGTCCAGCTCTACAGAAATGATTTATATTTTTGAAGAATGTCATTAGGGATGCACCGAATCCAGGGTTCGGGTTCGGATTCGGCCGAATATTGGGCTTTTTGACTGGGTTCGGTTTCTGCCGAACCTCAGAATTTATTTCCACCGAACCCGAACCCTAGGCTTGCACTATGCGCGCCCCGCTGGTCGAACGTAATGACGCCGCTGTTGAAAGTGAAAATGGAACTCATGAACAGAAAACGTGGCAGTATACTTTAAGTCAAAAGAAGGCGATTCAAGTTGAGCTACGCGTTCAATTTGCGATTTGTCTCGTGATGACAAGGACCCTAAACAACAGCCGCTGTTAAAACATTTGCATATGAAACATCCGAGAGAATACGAGTTGTGCATGAAGGAATCTACAGACAGCTAAAATGTATTTTATTTTACCGTGCAAACAGCCTATAGATCTATAGATCAGATAAAATATAAATAAAATTAATAAAATATATAGGCCTACACTAAATATTTTTCACTTAAATAATTACCAAATTAAGATGACAAAACGAAAATACACTGAATCCGTTAGCTTTGAAGAACCGGAATTAGGTAAATAGGTAGATAATATACTATATATCTTTTCTTTACATAAATACGATTCTCTTAACCATCATTTCGTTATTTTTACTAACCCAAATAATGATTCATCCGCTAGGTTGCACGTGAGGGGGAAAAAATAGGTTCCTTCCACTTAAGAGTTGAGCTCTTTTTATTTGAATATAGCCTATCTCTTTACATAAATACTATTTTCTACTTTTTAAAAAATAACTTCGTTATTTTACTAACCCAGTTTTTTGTATGTGAATGCTGTTTCACGTGAATATTACCACAGGAGTGAAGCACAAAGCTTTGTTTAGCCTAGAAAGGAAATAATGGTCAGAGAGCACTTTTTCATTCTGTTTTGCAATCTGGATATGGTCACTCGATTTTTCCGTGAATTTGAACAATAGGCCTAGTAGTCCATTTTATCCCAATGGACATGGACATCTCGTTTCTTTTCCCAACTCTTCACTCATGTCTCACCCATGTTCGCAGGGGATTATAAACGTTTCTTCCTTTCGTTTGCTTATAATTAAGTCTATTATAACTATTCACATCCTTTACTGTGGGAAAGTATAAAAAACACTGTAAGACGAATACCTTTTTACTTCAAATTTTATTTAACACAGTTTGTTCTTGTTATTAAACTTGGTAATGCGCGTCAAGTTTGGTTTATTTGAATAGCGCATTTCACACACGCCGGTGATTTTAGTTTTGTTTTCTCTGGCAGTGAATAATCAAACATTGCCTTAATTGTCTTGACCCTGTGAAAAATAAAACCCGCTCTTCAGACCTTTTACAACAAGTGTTGCTTTGCAACATCAGCAGAACATATGAAGACGAAGATATTCAAGAAGGTGTCTATTCAGTGTCCCATTCCTCTCAAAGCGCAGAGCGGTATAGCCTATATGACACATCTTTGCGGGGAAATAATAGTATGAATCAAATATTTTTCTAACTAATATTTAATTTTCATATATTCTTGAGGTTACCATTATTTACTGAAAATCGTTTTTGTTTTATAGGCTGTGTTGTTTCACTGACGGAAGTGCTAAAATAAACACGCATGCTTATGGATGTTTCAGCCTCAAATGATTTCAAAATGTAGGCTATATATCTGGCATAGACTACAGTATTTAAAATAGCATGCATTAGTTACATTCTCAATTTAATTTACAGAGCAATCCCTGCTAAGTTTTTAGTTTAACTAATACTATAGAAGAGGATTAGTGTGTCGCACACAACAGACTCGCAACGGGGGCGTGGCATCACGATGGTGGCACAACCCTAGCGCGCGCCTCCTGCGCTCTCCGTTGGGTTGTTCTTTGAAACGACAGAGGACCCGGGGTAATTTTTCTATAAACCATCATGAAATAGCGACAATGTTTACTTTAGTAAACTTGACCAAAACAGTTAATGGTCAATAGCATCCCTACACTGCTGTGGACGTTGTTAACTTCATTAATGTGTTTACTGTGATAATGGACTGCGGATGGGAGTAGGATTCGGTATTCGGTTTCGGATTCGGCCGAATCTTAACCAGTGGATTCGGTATTCGGCCGAACCCCAAAAATCTGGATTCGGTGCATCCCTAAATGTCATATCCTCCTGGGACCCAGAACATTTTTTTTTTTTTTTTTTTTATGTCGTTACATTGTTTAGAGCAGGGGTTTTCAAAGTCTAAGACAGTGGGCCTCCCTTTTGACATAACCCACACAACGCGCCCCTACCCCCAGTTATTTTCTGAATAATCACAATTTAATATATTTAAAACTAAGAATAATGAAGAGTTTGTAAAACTTAAAATAATTAAACACATTTTAAAACATAGATTAAAATAATGAAACAAAAACAATGATGCTGCCATATGAAAAGAACAGAACACAGCACAATTTAAAATTTTAAAAACTGTCCATCACACTCAGACAGATGATCTATAACAGAGAGTGGGGAAAGAACAACTTTTACTTTTTGGCCACATCGGTGGATTCGTCAATTTGGAGTGCAAAAAACTGTGTCTGACGCTGTGTAACACTTTCTCCTTCATATCCTGTGCCATGTCTGAGATGTGCTGACTTATTGTGTTGTCAGATAGTGGAACAGAATCGATCTTAGAAGTTGCTGTCTTTCGCTGCCGGCAGAATTAACGTCTCTCCAATGGTATGTGCTTCGCCTGCCTTGGCTATACGCAATGCAACGCGATATGCCAAAAAGCCAAAATCTCTTGACAAATCACACATAAAGGTCGTGGTTCATCAACTGGTTCTGTCCACGTAAATCCTAAACTCAAATACTGATCGCCATATCGTTGTCTTTTGGGTTTAAGCTCTTAATTTGAAGGCTTTGAATCGGGGGTCTCAGAAATCGCTCCATTGTAGCTGTAGCAATAAATCGCTCCATTGTAGCAATATACCTGTATTGGTAGCTTGCCAAAAAGTAGCAAATTCACAGCTACGGCATTCTGGGTGAAAAATGTTTATCTTATTTTTGTCTTGTTATTTTTAGTATTGTTTAAATAAACAATTCTGAATGGATCCGTGTACAGTAGTAGGCATATGCAGTCAGGTCAAGGTGGTTGGTTAAGGGTTTTTTTGGCATCTCCATGTGGTTCTGCTCTGTATCGCAACTTGACGTGTCTAAAAGCTTTAAACAAGCTCTTGTACTGTAGACATACTGAAAAGTGAATTCTGAAGTTTTGTTTTGCAATGTTTTTAAGGGTGTTTTGGTGTGAATAAATGTATGACTTATATGGACTCCTTATCAGTGTTGCCACAGTTACTTTGAAAAAGTAATCTGATTACTCCTTTAAAAAGTAACTTAGTTACTTTACAGATTACTTGATTTTAAAAGTAACTGTTAGATTACAAGTTACTTTATTAGTTGCATTCAGCAGTTGCCGACAATACCTCTGCAGCCTCAACATAAAAATGACAACCGTTTTTGCCAACACTCACTTTATTGGAAGTGCATTTTTAACAGTAACGTCAACAATGTATCTCCTGACATTTTAAGTTGAAATTAAAAAAATACTTCCTGAAAAATAAAAACATGTTTTAATAAAATTTTAATAAAGACAGTCTTTCTTTCTTGACTTCACTTAACATAAATACTCTCCCTGAGCAGGGGTTTTTTCCTGGCTAAAAACGAGGCAGAGGTGGTCGAATCCTGCTTGGCCCAGCCGACCCGCGGCTTGCGATTTTGCCAATTAATTGTCCGTTTTAGGGCTTTGTTATACATTTTTTGTGTGCTTCGATCATCAAATAATTATGAATTTAATCCCTTTTAAATTATCACTTTGCAGTGTAAGATAACACCTACAGCTAACACCTTTAAATATTTAAATATATATATTCAACTCAGTAAATAACTGAAACAAGCACAACAAACTGGCAAAATAAAAGGGTTATAAATGTATGATTCATATATTTCTACATCACTATAGAATATCTATACATCTGTGTTTGTGGAACTAACGGTCACTCTTTTATTTGTTAAACACAATCCAGAATCCACAAAGTACACACTCATTATAGAAAAAACTATAAATTAATAAAAATATATAATCATAAGCTATGACAAAAATATATATTAAATTAGGTGAGTGGATAGTTAAAAAAATGCAATTACAAAAAGTCTTTGGACTAATTTTATAAAATCTAAACATGTTAATGAAAAGGTACAAATTACTTTGTTCTTATTAAATACATTTATGAAAAACAATTTTATTTAATTTTAAATTTATATTTATATATGAATGTAAATAATTATATGGGGCTACACAAATAATATAAAATTACAAAATTTATAGTTTATTGTAAACGTAATGTGCAGCTCTGTAAAGGGACAACAAATATATGATAGATACGTGAGAACAAGATATTTTTTTAATAATCTTTAAGTGCACAAAAGGGTGCAGAATGATGCGCTTAAAGCAACATGGAATCAGTGTGCGCAGTGCAGAGCGAGTGCACATTGAAAAGTTCACGGCATAAAGAGAAGATGAGCGTTGAGCGCACAAATCCTAGTATACTATGTATATCGGTCCAAACATTCACTGATTATTTGTTTCTTCAGCTATGGAATGGCTTTAGATGACTTTGTACTAGCAAATCATAATATACTCATAGGGATGAAACGGTATGGAAATTTAACATCACGATTATAGTGACCCAAATTATCACGGTTATCAATATTATCACGGTTTTGTTCAAGTTTTATATTTGAAAATCAACAAACAAACTAAAGCAGCTCTATGCACTTTTTTAAGCAAGATTCTGTGGGATTTCCTTCCTTATAATGGCCGTCGTCAATAGCAACGCATAAATAATAATAATTTCTCGTAAATATAATCTCTAGTATTATCTCTGTAAATATATTCTCAAGCAATATTCTCATCAGTGTTCAGCAATGATGCATTTAAATCTACCATGTTTTGTGTAAGAGCCCAAACAGTATCCTAGTGAAACAATGCATATCCATATTTTCAAATGATTTGACAGTTTATTTAATTAAATATCAAAATGTGTGCATCATACCTGACACCTAGATGAACACTTTACAGTCAGTTTTATGACTGTCATTCTCTTCAAATGCTATTGAAGTCAGAAACGCGTATAACGTTTCCAATGCTGTGTGTAACTTTAGAGACGGTCCCTAAATTCGTCAGCGTTATGCCAGTCATATCAGATGCGCTGTAGCTCTGCTGTGTTTTTTTAAACTATTTTCGCTGCTGAAATAGAACAGAAACGGTCAACCACTGTATGATGAATGAATCTCTTGCGTACATCGAACGTTTATCTCTGCTTCGAGTGCAGATTTCAGTGAGAGCGGCGCGCGCTCTGAACAAAATTCTGGATAATAACGCCTCTGATTACGAGACATTGCATTCATAAACTCAATATAAACACGTGTGAGTGGTTATAATGCGCAACGCGATTATAACAGATGGCTTTTGAGAAGACTATAATAAGTTCAACAGCCAGAGTGGCTAGTGTGCAGCCGAAATAACGTTACACCCGCAAACGGCGGTTGTTAATGGCAAGCCCTGATTATTAGGCTATCCCTTAAATGTCACCCTAGTCGTGTCTGAACTTGTACGTTCGCTTCACGTTATTATTTCCCAGACGTAGTTTTGGTATTGAGGTCAAAGTCCACTTGCCTTGCGTTCGTAGTTTTGAAGTGTTCCCTCTATTACAGCGACTTTCTTCTGGTATGTTCTGCAGACAGGGTGACCATCTTCGATTAAGTTTCCCTCAGGACTTTTGTAAAAGCCAAAATATGACAACGCCTCAGATTTGGTCCTTTTAGAAATCTGAAAAATCTCGCGGCGCTGTCACTGCCTTCTGCCATTTCTTCTCATTCAGAAAACAGCGGTGCGCCGCGCCAGACTGACGCTGACTGGACAAGATTTACAGCGAGTTTTAAAATCGTGATAATCACGCGCGGTTTTAATGATAATTAAATTTTATACGATATTACTAACCGTCACTAAATTTTATCGTGGTTTATCGTGAAACCGGTAATCGTTTCATCCCTATATACTCATAATGATTGCTGAAGGATCATGTGACACTATATATTTATGATGATTATTTAACTATCACGACATGCCTAATCTGAGCAAGTGATTGCCTGTCTTGAATTTTGAGGCGGCACGAAATTTGACGGAGGCATCCGCCTCGTAATTCTCTATGCAGGAAAAACCCTGCGTGAGACGCAAGAAGAACTAAGGAAAATGACAAAAATAGTAAGTCACAGTGACTTGGATAAATTACTTTAATCTGATTACTGGTTTGGAAATAGTAACACGTTAGATTACTCGTTACTGGAAAAAAGTAGTCAGATTAGAGTAACGTGTTACTGGCATCCCTGCTCCTTATATCATTTGGTGTCCTTTTGGAGTCTCCAAATGTCCATCCATCACCTACTTTTTGATGACAAAATAAACATTTTAAACAAGATAAATTATGTATTCTTAATTTGACTATAGGTATGCAATTAATCATCTATTGACAGCCCTAGTAAAAATATTTGGATCAGGTAAATGATTTGAAGGATTCCTGATGGAGTCTTATGTGGCGTTCACGCCGGACGCGATTCGCACGAAGGTGGACGCTTGAACGTTTTGAGTTTACTCGCGCGTGACAACTACACAACAGATGCGAATTCGCATCATGGGAGGGGCTTCTATATGAGCCTAGATGAGCCAGCTCGTCTCGGTCACTTTACGTCTTTTTTGTAAAAAATACTACTATTAATGTGTGACAAAACGTAGTTTAAAGACTTTTTCAGGCGATAATATAGTTGTTTAAAGCTCAAATCTGTGGTTAATTTATAAAAAAGAGTGCCTATTTGAGCATTTTATCTGGCGATTTCAGAGTTGTGAGATCCAGGCGATCAGTGACATTCCGCGCTCGTTTACCCGGCGAGACCTGCCTTTCCTCGCCTAGTCCTTCTCACATTTGCTGCTGGCTCTGGCTCTTTTTTTCTGCTCCAGTCTCGTTGTGAAATGGCTGACATAGATTTTGTTGAGAGGGTAGCTGACTGTCCGACCTCCTCACTCACTTTCTTCCAAGCAAGATTCTTTTAATTCCTGTTCCTGTAGTGATAGGATGATGTATAATACAGCTCTGGGTATCCACATACGGCCACGATTATCTTGTCCTCCATTGTTGTTCGGATTTCTGCCTCCGCTTGTAAATGCGTCACTACTAGAGCAAGCTCGTGATTGGTTAACGCGGCGCGAAATATCTGACAAAGTTCAGATTTTTCAACTTGAGCGATTCGCGCGAATCGCCCGTTCAAAACGCTCAATTCGCGCCGCAGAATGCCATTTCGCGTCTCTGCATTGACTTAACATGTAAATCAGTCGCGCGAATCGCATCCGGTGTGAACGCACCATTAGACATCCCGCCAACACTCGTCCAGTTTAGTTTAGTGAGATTGTTGATAGCTGTTGTCTCAAACTCAGCTCCTGGAGAGCTACTGTCCTGCCCGGCAGAGTTTAACTCCAACCCACTAAATTCACCTGCCTGTATGTTCCTAGTAACCCCGAAGACTTTGATTAGCTGGATCAGTTGTGTTTAATTATGTTTGGAGCTAAACTCTGCAGGACAGTGAGCTGAGTTTGAGACCACTGGTCTATATGATCTATAGTAGGATAATACTCCCTTTGTCATAGACCAAGGCCACATGGATCTGGTGTTTTGGGAGCATGAAACCAATATTTTTTTTTAAACCGGGTCCCAGAGTGGATAAACCTGAAAACGACACCCATGCGTTTTCGTGTGTACAGCCAATCTGTATATTTTGTGAAACGGTGATGGGAAAGACTAGAAGGGAAACAACTACGGGCACTGGGCATGTATACGTCAATATTGTGTCATTGAATTACGGTATTTGCATTATTGTAAGAGTAGGTTTAGGTTGGAGTAGGTGTAGGCATTAATAAAGCACATCTGGTAAGTAGCAAATGTATTTACTGTTATTTTATCGTGAGATTTCACCTCACTTCCTACCATTGCTGTACCCCTTCTAGCCACAATTTCCGTGTATTTCTGTGGCAGAATTACAGTGCCACACACTGGCCTGGCATGTATACTACATTGTTTTGAGTTGTTTTTATTGCTCTTGTGTGTACGCAGATATTTATTGAAACGAGGAAAAAAAAAAGATTGTATAGGGAAAGCTCTGGCTTCGTGTTGATGGGGCCTAAAAGAAGAATAAAATACAAATACTTATCCAATACTTTGTATGAGCCTGTAGCTTTGATAAGCATGACCTAACCCTAACTCATTTAGGTGCAAACCAATGAACAACCTAAAGTTTGATAGAAACAAAGGTTTTATTAACTACACTAAACACTCAAACTGTTCTAACATAAATGCACAAGCATACAGTTTGAGTTTGCTGTAGGAAGGAGGTTTAGACTGAAGCAGAGTAAAGATTAAAATCATAAAGTTATGACAGTATTTGATATTCGGAAAACCAACAGACTGAAGAAAACAACAGTGTCTTTGTTCTAACATCTATCGGAAAAGAGGTTGGAGTTTACAGTTTGGAGATTACGGAGTTGAAGAACTCTTAACTCTTAGGCTACGTTCAGACTGTCAGTCCAAATTCGATTTTTGTGTTGATCCAATGAACTCTGATTAGATTTAGCAAGTGCAAACGGCAAAACAAAAACAAAAAAAACACATGAAATAGCTTCTCTTTTTTTTTTTTACAAATCTGTTTAGAGCTACATTTATATGTATTTTGAAATCATATTCATCCTATTTGAAATCAGCCTGACTGCTCTGATTGGTTAATGTGACTAACTGCATGTAAAGTGTAAACATCAGAAGTTGTTTTAGGACACATGCTGAAAGTTACTGCAGGAACAAGGTTGTGATGTTGCAAAGAGCAGAAAATGACAATATAACGGAGACATGTTTCTAAACCAGTGGAGATGACAACATAGACACTGCTCATATTAGGGCCCTATAAAATGGTTTATTTTTCCCAAATACGTTTTTTTCTGTTTTATTTTTTCTGGATTTAGAATTTTTTTTTTTATACATTTTTTTTAACTCCCATTTTAACGGTTACATAAAATTTTTGTAAATACATGTGTAATTCATTTAAATCATGAAAAACTATTTAACAACAATTTATTATTATTCTTATTATTATTTAATTACATGTTCAGGGCCATGAAAACCGTCCAGAAAAATCTGGATTCCATTTGAAATGTTTAATTACATTTTAATAGTCAGTGATTTAACAATCAGTGATTTTAAAGGGGGGTGAAATGCTGTTTCATGCATACTGAGATTTTTACACTGCTAAAGACTTGGATTCCCATCCTAAATATGGACAAAGTTTCAACAACAAAAAAAGTTGGACGTTTGATGGAGCTAATATATATGTGCCAAAAATACTCCTTCCGGTTTCTCATAAGTTTCTGAAAGTTTTTTTCGAGTACGGGCTACGCGATTAGAGCAAGAGAGCAAACGCTCGCCCATTAACGTGCTGTGCTTGGCTTTAGGGAAGCCGGCTGCGCTGCAGTCACAGGACGTCACGAAATCAACCATGTCACCAAAGAAGTGTGTTTTTGGTTGTCCGGGACAACCCAAGACAACCCTATACAGCTTCCCAAAGAACCCAGCGTTAATGGGACTCCTGTATTTCGATAAAAGGTCCCCTGTAGACCTTTGATTATTGGGTGTTTTTGCACTGAGTTTTTGCTTAAAAATTATGTGCGAATCATTGAGCCTACTCATTCACATAAAACAATATATTCATTTACATTTTGTAAAACACTTTTTCTTTTACTCAGGCCTTATGCGAGTAGGCGTGAACGAACCATGAATAATAATGTGATCACTCCTGAGAAACAAAAGACCTGCATAATAAGGAGCTGCATAATGAATGAGCTTCAGGGAGGCCTACTAGATTTTAGGTTTACTAGTAGAGTAGAGTACAATAACAACAAAAAAAATTGTTTTCTGGGGGGAAAATCTAAATGTTTTTACTTAAAGCAAGCTAAATTATCTGCCAAAAAAGAAACAAGTTTTCAATCAGAAATGTTTTTTTTTTTTTTTTTTTTTTAAGTTTTATTTTCATTTATAATGCATGAAAACATATACATACACAATAACATTATAACCTTAATTTTTCTTTTACTTTTACAAAAAAATAAAATAATAATAGCTTAAAAAACAGTAATATTGTGACACTGAACTAGGTCTGGGCGATAAAACGATAACGATAATTATCGCGAAATGATTTTCCTCGATAAAACGATAACAACAGTTTGATAAATGCTCGATATAATGCTTACGCGCTATGCGTAATGATGCGCATGCATTTTGCAGACCGGGCTTCTGGGTGCCGCACGAGGTGTTGTTGACAGTCACAGTGGATAACAAGCTTGAAGGATTAGAGTGCAGTGGAGCAAGAAAAATGAGCGATAGTGAAGAAAATTTAGCGCTCACGACCAGAGCGACGTGCACTGCTTATTATAGGTCCACCACACGGTAATATAATTATTCAATTGTCTTGCTTCCTCAAAGTTTTTTCCATATAGCATTGAGCCCAACCACCGGCAGCGCCAGAGGGGGTCTTGGGGGGATCTCAAGACCCTCCTAAAAAATGCCTTGACCCCCCCATTTGACCCCCCACCCTCTTCCTGATTAAAAATATATATATATCCGGGATAAAGATTTAAAAATGTTTCTCTTCAAACTACGCAGAACAATAATAATTAATAATAATTTATTCGACATATAAAAAAATATAAATAAGATATATAAGAATCACTGCGACGCCCCATGAATGTCGCTGCGCCTTGCAGAGCCGTAACTTATGGCGGACCCTGGTGCAGCCACAAATATCATAACTAGCCTATCTATAGGCCTACTGTAATTAAGACATATATTCAAAACATTTATTAAAAACAGAAAGACGGGCTTGGACTACTCAAAGGCCGCGGAAACAGGCCAGTGGGTTCATTACGCACATCAATACATTCCAGACGATCTTGGTTTGCTTCTTATTTATTAAATATACAGCCATTTAGTGGATGAAACCTTGATCAAAATTAAAATACAATTTATAGAAAACGAAATTCACTTTAAAGAAGTGATTTCTGCAAAACAACTCTCAATAAAAATCATGTCTGACCCCACTCCATGTCTCCAGACATATTGCACGTCTTATAGCCTATCTTACTCATGCTGCTCACTTTTCATCATCAACATATGAAATTAAAACAATAATATAATAGGCTAATATTTAAATATAGCCTAACTATGAATCTAAATAGGCTACATTTTGCATGTAGCCTACTCCACTCCAAACACTTCAAAAATGTATTTTGTTTATTAAACGCAAAGTTTTTAATTTCGAATTTAATTTCTAAATTCAGTTCATATTTCCAACAAACTAAATTCCGAGCCAAAATAACGAAGTGGTAAAAAAAACAACTAAAAAATATTAAAGAATTTGCGGGCGCTTTCGTCGGCATGAGTAAGATAGGCTATTAAGACGTGCAATATGTCTGGAGACATGGAGTGGGGTCAGACATGATTTTTATTGAGTGTTGTTTTGCAGAAATCATTTCTTTAAAGTGAATTTTGTTTTCTATAAATTGTATTTTAATTTTGATCAAGGTTTTATAAACTAATTGCCTGTATATTTAATACATAAGAAGCAAAATAAGAACGCGGGGAATGGATTGAATTGCGTAACAAACTCAGTGGCCTGTTTCCGCGGCCTTTGAGTAAGGCTGAAAGCGTCTTTCTTTTTAATACATTTCTAGAATATATGTATTACAGTATAACATACAATATATAACAGTAGGCCTATTATAGATAGTTATGATATTTGTGCACCGGGGTCCATAATTTCTAGGTTAAAGTTATGCCACTGATGCGAACATGAGCGGTCCATGGCACCTGTTACCCATGGCTGTTATGAACTGCAGGCTACATCAATAAATTACAATACTATGGACTACTAATATACTATAATACTACTAATACTAATACAGTGCTATGGGCACTGCCACTGATACAGGCAGCGGAAGAGCCTATTTTACGCTGAGCTTGCTTCTGCTTTTCAGACATGGAAGTGTGACAAATGCACATGGGCTATATGAATTATCTAATGTGGATACAGGCATATTTTGTAGACATCACCGTACAACACATGTCCTTATTAGGAGAAAATATATGTCGTTTTAACGACATAAGATCTCGTTATTACGAGAAAAGATGTTGTTAAAACAACATATCTCGTTATTATGACATAATTGAGTGAAAAAATATGTATGTGGCAGCAATGCGTCACCGTAGCTATAGACCTAAGGGGAAAATCCAAACTTCACAGTCTATTCATCATTAAAGTAAAAATGCAGTCAACCAAATCGAAAAAGTTATTTGGCTCAATTTATATTTTTATTGTTTAGTAGCAGTAATATGCAGTTATTAGCCGTGTCCACTGTATTTTTTGTTGTTTTTCATGAGACCCCCCTTGAAATGACCATAAAGAGCAGTACCTAATTCTACTCGTTACAAGCCCTTACTGGAACTTTGTACTCTCGTTGCAGTTGTTTGTGTGTGTGTCTGTGTGTCGGTGTCAGTATATTATAGAGTGTAGAGTAAAAAAATGCTGGCCACATTTAAGATTTTTCTTTTATTTATTTATTTTATTTATATTGTCAATGTCATTTATTTATAAGGTTTGGCATGCTGACCAGAAAGATTTTTTTTATTCTATTTTTGTTTATGGACAAACATTATCTTTAAAGCACTTTAACTTTTCATTTGCAGTCAGCAGTTTGCAGTTATATCACTACAGTTCTAGATTTTACAATAGATATTTATTTTATATATTCTATTTATATTAATAATATTCTACTCAGTTTTTAAAATTGTTCACCTGTTTGGGAAGTGTTTGTCATGTTTTGACAATAAAGGATAGTTAACCCACTATTAACTGTCTGTTTTCTACATCTTTCACTCAGGGGCAAAAATATGTCTTTAAACTTTAAAGAAATAAAGATTTGACATTTATCGTGATAATTATCGATATCGACTGATATGGAAAATTATATTGCGATATTTTTTTTTGGCCCATATCGCCCAGCCCTACGCTGAACCCAATTCAATATTCAATAAATACAAATAACAGAATAATTAGAATGATGAAAGTTATAAGTAAAATATTTGGGATCATAATGCAATGCAATTATGATTTCAAACAGTATCTGGTGACTTGAGGTTGATTGGGACACTTTTTCCCAGTCATTTCAATGGCAAATATTTTCTGAATCATTTGTAAACGATCAAATACACACAATACTCAAATATCATTTCGAGCTTCAGTCAGAAACACGTGAAATGCATGAGTCAGCGCTAAGGCTATTGTCTGCTATATTGGTATCAAATATACTAATATATTTATTATACCAGTCTGTTATATTATATCAAATACATTAAAAACATTGATTAAAATTAAGATACAATTTATACAAAACGAAATTCAGTTTAAAGAAAGCAATTAACTTTCTAAAAAACAAACAAAAAACAACAACATGGGTATAATATTTAAACATCCATATGAAGCAAAATTTGTTTTAAAACATTGATTAAAATTAAGATACAATTTATACAAAACGAAATTCACTGTAAAAAAGGCAATTAATACTAATACCATCTTAAGTTAATTTATGAGACACGTGCAATACAGCGCTAAGGCTATTGTCTGTTATATTGACTTCTTATAAAATAAGAAGCAACTATATTAAAAACATTGATTAAAATTAAGAAACAATTTATATACAAAACGAAAACAGGCCAGATAAATCTTGTCTAAACAGTTTTGTGTCATGTTGCATCAGGATTTATATTTAAGCATTTATAAAAGTCTTTTTGCGTTTAATATTCACAGATGCTAACTGAATAAACTTAGCCTACCTTACAATGAGCTCTGAATCAGCTTTCCATGAGGAGAATTATTCCAGGATTATTACTCAAAGCGATGTATCTGAACCATAGCTTCACTAGTTGTGTTTGTATGAGTTGATGTGTGTGTGGGTGTCGACGCATGGATTGCCTGTATTTGAAACTGAATGAGAGCACGGTCCGTGGGCGTGGCCGCATTAGCAGATAATGAGTCAGTAATGAGTCGACTAATATCTCCCACTTTTCACACAGATTACATAAACACAGAATATTTGTTTTCGTTTTGATTTACATGATTTAAAACCTGACATTTCAGCGTTTCTTTAGACATATGTCTCATGTTTGTGTGTCAAGGTTTCACTAAGCTACAGGTCATTTTCTGAAGAGAATCAGATTAGACATCGAGAGAGAGGCTGAAGATCGCGAATCATGTTTGTTTCACTTATTTTGCAAAAAGCACAATTTGTTTTTATTGTGACTGTACACAAAAAAAGAAACTTAACAGAATATAATGATGTATAACACTTGCATGAATGATAAAAAAAACGAGTTATTTGAGTCTCTTTGGCACTGATAAGAAAAACCCCCTCGACCGCCAACTTGAGGGGGTTAAATCCGATTGATCTCCATGCTTTATTTAGTATAATGTTATTTCCACATTTAAGGATGTCACAGCTTTCTCAGCTCTCAACGCAATAGCTGCGCGCACTCGTGATTCTTTAGCTCCGCCTACACGATATGCCCCCAGCCGCTTGTTTTTTTCCGGAAAGACTCAGTACAGCCTATCTTTCTTTTATAAATATAATAAAACTAAAGACTTTTTGAAGATATGAAGGATGCAGTACTACTCTATAGGAACTCAAGATTTACATTTAATAATAATAATAATAATTTGTTACATTTATGTAGGGCTTTTCTGGGTACTCAAAGCACTTTGCATATAGAAGGTTGGAATCTCCTCAACCACCACCAATGTGTAGCACCACCTGGATAATGAGACGGCAGTCGTATTGCACCAGAATGCTCCTCTCCACCAATCAGCTGGTGTGTGATGGGAGACAGTGATGAAGCCAATCGGTAAATGGGGATTATTAGGAGGCCATGATGGACAGAGGCCAATGGGCAAATTTGGCCTGGATGCCGGGGTTACACCTGAACTCTTTTACAGAAGGACATCCTGGGATTTTTAATGACCTCAGAGAGTCAGGACCTCGGTTTAACATCTCATCCGAAGGATCCATTTCAATAAAAAAATTTCTTCAGAAATTGTGTTGTGTATTTTTATCAGAAATGTTGTGTATTAAAATTTTTCTGGCAATCAAATGAAGGCATACAACATTTATTTAATTGATCTTTTAATCATATGAAATTAAAAATCATCAAAACATAAAAGTTAAAACATCATGCAGGTAAAATTATTTGTCTTTTTTCCCTTAGACCTGATGGCTTTGAAAGAGGAGAGTCAAGATCTGAATGGAAAGGAATATCAATATGAGAAACATTATTTCATAACTGAGGAAACATCTTTTAGTAGCTCACAGACCGAAAAGAGTTCCTCACGAGAAAAAGCTCAAAAGACAGAAACTTATTTTACCTGTCCACAGTGTGGAAAGAGTTTCAGCCAAAAAGGAAACCTCAGTGCTCACATGAGAATTCACACTGGAGAGAAGCCTTACACCTGCCCTCAGTGTGGAAAGAGTTTCACTCATAAAGGAACCTATAACAGGCACATAAGAACACACACTGGAGAGAAGCCTTACACCTGCCGACAGTGTGGAACGAGTTTCAATCAAAAAACACACTTTCAAGACCACATAAGGATTCACACTAGAGAGACGGCTTACACCTGCAGACAGTGTGGAATGAGTTTTGAACAACATGAAAACCTTAAAGTCCACATGAGAGTTCACTCTGGAGAGAAACTCTACACATGCCCTCAGTGTGGAAAGAGTTTCAATCAAAAAGGAAACTTTAACAGGCACATACAAATTCACACTGGAGAGAAGCCTTACACCTGCCAACAGTGTGGAACGAGTTTCAATCAAAAAACACACTTTCAAGACCACATAAGGATTCACACTGGAGAGAGGCCTTACATCTGCCAACAGTGTGGAAAGAGTTTCAATCAAAAAGGACACTTTAAAGGCCACTTAAGAATTCACACTGGAGAGAAGCCTTACACCTGCCAACAGTGTGGAAAGAGTTTCAACAGAAAAGGAAGCCTTAACACTCACATGATAATCCACACTGGAGAGAAGCCTTACACCTGCCAACAGTGTGGAAAAGATTTCAACCGTAAAGGAAGTCTTGATTCCCACATGAGAATGCACACTGGAGAGAAGCCGTTCATTTGTGATCTCTGTGGAGAGAGTTTCAGACATAGAGTCAGCTTTAAGCACCACATGAGCATTCACTTGTGAGTGAACGGTTTTATGTCCTCAGTCTGGAATGAGTTTATAGACAGAAAAACCTTGGGTTTATGTAATAACATATGGGAGAGAATCATTTCACGAGGCATCACTGGAAAGACTTGCAGAAACACAGCCAACCTGAAAGGGTTAATTCACCCAAAAATGTATTACTCACCCTTATCCCATTCCTAACCCGTAAGACCTCCATTCATCTATTCTATTTATATTAATAATATTCTACTCTGCCTCAGTTTTTAAAATTGTTCACCTGTTTGGGAAGTGTTTGTCATGTTTTGACAATAAAGGATAGTTAACCCACTATTAACTGTCTGTTTTCTACATCTTTAACTCAGGAGCAAAAATATGTCTTTAAACTTTAAAGAAATAAAGATTTGACATTTATCGTGATAATTATCGATATCGACTGATATGGAAAATTATATTGTGATATTTTTTTGGCCCATATCGCCCAGCCCTAGCTGTAGCATTTGGTTAACTAAGTTATCCTCTAAAAAAATGTTTTAGAGGTGAAAGTTACCCTCTGTTAACTTTCAGGGAAAAATAGCACCACAAGATAATAGTTGTTCAGCCTCTGTTTTTGGCAGGGGAGAATTGTTTTGCCTCTGTTTTCAGCAGGGAAGATTAGCATTACAGGCTAATATTTGAGATGTCCTCTGTTTTGCCTAGGAAAGTCAAGTCAACTTTATTTATTTAGCGCTTTTAACAATTGATTTTAGCAATGATTGTTTCAAAGCAGCTTTACAGTGTTAAACAGGAAAATAATGCAGCATAATTTTATTCAGCCGTCTAGCCATTTTGGACAAAACGGTTATGTCATCAGTTCATTTCAATTATCATACAGTGACAGTGTGGGCTTTAGATCAGTTATTTAGTTTATATGGTTAATTTAGTTTAATAATTAGATTTATTTGGATATTTAGTTGAACATTTTGAAAAATGTAGTGTCCCCAAGCATGCCAAGCCAGAGGCAACAGTGGCAAGGAAACCTAAACCCCATCAGGTGACCTAATGGAGAAAAATAAACCTTGGGCGAAACCAGGCTCAGTCGGGGTGCCAGTTCTCCTCTGGCCAATTAACAAACAGCGTATGATTATTATTCTAGAAACTTTACAGGTCAGAGTTCATAATAGATCTGAATATTCGAAGGATCGGAGGCAACACGCCGGAGACGGGTTTATTGAGGATGATGTTGATTAAATAATTATTAAAATGCAATATTCGAATGATCGGAGGCAACACGCTGGAGACGGTTTTATTGAGGATGACATATCGATTTAAGTATTATTAAATTGTAATATTCTTGACAGAGCAGCCATCAAGTGTTAGACAGTATTCTAGGTTACTACTTGTGGAGCTTTTTTGTCCAATAATTAAAAATTCTGTTTTTTCTGAATTGAGTTGAAGGAAATTACCGGTCATCCAGTGTTTTATATCAGCTATGCATTCCGTTAATCTTGTGAATTGGTAATTTTCTTCAGGGCGTCAAGAAATATAGAGCTGAGTATCGTCAGCATAACAATGAAAACCTACGCCATGCTTCCTAATGATATCTCCCAGTGGTAGCATGTACAGGGTGAAGAGCAGCGGTCCTAGCACTGAGCCTTGCGGTACTCCATACTGAACTTGTGAACGGTGTGACATCTCTTCATTTACTGCTACAAACTGATAAGGGTCACATAGGTATGATTTAAACCATGACAAAGCAATTCCACTAACACCTACATAATTTTCAAGTCTGTTCAAAAGAATGTTGTGGTCGATAGTATCGAATGCAGCGCTAAGATCTAGTAACACTAATAAAGAGATACAGCCACGATCGGATGATAAGAGTAAATTTACATTTTACATTTACATTTAGTCATTTAGCAGACGCTTTTATCCAAAGCGACTTACAAATGAGAGCAATAGAAGCAACTAGAACAGTCAAGGGCAACAGTATGCAAGTGCTGTAACAAGTCTCAGTTAATCTAGCACAGAACACACAGGACAGAATTTTTTTTTATTTTTTATAAATTAGACAGGCAGAAAATGAATAGAATATTAAGTGCTATTCTTGATTGGTCAGGTGCTGCTGGAAGAGATGTGTCTTTAGCTGTTTTTTGAAAATGGCTACAGACTCGGCTGCTTGAATTGAGATAGGCAGTAGTGATGGGAAGTTCGGTTCTTTTCCGCGAACCGGTTCTTTCGGACAGTTCGTTTCAATGAACCGGATCAAAAAACCGGTTCACCAGTTCTTTTACGCTCAAACGTAATGACGTCATTTCGCGATGACGTCATTACGTCAAGTCTATTGCGGGTTGGATAAATACACTTTACACATTAAAATATATAAAGTCAGTGATCATAACATCAGTCAGATAAAATATCATCATAATCTGATAATCATAATCATCATAATCCAAAGTTTTACATCTAAAGCATCCAAACACATGCATTGATGCAAACGATCTTTACAGTTATAAAATCAATAAATCAGTCTTCATCAGTGCAGAAACCATGATCCACTTACTATGTTTTTGTAATTAAATAAATACGGTTCGCCAGATTTTCCCCTCATTCATGTCGGAGTCATTTCACAGACATGCGCTCATATCAGCTGTTGTTCGTTCGGTTCAGAGAGACTCGACGTGCAGTCAGTCAGTCGCTCAACGCATGCTCAGTATCATCAGCTCATCGGTTCTCAATCGGACATGTCCGAAATAAACAGTTCTCGGTTCAGTGTACTGCTGATCCGAAAACCGCTGCAACCGGTTGCAACCGATTCTTGACTCGAGAACGAGAACGGAATTGAGATTCGAGAACCGCCAGAGCGATTCAAAAGGAGTCGCTTGCTTCACCTTCGCTATAGTTTGATTAGGGTCGTCATTTTTATCTTTATCACCTTGTTTACAAATTAAATACAATGGAGTCCTAACAAAGTTAGGCAGATTGTTTTTCTGAATTCAAACCTATTATAAGACAGTCAAGCTGCATATGGGAACTTAACTCCAGGATGTTGGTTTATTTCGAGTCAGAGGGACAGTCAGACACGTCAAAAAGTGATTAATTTTATAAATTTGTGGATTAGTGCTTACTAGAGATGCGAACTGTTTAGAACGATTCAGTCCGATTTGGTGAACTGGTTCGACCGGTTCACTAAAAAGAACCGGTTCAAAAGAACGATTCGTTCGCGAACCGGACATCACTAATAGGCAGGTCATTCCACCAGGTGGGGGCGGTCCAGGAAAAGGTCCATGAGAGTGATTTCATGCCTCTTTGGTATGGCACCACAAGGCGTCGTTCACTGGCAGAACGTAAGCTCCTAGAGGGTGTGTAAGTCTGAACAACCGAGTTTAGGTATATTGGTACAATATACCTAAATCATTTTGGAGTAAATAATTTGTAACTGATGAGAGCAGTCTCAGTACTATGATACGGTCTAAATCCTGACTGGAAATCCTCACAGATTCCATTTCTTTCTAAAAAGGAACATAATTGTGAAGACACTGCCTTTTCAAGTATTTTTGACAGGAATGTACTTGACTAATTCTGTAGGATCAAGTTGCGTTTTTTAATAAGTGGTTTAATAATAGCCAACTTAAAAGTTTTCGTACATATCCTAATGACAAAGATGAATTAATGATATTAAGAAAAGGATCTATGATCTCTGGTAGCATCTCTTTTAATAGCCTAGTCGGTACAGGGTCAAGCATACATGTTGTTGATTTTGATGATTTAACAAATTTAGCCAATTCTTCTCCTATAGCAGTGTATGAGTGTAATTTTTCCTCAGTGACACTACAATGCTCTGTCTGATGTGATACTGTAGTAGACGGCTGTATGGTTAAAATTTTCTTCCTAATATTATCAATCTTACATGTAAAGAAGTTCATAAAGTCATTACTGCTGTGCTGTTTACATTCATCAGAAGTTGAAGCTTTATTTTTGGTTAATTTAGCCACTGTATCGAATAAATACCTAGGGTTGTGTTTGTTTTCTTCCAAGAGAGTTGAGAAATAAGCAGATCTAGCAGTTTTTACGGCCTTTCTGTATGCGATCATTGTGCTCTTTCCACGAATTACAAAAGACCTCTAGTTTTGTTTTCTTCCAGCTGCGCTCCATTTTTCTGGCTGCTGTTTTAAGGGCCCGAGTGTGCTCGTTGTACCACAGCGTTGGACTATTTTCTTTAATCTTCTTTAAGTGCAGGGGAGCAACTGTGTCTAAAGTACTGGAAAAGAGAGAGTCAATAGTTTCTGTTGCAACATCGAGTTCTTCTAAGCTATCTGGGATGCTGAGGAGAGGATACTGATGAGGAAGATTATTTAAAAAGCAATCTTTAGTGGCGGCAGTGATTGTCCTGCCATTTTTGAAGCGAGGGGGTGGCTTTGCAACCTTAGCTAAATTAAGTATACATGATACTAGGTAATGATCTGAGATGTCATCGCTCTGCTGCAGAATTTCAACGGTATCAACATTTATTCCATGTGACAATATTAGGTCTAAAGTATGATTATGGCGATGAGTGGGTCCTGACACGTGTTGCCTAACTCCAATAGAGTTTAGTATGTCTTTAAATGCTAATCCCAATACGTCTTTTTCGTTGTCTACATGGATATTAAAATCACCAACAATAAGTACTTTATCTATGGCCAGTACTAACTCTGATAGAAAATCAGCAAATTCTTTGATAAAGTCTGTATTATGCCCTGGTGGCCTGTATACAGTAGCTAACACAAATGTTAAACGGGTTTTATCATGTACACTACATAACGTTACATAAAGCACCAAAACTTTGAAGGAATTATATTTGAAACTAGACTTCTGAGTAATACTGAAGATATTATTATAAATTACAGCAACCCCTCCCCCTTTACCTTTCAGGCGCGGCTCGTGTTTATAACAGTAATCTTGGGGGTTGGAGTCGTCAGGTTTTAGCCAGCTTTCTGTCAGACACAGCACATATAGATTATTATCTGTAATAATATCATTAATAATAAGCGCTTTTGGGGAAAGGGATCAAATATTCAGCAACCCAAGCTTTATCAATTGTTCATCTGTATTATATCTGTTGTTTATTTGTTGGACATCAATTACATTTTTACTGTTGAATGGTTTTGATGTTTTTTTGTATTTACTAATTTGGGGAACAGACACAGTCTCAAAATGATAATATCTAGGTGAAAGAGTCTCTATGTGCTGGGATTTATCTGACTCCGGTGACGTGAGACAGCTAGCAGACGGTCGGTTTAGCCAGTTTGTCTGCTTCCTGACCTGGGCCCTAGTGAGTCAAGGTTTAGCTCTAAGACTATGTGCCAAATTACTAGAGAGAAGAGCGGAACCACCCCAGGAGGGATGGATGCCATCCTTCTTCAACAGGTCAGGTCTGCCCCAAAAACTTTTCCAATTGTCTATGAACCCTATGTTATTTTGCGGACACCACTTAGACAACCAGCCATTGAGTGATGATAGTCTGCTAACCATCTCATCATTCCTTTTAACAGGGAGCGGTCCAGAACAATAAACAGTCTCTGACATCGTACTAGCGAGTTCACACCTCTTTAATGTTAATTTTGGTGATCTCCGACTGGCAAAGTCGAACATCATTAGTGCCGATGTGAATAATAATCTGTGAAAGTCTGTGATCTGTGTTGACAAGTATACCCTCTGTTGATCTGAGAAGTTTTAGTGTTTTGATTGTGTGGAAACAAAGAAACTCAACATTTTTTGGAAAGAATGCTAGACTGATCCTCACAACTGGAAAAGGTGGTCTCGCAACTCTGTTGTGGTCGGATAGGGAATTCAATCACAGTTAGGAGTGCAAATGGATCTAACAGTCACTGAGAAAGTTAGACAAGAACTAACTCAGAAATATGAGATCGGTAGATGAATGTAAAAGGGTATTAGGACAGGAGCATGTATTCGCAAGAACAATATGAAAGGCCTTATTTGTTGCCACAGAGAATTTGGTTTAGCGCTAGCTAGACAACAGTCTCAGAGTATCTCAGAGCTAGAGAAACGCTCTCTGCTAGAGTATCTTCTTTGACTAAGAAATTGAACCGCAACAAAGCTACAGAGAAAACTGATGTGAATGAAGTTAGTCAGCCTGATAATGCTTATCCTGACTTACAAGCTTTCTTTGAAACAGATATAACCATCCAATCAGTATCTGATGTGCCTGTAGATTCAGTGAAGGTATGTGGCGCTAGGAGAAGATCTCAGGGAATTAAAAAAGTGTTCCTCCTAACTCTTCTGTTGTCCAAGTTCAAACTGTTGCCAAAGTGCTAGGACCTAATGGTATAGAAAGATTATCCCAGAGCTTACCATCATCACCCACACATTTCTCTGAATTTAGAAGGGCATTGATAAGCAAAATGCGTCTCTACAACATGTCGTTAACTAAAGTCACAAAGCTGATGTCACAAATTCTAACTGAATCTGAATTCAACAGTTTTGAGTCTGCTGTTACTTCTGAACTACAACATGTCAGTAAAGGCGATATGAGAGAAGGTGTTTTGAAAATTCTAAAGAATATCATGTGACCCAAAATAGACTAGTCCAGAATCACTAACTGTGTGCAAAGGAAAAAAGAAACTGAGTGAATTCACTGAAAGATTTTGTCAGTCAGCTGGAACTTACAGTGGAATAGTTGATGATTCTGAATGTGTGCTAGATGACAAAGGACCTTTAGTCCGCATCTGGTCAGATGGCCTTTTAGCCGAGTACAGAAAAGCATTGCCATTCCTAGAATTAACCTGGTCTAACAAAACCCTCAGAAGTAACCTAGAAAATGTTAGCTACATGGGAAAGATATGCTGATGTTAACCCCTAGGAGTCTGGGCTGGATTTCCCGAAACCTTCTTAACACTACGTCGTTCTTAAGTTGTACCTTAAAGTCCCTGTAAAGTCAAAACTAAACATGTGTTCTGAGTTTCTCACACCACAGATAAATGTGTTATTAACCACCCAGCCAAATTTGAATCATAAAAAAATCCGGGAAGTACATAAAATAGCTTATCTAAAACCTGAAAAAATGAGCAGCATTCTCTGCTCTCAAACGCTGGGGGTGTGTCCGCTGTCGGTGCCGAAACCACGCCCACTCGCGGGAAAGAGGCAGTAGCACACAAGACAACACTCACTGATCACGAGCGTCTATGATCACGACGCACCAGATGTCGGTGGGACGGGAGGATGACGGCCTGGGCGGGGGATAGTCGGTTCTGCAGCAGATTATCAGTGAATCCCAGTTGTCTCCGGTGAAAGTTTGTAAAACGATCCGGTGTAAAGTCACTGCAGAGGTAGGTGTCGGTGATGATCCTCAGCTCTCTCCATCAAGGGTGCTGTTCACAAAATTAATCCACCTCTTCATCGTTTTTGTTTTGTAAGCTGTTATGCAAGTTGTTGACTATAGTAACTAACAGTACTAACAGTAACTCGCGATCGAACTGATGCGAATGTGCTCTAGTTATGATCGTGTTAGGGGAGGAGTCAGGCTCGGTGGCTCCAGTGCGTCATCGAGCCACCGTTTTAGCCCCGCCCAGAAAATCCTGAACACAGCAACGGTGAAAAACTGTTTAACGGTCTAACTTCTGAATTCAGTACTTCATAGTTCACAGTCTTTGTAATGTGTTTCAGCAATACATTTCTAACATTTATAATGTGTTTAGAAACAAATCTCAGAATTGCCTTTACAGGGACTTTAAGGTTTACCTTAACGTTAATACGTGTTTCCCGAAACGATCTTAGTTAAGAATACCTTCTGTAAGTATTACTTTCGTAGGGTTGGTCTGGACCACTCTTAGCTATACCTTATCACTATTGACAGTTCATTCCACTAGTGGCCACCACTGTACAAAAAGCTTCTTTACATGTCAGTCTATACGAATATAATTCTGAAGTTGTAATATACACCCAATGTTCAATCAGGCAAAAAAAAAATGTATGCAAGGATTACAATTGTCATTACACTAATGGTTGTTAGCTTTTTAATTATATTATCCAAAGGTACATCAGCTGGCAAACCATTAGACAGGAAAAGCTTAGGAGCCTATTTAAAGGGAATGATTGTGGAGGGGAGTTTGGTATGGAGGGGAGTTAACTATGGCAGTGAGACAGCGAATAGTTGTGCTAAATCAAAGACGGCGCCGTCCGCGGAGCCATTTATTGTATGTGCACTATTTCATACGTGAAAACTTTAGTCCCCTGGCTACCATGTCAGAAGCCGCTATTCAAAATAAATTTTAGATTTTTAGATCTTGTTGGTCCAACTTTGTCGAGACAAACTGGACGGAGCTACCCTCTCAGCCCTGAAATCCAGCTGCTGGCGGCTCTCCGTTTTTATGCCGTGGGGAGTTTTCTGGAGGTTGTTGGGGATGGATATGGGCTGAGTAACACCTCGGTGTGGCGGTGCGTTCATTCAGTAACGAACATCCTGCTTCGTCATGCCACAGAGTATATCTGCATGCCTTCCGCCAGGCACGAAGTGATGGAGGTGCACCAAGGCTTCCATGCCATTGCTGGTATCCCGCAAATAATAGACCTTGTCGACGGGACACTTATACCCATCACCAACCCTTCTGCACTAGACCAGGCCTTAATTTGCCGTAAGGGCTTTGCGGCCATCAATGTCCAGGTGGTGGTGGACCACAGGGAGAGGTTCGTGGACGTGGTGGCAAAGTGGCCTGGTAGCACACACGACAGCTTTGTGTGGGCCAATTCAGCTGTGGGTGAAGATGCAGAAATAGGGGTTTTCGGCCAGAGTATTTTTTTAGGAGACAGTGGCTACCCTTTAAGATCTTTTAAATCCAGTCACCAACCCCACCACACAAGCCGAGCACGATTACAATATCGCACACATCCGTACTCGCAAATTGGTGGAGCGCTCAATCGGGCGCTGGAAGATGCATTTTCGGTGCCTGCATAAATCAGCTGGAGGGTTGCGTATGAAGCCAGAAAGATGCTGTGCAGTAGCAGTAGTTACAGCCATGCTACACAAGATTGCAGTCAGTGGAGGTGCAGCCTTGACAGAAGAGGAGGAAGAAGAAGTCCACAACCCACCTCAACTAAGAGATGCCCTACACGCTGCTGGTGTACAAACAAGGCAGCAAATCATTCACACTGTTTTTGGTTATGTATGTATGTATGTATTTTTTTCACCCTATATTTCTTTCTATGCAACCACACAACATTCATTCTTTTTTGTGGATATACACACTTTCTCCCTGCCATTTTTTGTTCGCAATTGTGCACAACCGAGTTCATTCACTATTATGTGCCACTGATCATTGCGCAATGAATTCATTACAATAAAAATGCTCACAGACCCAACATTGATGACAGGAAGTGTTTGTGTAATCAAGTGTTTAATGAAACAAAAAGAAAGAAAATCCACACTATTGATCATATATGCATGGAAAGCGTGCTTGCGTCTGCAGTCACTGGGTTGTTGATTGTTCATCTGTAATGTAATGAAATAGTTTTAATAAAAAAATATAATACACGACACTGAACTCTACTGAGCATCGTAATCACGCTTACCTTGACCTGGGATTATGATTGGAAACAGAACTGGAAGGTCTTTGAAATTTTGCTTCAGACAAAGTATACTGCTTCTCTAGAATCTGAAGCTTCGCCTTTTTCACCTCCAGGGTGGCCCGGGCAAGGTTAATGGCCTCTTGTAACCCCTGCTTGATCCCCCGCAACACTTCCAGCTTCTCCTTTTCGAGCTGCACCAGCTCTTCACTGCAGTCACATCGGATTAAACGCCTTCTGGAGCCACTCCCGGATTGCTGGCGCTGGGCGACCTCAGTGGAGACCGATGAAGCTGCAGACTGCAGGCGTGATGGTGACGCTGGTGCCGGTGAAGCCCTCCCACTGCTGGCGGAGGAAGAGGGTATGATGGTGCAAGGGGGCAAGGATGGACTGTTCTGAGAGCCTGGAGTGGTATCTACACCTGCTCTCAGATCTATACCCCCCGAGATACCCTGTGAGGCAGCTTCTCCAATGATTGCCAGGGCCTTTTCCTCGTTGGGGCTGAGTGCAGGCACTGAGCTGGGCCCACCACCTGTTCTTGCCCGGTCTCTCCGGACTGCAGCACCTCTCGCTTTGGCTGCACTGGCAAAATCGTGCCACTTTTTACGTACAACTTCCCACTCTCTCTGAGGGCTAGAACTGGATGCTTCCATTTTAATTGCAATGGTTTCCCAGATATCCTTTTTAGTTTTATTGGACACTGTTGTCCGAAAACTTGAAAAAAGTATATCTTTGTTCTGTGTAACCTCATCTAAAAGGATGGCCATTTCGGTTTGAGTAAAGCAGGGGGCTCTCTTCTTTCTTTCTTTTTTCTCCGCCATAGTAGCAGCTGATTATATGTTTAGTGTGTTACGTTTTTATTGAGTACGCCATCCAATAACAGAAATTAGTTATTTACACAATAATGTGATGCAGCTGCTTGGCAATCATCCCTGGTTGTGGAGTAAATTAACACACTATGGAAAATATATTGTAATAATATAAATGACTCTTTCAAATGCCAGTGAAGGCATACTGCCAGTTAGTGTAGCGGGTTGACGCATGATGCGGTTGAGCATGAGATTGCTGGTTCGCGTACTCATGTCAGAATTATATAAAATTTAGATTGCAAGTTCAACTATTTCTGAAGTGCTTCTTTTATAAAGAACATTTTTTTCGCATAAAGCAGTGAAACAGCCCCTGCATAGAGTAAATAATTGATTCTTGAGCTATCGATATAAGCCACTTCAGCACCGCCGCCATGGACAGCACCTGCTAACGTCGCACTTAAGAAGGTTTACCTTAAGCAACCTCCTAAGGTATAGTTCAAGGAACACACCTAGAAATGGTATACCTTTAGTTAAGTTATACCTTTCGAGTCTTCGTAGCGCGCTAAGAGACAACGTTATCGGGAAATGCAGCCCTGAGCTGTTTTGGGGCCCTTTAGAAGTTTTGACATGCTCTGACATTTGTGTTTTTTTTTCTTCAGTTGCTTATAAACACATTAATGGCAAAAGTGTAATTAGACTGTATTCAACACAAACTGGGCTACCATAATATGTGAGCAACATGCTTGTATTTTTGAGAAAAAAATGCTTATGCATGGTTTTTGAGAAATAACTTTTTTTTTTTTTTAAATGAAGGCCTCAAAACACACAATAGATATGTGTCCACAATACTTTTGACTAATGGGTGTATTTGCCTAGAGTTTTTGCTTCAAACTGATGTCTACTCGTTCACATAAAACAATACACTGATTTAAAATTTGTAAGAGTTTTTCTTCACAAAGCCCGTATGTGAGGAGGCGTGATATCTAATGAATAATGATTGGTATCACCTGAGAGGACAAAAGAACATAATTGCCTGCATAATGAGTTGCATAATGAATGAACTTCAGGTATGTGACAGAGAACAACAGGACAAACGACATATATTAATATATTGTACTTATCTAGTAAATGCATCTTGATTTAAGAATGTTTAAATATTTAGACTAGAAACAAGACATAAATTACTAAGAGCATTTTTTCTAAATTTTTTGTACTATTTTTTGTTTTTGAAAGTAGTCTCATGCTAAAACAATTAATAATAAATAATTAAAATTAAGATACAATTTATACAAAACGAAATTCACTGTAAAGAAAGCTATTCACTTTCTACAAAACAAAAAGAAATCACAATTATTAGTGTAAATAAATACACTGTGAGTGACGGAATCTAAAATCCAGAAAATCACATTGTATGATTTTTAAGTAATTAATTTGCATTTTATTGCATGACATAAGTATTTGATACATCAGAAAAGCAGAACTTAATATTTGGTACAGAAATCTTGTTTGCAATTACAGAGATCATACGTTTCCTGTAGTTCTTGACCAGGTTTGCACACACTGCAGCAGGGATTTTGGCCCAGACCTTCTACAGATCCTTCAGGTTTCGGGGCTGTTGCTGGGCAATACAGACTTTCAGCTCCCTCCAAAGATTTTCTATTGGGTTCAGGTCTGGAGACTGGCTAAGCCACTCCAGGACCTTGAGATGCTTCTTAAGGGCTGTGTGTTTCAGGTCGTTGTCATGCTGGAAGACCCAGCCACGACCCATCTTCAATGCTCTTACTGAGGGAAGGAGGTTTTTGGCCAAGATCTCGCGATACATGGCCCAATCCATCCTCCCCTCAATACGGTGCAGTCATCCTGTCCCCTTTGTAGAAAAGCATCTCCAGAATGATGTTTCCACCTCTATGCTTCATGGTTGGGATGGTGTTCTTGGGGTTGTACTCATCCTTCTTCTTCCTCCAAACAGGGCGAGTGGAGTTTAGACCAAACAGCTCTATTTTTGTCTCATCAGACCACATGACCTTCTCCCATCCCTCTTCTGGATCATCCAGATGGTCATTGGCAAACTTCAGACGGGCCTGGACATGCGCTGGCTTGAGCAGGGGGACCTTGCGTGCGCTGCAAGATTTTAATCCATGACACCGTAGTGTGTTACTCATGGTTTTCTGTGAGACTGTGGTCCCAGCTCTCTTCAGGTCATTGACCAGGTCCTGCCATGTAGTTCTGGGCTGATCCCTCGCCTTCCTCATGATCACTGATGCCCCACGAGGTGAGATCTTGCATGGTGCCCCAGACCGAGGAAGATTGACTGTCATCTTGAACTTCTTCCATTTTCTAATAATTACGCCAACAGTTGTTGCCTTCTCACCAAGCTGCTTGCCTATTGTCCTGTAGCCCATCCCAGCCTTGTGCGGGTCTACAATTTTATCCCTGATGTCTTTACACAGCTCTCTGTTCTTAGCCATTGTGGAGAGGTTGGAGTTAGTGTTGTTTTTGGCGGCCTGTTTTAATTTTAGTTTTAGTCTAGTCTTTGTGTCAAGCTGTCATTTTAGTTTTTATTAGTTTTAGTTTTTTAGTTTTCACGTTCATACTCATTTTAGTCTAGTCAAGTTTTAGTCGACTAAAAGTCTGAGCATTTTAGTCTTATTTAGTCAGAATTATCCATTACTATTTTCGTCTAGTTTTAGTCAACGAAAACTGATGACATTTTAGTCTAGTTTTAGTCAATGAAAATTGTATTTTAGTCTCTTTTTAGTAATGCAATTCTATTTATCCCAGTCAGTATAATATAAGCACCTAGTAGTATAAAACCAAAATCTTCTTTTAGCCAAACCCATTTCAAACAAGGTTATCTTATTATATTATTGTTACCTTTTGGATTCAAGAATACATACGGAAGACACTCTGATTTGAATTTACAAATTTATTTTACCAACCAAACATGTTAGAGTACACACACATACATTTAAATAAAATAAATAAAAACATTGAGATGTCTCTTAAGGTTCGTAGTGTTTTTTCCTGTGATTTTGTGGCCACATTTCTCCCCATCTTTTTCCACAACACATTCCGTTTTATTTTCCACTTCAATGCAATGAAAGTTTTTCCAAATGTCGTAATAAGAATAAGTGCATATTTAATTTATTAATATGAAAATAATATCCTAATTATTATTTAATCATTTAAGTCTGTTTAAAATTAGACCCACATTATAGTTAAAATGGTTTTCTGTCTTGTCTTTATCTCAAAATAAAGGATGTCATTTTATTCCACATGGAACTGAGCAGAAATAAGTGAATACAGCCTCTAATCGCTTATGAGGTAAACATAATGCTGCGGTTATTTTAACATATATAATTTCTACCGTTATAACGGCCCATTTAGAATGTTTAGAATGTTCTACCGGCTATCAGAGAAACTACACACTCCACCCCAAGCTCTCCACATCTACATATTTCAGCTCCTACCACAAACAAAGAAGATGGCTGCATTCAAGGACTCACTTGCGCACAAATATGGTGGCCAAGAACTCTTTAACAAAATCCAACAAGACATACTTGATCTTTCAGCAAAATTACACCAGATGACTGAAGATATTTCTTCATGGTTCTGAAACCTGTTAAGTCAAACAATGACCCACGAGGAAAGGACTGTTCCAACCACAAAAGACTATTACCCATAAAAGCTACACGGACTCTAGTGGCATGTTTGTTTCTGTGTCAGCATGTCATTCGTCACTACAGACAATCAACACAGAGCAAAGTGATATGTAACTTTTTCAAGTTACATGACTAGAAGATGGGGCTTATGTTAACAAATGTAAGCTACAGAATGGACTTATGAAGTTTAAATTTGTATTATGTGAGAGTTATTAGAACTCTCAAAGGGGGGACTGTGGGATTACACATTTATAAATTGTTATATCTAGGTTCCAATATAATAGTATATAAACTGAAAACGTTATGTTTATAGTTTGAGGTAAAGATTGACGAAGATCAAGTTAATCAGCCCAAGTGTTTGAGACATTAGTCTTTTGTCTTTATGCACTTCCCGACCATTTAGCATAAGCTTAAGCCGGGTGCACTGTACGATTTTGGCCACGATTTGGCCGTCTGAGACACATTTTGAAATCCTAAAAGATTTCAATGATCCTAGGCTAAAATCTGAAGTCTTTGATCCTTAGTTTGACATGTGCACCGACAACCGATTAATGACCGTTGCGATCAAATTTTACCTCGGACAAAATTCTGGCAGTGTCAGAAGATTTGAGGCGCAATCCTGCAGTGTGACTTCTCCTAGGACGACTGTCAAATCAAAAACCAATAGGAGCGCAGAATCCGATGACGCATTTCGAACACAACATCAAATCACAACAGGGAACATGTCGAAAAGAGTCCGGTGAATGAAAAATACCACCGCTTGTTTTTGTTGTTTGCTGAACGCTACCATTGTGTCTGTGAATGCGGCTCACCGTTACCGAACGTCTCACGGATTGATGACGTAAAACTCGGTCCGTACAAGTCTCTTGCTTGCGTCCGTTTTTCGCGTCTGACTGTCGTACAGTCTGACATAATGACAATTCTACAGTGTGACATGTATTACATCGGGATCATGTTCGTACAATATGACAAGCAACATTCGCAGAGGATTTAGAAAAATCGCACAGTGTACAGGACCATTTTGGGCACAATTGTGCTTTTGTCTCTGATAATGTGAAGATATGAGCAATACTGTCCTAGTGATTGGATTAGCACCTATGCATTTAGTAGAGATAAATGTTATGCTGATTGGATTAGGACTGGTGACACTGTTATGTCTGGGGTGTGTACCTTTACCTGGACAAAATATTTAATTGCTTGTTTACATGTTTAATGTTGTTTAATGTTTACATCGTCTCCGCCTCTACTGTGTGCATCCCTCCCCCTAAAATGTAGATACATTACGGTGTAAACTGTTTTAGTTAGACCTATTGGATGACCACAGTGAAGAACAGCGAGTGTTCTCAATAAAGAGTAACGTCTGCTTGAAAGATATCCCAACGTCTCCTGGTCTCTGCTTCGACAAGGACAAATTTCCAACAATACGAAGGGATAATCAAGGAATAAGTGAAACCTTAGAAACATGATGAGCAACTATAGATACTAATAGAAATAAGAAATGTGAACTGAAACAAAAGAACAGAAAAATATATCTAAATATCCATCCATCCATCCATCTTCTTCCGCTTATCCGGGGCCGGGTCGCGGGGGCAGCAGTCTAAGCAGAGATGCCCAGACTTCCCTCTCCCTAGACACTTCCTCTAGCTCTTCCGGGGGGACACCGAGGCGTTCCAAGGCCAGCCGGGAGACATAGTCCCTCCAGCGTGTCCTCGGTCTTCCCCGGGGCCTCCTCCCGGTTGGACATGCCCGAAACACCTTCCCGGGAAGGCGTTCAGGAGGCATCCGGAACAGATGCCCGAGCCACCTCAGCTGTCCCCTCTCGATGTGGAGGAGCAGCGGCTCTACTCCGAGTTCCTCCCGAGTGACTGAGCTTCTCACCCTATCTCTAAGGGAGCGCCCAGCCACCCTGCGGAGAAAGCTCATTTCGGCCGCCTGTATCCGGGATCTTGTCCTTTCGGGTCATGACCCAAAGCTCATGACCATAGGTGAGAGTAGGAACGTAGATTGACCGGTAAATCCAGAGCTTCGCCTTACGGCTTAGCTCTTTCTTCACCACGACAGACCGGTACATCGACCGCATTACTGCAGAAGCTGCACCGATCCGTCTGTCAATCTCCCGTTCCATCCTCCCCTCACTCGTGAACAAGACCCCTAGATACTTGAACTCCTCCACTTGGGGCAGGAACTCTCCACCAGCAAGTGGGCAAGCCACCCTTTTCCGACTGAGGACCATGGCCTCGGATTTGGAGGTGCTGATCCCCATCCCAGCCGCTTCACACTCGGCTGCAAACCGTCCCAGTGCATGCTGAAGGTCCTGGTTAGAAGGGGCCAACACGACAACGTCATCCGCAAAGAGCAGAGACGAAACCGTGTGGTCCCCAAACCTGACACCCTCCGGCCCTTGGCTGCGCCTAGAAATTCTGTCCATAAAAATTATGAACAGAACCGGCGACAAAGGGCAGCCCTGCCGGAGTCCAACATGCACCGGGAACAAGTCTGACTTACTGCCGGCAATGCGGACCAAACTCCTGCTTCGGTCATACAGGGACCGGACAGCCCTCAGCAAAGGACCCCGGACCCCATATTCCCCCAGCACCCTCCACAGGACGCCGCGAGGGACACAGTCGAATGCCTTCTCCAAATCCACAAAACAAATGTGGACTGGTTGGGCAAACTCCCATGAACCCTCCAGCACCCTGTAGAGGGTATAGAGCTGGTCCAGTGTTCCACGACCAGGACGAAAACCACACTGTTCCTCCTGAATCCGAGGTTCCACTATCGGCCGAATTCTCCTCTCCAGTACCCTGGCATAGACTTTCCCGGGGAGGCTGAGAAGTGTGATCCCCCTATAGTTGGAACACACCCTCCGGTCCCCCTTCTTAAAAAGAGGGACCACCACCCCGGTCTGCCATACCAGAGGCACTGTCCCCGACCGCCACGCGATGCTGCAGAGGCGTGTCAGCCAAGACAGCCCCACAACATCCAGAGACTTGAGGTACTCAGGGCGGATCTCATCCACCCCCGGTGCCTTGCCACTGAGGAGTTTCTTGACCACCTCGGTGACTTCAGCTTGGGTGATGGACGAGTCCTCCTCTGAGCCCCCAGCCTCTGCTTCCCCAATGGAAGACGTGACGGCGGGATTGAGGAGATCCTCGAAGTATTCCTTCCACCGTCCGACAACATCCCCAGTTGAGGTCAACAGCCGCCCATCGCCACTGTAAACAGCGTTGGTAGGGCACTGCTTCCCCCTCCTGAGGCGCCGGACGGTTTGCCAGAATCTCTTCGAGGCCAGCCGATAGTCCTTTTCCATGGCCTCACCGAACTCCTCCCAGGCCCGAGTTTTTGCCTCCACAACCACCCGGGCTGCAGTCCGTTTAGCCTGCCGGTACCTGTCAGCTGCCTCAGGAGTCCCACAAGCCAGCCAGGCCCGATAGGACTCCTTCTTCAGCTCGACAGGCACCGGAGACCTTGCGTCCACAGCTCCGAGCAGCCGCTTTGACAATGGAGGTGGAGAAGATGGTCCACTCTGACTCAATATCTCCAGCCTCCCTCGGGATCTGGTCGAAGCTCTGCCGGAGGCAGGAGTTGAAGATCTCTCTGACAGGAGACTCGGCCAAACGTTCCCAGCAGACCCTCACAGTACGTTTGGGTCTACCGAGTCTATCCAGCTTCCTCCCCCGCCATCGGATCCAACTCACCACCAGGTGGTGATCAGTTGACAGCTCCGCCCCTCTCTTCACCCGAGTGTCCAAGACATACGGCCGCAGGTCAGATGAAACGACCACAAAGTCGATCATTGACCTACGACCTAGGGTGTCCTGGTGCCATGTGCACTGATGGACACCCTTATGCTTGAACATGGTGTTCGTTATGGACAAACTGTAACTAGCACAGAAGTCCAATAACTGAACACCACTCGGGTTCAGATCAGGGGGGCCGTTCCTCCCAATCACGCCCCTCCAGGTTTCACTGTCATTGCCCACGTGGGCGTTGAAGTCCCCCAGTAGAACGACGGAGTCCCCAGTCGGAGCACTCTCCAGCACCCCTCCCAGGGACACCAAGAAGGTCGGGTACTCTGCACTGCTGTTTGGCCCGTAGGCACACACAACAGTGAGAGACCTATCCCCGAGCCGAAGCCGCAGGGAAACGACCCTCTCGTTCACCGGGGTAAACTCTAACACATGGCGGCAGAGCTGGGGGGGCTATAAGCAAACCCACACCAGCCCGCCGCCTCTCACCATGGGCAACTCCAGAGTGGTGAAGAGTCCATCCCCTCTCGAGGAGTGTGGTTCCAGAGCCCAAGTCATGCGTGGAGGTGATTCCGACTATCTCTAGTCGGAACCTCTCAACCTCACGCACAATCTCAGGCTCTTTCCCCGCCAGCGAGGTGACATTCCATGTCCCAAGAGCCAGATTCTGTGTCCAGGGATCGGGTCGTCTAGGCCCCCGCCTTCGACTGCTGCCCGATTTTCTTTGCACCGGCCCCTTACGGTCCCTCCTGCGAGTGGTGGGACCACGGGAAGGTGTCCCCACGTCGCTCCTTTGGGCTGAGCCCGGCCGGACCCCGTGGGGGAAGGCCCGGCCACCAGGCGCTCGCATACTAGCCCCAACCCCAGGCCTGGCTCCAGGGTGGGGCCCCGGCTGCGCCGTACCGGGCGACGTCACGGTCCTCGTTTTATTTGTCATCATAAGGGTTTTTGAACTGCTCTTAGTCTGACCCGTCACCTAGGACCTGTTTGCCTTGGGAGACCCTACCAGGGGCATATAGCCCCGGACAACATAGCTCCGAGGGTCATTCGGGTACTCAAACCCCTCCACCACGTTAAGGTGGCAGTTCATGGAGGAGTATCTAAATATAAAAATCCCTACTAAGAAATAAAAAATATTGTAGAAATGTGACAAGGGCAAAGGAGATGGTCAGGTGTGGATGTACACAATAAGAAAGCAAATAAAATAAAAAAAGTGAGAATGGGCAAAACATTCCAGGGAAGAGTCTTGTAGAAGATGAGTATCTGATACGGGCCATATTTAAAGGTCATATGAATGACAACAAACACATTGCATTTTAAGTGGAAAATCGGGTTCAGCTGCAATGTTAATATAGTTTCACATAGATACATATTTTCTGGTGCCATTTGAAATGGCAGAGCCTCAGATATGCATGACTTTTCAGGAGTGACAACAAAAGAAAAATTTGAAATTATTTGAAATTGAAATTGCTTTTTCATTACACCTTGTTGCACAGCTATACTTTCAAATGCCAGTTCAGGTCTCTTTGATATGGGAAACTCTTCTCACACTGAAGACATGGGAACTTCTCTCTGGTGTGAGTTATCACAAGGTTCTCATAGTGTTTCCTGTCTGTGAAACTCTTTCCACACTGGTGACAACTAAAACAGTTTGAAGAGTAACATTTTATTATTTTCAGAATGAATATTCATAAACACTTGTATAATTATTAATCAGAGTGTGCCTGCACATTGAGAGAGTGAGAGAGATAATTTTGAACACATAATTACACACATGACAGAAGTTCTCTGTAAGTAAGTATCGTTTAATGTGATGGTGTTTTTCTACTAATGTCTATGACAGAAGTCATAAGTTCTAGTGTTAATTTTGTCAGACAAGACGAGACTAAATATGTTTGTCAACGACCTTTTTTTCCATGACGAAGACAAGACGATGACGAGACTGCACCAATGTTCAAAAACGCTGACTAAGACTAAATGAACATGCATTATTGTTGACGAAAAAGGACGAGACTAAAATGTTTTGCATAAAATAAAAACTAAGAAAAAAATCTCTCTTCATTTTCGTCGACAATCGTCTCTACTTTTTCATCATGAGAGAATATTCAGCTGTTCAAAATATTGCGAAGGAGTTTGCGCTGTTGCTCAAGTACCGGTCTCTCTCATAATCCTGTTGCTGCCAGCCTGTGGCTGATCTCGCGGCGGCGCGCACGGTCACGTGGTTCCCAGAGTGCTCAATACTTCTAGCGCTGTGTCAATGGTCAATACATTTGAATTGCTTAAGCGGATAGATAACAGCTTAACTATACAGGTGTTTGCAGCAATTTTTGGTAAACGGTAGAGCATAGTGTGCATTGATTATTACGTCAACCACATTTACAGTATCGTTATATTATGGATAGTGGTTGAGATGCAACATTGTTAACATTAATGTTTTGTTGTATTTAGCCCTCAGGTATTCCTTACTAATTGGTCACACTTATACTCATTGGTGGTCAAATGTGACCACAAATCTTAACTATTTTTTTTTTAAATAAATAGCCTATATTTTAGTTCAATAATAATTATTGGATATTTTGAGGAGATCTTTTGGTACTAAATAGGCCTACCGTTTGTGCAATAAGTATGGTCCATTAATGACCACTTAAAATATTTTTATTATTTATATTACAATTAGTGTAGTAATTAGGGAATTCCACTGCAAAGAGGCAAATTAGAGTCATTTTGTGGCTGGAAAAATAATCATTTTCATTTGTAATGCCATTACTGGTGCCTATATGGCTCTTTAATCAATATACATGTAGCCTACTTGCTCAAAAAGTATTGCAGATCATAACTGATTACTTATTTGTGAAATTTAAAAATGTTAATAGTAATAAATGCAAGCAAATATAATTTAACCCCCCAAAAAGTTTAAAATAGTGCTAAAAGGCTAACTTATTTTTCCTTATGTACAATAGGCTATATACATATGAATTCATACTGAATCAAGATCGAAATCGATATTTGTGTCCATCGTCTCATAAGCTACTGCTGATTTTAGGCATCTACGCTGTAAATTGACCAGTTAGCTATGGTATTGTGGCACATACATTATGCAGGTTATATATATTGGACCCACTTTATATTAGGTGGCCTTAACTACTATGTACTAACATTTTAATTAATAATTTGATACAATGCACTTATTGTGTACATACATGTTTTTACATTGTACTTACATTTTTAAAAATACCTGCGTGTAATTACGTCTGTAATTAATTTCTGTAGTTACATTTGTAATTACACAGTTGACACTTCCCTTACACCTAACCCTACCCTTAAACTTTCCCATACCACCACACCTGTCCCTAACCCTACCCATATCCCACCTCAATCAGTGTTGCCAAGTCCGCGGTTTTCCCGCGGAATTGGGCTACTTCAACACAGTTGCCGTGGGCTGTTTTTCATGTCCGCGGGTTGAAGTGACCCCAATTATATGATATTTAGCCCCGGGAATGCGAATTTTAGTAGGCAACCATGCCAAAAAACACATATTTAACCCCCCAAATGCGATTTTTACTGGAGATGCCCCCCTGAAACGAGATTGGGCTTGTTTTGGGCTAGTTTTGAGTAGCAATTGGGTGGGTTTTGTTGTGAAAACATGGCAACCCTGACCTCAATATCAGCAAAGGTGTTTTGCAATACAATTTGAACACAACTTATTTTTTGATGTAAGTACATAGTACTTAAGGCCACCTAATATAAAGTGAGGCCTATATATTTTAAGTAACTTATTTTGCCACAATATATAGTTTTCCTTTGACTAAAACTAGACTAAAATGACAAGACTTTTAGTGGACTAAAACTTGACTAACAAAAAAAGATATGTGAATGATTAAATATGACTAAAACTAACAAGGACATTTGGCACAAGACTAAGACTAAATAAAAATAGGTTCTCTACAAGACATCCATTTTGAACATAAGCAAGTTTTTCCATGTTTTCCACTGAAGGTATATATTAATATATATATTACATATATATTACACACAAGGTATATATTAAACATAAAAAACCTGTTTTTCTGGTAATGTAATTCATTTCTTTGGTCAAGCAGCTTATAAAACCCAACCACTAAGTCCAGAGCAGCCAGAGAAATAACAAACATATAAAGTTAATAAAAGAGATCTCTTGGCAAAATAACTTGTGTCCGGTCCTGTGAATTAAACAACAACGGGGGGTGGGGAGGGTTGCACCAGTTAATTGCCGAGTGCAACCATTCTACGTCATCGACATAGAACGCAAACAAAATGGCGCTGTCCAAATATGTAATGGATTTTTTAAATAACGTAGATCTTTCATGGGTTTTCAACTACATATTTCAGTAAGAGACATCATTTAGTATTTTATATTAAGCCATACAAGTCTTGACACCAGGGGATCCCTTTAAGGTCATCTTTAAATCTGAAACCCTTTCCACACTGACCACATATGAATGGCTTCTCTCCAGTGTGAATTCTCATGTGGTAATTAAAGGTTAATTCACATCTCAAACTCTTTCAAAATTGATCACATGTAAATGGCTTTTCTCTAGTGTGAATATTCAAGTGTCCCCTAAGGCTTACTTTCCGTGTGAAGCCATTCCCACACAGAGTGCAGGTGTAAGGTTTCTCTCCAGTGTGAACTCTCATGTGACTGTCAAGGCTCTCTTTATGTTTGAAACTCTTTCCACACTGAGGGCAGGAGTAAGGCTTCTCTCCAGTGTGAACCCTCATGTGACTGTCAAGATTTCCTTTCCGTGTGAAGCCATTCCCACACAGAGTGCAGGTGTAAGGCTTCTCTCCAGTGTGAACTCTCATGTGACTGTCAAGGCTCTCTTTATGTTTGAAACTCTTTCCACACTGAGGGCAGGAGTAAGGCTTCTCTCCAGTGTGAACCCTCATGTGACTGTCAAGGTTTCCTTTATGATTGAAACTCTTTCCACATTGTTGGCAGGCGTAAGGCTTCTCTCCAGAGTGAACCCTCATGTGACTATCAAGGTTTCCTTTATGTTTGAAACTCTTTCCACACTGTTGGCAGGTGTAAGGCTTCTCTCCAGTGTGAATTCTCATGTGGACTTTAAGATCTCCTTTATTTCTGAAACTCTTTTCACACTGTTGGCAGGTGTAAGGCTTCTCTCCAGTGTGAACTCTCATGTGCCTGTCGAGGTTTCCTTTATGTGTGAAACTCTTTCCACACTGTTGGCAGATGAAAGGCTTCTCTCCAGTGTGAACTCTCATGTGGACTTCAAGGTTTCCTTTTTCACTGAAACCCTTTCCACACGGTTGGCAGGTGAAAGGTTTTTCTCCAGTGTGAACTCTCATGTGAATTTTAAGGCTTTCTTTTCGAGTTGAACTCTTTCCACACTCTTGGCAGGTGTAAGGCTTCTCTCCAGAGTGAGCTCTCATGTGGGCTATAAGGCTTCTTTTTTCATTGAAACTCTTATCACACTTTTGGCAGGTGTAAGGCTTCTCTCCAGAGTGAACTCTCATGTGACTGTCAAGGTTTCCTTTGTGTGTGAAACTCTTTCCACACTGTTGGCAGGGGAAATAACTTTTAGTTCCTGTCTTTTGAGCTCTTTTTTGTGAAGAAGTCTTTTTGGCCTGTGTCAATCTTTTTCCAGTCATGAAATCATGATGTTTAGGTTCACGACTTGCCTCTTTCAATGCCACGAGATCTAGGGCAAAAACATACATAAAACAATTTAGACATTTAAAGCTGTGGTGTTTGCCCTGCTCGCCTAATAAACAAACTCCAGCTGGTCCAAAAGTTCTTGCTAGAACCAGGAAGTATGACCATATTAGCCCAGTTCTGTCAACACTGGACTGGCTTCTTATTAAACAAAATTCTTATTACCTACAAAGCACTAAATGGTTTAGCTCCCCAGTACTTGAGCGAGCTCTTAACAGTTGGCAGCACCCACTGACTTCCACAGTAGGAAAAAATATAGACCATGAAAGTCAATGGGTGCTGCCAATGGTCTGATTACCAACATTTTTCAAAATATCATCTTTTGTGTTAAACAGAAGAAAGAAACTCATACAGTTTTGGAACAACTCGAGGGTGAGGAAATTATAACACAATTTTCAACAAAAAAAAAAAAGAAGTTGGGTGAACTATACCTTTAAGAGCTACATTTAGCCTTAATTGTTATATGAATATGGTACCTGGAGCACAGGTTTTATCAGCTGTCAATTTTCAATGCACATTTAAGAGTGAACAATAAACATTTGTTCAGTTCTATCACCAACACTCTTCATTGCAGAATATTATGAACTGGATTACAGACCTGCCAACCTTGAAGAAACTTTAAGAGTACACCCCCCACCGCGGGCCCCCAGCTCACCCGACAGCCCAACGCTAATGTACGCTCCACCGTTGTCCACCCACCAGTAAGAAATCTATGAGATACCTAACACTAAAATACATAATATACACAATATACTTTCACCAATTATGATTTATTAGTTACTCCATAACCAAATCCAAGTAGACCATAAATGTTATACAGTTACTGCACCCCCCATCTTTGTGTTCAGGATATTATAAACAAAAAAGGCTGATGATGGTTAAACGTCAAACAAAAATAGAACCAAAGACAGACTAAACACAAATAGCAAGATTAATAACAAACTATTCACTAGCACTAGCAAAAGTGTTTGTTTTCCAGTAGATGGCAGCAATCTTCCACTAAACTGTGGCGCACTGAGTAGATATTTTATTTGAATTTGACATAAAATGTTGCTATTATATAAATAGCCTATTATTACTAATTTACATGTAAATTTAATTCAATATTTAATTAAATTAAATATGTATTTTAATTAATAAATAAAAAATTATATAATTTAACACAACTACAGAGTAAAAACATGAATAAAAAACTGATATTACATGCGTTTAAAAAAAACTGACAAGATTGTGAAAAAGTCTCACGGTCTGGTGCCTCTAGACAACCCAGGACAATTGTTTGCATAAAGTTTAAGGTAAAAATAACTGCCATTAATTTACTAGTATCTTAATACTATGCAATTAGATAAACTGTTCATTCATTACATCACTTTACCTCTGTCTTTATCCCCATTTTTCATCTTCCCTGCATCAGAGGGCTTTGGTCTTTTTGATTCTATAGGGTAGGCTATTCTATAATGCTAATTTATAATGCGTCATGTGAATTCGGCCATTTGTCACAATTAGGTAACTTTTTGTCTACACCTGGTGCGAGTTAAGCACCCTCAAACGAAAGCAATGCTTTCTACATTGGATGTGACGAGACACAACGCAACACAACAGTTACGTTAATTCATTTTATACCAGCAGGCCTAACAAAATCATACAAGAAACAAATTATGGAGCTTTGATATTACAGAAACGCCAACTCTATTAATTCACTGAAATTTGCTAAAAGTCCACTGCACAACTGTGCAACGTGCATGTTCACATTTGAATTATCCATAACAACCCCAAAACTTGCCCGCTTGCCTTGCACATCTGCTAATAATCTGATAATTTTTTGACTATTTTTCTTACCTTATTTTTTTTGCTGTGGATGTTATTGAGCTTGTAGAAGTTTAGCTCTTGCATTCTTCTGAACATTTTTATATCACTCCATAATCTGTCTATTTTTTAAATGCCTATTCCCCGAGTGGTAGGCTACAATGACTGGCTGTTTTAAAATATAACTAATATCATAAAATAACCTAGGCAGTCTCCTCCATACTGACAGCTGGGCTCATAGCTTGCATGTTTGCTTAGTGCACTGTAACAATAGTTAACAATGTATATTTTTTTCATTTGATTGGTTCAACCCCCAGCCGTCCAAATTTAATTAAAATATAATTTTTCGTCAAGTCATCCGCCCGATCCGCGGCTGTAACCGCCAACAGCGTATCTCTATGAGGTGGTTCAGCCATGGCATACAAGCCTGCAGTTATCCGGCCTGCCTGGCTTGCTTGAGGCACTGAATTGATATGAACGCGTGCAGCGCGGGCCCAAAGCATTTGGCTAGGAGGGGCATGTAAGCGGAGGGTTAAAATGAAGCACTCTGATTGGCCAAAAGCTTTACACTCCACTTACAAGCTGTGGCTTAGCAGCAGACTCAACGTCATAGATTACACTGAAACCGGCGAAATGCAAGATGCAACAAAATGCGTACATAGAGAGCAGCGAATCGTACAAGCGTACCAAAGGGTCAAAATGCGTGCCGAGTACGAAAAATGCGTACATGTTGGCAGATCTGGGATTAACTGGTAGTTTACAAAGCTTTCCAAATACATTTGTACTCGGGCATCTGAGGAGTGCATTGCCTCCTTGCTTGTGTGGCAGAGCGATGGCTTCTCAACCACGATGTAACATACTTCCTTGGCTTAAAAAGTCTTATAGGGGGCCCATTGATGCTGATCATCATCAAATTACTAACATTTGCCAACAACAGTGTAAATCTTTTGTCTGTGCATAGATTGTTCATGAGACTAAAGCCCCTTTCACACTCGGCAGTGCTGCAAGGGAAGGTCTGCATGCATCGTATGAGTGGTTTTAGGCTTTCAGGCTCACTGTCTGGGTGCTCAAGGACATCTCTAATACCATTAACTGCTTACTCTTCACAAAGATTGAACTGCCTACAAAGCCTCATCTGATTTCTCTCCTGGGGTGTCTTTGAATGATGCCAGTACTGTGATGGTCCGCTTCAGAAGCTGGTCTGCTCTCAATAGTGTGATTGAATGGGCCTGGAGTTGCTGAGACAGGTTTGCAAGTTCAAACAGTGCATCGTACATTAGTCCAAGGTCACACAGGAATTCCTTGCTTTGCATACAACGTGCCAGGCCTCTGTAAGTTTGTCTCTCTTTGCCGTTTCTTGTTTGGTCTCCCGCAGTATTTTCAAAATGTATATTGAGTGCTTCATACGACCTCCACACAGCCTTTACAGAACGGAAACTGCTGGCCACCCATCGCGTACTCAAAACTCTGCTAATTTTCAGGACTTGTGAACCCACTTCTTGTGCTGCTTCCAGAAGCTCCCGGGAATTTTTATTGGACTGACTGTAGAGATTGTGGATCTTCTCCATGAACGCTTTGAAGTGGTTGACTGCCTGAACCTCATCCACAGCATCAGATACAGCCAGTTCCAAAAGGTGGTTCATGCAGTGCCATGTGAAGAGGTTAGGGTATCTTGCAGTCAGCCTGGTTGCCACACCAGAGTTCTTGCCTAACATGACACTGGCTCCATCAGAAACAAATGAGACCCAGTTCTTTCACTGAAGCCTGCAGTGTCCAAACAGTTAAGTAAAGCTTATTCTATATCCTCTGCCCTTTGGCTCTCCATCTCCACCAGTTCCAGGAACACAAATTCAGAAGTAGCTCCATCTACTGAGGCTTTCACGTTGACAATCATGGCAGATTTGTGGCAGAGAGATGTAGCCTCGTCAATGAGAACAGACAACTTGCTTGAAAAAGATGCAATACTGTGAACTATTTTATTCTGCATCTCTGTTGCTATGTGTTCCACAATTTTTGTGGAACTGTACCTTGAGTGCAGACTAGTGCCCATGTTGGCACCATTTATTTCCTGAAGCTCAATGAGACTGTCATGGTCAGTGAAAAGTCGGTTCATCTTCGCAAGGTAGTATGCTGTTCTGAATACAGCATCTGTCTCAGCCAACACAATCTCTGACACAGTTCTCACCAAATTTCCAAGTAAATCCTGTCCACCCTTTTCAGTGAATTCCTGGGCTATTTCGTGTGCCCTGGATGTCTCATGTCGTCGTATCTTATTCCTCAAAGAGGCCAGAGATGTTGTTCTGTTTGTGTTTAAGGACTGGATCTTAAAATGCACCCACTCCTCAGATATGGACACTCTTTTTTCTGTGAGGATGCCTGTTGATTTTGTTGCGCTGCAAACAGCACAACCTGCAAGTAAACAAAACCATGACTAATTAGCATAATCATAGAAGTTTTGTATCTATATTTACAATAACATATGCTGAACAGGGCTAACATTTACTCAAAAGTATTTAATTAACCGTTTACAATCTTCACACCATGGCTAACAAATGCAATTTTCCACTCTTTTCAATAGTTAATTACTATAACTATTGATAACTAATATCATCATATAGTATTTTAGTGGTGTAAATGTTTTAAATTAGACATGTGCCAGTATCTGTAATACAATATATCACAATAATGAACATGCACTATATTGTTATCGTGGGCACTTCAAAATATCGTGAATAATTATTTATTACGAATTATTTTGATTTTCCCCATTAACCATTTAAAATGCACAGCACCACTGTATTCTAAGTCATTTAATTACTTGCAATGGCAACATAAGTGTTGACCAACACCAATAAAGTTATACTTGAATGTGTGAGGATATTGATGTACAAAACATTAAAAAGTCTGTTTCATTGTAGGGCTGGGCTCATGTTTGTGCTTCAAGCTTACAAGCTGATATAGTCACATTACATCGCCAGATGTGGGTTACTGATGAAAATGCAGTCGAGATGTCCGTACAGTGTGTATGGCTAAAATACTCCTGTTAGGATGTGGGTGATTAAGCAAGCACAGTCCCAGGAGGGACCCAAAGTTTCATCATGCCGTATAAAAGCTTAAGCAATTGTCGCACTATGAAAATTTGATACCGTCACATGGCTATTTTAAATTAATGGACATTTAAGATGACCATGAATGAACTCTCATTTGCAGTCATTGACTTAATGATTTTTAATTGTTTATATCAGATTTGCATGTGTGCTGATATCTACCTAACTTACTGTCCCTCCACTCTAACCAAGGATGCCTGTTTTTAAATTCCCTAGCCTGAGTTTCAGTCCACAAGGCTGGCCAGGAGTTCTCATTTCTCTCATCATCTGAAATAAGGAGATATAAAAATTGTTTTCTGTTTACCACACACACACACACACACACACATTATCTCCCCTCTTCTGCCGCATTAATTGATCCACCACACTAACGGTAGAGAAGTTGGCAAGTTCTGGATAAAATTCAATATACCAACAATTCCCTGCTGTTACAGTTACGTTTAATGATAACATGTACTGTATGCTAGCTTTACTTACCAGGTAACGTCACAATAGCATCAGCCTCATTTTCTGGAGTTTCTGTAATGTTCGTGTCATCTGCTGCAGCTGAAGTGTCACCCGAAGCTGCTGTAGCTTTAGGGGCAGACTTCCGAAAACACTCAAAGATTGTAGTTTAAGTCTGCTTTCGTTTTCATATCTTCTTTTACATTCGTTAGTTAATTTCAAACTTGCGCCAAAAAAGACCGCCAAGCAACTGTGCTTTTCCTTGGTAGGTGACGTCAGATCCAGGTCACAGGCCACGGAAGCCCCAATTAGGGGTGCACAATATTCACAAAAATTTGGTTATTCATTATCGATATCGCAATTTGCGATATCTATATTAATTTTGATATTTTTAAACCTATGTAAAATTACAAAAGTAACGGAAAACGCATAAAAATAGATTCATAACAAATAAAAGTTCTTACAACACAAGGTTTATTTAAACTGGCAGTCATATTGGACTGGTACAACATGAATAAATCAATAATAATCATGTCTGGTTGTACAGTAGGGATGCAACAATACAGTTAGTCCATGGTTCAATACATACCTTGGTTTTTAACCATGGTTTTTGGTTTTGTTTGGTTTTGATGGCTAGTCACATACGTTTTTTTCTATTCTATTCTTAGGCGACAGGAACAGAAAGAGTTATTATTTTTATTATTAATTTTTTTTTATTGCAATACTCTTTTTTATTTTACTTAAAAGACTTGGAAAAACCTTACTTAAAACTTTACTTTATATAAACCTTGTACACATTCCTAGTGTATAGTATAATATAAAATAAATATATATAAAGATTTACAGTGGCAGCTCAGAGCAGTACAGCAGCATGAAATTGTATGAATAAATGTAAAATTAAAGAGAGAGTTCACTCAAAAATCATCAATTACTGGCGCTCAAGTGGTTTTAAACCTGAATAAAGATCTTTCTTCTGTTGGACATAAAATATATTTTGAAGAATGTTGGAAACCAAACAGTTGCTGGTCCCCATTGTAGGAAATGATAATATTGATGTCAATGGCTACCATCAACTGTCTGGTATTCAACTGTCTGTGTTCAACAGAAGAAACTAATACTGGTTTGAACAACATTAGATGAGTAAATAATGACATTATTTTAGAGGTGAACTGTCCCTTTAAGGACAAGCGGCAGCGTGCTCACTACTGCGCTGCTGTCAATGTAAGACCTCTACATATCTAATATACAGACACACGCAATTTTACTTTCACTTTAGACATAACCGACTGTGTTTATGTTAACCTTGTGTGTATTTGACAGTATAAGCGCGATAAGACTACTTAGTCCAGTAATCACGTATTTGACAGGCTTTTAGTGCACGCTCTCAGCGCATGTTAAAATAGTGCATGAGCACGCAAATTAAATGTTTAACCGGTAAGGCTTTAAAACGCATCATGATTGTGAATAACTATAGTGTTCCGTGAGTATAACTCCCTGACACCAGCATTGCAAGCGTGGCAAAACACCCCCTAACTTGTGCATAGTGATTGGATATTTGCTCATATCAACGCGTAGACTGACAGGCACACTCAAACAGAGCCAAAATACACTGAGAGAAATATTTAAAACGGAGAGAAATAAAAATAAAAATAATAATAATTACATGCAAAACCACCCATCGTAAAGTGGCTTGTGGTGGTTCTTAAGTATTTCGTCTTCTCCCTGAGCAACACAAATTTTCTTACTTTTGTGTTCTTTCTTTTGCTCCACTCTCTTTAGGTCCTTTCTTTTCTTTCACTTCGTTTTGTTGTGCGCTGGTGTGTGCGTCAAATCGACCCAACAAGAGTTTGTGTGTGTAGAGCGAGGAAGTGAGGGAGTGACAGTTAGCTTTGGAGCGAGTAGGAGGGACCCGTTTTTTAAAAAAATAGATCCGATAAAGAATGTATATACAGTGAAACGCGTCTCATTTTGTCATAAACAAAATATTGCATATTTATCACGAGACTTTCGATATAATATAGGGCAAGGTGATATTGCGATAACGATATTGAAGCGATATATCGTGCACCCCTAGCCCCAATGGTCCAAAAAACGTTAGTGATTCGCAACACAGACGGGGTGAATTTATCAATGAAATCCTCATGCTTTTTTAAGTGGGTATTCGGAAATCCTTGTTCTTTCCTATTGGGTATACGGCTATACCTGCGTGCGTATCACGTAGACTACACCACTGATTGTTACAGATCGTTTGATATCTATTGATTACATACCTTAGCATGCTGTCACAGGATGGAGAAGGTGTTATTGGTTCATTCGTGATCAGACTCGGACTTGTAACGCCAGCTCGCAAAGCCCAAAGTCCCGGGGCTATGTGCTTTTACGACGGGCTCGTAAATATGTCTGAAGACATGGAGTGGGGTCAGACGTGATTTTTATTGAGTGTTGTTTTGCAGAAATCATTTCTTTAAAGTGAATTTCATTTTCTATAAATTGTATTTTAATTTTGATCAATGTTTCATAAACTAATTGCCTGTATATTTAATACATAAGAAGCAAAATAAGAACGCAGGGAATGGATTGACGTGCGTAACGAGCCCACTGGCCTGTTTCCGCGGCCTTTGAGTAAGGCTGAAAGCGTCTTTCTTTTTAATACATTTCTTGAATGTCTTAATTACAGTAGGCCTAGATAGTAGAGTTGAGCCGGATACTCGGCTGAAACGAGTATCCGGTACGGATAAAGCACTTTTGCCGAGTACGAGTATTATACGAGTAATACGAGTCAATATCTGTGCTCGGATTGAATAAAAATCCTCATTGGGTAGCTGACTGTGTCTGCGTCCTGTTATAGGCTAGTCACAGCGCCCCTCCCCTACACATACAGATTTGCGTGTCCCGCTCTGCTCACTCACACACACACACACACACAGAGAACGGCTCTCTTTCTCTCTCTGTCTCTCCCTCAGTCATTCAGGTTTGCGGGTCTTTTCCGTTAACGTTTAGGGTTTCTTCAGCTTCAGGTTTGTTTTTTTATTCCAGTTTGTTTGTAGTACTTACTTATTAACCAGTAGAGTTCTGGTAAACGTGGGGTTTGTTCAGACGTGGTGCTTGGTAGAATGCGACTCGCGTTGCGTCTCTGCCTGTCGGAGATTTTTTTTTTTTTTTTTTTACTGTCTGCTGGCTCGAATCAGTTTTTTGACTTCACGCAAAAAATAAAGGAAGTAGTGGTATAAAAACTATATTACAAATTAATTAGCTACACACACACACACACACACACACACACACACACACTCTCTCTCCCTCTCTCTGCCGGTCATCAGAGGGTTTTTTTTTTAACCGTCTGCTGCCTCTAACCAATTTTTTTACTTCACGCACTGACTTCACGAGTGTCTGACACTTTCTTGCTGTATTTCATAAAAAATAAAGGAATTAGTGGTATAAAACTATAATATTACAAATTAATTAGCTACACACACACACACACACACACACACATATACTCTCGCGCTCTCTCTTTAACCAGTGGCAGTAGCACCCACCTTTCCCCCACTGAGACCAATATTGCATCTGGGGATGGAAGTTATGTTTAGATGAAAACTCTTGTTCATTAAATTTTTCTTCATAATTGCAACCGAATGTGTTGTATTCATTGTTGCAAAACTTGTTCTGTATATAGTTTGTTTGTTATCGTGATCAAAACCATTGATCTGAAGCTCAATGCTGATGCTGTCATGTAAATAGTTTTCTAATAAGCAATAAATATAACAATTTCTGATCAACCCATATCAATTGCATGATTAAAAATAACAATCCGGTTAAAGCCCCACCCATTTCAAGACAACCTGACCACTTCTGGGTTAAATCCCACCCACTTCCGGGTTAGGCCCCGCCCAATCCGAGTACAGATACAGATAATTCATATGGTTAACAGATACAGATACAGATACAGATAATGCTGTACTCGCTCATCCCTACTAGATAGTTATGATATTTGTGGCTGCACCGGGGTCCGTCATTACTAGGTTAAAGCTACGCGCTAATCATGAGCGATCCATAGCACCTGCTACCCATGGCTGTTAAGAACTGTAGGCTACATCACTAAATTACAACAATTTCGTGCTATGGGCACTGCCACTGATACAGGCAGCGGATGAGCCTATTTTTCTGCTTTTCAAACAAGTGTGACAAAGGCATGGGCTAAATAAATTCTCTAATGTGGATACAGACATATATACACACATCACTAACAACACATGTCCTTATTAGGAGAAAATATGTCGTTTTAACAAGAAAAATGTTGTTTTAACGACATAAGATCCCGTTATTACGAGAAATTTATGTCGTTTTTACGACATAAGATCTCGTTATTACGAGTAAAGATGTCGTTTTGATGACATAAGATCATCATGTATGTATATAATATGTATGTGGCAGCAATGCGTCGCCGTAATAAGTTCACAACACAACGAAATAAAGCCACAACACAGCGAAATAAAGCCACAACACAACGAAAAAGCCACAACACAACGGAAATGCTCCCGACCACTAGGCGGCTCTCGGAGTGCGGTTAAGTTGGTTTTCCTTGCATTGTTCTATAGATTTGCCAGTCTTACAAATATTTAAACACTACGATCAGTTTTAAATGTGCAATTGTATATCGACATGAAATATCAATTCAAATTCACCTACATGCATTATAGCTGCATATTTATGCTCAAGAATGCTACCACGGCTAAGGGAACGTCTGCCAATTCCACCAAGTTGTTGAAACGTATAATTTGTATGAATTTAAAAAAAAAAATTATGTTTAAATTCCAATGTTGTGTTGTGTGTTGTCAGTTTTACCAGTACAATCAAGCTGTGGAATTTTAACATGTCTGTTTTTAAATGTTACAAGTAATTTGAATTAATACAAATTATATGTTTCAACCACTTGGTGGAATTGGCAGACGTTCCCTTAAGCGCCATGGTATCGTGTCAAAGTGTTCTTGAGCATAAATATGCAGCTATAATGCATGTAGGTGATTTTGAATTAATATTTCATGTCGATATACAATTGCACACTTAAAACTGATCGTAGTGTTTAAATATTTGTAAGACCAAACTTACAACCAACTTAACCGCACTCCAAGAGCCACCTAGTGGTCGGGAGCATTTCCGTTGTGTTGTGGCGTGTTCGTTGTGTCCCCAAACTTTCCTGGTACCCGAACTCAATTATACTTGGTGTAACGCCTTTCATGTTCAGTCACGACTGTCAATGCTCTTACATTAGCTCTCTGCTTGCCTGCTGCGTCACGTGGTTAGAGTAGCGGTGCGTTCAAAAACAGATATTTATTAAACAAAAGATAAGTTATTTTCAGTCATTTACCTCGAGTCTGAGTCAAAGTCCAAGTCAAGTCTAGTCTTGTATTTATATTTGTCAAGCAAGTCTCAAGTCCTAACTTAAGTCTGACCCCGAGTCAAGTCATGTGACTCGAGTCCCCCACCTCTGGTATGTAGCATTTCTTTACCAGTTTTAAGGACATATATCTTTTATACATATAATATACATAAAATGTATACATTAAATAAGCTACACTTGTACACAGAGTATGAAATTAACACCCGCCATCCCGCTGTAATTTGTGGGTTTTGCGCAGTGGCTGAATTATTCAGCTTTTAAGAACAAGCAGAAGATAGGCCCATTCTCCGGAAGTGGGCAGAACTAATGCACACGTGGCAATGTCATTGGCTAGCACTCATCTATTGACATTGACATTTTTGTCTTATTCAGTTTAGATTTTTTGATAATTTTGTCTGTGTTAATGACAACTAAATACATTTTGGCACAGGTGTGTATTTGTATAGGAATTTTCATCCTCATTTTCTTTTCATAAATCAATTTTACACTAGTAACTGAAAATACTTCCTCTCAGGACCTTTAGGACAAAAATGTCCTCATTGAAAATGCAAATTTTAATCTCAGGGCCATTTAAATATAAAATGTTGCAGTCTTTGTTAATAGGCTTTCATTCTGCATGGCAAGGCTTCAACATTTTATTTTTTTTAATTTTTTTACCAGGTTTGGCCTATAAAGCAAAAACACTTTATTTCTCTGCATATATATTTTCTTCTTCTGCATATATAAAGCCAATTGGATAAATTATGCAGCTTTAACTGCGTGGGTGTGTTAGTAGTGATGTCAGAGTGTGGTCTGTATGTGTGTAATAAAACATTGTGTGTGCTTGTAATATTTGAGAGAGAAAAACTACTGTACTGCAAATCACAAATCCAACCGCTGTGTATCAGTGGAGCTTTGCTGGTGTCCAATGGGGAAAATTTGGTACAGCGCCCAAACTAAATCTGACTGAGTGCTCATTCTTTTGAGATATCAACCTCAAATTTGGAAAACAACTCGTTTAGATTTATGGCTTTGATTTTCTAGCAGTTTTAGTGTTCAACATGTTTCATAAAAATATATATTTTATATAAAATAATGCTCATAAACTTTATTTATCTATATAACTTTTTTCACTTTTTAAAACTTTTTTTACTACAATATCACATTCCTTCTTTAAAGGTCCCGTTCTTCGTGTTTTTTTAAGCTTTGATTGTGTTTACAGTGTGCAATATAACATGTGTTCATGTTTCATGTGTAAAAAAAAACAGTATTTTTAACACAATATACTGTATACCGCTGTTTTCACTGTCCTAAAAACGGGTTGATGAGTTCCTTGTTCTATGAAGTCCCTCCTTCAGAAATACGTAACGAGTTCTGATTGTGCCAGCGGTTCCCGTGTTGGGATTTGACCGCACCTTAGCGAACGTGTCACGGTTCCTGTGTTGTGATTCGACAGCAGCTTAGCGTACGTGGAAAGGTCACGCCTCTTAACGGGAGATATATGCGCTTAATGATCTCTACAGCGTCCCTGGGAAAGCCAAACACAGGTGATTTGACTCCGGGATGAAAATAACAGCGTCTCGACGACATGGCGACAAACGCACTCAAACGCAACACTTCCTTTTCTCCACGCGACACATCCTCTTCTCCACGTGGGACAGCAACAAGACCACGCCCCCTTTTCACACGTATTCTTGTGGGCAGAGGTTAGTCTGTTCTATCAGCGTCATTTATGAAGGAAGTACCAGGATGTAGTCCAAGCCGGCCGTTCGCTGTAGGCTTTGAAAGGGAACTTCTGTTAAATAAAATATCTCGCTTGGCATTGAACTTTGAGCTTTATCATTTTACAGGTATTATTTATGCTCTAACAGCAACATTACACACTAACTAAAGTTTGAACAGTGGGATCACGAAGAACGGGACCTTTAAAATGAGACCAAACTGAAGTCTGTGCTCCCAAGATTCAAATTTGTATTAGTTTACTGACAGACATTTTTTTGTCCACTATGGACCTAGGTATATTTTTTTTTTAAATTGACGCACAAGAGGTAATATTCATGATCCGCGCAGCTCATCAATCTTTAGTGCGTTATATATTGTTATTATTAGTAGAATTAGTAGTTGTATTATCTTTTAGTAATAATTACTATTATCTATTTTTTATAGAAACACTGAATGATAGGGCTGTAACGATTTGACCAAAAATAAAAACCTCGATTAATTGAACATTTGACCTCGATTACGATTAATGGACGATTATTTTGCTCTTTTTTTTGCCCTAAAGGTGGATTTTTTTTTTTTCTAATGAAAAAGTGCATTTCTTTGTTATTTTAAAACACTTGAAGGAAACGGTTCACTTTCAGCAGTTATTGTCTATGGAGCAGATTTCTGCTTGTTGTACATCAGATACAGATAAATTAACACAGTAGGCCTACATTACATTTATTTGAATGCATTAATGAGAGAGTGATTGTGTGTGTGAATTACTCTTACTGTCTCTATTCATTATGAAGCTGTGGTTTGTACTTACTTCAAAGGTATTATAACGGTTGAGTTTCTAAGCTACTTTAGTGACTTTACCACAGGACAGCGTTGATCCTGCGTTTCTGTGCTCCTCTGCGCGCGATCTTCACGTGATGTGCGAGCTTCTGTCTTGAGTGTTCGTTTGTCAATAAATCAGGCATTAGTTCAACATAATACACATCTGATGGTCGAAACTCGCTTTAATGTTCAAACTGATAGGGCTTAAACCACATACAAATGACAAAGCTTTGCGAGAACGCAGGTGAAAGAGGTCTGCCTTCAGGGCGCGCGCGTTGTCGCGTTTAAACGCATTTACTTGACAAACTTTACAAGCAAGAAAGTGAAAGCGGCTTCGGGGCTTGCGCGCGCCGTCTCTCTCTGTGTGCGTGTGTGTGTGTGTGTGTGTGTCAGCGCGTAGGCTATAAGAACAGCAATTAACTGACCTGTATAAACTGTGTAAAACATGCAGTTAGTGATTCTGGGTATCTATAAACACAGATAACTGCTCCTGCATCTCTGTGTGCCTGCAAACTGCACTTGATGTGACTGACGGGGCGGAGTCACGTGAAAACCGAAATAACCGACATGGGAAAAATACGTCGGTTAGAGGTTCTGAATGTCGGTTTCGGTTATTTTTCGATTAATCGTACAGCCCTACTGAATGACCAACAATATCTTAGGCACCACCACCAGTCCTAAGCTCAGTAAAAATTACAAATATGCATTCACAAATGGTTACTAAGTTTGAGTTCTGATTAATCAAGCGCTATTTAATGGTAGAACTTTAGTATCATAATATCATAATATAATGTTTGACCGACTGATGTTAAGAGTGTCCATTCAGATATTTAAAAAGCTGGGACATTAAACAAAGATAAGATAAGCTGATTTGGTGAAATCATATATACATATATATATATATATATATATATATATATATACATATACATATACATATGTGTATATATATATATATATATATATATATATATATATATATATATATATATATATATATACACACACCGATCAGGCATAACATTATGACGTGAAGTGAGGGGAAGTGAAAAACACTATCTCTTCATCACGGCACCTGTTAATGGGTGGGATATATTAGGAAGCAAGTGAACACTTTGTCCTCAAAGTTGGCCAAATTGCAATGGCTAGATGACTGACCACTGTTTTGGAGATGCTCTGACCCAGTCGTCTAGCCATCACAATTTGGCCCTTGTCAAACTCGCTCAAATCCTTACGCTTGCCCATTTTTCCTGCTTCTCACACATCAACTTTGAGGACAGAATGATCACTTGCTGCCTAATATATCCCACCCACTAACAGGTGCCATGATGAAGAGATAATCAGTGTATACAGTAAATACCCACTAGATGTATTTTAAAACATTTTATACGTGTTTCCATAGTCAGATAAACTCTGCTTTAAGAACGGTCAGGTCACACCGTAACATTGATTTCTCCTCCGAAATGCGAAAACTGAAATAAAATAGATGTTTTATGTTCTGTAAAGAGCCAACCCTTCTCCATTTGGTTGGTTGATATTGTTGCTTCCGTCTACAAAATATATTGTCTTTCAAAAACCTGCATCTTTTTTTGTCACGTGACATCCGTAACGCATATGTATTTCCCTCATCCAAAATATAAAACATGTTAATGAACTGATGTTTTTCCTGAAGTCAGGACTCTACAATTTTCATGGGTTTATAAAAATATGAACAGATGATACAAGTCTGGCGAGTAAACTAGAAAAATGACTAGCCAATGACGATTCTATTCCCAAAGTGCATGTAGAGGATTGATCATGGCCATTTCAGTAGCGACTCGCAGAACAAGACAGTGGAATCAGTCACTCAAAAGTTTTTGTCATTCCTGAAACTTAACAGAATACGTGGAAAAGCATGAACAAAACTTTTCTTTAAATTGGGAATATAGTTTAGACTACAGAAAGCAGCCGTAATAGTGTGATCGACAGAAACTCCCTCTTTAATCAATTCATCTAACAACACGACAAATCTCTTATTTACATCGTGCATAAGCTTTTGCTTGTTATGAGAGGATCTGCGAGCGTGTAGACTTGACGAATTAAAAGTTCACTCCAACCTACAGGATTGAGGACATTCACAAGACCTTCTTCAAAAATATCACTCATTTCTGTAGAGATGGACATTTGAATGAGGATCAAATGACTGAGTTCAGCTTTGAGAATGAAACAAACCTGTTTGCCCCTCAGTTTCTTCTTGTTTCAAACTGAATACATTTTCAATCTTCAGGTCTTCATTCTCCTCTTTAATAAACAGCATTTTTATAGTAGTGTGTCACGTGGATCTCAGTCACTTCACTGTGTGTTTGTCCTGTTTAAGATGATAATAATTAACAGAAAGAGAAAGAGTGAGTCTCAATCAGCTCTAGTTCAGTTTCAGCGCAGTCTCAGTAACACAGTAATAATGAACACAAATTATATAGACACTATACATGTTAGACAGTTTAGTATTTAATGATTATATAAATCGTGATTCAATTGAATCAGAGTTCCATAAAGCAGTTTCTCTCATCTCTACTGATATATATAATCTCATATGATGAAATGATTCACAATATAGAGAGCAGGATAAGACACTCCTGTTACTCATGAGTTTCTTTTCACTTTTACATTAGTCACACAACGTTTATAAGTGTTAGATAAAGCAATGCAATGTTACATTTAATAATAAATAATTCTATCTGTGTCGCCTGTAAAACTTTGACGACTTTAAACACTATGAATGCTAAAAACACAAACCTTTCTTCAGCAGATTCACGAGCGCGGCGCAGCCTTATGACGTCACACCACCACACCAAAATAAAAGTCCCGTTCACACACTACAGTCTACATTCACAGAAGTGCACAGAAATGCACACATGTACAAATAATAAAAGAGATTAGTGTTGGGTCCGAGTCCACCTTTGTCAAGTTCAAGTCAAGACCAAGTCTTAAACAATCAAGTTCTAGTCCAAAAGGGTCTGAGTTGGACTCAAGTCCGAGTTCTTATCGGCAGAGTCCGAGTCAAGTCCGCCCAAGTCCAGAAAGTAATTCAATTTAAAAGAGGATATAAATTGCTGTTGTAAATTTGTATTCAGCAGAACAAAGAAACTCATACAGGTTTGGAAACATGAGGGTGAGTAAAGGATGACACAATTTTCATTTTAGGGTGAAATATCCCTTTAACATTTTTATTTTATCAACAGAACCTCAGCTAGTTTCCAATCAAAACATGTTTTCAAAAAATAGAAGGGACATAGATATATATGTAGAACTTTTATTGTTACAAATGCATGAAAATACAAATTAACCTGTTTTATTTTTCAATTATTTAATGCCTCTCCCCCACATTTAAATAGAGAATAGGCTGAAATACTCAGAGTAGAGTTAAATCTATCAGCTAGGCATAACAACAAGCTTCAAGCTTTATTACTGTGCTTAATCTATGAATGACAACAAACTCATTTCTGAACACAGCTCAGATCTTGTAACTTGAGCTGTAATGAACACTGAAAATGCAATGTACTGTAGGCAAGGCAAGGCAAGTTTATTTGTATAGCACATTTCATATACAGTGGCAATTCAAAGTGCTTTACACAGAAAAGAAGTTAAAATATTCGTAAGTGAATAAAATAAAAATAAAAATATATATAGTATAACAGTTGTAATAGGAAATATAGCTGCAAGCAGCCATTATCGGGGCCAAGCGCAAAGAAGAAGACAAGACATGCCAAAATGGCTGACAATGTCAGATCAACTGCAGCAATGAGCAATTAAAGACCTATTAAGGTGATTTTAGGCAAAATAGCTGTAAAATGATAAATACAGTCAATAATAATGATTTAATGATTTATCACTTTCAACCAATAGGTGGCATGGTTGCGAAATTCATGTGGTGTGGTCAGAATAAGGGAACAATGACACATGCAAAGATTGCTGTCAATATATCAAAGCAGGGTGTTAATACAGTGTCAATATGTCATTGCAGAGATATAGCCTCAAGAGGCCTTTTCATTATAAGTATGGACCACATGGCGGTGCTGTTTTGAAAACTTTTAAGTACCTTAAAAGGCATGGTGCTGATGGCACATACCAAGTTTCGTAATGATACACCAATTCATTTGTAAAGCATAGCATTTTATATCATAATACTGCATTGTAGTCAATGGGAATTTCATGTTTTGTTCTATTATAGCGCCACCAAGTGGCACATTTTTTTTATGTGTCCTCGGAGTGACATTGTGTCAATTTTGGTGAAAATATCTCATTTCGTTTTGGAGTTATAGACATTTATATGAAAAAACACATGAAAAATGACTGACACCTGACTTTGATTGGATTTTACACCCCCTTACTATCAATATTTTGACATTTGGGCATTAGCGTTTAGCTATCGACCTATGTTTTCGAACTTCTGACGCTGGTTTTGTCTCGATCGGACTAGCGGTTTCGAAGATATCAGCTAATGTTTTTAAAGCGCTAAATTACAACGCTGCACAAACCATATGCCGAAACCTAGCAAGTCTGATATTGTTGGACTCAGCAAGGATTCAGGAGACAAAAAAGTTACTCCCATGAAAATAAGTCAAGTTCATCCAAAGTTATAAGCATTTGAAAAAAAAAATCTCCACTAGGTGGCGCTGTTTCGAAATTTCTTGGGCTCCTTCAGGGCATCGTGTTAATGACCCAAACCGAGTTTCGTAACAATCCGTTCATGTGTTCATAAAATACAGCATTTTAGCACATAATTCAAAATGGCCGACAGCCAAAATGGCCGATATGGTAAAATTTAATATCAGACGACTCGGCATGCAGTCCTAAATCTAACGATACCACTTTTATGATTTTTGAACAAACGGTTCACAAGTTATAAGCAAAAACAGCCATTTTTGTATCTCCGGACCAGTAGGTGGCGCTGCGCCGAAACACTGCATGTTGCCTCATGTCATGCTTGTGATGACATGTACCAAGTTTGGTTTGAATACGATAAAGCGTTGTGGAGATATAGCCTTAAGTGTGTTTTTGCAAGCGTTATGTAAAATTTGTTTGCGCGTTTTTATCGAAAACGATTTGACGAATCAACTTTTCAAGATTCAATCAAGATTTTTTGTCAGCATGGTCTGAAGATGATCTGGTTCAATTTTGTTATAGGGAATATGATGCAATCGAATCGTCTTGAGCCAAAGAATCAGAGGAAAAAATAATTTTGTTTCTAGCCCTTATGGTTCAAAAGTTATTAGCATAAACATGAGTGCAACTTTGGACAGGTGGTGGCGCTAGAGGGATTGAGTTAGAGACTCCAAATTTGCTATGTTGACTGTCCTCTATTAGTGTGCCAAATTTCATAACTTTCCCGCAAACGGTTCTATGGGCTGCCATAGACTCAAGAGCGGAAGAAGAAGAAGAATAGGAACGCTAACGGATTCAATAGGTGCCTTCGCACCTTCAAAAACAGACCTTTGAAGCAGTCTTACTCACTGCCTGCGGTTCCAACGTTGAGACCTTTATCGTTGGGACCGCTCCATCCTTCAGTATGTATTAGGCGATTTGAAAATCCGGAAAAGCAAATTCCATCCACTTTTGCCTTAACGCGGGGTTATTTGGCTACGAGCCAGCGCTTTGATGGGCGTAGCCTATTGCTTTCACGCTCTCTCTCTCTCTCTCTCTCGCGCGCGCACTCTTCCGGTAGAATTGTCCGTACGGCCCATACAAGGAAATTCCGCCCTGTTGACGTCAAGCGGACCCATGATCGAAAAAAACTTTCCGAAACTTATGACTAACAGGAAGTACTAATTTTGGCAAAGAAATACTCCCATCAAACGTCCACCTTAGCTTTTGAAACTGTGTCCATGTTTAGCATGGGAATCCAAGTCTTTAACAGTGCAAAAAGATCAGTATGCATGAAACAGCATTTCACCCCCCCTTTAACATTGGAGGATTTAAATTTGAAAAGTGTGCTGACGTCATAGCACTTTAAAACAACATTCCTTTTATGTTCATTCATGTTTATTTTAATGCTATAAATTAACTAGAAGGAAGAGATGATCGGTTCACGAGCAGCTTTAACTGAGCCTCCCCATACACAAAAAAAATATATGTAAATATATTTTAAAGTGTCAAAAATATATGTGGCATATATTCCAAATACATTGACGTTGTCCACTTATAGTTATCATTTTGAAATATATTCTGAAATATAACAAAAATATATGATGTTAAGTGTGAAATATATTTACATTTATAACGTAATGTAAAATATATGACAAAATATATGGTCATAAAATGTTTAGCTTGCTAAAGGGTCGAAAATATATTTTGATCATAGTAATTCCTCTACCTTTTCCCCAATACACAACAGTAGGCTACCATATTTCACTACTGTATTATGACACACAGCTATAATAAATACTGTACTTACTTTTAAATGACTGCAATGTAAATTGACAGATAGTTGCTTTCCTAGGACTATTAGGCCATATTAGGTGGCACGTACCTAAAACTAACTGCAATTATTAGATTTATTGTTGTTTTATTGACATCTTTCCTGAAGTCATTTAAATATTGAAAATATGCACAATATTTATGATGCAAGTATAATAATGATACTCCAACAGTGAAGTGCACTTAAACAATAGATAGAACTCAGTGTCTAACACTGCATACACACACTATTAAATATCTGTATTAAATTCTGTAAAAATAGGGGGGGGGAAAACTCTGCATTCTGTGTGTTGTTTCCTACATAAAATTGTCATTTTAGGCCAATAAAGTCAGTAAAGGGGCATCTGTGGCCTACTGGTTAGGGCTTCGGGATTGTAATCGAAGGGTTGCCGGTTCGATCACCGACCAGTAGGAAAAATGTGGGTGGGTGAAGTAGAGCACTGCTCTCCCATGCCCACATCCATGGCTGAAGTGGTCTATCTAAAAAATAAATTGAAAATGTGTTGTTTGTTTGTGAAAATGTTGACTTTTTAAATTTCTAAATATATTTAAATATATTTAACTAAAATATATTTATTGGGCCAATTTCAAATATTTGCATATATTCCAAAAATATATTACATTTACATTTACATTTAGTCATTTAGCAGACGCTTTTATCCAAAGCGACTTACAAATGAGAGCAATAGAAGCAACTAGAACAGTCAAGGGCAACAGTATGCAAGTGCTGTAACAAGTCTCAGTTAATCTAACACAGAACACACAGGACAATTTTTTTTAATTTATTTATTTTTTTAAATAAATTAGACAGACAGAAAATGAATAGAATGTTAAGTGCTATTCTTGATTGGTCAGGTGCTGCTGGAAGAGATGTGTCTTTAGCCGTTTTTTGAAATCTTTAGTTTTTTTAAATTAATATAAATATATTAATTTAATATATTCAGAAAATATATTTCAAATACATTTCTTTTGTGTATGGGTCGAGTCTACAGCGATCTGTCAGACACATTAAAGAGTCACAAAACGTTTTTTATTGTTTAAATGTCTCTAAAAAATGACTACATTTGAAAGGTGAGACTTTTGGCACTTTTCCATTACCAGTACCAGCTCAACTCGACTCGACTCGGCTCGGCTCGCTTTTCGCTCCGTTTTCCATTGCAGATAGTACCTCCACAATAGTACCTGATCGTCATAGCGACGCCGCAGGAAACTGTCATGACTTAATCTTCTAAGCGAGATACATCCGCTGCCACACACACAGGACAATGGAGGAAATCGAATGTATGCTGTTTTTGGATGTTTTTGTTTTTGCTGTTTTTTATTCAGGATACTCCGTCTGGCGTGTGCAATGATGACGCAGTGAATAGTGATGATTCTCTCTGACCAATCAGCAGTCTGCCGTGTTTTCACGTCACATTTTAGTATCGCCTCAACTCGCTTAGAACCTCGCCGGAGGTGGTACGAAAAAAAGTACCTAGAAGTAGGTACAGGTACAACTTTTACACAGTGGAAAATCAAACAAAGTCGAGTCGAGGCAAGCTGGTACTGTGTAGTGGAAAAGCGCCATTTGTTTCATATCAAAAGTACTTGTCTGACAGCGCGCAGTCTCCTCTCTGATCCGCAATGTATTTTTCACTGCGTGAGAATTTGGTGTGGTGTGAGAGTGGCGTCGCTTGTCAGACAGCATCAGTAACTAAAGTGGGCGGGTCTTTGCGAATGGTCATTGACAGTATGGACGGGGATTCGCCAGTCCCAATTCAAAACAAATTTCATCACAATCCATCATTGTTCGTTTCAAATGATCACTATCATGGCACCCTGGACAAAGACACTGCATGCCAATTTTCAGTAGACTAACAGTTGGGTGCGCTTATAGCTATTTTCATGATTTTGTTCACTGTTACAGCGCCACCAAGTGGCCAATTGTCACGATTTTTTTTCAAGTGACCTCAGAATGAGCTCATGAACATGTGTCCCAAGTTTTGCGAAAATATCTCTTTCCGTTCACAAGTTAAAACCGTTTTATAGTGCCACCAAGTGGCCAATTGTTGCGATTTTTTTCAAGTGATCTCAAATTGAGCTCAGGAAGATGTATCCCAAGTTTAGCAAAAAAAATTCTTTCCGTTCACAATTTATAACCATTTTAGTAAAAGTGGCCCTGGTGCCATCAAATATTTTGGTTCCCCTTATCGACCGTTAATTGAAATTTTGAATTTTTTGGATGATTATTGATTGTCAGACTCCAGAGAATATTCTTGCAGTGGTTTGGTTCTGATCGGGCCAAAAACCTAGGAGAAGTTCGCAAAAATAGGTTTTTCAAAAAAATGCAATTTACTCGAAATTGGCGCCTGAAGCCATTTTGTCCGCCTTGAGCCACGGATTCCAACGATATAAGACACCTGGGACAAGCGGTCTAAGAGTTATGAGCAATTTTGAACTTTTGGTTGCTGTAGCGCCACCTATGGGCCATTCGGGGTCATACTCTGATAGGTTGTACCCAAATTGAGGCCTACCATCTGGCCAGGTTTCAAGTCTCTAGGCCTTATGGTTTGGCCTGCACGATGCGTTTTACAAATCCTTACAATTACAATAGGGTTTCAGCATTTCATGCTTGAACCCCTAATAAAAAGTATAATTAAAACTAAAAATAAAACAGGGTTAAATTGAAACGCATAATTAAACACATAACTGTAGAACACAGTCAATCTCTAAACCAAGGCCATATTGCTTTTCAGAAATACAAGTGCTGTGACCATTTTATGAGTTAAGCGTGCACGGTGTGGTCTCATGATGAGGCCACCTTTGCTAAAGACATGCTCTACTGGTGCAGAGGATGCTGGTATAGAGTCCAGGGGTTTTCAAACCTGTCCTTTGACATTCCCACTTCAGGTCTTGCAGTCTCTAATAATGAACTCATGAGTTGAATCATGTATGTTAGATGAGGTAGACATACAAAATGTGCAGTGCTGGGGGTCCTCCAGGACAGGTTTGAAAACCCCTGGGCCCGTATTCATAAAGATTCTAAGAGTCCTCTCAGAAAACTCCTAATTTAGCTTAAAAACTTTTACGTAGGAGTCTTAGCTTAAGAGCTAGCAAGGAGCTGAGCAAGGAAAATACAAAAACTTTTATCTTAGTGAAGAGGCGGGGCTGACCCCGTTGCTACGTATGACACAGTCTTTTGAAGACTGTGATTGGTTGGTTGTCCAAAAAGGGGAAAAAAGGAGCGCTTTTAAGTATAGGGTCTATTCTAAGCCTTCACTTTGAAATTACAAGCGCATATTGTATATAAATCCTTTTATTATTTACCATGCTGTTAATTTCCTATTAGGTATTTGATTGGCTTAGAACTATAAACATTGTTCCACTCTTTCCAATTACACTGATTGCTGGCATGTCTATTTAATTGGTGGTTTGAAAGCTGGGTTTAATGCAATCTAATCTATAGCGTTTTATTAAGTCACTGTCATCCATTGTCTGCAACACATTTCTTCTCCCTCTTCGTCTTTCTACCATTTTCTCCGCTGCTAAAGAAACTCTTAAGCCTCTTAAAAGTCCTCGTCCGTGCTCCTAACAAATTTGACATCAAGACCTCTTTTAAGGGTTAAGATGCTTTCTGAATTACTTTTTTCTTTACTTGGATTTTTTAGTTAATTTTAAGAGTAAACGCCCACATTTCAAAGAATTTTCTTAGAATTTTGTCACTAGGAGCTACTCTTTGCATTAAGATTCTTTATGAATACGGGCCCTGGACTATAGACAACACTTTTACTGCCAGAGAGTGGAGCTGTGGGAATATCTCCCTGTTTGTAGACCAAAATTCTAGTGCTGTATTGGTGTCTGTGTCTTGAATGGCATCAAAGTACTTGTAATGAGAGCTGCAATGCATGTATCCTTAGCTGAGTAGCTCAGGTGCTTGTGGGCCTTTGCCAGGAGGAGAATCTTTGGTTGCATCAGCATCACAGTTAACTTCAGAATGCAGCATGTCTCCATCTGCTGTGTACTCAACCTCTGCAGTCAAAGTATCTGAAAAAATATGAAACATGCACAAATATCACACGTTAAAATGCGTTATTTGGATTTAGGGACCTAAGGACCATTATTGTATGCCTACTGCATATTTTTATACTCTGCAATATACACTCACCTAAAGGATTATTAGGAACACCATACTAATACTGTGTTTGACCCCCTTTCGCCTACAGAACTGCCTTAATTCTACGTGGCATTGATTCAACAAGGTGCTGAAAGCATTCTTTAGAAATGTTGGCCCATATTGATAGGACAGCATCTTGCAGTTGATGGAGATTTGTGGGATGCACATCCAGGGCACGAAGCTCCAGTTCCACCACATCCCAAAGATTCTCTATTGGGTTGAGATCTGGTGACTGTGGGGGCCATTTTAGTACAGTGAACTCATTGTCATGTTCAAGAAACCAATTTGAAATGATTCAAGCTTTGTGACATGGTTCATTATCCTGCTGGAAGTAGCCATCAGAGGATGGGTACATGGTGGTCATAAAGGGATGGACATGGTCAGAAACAATGCTCAGGTAGGCCGTGGCATTTTAACAATGCCTAATTGGCACTAAGGGGCCTAAAGTGTGCTAAGAAAACATCCCCCACACCATTACACCACCACCACCAGCCTGCACAGTGGTAACAAGGCATGATGGATCCATGTTCTCATTCTGTTTACGCCAAATTCTGACTCTACCATCTGAATGTCTCAACAGAAACTGAGACTCATCAGACCAGCCAAAATTTTTCCCAGTCTTCAACTGTCCAATTTTGGTGAGCTTGTGCAAATTGTAGCCTCTTTTTCCTATTTGTAGTGGAGATGAGTGGTACCCGGTGGGGTCTTCTACTGTTGTAGCCCATCCCCCTCAAGGTTGTGCGTGTTGTGGCTTCACAAATGCTTTGCTGCATACCTAGGTTGTAACGAGTGGTTATTTCAGTCAAAGTTGCTCTTCTATCAGCTTGAATCAGTCGGCCCATTCTCCTCTGACCTCTAGCATCAACAAGGCATTTTCGCCCACAGGACTGCCGCATACTGGATGTTTTTCCCTTTTCACACCATTCTTTGTAAACCCTAGAAATGGTTGTGCGTGAAAATCCCAGTAACTGAGCAGATTGTGAAATACTCAGACCAGCCCGTCTGGCACCAACTACCATGCCACACTCAAAATTACTTAAATCACCTTTCTTTCCCATTCTGACATTCAGTTTGGAGTTCAGGAGATTGTCTTGACCAGGACCACACCCCTAAATGCATTGAAGCAAAATGCATTTAGGGGTGAATGGGTTGGAAGTTTAAACTAGAAATTTTAGTAATTAAAATGACTAAAATAACACATCTACAGCAATACAGACTTCAGTAATAAAATATGAAATTTTATTTTATCAAGTAAAATTGTCCATTTTTTTTTCCCATCACTCCCTCCCCATTGACAAAATTCAATGAGACTTGAAATAACTTCTTTAAGAAAATATGAAGTGAAATCTAAAAACATTTAAATTTACATCAACATCTTGCACAAAAGATATCATGTGAGCGAAATACTAAGAATAAGAATCAATTGTAGTGTAATTGTACTGTAGAAGAAAAGTACAAGTATTTAGAAGTAATAGTAGTAAATATAAAAAGAACAGCAAAGAGGCAGGGTCTCAGACAGTAATAACAAAAACTGTCAGCAAAAATGAGTCAGAAAAATGAACCTTAAATTAAATAATTAAATTAAATCTGTTCATCATATAAAGCAATCAAGTCTCTTCAGAAAATTTGGAATACATTAGATACATATGAATTAGTTTTACAATCTTTATTAACTTTTTGTAGCGTCAAAGTGGTAATTGTATAAACTGTCACTAGAGGGACAGAAAACTCATATTTCATTAAAAATATCTTCATCCCATTCTAAAGATGAAAAGTCTTTAAGGTTTGGAACTTATTAATTTTATTTTTCGTAATTGATGACAGAATTTAATGCATTTTTTCACTCAAATTCAATTAAAAACATAACTAGATTTGTGACATTGATAATTGTAAAATGTGTCACAGTCTGTGAAAAGGGTCCATACAATATATTGTAAATACTTAAACCATGTAGTTTTAGCAATGACTGTTAACTTATAAATCTATGTCTATGAAGGCCTTCCGGTTTCAATGAAAGTTGGTTTAAACGTTTTCCTTCCAATCTTGTACACGGATGTTGGAAGGACTACAGGAAGTACTTGCAAGGCAACATCACTCTGCGTCTCTTCAGAATACAATGGAGAAAAAAAAAAAAGTGTGCACAAATCACTCAATTAAAAAAAATAAAAATAAAAAAATAAAAATTCATAAAACTGCAATAAAATTTGACTGCAATAAATCTGGATGTATGACATTCATTTATTAAATTGTGTTACAAAGAAATAGTTAACAAAATGAAAATTGTCTTGACCAAAAGTAACTGTAAACAGGGAAAAATCTCTCCTTTTTTAGAATGACTGAATTATTTATTTGTAACAATAATACCCATTACCTGCTGACATCAAGTCTACACTGGGAAGTAGATCAAGAGATTGTTTCTCTCTGCTGGCAAACTGCAGAATCTTATCCTTAAACACAGGTACCCAATTTTCTGTGAATTTTGAAGCGGAAAATCCTGGGATATCTAAAAAATACAAAACAAAGGCCAACATGGCAAAAAAAGTTGTAAAACAAAAAAGAAAATACTGAGCCAATGTTTTAATTTCTTTAATTTTCTTTAGGACTCTTTTTAGAGAACCAAATCATTTGGCTCAGTTCAGTAATAAGAGTCGGCTCTTTCAGCTCCCAAACAGCTCTTCATTTCCCACGTCTGACTCTTTAAATTCTCTTCAAATTCTCTTCAGACTCTTCAAATTAAGTAATTTTTGGCCTGCTGTGATTGATATCTATGCACATATTTCACTTAAATTATTCAATGTTACACATCTTGTTTTCTGACCAAATATTACAGAGGATCTTTTCACCACACTGCTCGACCATATACAGTGACTGAATGTTATGTTAATGTGTATGTGGTGCGACAAATCGAGAACAGAGGGGTCATGTACATACACATCAAAATAACATTCAGCTAGTGACTACTTGAAGTGTGGCTGAGCAGTGTAGTGAAAGGATAATATTATTCTGTCTAGTATTAATATACAAAAAGGGAAAACGGCTCTCACTTAAAGCAGCTGGCTTACAGATCAATAAAATTTAACAAGTAGAGGCCATTCGCACCCAGAATCGGAAGTCCAAAATTTGCATATATATTAGACACAGACATACCTGGCAAAATAAAACTACTGCTATGGGTTATCTGAAGAAACTCGATTTTGTCCTCCTTTTCTGATCCTTTTGCGCACGTTCCGAAGACGCTCCTCCAGGAAGCCAGTAGCAGGTCTGTGGAATCGACCTGGACTGAACCATGCTTCCTTGTGTTTAAAGAAAAAGAAAACAGTATTAAAAAGTGCAACACTGGCCCCATTTACATGAATACATGAATGTGATTAAAGCAGTGTTTTCCCATCCCTGTTCCTGGTGGCACACCAGCATTACACATTTCTGAACTCTTCCTAATCAAACACCTGATTCAACTCATTAGCTCATTAGTAGAGACTCCAAGACCAGAAATACAAGGGTCAGATAATGCCGAGTTCAGACTGCACGATTTTCAAACTGCTCACTGCTCATTTCACACAGCAGGATTTTGAATCGCCGACAGGTCCAGATATTTAGCATGCCAAATATCTCTCGGGCGTCGGCGACTCATCTGCGATTCTCTCTCATCGAGTCTTCGATAATTCACATAGCGTGATTGTCACTCACGTGCACAAGCACCGATTTGCCTATGATTTGGGTATTTGTCGGCGATTTCGCAAAACCTGTCGGCGAGTCAAAATCTGGGCTACAATCGGGCAGTCTGAAATAGGCATTAAGGGTCCTGCACACTGTGCGATTTTTCTAAATCCTCTGCAAATGTTGCTTGTCAGACTGTACGAACATGATCCCCGATGTAATACATGTCACACTGTAGGATCTCAGTTGTCATTATGTCAGACTTTACGACAGTCAGACGCGAAAAACGGACGCAAGCAAGAGACTCGTACGGACTGAGTTTTACGTCATCAACTTTTCGACATGTTCCTTGTTGTGATTTGATGTTGTTCGCACAAAATGCGTCATCAGGTTCTTTGTCTCTATTGGTTCTTGATTTGACAGTCGTCCTAGGAGAAGTCACACTGCAGGATTGCGCCTCAAATCTTCTGACACTGCCAGAATTTTGTCCGAGGTAAAATTTGATCGCAACGGTCATTAATCGGTTGTCGGTGCACATGTCAAACTAAGGATCAAAGACTTCAGATTTTAGCCTAGGATCAGAGAAATCTTTTAGGATTTCAAAATTTGTCTCAGACGGCCAAATCGTGGCCAAAATCGCACAGTGTGCACCCGGCTTTAGGCAGTGCTTCTCAAACCTATCCTGGGACCCCCACCACTGCACATTTTGTCTCCCTCATCAGACACACCCAATTCAAGTCTTGCAATCTACTAATGAGCTGGTCAGGTGTTTTAAATGTGCAATGGTGGGAGGTCCCCAAAACATGGGCTGTGTCCCAAAGTGAAGGATGCGCACTCCAAAGGCCGTGCACTTCAAAGGCCAGGACAGGCCACGCCTTCGAAGTGCACAAAGTGCGAACCGAGGGACAGGGTTGCCAGGTATGCACAACAAAACCTCTTCAATTACTAATCAAAAGTAGCGGAATCACGGCCAAAATATGTCAAAACGCAGGGGCGCCCGGTAGAAATATTGCTAAAGTAAAGACAACTTAAACCAGTGGACTACAAACCACCCACATCAACAGTAAATGCAGCCCAATTCCAGACTTGGCAACACTGAACCGAGCGTCGTTGAATGGGCTATAGCAGGTGTGTGACAACTGACAGCGGACGTTCGCGAGGAGATTTAAAAAAAGAGAAATGGAGCAGAATTTTTTTTTTGCTTTTTATGACTTTTATTGGATTTTGACACGCTTCAAAGCCTGCGACGCGGACCATAAGCACGTAAATCGGTAGCCTATGGTTAAATATTTAATCGTTAAGTTGCAACTATTGTTTATTTATTATGTTAAATGTAACTGTTACAATATATTTTAAACATTTATATATTTACGTCCAAGTCTTTATTTAAGTACTTATTTTTATTCAACTCACATCATCTCAGATGCATTGTAGCCTATTTTTTATGGCATGGCAGCCGTCGACCGATTCAGCCCCGCAAAACTGCGGACAGTGGAAATATGCACTCATCCCAGATGAAGATGATGTCCCGCTGGCACAGGCCTTGCCTGGTCTCTATTGTGCATGACCATCCTGGTCCAGCTCCACCAGCGGGAGACCCACTCAGCTCAATGAAAGCGTAGAAATGTGTTCTTCTGTTTTAGCTGTTAATTTAAATTTCAGTTGTTTCTGATGTTAAACTTAAGTTATATTGAAGGCCTATGAATAGTTGTAAAAAGTACTTTAAGTGGGCTAATGTATAGACCAATTTATTTTCATTTACACATTTTAATTTACATGATAAGAAAATATATGTATGAACATATATGAATTTGTTTAATGTACAAATTATATATAACTTGCATTAAAAAAAATAAAAATAAAATAGAGAAATTGTTATGTGCATCCCGGCCACGACTTTACATTCAGCCTTTGGAGGAGACTTTCGGTATAATGGACTGTCGTCAGTGAGCGACATTAATTCATTCCTATAAAATAGCCTACTTTATTCTGCAGTACAGCTAGTAAAGTCAGCAGTGTTCGTTTATTTACATTTTGACTTAGGCCATATTTGAGTGACAGATGTCGCATTTGATTTAGCCTATTTTTCTCTGTGACATTTTTTAGCTATGGTGTTGTTGACAGTATGATAAGAAAAATAAATAAATGATTGCATGGCCAACAAATTCTATTACTTTTGTTATCCCCAGTCTCTCTCTTTCTGTAGGGGAAATTTAAAAGAGATTCTGGAAACGAAATCTAAATTTAGCTCGGTCGGGTCGGGAATAAAATAATTTATAGCGGGTAAACACGGAGTGAATTTTAAGCGGGAGAGGGAGGGTGCGGTGCGGAATAGATACTATTGCGGGAGCGGGACGAAAAAACAGCCCCATGCAGATCTAATTTGTATTTAAAGAAAGTGCAGAAAAAAGATAGATAAAAGAAAAAAGAAATAAAGAGCGAAAAGGGAGAGAATAGACTGATTCCTCTTGAGAGAATGGTTGAGAAATAAATAACATTTATGCAAGTTTATCTTGCCAGGTTGCTCAGGGCAGGGAACTGGGGACTGTGCGAATGCACTAAACGTTTTGTTTACTTCCATTTCAAGTGCGCTGTTGTGTTCAATAGTATCCAGGCTACACTTGAGTTACCGACCGCTACCGTCTTTCACTGGGAAATTTGATCCCGCGCCGCAAGAAATCTGATCGAGTGCCACGGGAATGCGGACGGTCGACCAGTCATATTCCTGTAGTCACCAGTGTGCTATGGATTCTGGGATATGGTAGGCTGCGAAGTTGTGCGAAGGTTCTTAGTGCCGCTATGACGCAATCGCACTTTAAATGCGGCCTTCAGAGGTGCAGCCTTCACATTGGGACACCCTTCGTAGTGCCGCTATGACACAATCGCACTTCAAATGTTGCCTTCAAAGTGCGCGCCCTTCACTTTGGGACACAGCTATGATCTGAGAAGTGCACATGTGCTAGTGCTGTAACCTTTAAGAACAGGTTTAAAAACGGCAAATCTTTCATACTTCCAAGTTCAGAAATACAAAAGTCCATGTAAATACAGCAAAATCACATCCCTGTGTTAGACACTGTACTCACATAGCCTTTACCCTGGCAATCCTTAAGGTATGGAAACTGTTCAACTACTGATGAAGCCAGGGTGACTTTTGTACCTGCACTTGGGCTAAAAGAAACAATTTCATATTTTGAATTTTAACAATAGTACAAATGTACACACTAAGACATTTAATATATCCAAAAATATTCTCGCATTAAAATGTTTTACTTTACTTTGTATTGAAAATGTGTACTCACTTTTCTCCAAAGCGTTCAATAAGATCTTTAAATGAAATGCAGAGCTTGTTTTCAATAGTATCTACAATACCTCTGCCATTGGGTGTTGCAAGAAGGGTGTCTCCTAATCTCTAAATATATTATATATATATATATATAAATAAATATATATATATAAATAAATATATATATATAAATAAATATATATATATATAAATATATATATATATATATATAAATATATATATAAATATATAAATAAATATATATATATATAAATATATATATATAAATAAATATATATAAATAAATATATATAAATAAATATATATATATATAAATATATATATATAAATAAATATATATAAATAAATATATATAAATAAATATATATATATAAATATATATATATATATAAATAAATATATATATATAAATATATATATATATATAAATATATATATATATAAATATATATATATATAAATATATATATAAATATATATATATATAAATATATATATATATAAATATATATATATATAAATATATATATATATAAATATATATATATATAAATATATATATATATATAATATTTTTTTATTTTTATTATTGTTATTTTTGTTAGAAAAATATCCTACAAATTTCTTTAATTCATGCAAAAAAAAAAAAAAAAAAGACAAGGCCTTTTCTAGCAACAGTCTGGTACCAAAACAAGAAATCAATAAACACACACAAACTTACAAATGCTGCTACTTGCTCCACAGCCATCCTGTGCTGCTGCTCCCTTGATATAGTAGGTGTAGTTCTTCAGTTGATTCCTTTAATAGAAAATGTGAATGGTAATGCATTTTTAAAGCATGTTAGTTCTGCACAATATATTGTTTCAGCAACGATATCATGATGAGCACATTCACAATTCTGTTAATGTGACTAAACCATTTTTTCAGTGAAACTTACAAGATGTATATGATGTCAACAAATTGAGAAACCCTCTCAGTGTATTGTGATGTGCCCATGATGACTTAATTGATATTTATATTAATTGAATATTGATTATAACTGCAAGAGGTAGTATTTGGTAGAAGGTGTAGACAAGTAGAAGGTGTAGGGTTAGTTAGGGTCATTTACTCACTGTCATGTTGTTCCAAACCCGTAAGACTTTCGTTCATCTTCAGAACATAAATTAATATCTTTTTGATGAAATCTGAGATTTGTCCCTCTTTTGATAGTCTTCACAACTAGCACTTTGAAGCTTCAAAAAGTTCTTAAAGAGATCGCAGAACTAATTTATATCAATCGAGCGGTTTAGTCCACATTTTCTGAAGAGACACCATCGATTTATTTGATGAACAGATAGAATTTAGGCTCACGCACATACATACAAACATTCAACTCACACATCAGTTGTGGTAAATAGAAGCTCAAGAATCAATCAATCAATGAGGTTCAGTTTTATTCTCGCTTGTCAGGTTGAGCTTTTTATGCTCGCTGATCAGTTAATAAACGACTAAATTCAATCTGTTCATCAAATATAAATCGATCGAGCGGTTTAGTCCGCAGAAAATGCGGACTAAACCGCTTGATTCATATAAATTAGTTCTGCGATCTCTTTATTAACTTTTTGAAGCATCAAAGTGGTAGTTATGTAGACTGTCAATAGAGGGACAGAAAGCTCTCATATTTCATTAAAAAGATTTTAATTTGTGTTACGAAAATGAACAAATGTTTTACGGGTTTGGAACGACATGATGGCGAGTAAATAATGTTTAATCATTTGAGTAAACTTACCCTTTAAACCAGGCATTCTCAACCCTGGTCATCGAGGGCCACTGATCTGCAGAGTTTAGCTCTAATCCTAAATCAAACACACCTGAGCCAGCTAATTAAGCCTTTCAGGATTACTGGAAAGCTACAGGCAGGTGAGTTTGATCAAGGTTGGACCTATACTCTGCAGGACAGTGGCCCTCGAGGACCAGGGTTGAGAACCCTTGCTTTAAACTAATATTGTTTTTGATTCCCCTCTCCCACCTAAAATAGCCTGTATCTCAGAGCAACGTAATGATTATTTTCATTCTCCTTAAAGGACATCACAACATGTAGAGGGTGGTGATCATCAACAGAATGAATGTCCACCAAATCAAGTGCAGAAGAAGGACACACAGAGAAGGCATGTCTGAAAATGTCTGTCAAACCCAACGGTGTCCCATTTTTTCACAATGAATTTGACTTTGGAGTCAATGAGCACAATGCTCTGAATGGTTGCAAACTGGGGCTCACCATCAGCAGAGTGAGACACAAAAAGTGTAATTCCTGACCTGCAAGTAGTTCCTTTGCATTTAATCCAAGATGGCAAATAGACGTCTGAGAACAATGGAATTCCCTCAAAAGCCATTTAACATTTCACTTTCTCAAACCCTCTATAGATCCCAGGAGTGTGGTGTATCCTGGACCAACTTCAAAGTCATGTGAAAACATCTTCCCAGAGAGTAGGGTGTAGCACAACATCATCTGGTGTCAGAAAGCCTGCGTTTTACAGATATTGCGAAAATTGCAGGTTAAATGGCTTAGTCTTTTGAAAAAGCCATGCTTTGACTCAAAACACATGCATCAGAACTGAACCAAAGATATAGCTGCCTCTGCAGTCGAGGCTGGAGAGAAAATCAACTCCATACAGCCAAGTAGTGAAAGTAGTAGTCCCCAGTGTTTCTCACCTTCTGGAATCAAATCTCCAATTATAAGAGGCAGCAGCCTTAGAAGGCACCACATCTGTGCTGCGGTTTGCCTCATGGACCCATCAGGGTTTTTAAGTTCCTGAGGTTTAATTGCAGATGGCTTGTTGTGACTATCAGAAAAACCATAATCAAAGCTTGTCGGTCTATTATTCAGCTGATCAAGTCAGTGTCAAGACTTTTTGTTCAATCAAAGAATTGAGAACAAGTTTGGTTTCATAACCTCCAATCCCATCCAGAATGTCATGCATGACATCTGGAGTTACGTTGTCAGTTACGTGATAGAACTGCGGTTTATTGAGTGAACACTCTCTTTTGATGCCAGTTTCAGTTAGGTTATTCTGAAGCAGATCAGAGTGGTAGTTAACCCTGTTGCGCATCACTGACAGATCCCCAACTGTTTGTCCTCTCAAAACCTCTCTTTGTACCCGACACCATCGACACCATTTTCCCTGAGAAGCTTTCTGTGTGGCCTAGGATGCCATTAAGACCCAAGTTATCCCCACAAACCCGTGCAACTCCTGCTTTAACAGTGCCCTTGAAATGTTTTGTGACAACCTGAATTCCTTCCAATTCCAGATCTTTAATCTCAGACACAATTGGATCCAAGACAGCATTGATTCCATATGTTTTTACATCATCTGTCTTGTACACTGCCAACAAGAAGTGAGAGTTCAGGCTGGAAAGATACTCAGGATGCAAGCATTTAAGAGTAAAATAAATAAAACCTAGCTTGTTAACTGAGGTTTTTTTTCCAAGTGGATTGACCATCTCACAATCATCATTGTAAATGACAAGAGGAATGGACAACTCTTTAGAAAAGAGTTCATTTGTTTTGAAGATTGTGCCGTCTTTAAAATCTTCAAGACCAGTGCTTTCTTGATTTTGCCACTCAAAGATTTTCTCCATTGTTCCTGGACTTTCTAAAACCTGCTTCAGTAAAGGCTTTAGAGGAACACGCTGAAAAGTGTCTCGGACTGCCACTTGTCTAACAGTCCCCGTCAACGTGTCTCTCTGGCCGCATTTACACAGCATGGTTCAAGTGACCCAATTCTGATTTTTTCCTCTCGTGGCACAGATCGGATATGACGTGAACGTGTAAGCAGGAAAAAAACGCATGAATTCCAATATCCTCTGATCAGATTCAGGCCTCACTCAAATGTGGTAATAAATCCGATATGATTCGGATACGTGCATTTGTGTCTGCCATGTAAGCGATCAAATCGGATATTCCCCAGTAAATGCGCGTCGTACGTCATTGAAAAAGGGACAGAGGCGAATGACGTCAACTCAGGTGGACACGAACTACCTGCGATCACATCACATTAATGGCGCGATGGAAGACGAAGGCACGACATAGTGGAGTAATGCGGAGGTTTCATGTATTTTAAGCCTTTGGGGCAAAGACACTGTGCAGGGGAAAATGCATGGTTGTTATAGGAACAAATCAGTATTTGAAGAAATTGCAGGCGAGATGGTGAGGCATGGATTTAAGCGCTCGTGGCTTCAGTGCCAACGAAAGATAAAAAGCCTAAAATCCAAGTACAAAACGGTGAAAGACCACAATAATAGAAGTGGAAATAGCCGTATTACTTTTCAGTTTTATGATCAAATGGACGGCATATTGGGGGACAAGCCAAGCTGCCAACCACCTCAAATACTGGATAGTTGCTGAGAAGATGATGTCGCGTCATTGGACTTTGAAGAGCCGGGGGACATTAACGTTACAGGTTACATGTTTTTTTTTCTTTGCATATATTAGCAAGCATATTAAGTTGTTACACCAATTGTCAGATTAGAAAAGTTTATATATTATTTTAGCATACAGCATTCGATACAACGCGTAATGTTGTGACCGGCCACCTAGCTTTAATCATTACAAAGTATGATAGCTAACATGACTTTCTAATCTGATGAATGCTACAATAGTATAGATAATATGCAATAGGCTAGTACTTCAGTTGTCTATAAAATTACATTGTTTGTCATCATACACTGACTTAACTGTTAGTAATACTACTTTAGAGTAATTTGTAATATATTTAGTTCATATTAGCTACTATTTTTATTACAAGTAAACATTTGTCCAGAAACAGATGATCCCCCTGACACACCACAGACCGCCTCGAGTGAGAGCAGTGGTTCATTAAACACTTCCTTCAGTGAGACAGCCTCATCCAGTGTGAGCACCACAGAAGTCTCTACAAGGGCCTTAACACCAACACCAAGTTCAAACCAACAGGAGCGTAATTTAACTGGTAGGTTTAATAGTCATTTGTATTAACGCAATTATTATTATTTTTTTGTGTGTGTAAATGTCATCCTTTATATTTGTAAATCATATAGTACTCAATAAACACATAACTCACTAAGTAAAAACTTTTAACAGGTGCACCTACCACACGGAGGAAGCAAAAAAACAAGATTGAATCCACAATGGATGTTTTTGCAAAGACATTCAAAGAAGCCCTCAGCCAGGCAGACGATACTGAGCTACAGCTGAAACTTCAGGCAGCCCAGCATGCCCATGAATTAAAAATGATGACAATGTTTACACAGTTTCTTGCAGGAAGACAACCAAAACAGCCACACCCTCACCCAGACCATGCCACCGGGTCAAGCTATTACCCAGATCAGGTTAACCCAGCTAGGTTTGGCCAAGATTATTCCCACCCTGGTCCCTTTACCCAGGATCACACACGCCCAAACTTCTCTCAAAATGATGGCCACCCCTGTCCCCCTTTTTACCAGGATTATGTCTCTGCTGGTCCCTTTCATTATTCCTACCCTCCATTCTTTTCAACCGACCGTACACCCCTCCTTCCTCCTGATACCCCACCTCCAAAAACCTTCACTAGCCTTCAACCTCCACCCTCTCAACAGGGCCGCATTGTCTCTAAGCCAGTCAGTTCCCCCCAGCCAAATCCAAACATCCCAGAGTTACGATTTTCATCAGCCCCACCATTAGAGGATGACTAGTCATTATCTCACATTTTTCTAGTGTTTTCAGGGATACTATTTTGGACAATGTCAAGTTCAGACTAACCTTTAGTTAATTTATATTTCTGGAGAACATTTTATTATTGTAATGTTTATTACATTTGTGATGTTCAGTCACATTCAGTGTATCCTTAAAAGACTTTTTGAAAGGCTGGGTTAGATATTTATGTTCAGAATATATATATATATATATATATATATATATATATATATATATATATATATATATATATATATATATATATATATATCATACACTGGGAAATGTTAAATGTTTGAATACTGCTAAAATACAGTTAAAATAAATACAAGTTCAGCATGAGGAATGTTGTCTTATCTTTTATTACATTGTTTATAATTATTATTCAGCAAAATATTGGGTCAGTGCCTCCCTGATTCTTAGTGGCTGGGTGTCTGCACTGCCAGCTGGGTCAACAGCCTCTCCTAGTACGTCAGGAGGTCCAGCTGCACTAGAATCTTCAGTGTAGGCCTCATTGTGTTTTTCACAGATGTTATGCAGTGTGCAGCACGTGGAGATAATTGTGGGGACCAGTGATATGTCCACATCTAGACGTTTTGCAAGACACCTCCAGCGACCTTTTAATCTCCCGAAAGCATACTCTACAGTCATTCTAGCCCTGCTTAGTCTTTTGTTAAAATGACGCTGGTATTCAGTCAGATTCCCAGTCTCCGGGTACCCCTTCATTAGCCAGGACCGAAGTGGGTAAGCTGGGTCCCCCAACAGCATGATTGGCACTTGTGTGCCCTGGATCTCCTCAGTGGTCTTTGGTCAAGAAAATATATTAAAAAGATATACATACATATAAATAGATATAAACAGATATTACTGATCTTACTGAAGAGAAATACTTTGATAATGACAGTTCTGCCAGTTTAATGCGACATGTAAGCTATGTATCGTGGCTATGTATCGTTGGCGGCAGTGGCTCAGTGGTTCATGTAGGTTGTCTACAAACCGGAAGGTTGGTGGTTCGATCCCCGGTTCCACCTGACCAAGTGTCGAGGTGTCCTTGAGCAAGACACCTAACCCCAGCTGCTCCCGATGAGCTGGATGGCGCCTTGCATGGCTGACACCGCTGTCGGTGTGTGAATGGGTGAATGTGAGGCAAGATGTAAAGCGCTTTGGTTGGCCATTGGTCTGTTAAAAGCGCTATATAAATGCAGTCCATTTATCGTTTATTTTGCAATGACTCAAGCGCTCAGTCCGGTGTAGAGCTTAGAGCTTACAGGCATCCTCTAACCCCAGTCAAAGGGTTTTTTTCTACTGCTGGGGATATAGTTAGCCAAGAGAGATCCCAAATACTTCCAGAGAAGGCAGACATGCTGATTTTCCTCCAAAAGAATTGCTGACTTTTAATGTCTGTTATATATTTTGTTATGTTCTTTTTTGTGTTATATTGAAATTGTTTTGTAATTGTTTTTATTGATAATTCCTTAAAGTGTTATTTTTTTTTGTAAATTAAGACACATTGTCACAGTTAAGAACCGGATTTGTTAAGCACAATCAGAATCGTTAAAATTGAAACGATACCCAAACCTAAACTCCTCAATTTGGTTTGCTGCATGGTCTGGCAGGATCACAGCCATCATGTCTATGCAACAGACATAAACTCACCAGCTCTCTCCACTCTAAAGAAAGTGTGTTACCCTAAGCACGGCCCAGAAATAGCAGACACCACCTGGGGTATTGGACCTGAGAGAGATCATAGGTGGCATGTGACAAAATCACAACTGTCCAGTCCAGTGGTTTTGATTGTGTGGGGCCTGTGGAAACCCGTCCAGAAGTTTCTTCCTGGTTTTGCCCCTCTTGCTCTTGTGCCAAGTAGTGTTTTAAAGCACAATATATACATTCATTGCACACATTGTTCACTTATAGGGTTATTCATTATTGCATCCATAAAACATCAAATCAAATTTTCAAATATTATATTATAAATAAACCACAGATTTGAGCTTTAAACAACTAAATTCTCATCTGAACATCTCTTAAAACTATTTCATGACATGTTAACAGTAGTATTTTTAAATTACACAGGTTTCTCCTCTGCTATTGATGCTTGCTGGTTGGTGCAAGATGCATTCTGGGATACCTGTCTGTCTCAAGTCTGCTCAAGTCACCTCTCAATGCATCCTCGATAAAAGGGGCAGATCAAGAACACATCCGTGGATTTGAACTGTACTTGGCTAGATGTGAACTTTGAATTGGAACAGTTCTTTGGCAGTAACTGATGACATTTCACAAGTCCTCAACAACAGACAAGACACATATTGAGAAACAGCCAGAGTCTAAGGTGACAGTAAGAGACGAGACTGCATCTGCTGGGACATAATGGCATCCGCAGCTGACAGGTCTCACAGGAATCATGGAAAGGAATCAGACGAACTCGTGCAGAAATCATGTTCATGGATGAGAGAATGTATCAAAGTTTTATTAAATATATAATAAAAGAGATGACAGTTACATGTATTTGGGGAAATACATATTTAAATAGATGTTGTCCAATAATGTGCTGAATATATTAGGAAACTACTAAAGATTGAGAGACTTTGTCTAAAAGATCAAACTGTTTGGGTGAAGAAACCATTTATACCAGATATACATTCATTTGAAATACAAATAGTGTGATCAAAAATAAACTTAAGAGTTCATATATGAGTCAGTATTGAAATATTTTTTTTTCCTGATAATAGAAATGTGGACATATAAAGTTAATCTAAAAGTCTAGTCTAAAAATACCTGAAAATAGGTATAAAATTTAAAGAAATATGATTGTCCTTGAATCAGTAGATTTATTTTCATAATCTTTCAACAGTTATCGACTTGATTTATATAAATTTTCCCATTTTAAAGCCATTAACTAATAAATTACAATAAACATGATAAAGTATGCATAAGCCATAAGAAAAAAGCTTTTGTTGGAGGGTTGAATCTAAACTGCCCAGTCTCTCAACACTCTCAAACTACATATATATCTGCATCAGAGGTCTGCTACCCGACCCGAGCCCGACGGGTCCCGGAAAATGTGCGGGTTTCGGGTCGGGTTCATGCTAATGTTTAATGAACAATATATATATATAATTTTTCAGACGGCAGAAAGCAAACATTATCTATGAGTGCAATAATAATGCAAAAAATAAAAGGGAAAACTTGTCACAGTTCCAAAAGATGCAGGAAAAGCTGCAGTCTGGAAGAATTATGATCAACTGTCGATTTCATTCTCTTCCTTCATAACTCAGGCTACTGAGAAGGATATATTTGTGTGAATAGTTTAGCAACACTGTGTGAACTTATTGAAGTTTAAAGTTTAAGTTCCAGAGAAATTTGTGACTGTTACACCTGTTCGACCACAGCAAAGTTACGTAATTGGTAAGTCCGTGCTTATTCTCTTGCTGCTGTGCTGACGAGGCCGCTGTGCCTGTGTTTGTACATATTTGTTTAACGTTGCAAGCAATCTTTAAATACAACATATTGCAAAAATGGTATTTGCTGTTAGAAACGGACCTCGGGTTCGGGTCATGTTCGGGCTTAACATGTCATGGTAATGGTCGGGTTAAAGGATCTCGGGTACGGGCCAGGTTCGGGCTTCAGTTTAAATCCCGTGCAGACCTCTAATCTGTTAAAATAATAATTTAATTTTCTTACACTATTTATTAATTTTTATGGCCTTAAATTTGAACAAAAATGTTAAGGACCCACAGAAACCCTGATTTGCTTGTGAAGTTATGGTATTTCCTCATTAATTTAATTTATAATGTGTGTTTTCTATATTGTATACAAACAGTAACAGGGTACTGTCTTGATTTAGAGTGATTTAAAAAAAAATTATCTCTCAATGTGAACTGTATTATTAACTTACCATTGTGTTATTAAATGTATTTCAATAACACATTCAACTCTGAATTTTGTAATCTTCTTATTTTTATAAATATATATTTTCGATGTAAATTTCTATTTACTTCTGTGATTTTAGACACAGCAGTGAACGTGACTTTTATTTTGGTTTTGGTGTATGACGTCATAAAGCCGCGCCGTGCTCCAGCATCTGTTGTGATTCGGCTGGAGAAAGGTTTGTGTTTTAAGCGTGTTTAAAGCAATGCAGCATTAATGATATATTATTAAATGTAACACTGCATTGCTTTATCTAACATTAATCAGCGTTGGGTGCGTAAAGTAACAGAATGAAACTCGTGAGTAACAGAAGGAGCGTCTCATTTCACTCTTTTATCATGAATCAGTTCAAATATGAATTCAGTCTCTGGCGAGTGACGAGAGAACCGGAGCTTTCGACTTTCCGAGTCAATTGAACCGATTGATCTATCTCGATTTCTACAAATCATTAAAAAGCTAAACTGACTAATATATTAAGGGTCTGTATAATTTGTATTCATTTATTACTTTGTTGTGTTTGTTTTGAGCGTTTTTGTCTCATCAGGTAAGTTAAGTCCATTAACTGAACTACTGAACTAGAGCTGATTGAGACACTCAGAAATGTTGTGTGGATTTGTTTCTGTTAATTATTCTCATCTTAAACAGGACAGAGTTTTCAAACACAAAGAAAAACTCCTGGTGAAGTGACTGAGATCCACATCTACATAAAGATGGCGTTTATTAAAGAGGAGAGTGAAGACGTGAAGATTGAAGAAACATTCAGAGTGAAACATGAAGAAACTGAGGAACAAACAGGTTGGTTTCATTCTCAAAGCTGAACTGTGTAAACATTTGAAGTAAAACAGTCCTGCACGTGGGATATAGATATAGAAAAATATGGACATAGTGTCCGTGACGTCACCCATAGGATTCTGAAGAGCAGTTTTGAAGCGTAAAGTAGGAACGAGCTGGCCGTTGCCATCTTGGCAGCGCGTCACTCCCGGATAATAGAAAATGAGCAAAGAGGTGGAACGTGGGCGGAGCTGAGGTGACGCAATGATTAATAGACAGCAGATAAATGGCTATCCACCTGTCACTCAAAGTGGCCACGCCCTTAATTATGCAGAACTTTAAGGCATTATATAATGTAAACAAATTAGTTATAAAAATATTCAACCCCCCTCACAGTTGTCATGAAGGGCAAAACTGGCCATATAGACCAAAACCACAATTTGTACCAAACAGTAAACATGTTTTTTCTGCTGTAAAGTTAGGCATTTTAACATGGAGCTCAATGAGATTCTGCTCCCTTCTGGAGCCTGTCCCTAGCGGCCAGTTGATGAACTGCAGTTTAAGTCACTTCCGTATTGGCTTCAAGAGAAACTGCGGGCGGGAACTTGACTTGGGACAGCCAACCGCTTGAATTGAATGAAATGAGTGGAAATATTGAGCTTGTCTTTTGTGTTACCTCGGTTTTTGGTTCGGTTCTGATGACTAGTCACATCAGTTTTTTGCTATTCTATTCTTAGCTGACAGGAACAGAAAGAGGTAAAGTAGAAAAAATAAAACATTTCTATTGCAATTACTTTTTTTTATTTTACTTCAGAATTGAAAAACCTTAACCTTAAAACTTTACTTAAAAAAAAAACCTTGTACACATTCCTAGTGTATTGTATAATATAATATATATATATATATATATATATATATATATATATATATATATATATATATATATATATATATATATATATATATATTAGGGGTGGCACGGTTCACAAAACCCACGGTTCGGTTCGTATCACGGTTTTAGGGTCACGGTTTTCGGTTCTGTAAAGTTCTTGTTGTTGTTGTTTTTTTTATCGTTAACACTCCAGAAATTTACTTCAGCATATTATATATAGCCTAATCATCCACAATTAGGATACAGTATTAATTTTTTTATATCATGTAGAAGTTGTTTCTTAAGATTAGATTAGATTAGATTCAACTTTATTGTCATTACACAAGTACAAGTACAAGGCAACGAAATGCAGTTTAGGTCTAACCAGAAGTGCAATAGCAGCAAGTGCAGGATATATACAATGGTTGCGTAAGTGCAGGGCATAAAAATGTACTGAATATATATATAAATATGTATAAGTAGAGAGATGGTTATTACTATAAACAGAACTGAATTTACAGATGAATATATACAGTGAATAAATATAAATATACAGATGGCTATTACTATAAACAGAATGTAAACAGAATGTACAGGTGAATATGTACTATGAATATAATATACAGATGGCTATTACTTTGAACAGAATGTAAACAGAATGTACAGGATGTACATAGATGTGAGGTAGGAGAGTTAGCAGTTTATGAGGGAAGTGGATCAACGGGGGTTTGAGTTCAGTAAAGAGACAGCTCTGGGGAAAAAACTGTTCTTTAGTCTGCTGGTCCTGGTCCGGAGGATCCTGAAACGCCTGCCGGAGGGCAGGAGAGAAAACAGTCTGTAGGCTGGGTGAGAGGAGTCCTTGAGGATGCTGCGAGCTCGATGCAGACAGCGTTTCCTCTGGATGTGCTCGATGGCAGGTAGTGGAGTCCCTGTGATGCGCTGGGCAGTTTTCACCACCCGCTGCAGTGCCTTGCGCTCCGCAACAGAGCAGCTCCCATACCATACTGCCACACAGTTGGTCAGGATGCTTTCTATTGCGCAGCGGTAGAAGTTCACCAGGATAGCCGAGGAGAGCTGATTCTTCCTCAGTGTCCTCAGGAAGAAGAGGCGCTGGTGAGCCTTCTTGACCAGGCTGGAGGTGTTGGTCGTCCACGACATGTCCGCCGAGATGTGGATCCCCAGGAACTTGAAACTGGAGACACGCTCAACAGCCATTCCATTGATGTGGATGGTGTCGTGTGTGCCTCTTGACTCCTTCCTGAAGTCCACGATGAGCTCCTTCGTTTTGGTGGTGTTGAGGAGCAGGTTATTATCAGTGCACCATGTGGCCAGGTGCTGGATCTCCTCCCTGTAGGCAGTCTCATCGTTGTTGCTGATGAGCCCAATCACCGTAGTGTCGTCCGCAAACTTAACTGGCTGTCTACAGAGTCCGACACATTGGCGTAACATTTTTCATGTTAATCATGTCAATTTTGATCAGAACAATGCACTGTGGTTTTAATTCAGCTGACCTGATTAACAAATTTCACCATGAAGTGTCCCGTGTGTTTCACAATCACCATATGACATCCAGCGCTGTGAAAAGGAAAAAAAATACACGAAAACACAACACTGCCAGAAGTTTTTGCCCAAACTTCAAAGGCATGTTTAAATTATTAAAACTAGAAGCATATCTTAACTTTTAAATGTTACATTTATCATGTGAACTACTTATATACAGCATGTTATCTAGTGTTGTAGTCAAGACCACCTAAACCGAGACCAAGTCGAGACCAAGACCAGCGTGTGCCGAGACCAAGACAAGACCAAGACTTTGTGGTGTTGAGACCAAGACAAGACCAAGACCAAGACAGGGCGAGACCGAGTCAAGACCAAGACCAGACCAGCACTCCTTAAATTCATCTAAAAGATCCATATCTAGTGTCTGAGAAATTACTTATATTGAATACGGTAATTAAATACAATTAGAATAGTAAGACACTATAGCGCTGTTACCAATCAAATCACTACCAATAAAATTCATGGCACAGAAGTTGCATCTGAATTGATACGATTACACCTGCATAAATAATGTTCAGATTAATTTAACATTAAAACATTAACATTATTTAACCGTCACAGAATCCTTTATTCAACCGATTTGTTCAAAGCAACCGATTCTTTTAATAACCAAACGCTGCCGAATTAGCAAAGACACAGTTTAAAATGTAATTTAATATTAACTTCTTGTTTATAGAATGTTTGTATAAATCAATATCATTTGCAATCACGCTAATATATTCATGAAAACAGCTCTCTTGCTATTGCGATATTGCTTAATTCTATTCTATGTTATATAAAAAAACAATCTCAGAATTTTGTGGGCATTTCTATCAATTTTTGCACATTTCTGAGACAATTCTGCATTGATTTTGAACCCGGCAGCATAGTGACATTAATGATATTAAATCAGACAATGCACCGGAAATTTAGTGATATCCTTGCAGTTGTGGTCTTGACTGGTCTTGAGATAAAATCCCGAGTCCTTTAAGTCCGAGACCAAGACAAGACCGAGGAGAAATGCAGTCGAGACCGAGACAAGACCAAGACCATCAAAAAATGGTCTTAAGACCGGTCTCGAGACCAAGACCGGTCTCGAGTACTACAACACTAATGTTATCTGCATGTGTGTATGAGACAGAGGGGAACACGGTCGCATTTGCATCAGATGCTGCTCATCATAAATCAAAGCATGAGACAGACAGGGGTCGGAGGAGAACACCGGAAAATGTGACATAATGGACAATATTTGTCTGTATTTGCAATACACGAGCCGTGGTTCAGCTGCGCGAGACAAACACTGCCAGTGTGTGAATGCATGCACGCGCGCGCATACGCACTGCATCTGCCCTGCCTGCTATACGTCGCTGGCGCATCCTCCAACTCCGGGCAGCCTTCCTTATCTCTCCCACTTGCATTTCTACACGTGACGTGACCTGCAGCACTCCACTTTTACTTTATTTTACTGTATGTCCACACACACACATACACACACCTCTTATTTCACGCGAAAAGGACACCCACTGTCTGAGGTAACATACGGGCACGAGGATACATTGCGCATGCGTCGAAACCGTGCGACGCACACACTCCGAACCGAGACAAGCGAACTGAACGGTTCGTTTTTTTTTTCATGTACCGTGCCACCCCTTATATATATATATATATATTAGGGGTGTAACGGTACACGTATTTGTATTGAACCGTTTCGGTACAGGGCTTCCGGTACGGTGCACGCGTGTACCGAACGGTTATGGATGTAATCTTTAACAGTTAACAGTCGGCTTGTTGTAAGCGCGGAACACACTTCAATCCGAGTTCCCACACGAACATATTAAGTATTCAGTCCATTTTAACACGAAATTCAAACGATAAATGCGTTTTAACGCTCTTTAATGTGACATGACTGATAGACGTATCAGTTCAACTTAAAGCGGCGGCGCGCGAGTCAATGCGATCATAGACGTCCTAAAGAATAAACATGAATTAATATCTTAAGTCACTTCCGTATTGGCTTCAAGAGAAACTGCGGGCGGGAACTTGATTTGGGACAGCGAACCGCTTGAATTGAATGAAATGAGTGGAAATATTGAGCTTGTCTTTTGTGTTACCTCGGTTTTTGGTTCGGTTCTGATGACTAGTCACATCAGTTTTTGCTATTCTATTCTTAGCTGACAGGAACAGATAGAGGTAAAGGAGAAAAAATTAAAATGTTCTATTGCAATTACTTTTTTTATTTAACTTCAGAATTGAAAAACCTTAACCTTAAAACTTTACTTAAAAAAAAAAACCTTGTACACATTCCTAGTATATTGTATTATATATATATATATATATATATATATATATATATATATATATATATATATATATATATATATATATATATATATATATATATATATATATATATATATAATTATTTTACACTGGCAGCTCAGAGCTGTACAGCAGCATTTAAGTATGAAGTTGAATGAATAAATGTAAAAATAAAACACTACATAGACTTCACTATAAGATATACATTGATTCTTATTAAAGCTACTGTATTAAAATTTTTCAGTCAAGAGCAATGAGTGATTTTCTCTTTTTCTTTTGTTGTTTTATTAACACTAAAGGGATAATTCACTCAAAAATGAAAATCCTGTCATTGATTACTTGCGCTCAAGTTGTTTTATGCCTGAATAAAGTTCTTTCTTCTGTTGGACATAAAATATATTTTAAAGAATGTTGGAAACCGAACAGTTGCTGGTCCCCATTGTAGGAAATAATAATATGGAAGTCAAAGGCTACCATCAACTGTCTGATATTCAACTGTCTGTGTTCAACAGAAGAAATGAATACAGGGTTGGAACAACATTAGATGAGTAAATAATGACAATTTTAGAGGTGAACTGTCCCTTTAAGGATAAACGTCCTAGTTAGTGCACGAGCTCAGCGCATGTTAAAACAGTGCATATTGCTTGTACCTAGCGGTTCAATATTATATTGAGAATTGTGGCATCAGGTGGCATCGCCGACAAGAGTGTGTGTGTGTGTGTGTGTGTGGGGGGCGGTGACTGTGTGGGAGAGCTAGGGAAAAGTGAGAGAGTGACGGTTAGCTTTGGAGCGAGTAGGAGGGACCCGGTTTTAAAAAAAATAGATCCGATAAAGAATGTAAATACAGTGAAACGCATCTCATTTTGTCATAAACAAAATATTGCATAATTATCGTGAGACTTTCGATATAATATCGGGCAACGTGATATTGCGATAACGATATTGAATCGATATATCATGCACCCCTAATGTATACCCATTTCTTTCCTATCCGTGTCATTTGAGCCATCTGTAAGGAGGGTGTATTGATTCACTCTCATCAGCATTACCAGTGTGTTTTTGAAATGTGTGGCCACTGCTTGATTTATAAAACAGGCGTATTGGTTCTTGCACATTTGTACTACTGTGCAGTAGCAGAATCTTTGAAGCACTCTTTGATGAGTGGCCCGAGATGATCTGTGACAGCCAGGTGTGATCAGGTGTGTGACCGAATTAATGTGGGCATTGACTTGTTTGCATAGATCTCCTCAGAATTGGCCTTTATATTGAGCGCACGATCCATGGGCGTGGCTCATTAGCATTTCTTTAGACATATGTCTCATGTTTGTGTGACATGTATTCACTAAGTTGCAGTTCATTTTATAAGAAGTATCAGAATGGACTTCATTGAGAGAGAGGCGGCAGTATCATGTTTGTTTTCTTTATTTTGCAAATAGCAAAATAATTTGTTTTTATTTTGAGTGCACAAAAATAGAAGTAGAAAATTAACAGATTATAATGATGTATAACACTTGCCTGTATGACTTAAATCGATGGAGTATGTTGAGTCTCTTTTGCACTGATAAGAAAAAAGTGAGTTGGTCATGCCGGACCTCTAGGGGTTAATGCTTTACTTGCATGTATAAATGTTTTGATGCCTGTTGTGTTCTGCTATTAAACTGTGGTTAACTTTTGTCTTTTTTTTGCCTTAGACCTGATGCCGTTGAAAGAGGAGTGTGAAGTACTAAAGGAAATTGAAGAAAAAGATCAATATGAGAATTATCATGATTTCATCACTGAAGAAAAATATTTGAGTTGCTCACAGACTGAAAAGTCTTCAAGAAAAAGCAGAGAAAAAGCTGAAAAGAAGGAAACTATACGTTATTCCACCCGCTTTCAGGGTAGAAAGAATTTGAATCAACAAGGAAATCTTACAGACCACATGAGATATCACTCTGGAGAAAAACCTTACACATGCCCTCAGTGTGGAAAGAGTTTCAATCATAAAGGACACTTTCAAGACCACTTTATAATTCACACTGGAGAGAAGCCGTTCACCTGCCAACAGTGTGGAAAAAGTTTCAACCGGAAAGGATGTCTTAATCAGCACATGAGGATTCACACTGGAGAGAAACCTTACACCTGCAAACAGTGTGGAAATAGTTTCACTCTAAAAGTAAGCCTTGACAGGCACATGATAATTCACACTGGAGAGAAGCCTTATACCTGCCAACAGTGTGGAAAGAGTTTCACGCAAAAAGTAAGCCTTGACAGGCACATGATAATTCACACTGGAGAGAAGCCTTACACCTGCCAACAGTGTGGAAAAGGTTTTAACCGAAAAGGAAGTCTGAATCGGCACATGAGAATTCACACTGGAGAGAAGCCTTACACCTGCCGATGGTGTGGAATAAGTTTTGATCATAACCTTAAAGTCCACTTGAGAATTTACTCCAGACAGAAACCCTACACATGCCCTCAGTGTGGAAAGAAAAGGTTTCAACCAAAAAGGAAGTCTTGATCGTCACATGAGAGGTTCATACGGTCATGAAAAACCTGGAAAAGTCATTGAATTTTAAAGTAGCAATTTCCAGCCCTGGAAAAATAAATAAACCAGAAAGTTTTCGAAAAGTCATGGAAATTTGTTTAAAAAAATGTATGTAATAGAATACATGTTTACAGGGCTCGCAAAATCGCCCGCCCGACGTCCCGGGGCTAATGTGTTTTCCAGTTGGGTTACCAAAATGTATCGCCACACTGCCCGACGGGCTATCTTAAATAGTGAAATAAAATTCCTGTCTTGATGTGCATTGTTCACTCTCTTGACTTGTTATTTGAAGTAACAGCACGATCGCAGAAGTTTTGATAAGGCTGATTTGACCACAGTGAAGTTTAGCTGATTGGATTCAGCGCGAGCAGCGTGCACCTGTTGTGCTTTTCACATTGGCAGCATTTTTCGCGCGCAGCTCAACTGCTGCGCTTGTGTAGCTACTATACAGATGAGTGCCATGGTGTGTCGTCCATTCTGTCACTCTTTCCACTGTTCTCCTACGACCCCTGTCTGTCTCGTGCTTTGATTTGTGATGGGCAGCATATATCTGCTGAGAATGTGACCGTGTTCCCCTCTGTCCCAAACACACATGCATGTGTATAGGTAGTTTACATGATACAGGTAACCTTAAAGTTAAGATATGCCTCTAGTTTTAATCATTTAGACGGTGTATGCTCTAATCTGTTAACATGGGCGCTGGAAAAAAATAAGCGCTGATTATGCTCTGCGCGTCCTGGATGTGTGTGCGTGAGTGTTTTAGTGATACTTCCATTTTCAACTCTTCAGGGAAAACCAATCAAGGAAAACATACGCCTAGAACACCTCCTAGTGGTCATTATATAAAACGAAGGAGTTATTCCAAAAATATTATATTTGATATACTATTATTCAATGAAATATTAATTGGGTAACACTTTACAATAAGGTTCATTAGTTAACTATATTAGTTAACATGAACTTATAATGAACTGCACTTATAAAGGATTTATCACACTTGCAAACTTGTTGCTTTTCGGCGACAATCTCCGTTTTCTTGGTTATTTGGGTCATTTACGTGTATCGTGTAGAACCGGAGAGTTTTTTTAGGGGGGGGGGAGAATTGCAAAACATAATTGGATAATTCTTATAATTGATATTTCTCTGGGCCAATCGGAATCTTAGCACTTGCGTCAGAATCTTGAAGCACACAGCGTCATCTGAGCTCACCATTGAATGAGACGCCTGGCTACCACGCGAGTCTGATGGAAGAAAGCTTATTGTTAAATTCAAGGTAAGTCAAGCTTTTTGGAGCAAAAACAACAGCCAGCTATTTGTTTGCTTGATTCAATTAACGTTAGCTACCGCCTTTTTATGTGATATAATTTACAATAATATTGTATTGTCGTCATACATATGACGTTAGCTAGGCTTATCGTTAGCCGGGTGCTCAGCCCTGAGTTCCGAGATATACAGCTACTACTCGAATTCTGAGCTACCCTGAATATTAGGTTGTGCGTCCGCATGAGCGCAAAGGTGCGCATGGCAAAAATGATGTCATTGCAACAGTGCGCGCATATCCGAAGATGCACGACTTTGAGCCGAATCTGCCCGAGCAGACGGATATTAGTACATCTCATCTCACAGGCAATCAGTTTGCGCGTCTAAATCAGTGGTATGATCTGGTTTTCAGTCTAAAACAGTAGCGTCAAGTAAATGCCTCGTCCGTTTGGGGAGATTAAAAGAGAAGACCTGAAGTATGGGCCAGTGGACCAAAGGATGTGCCACAACATCATGTCGGCCGGAACCAAGGACAAATCTCTGAGGAAGCAGGCAACCCTAAAGGAGATGGAACGAAGGAGGGAGTTTGACTGCCAGACATCCTCAAGTTCTGCCGCAGCAAGAAGAGCCAAGCCAGAAAAGGAGGTGCTGGCCAGAAGGCGACATGCAGCCAGGTGCAAAAGAGCTTGTGAAACACTCGTCCAAGCTAAGAGACAAAAAAAAAAAATGTTTTTCATGTCTGTCAGTCTTTTAATTTTTATTTGTGTCATGCGTCACAACACTTCCTTGAGTTCCAAGTGCTTCTGTGTTGTAAATAAAATCATTTTTAAAATATTAAATGTGTCATGCTCTTTAAGTCACGCTCAGAAATGTGTCATTTGCATATTAAAATCACAAAAAAATCGAGCCAGGAGCACACAACTCTGTGAAACACAGTACATTTATGACAGTAAACTAATTAAGCCTATATCCAGTCTTAGCTTGGGTTGAACATATTTAGTGTTGTGTGTTCGGGAACTTGCACTGATGGAAACAATGACAATTTGAGACTGTGTTTAGACTATTAAGGAAATGTAATTATGCCAAAGAACTTACTACTTTACATGTATTTTTTTTGTTGCTGAATGAAAGAGATTGCATGCACAGTGGAGAAAATTGTGAAAATCGATGACACGGTGTGTGTGTGTGAGAGAGAGAGAAAATGTTAAAAGGTGCATGGATTTACACCGGTATTTCAGTTCTGGTGATCCAAAAAAGACAGGTCAGGATAGAAATTTCAGTTCAGTTAGAACCAAATACATGTGTTTTTGTTTGTGTTTTTGATTGATATTTCGACTCCAGTCCAATTTTCGACATAAAAATGCTTTTTTTATTTGGGCTGGTTAAATTCTTTTCGGGCTACCAAAATCTCAAGAGTGCCTGCCCGAAGGGCTACCAGGCATTTTTAAATTTTGCGAGCCCTGGTTTAAGTGATAATATTGGTTAAACAAACTTTGAAACTTCGTTAACATACTTCATTCCTTCTATCCACCCGACTGCTGCATTCCGTCAGATTTCCTTTTGCAGCATTGAGCATTATAACCAATCACACACGTTTCTGTCGAGCGTGATGGCCAATTAGAGGCGTTCAGATTAGTCATCACTGAAACAAAGAGTTTTGTTCAGTGCGCGCACTCTCTGAATAACGAGAACTCTATGTTGCGGAGGGGGCGTGGTTTAGCGAGGCACTGCACGCTAGTAGTGGGAAGTTCGGATCATTACTGACTCAGATCTTTGAATCTCGTTCATTTCAGCATAGTCTAAATAAAATGTTACATGTTAAATTTTTCAACACATTTAGTACTTTTGCAATAAAAAATAAACTAAGCTAATGCAGCCATGGCCAAACTTTGAGAAAGAAATGATTAATTAATTGCTATAGCTTGCTTCAGGCTATGTATGCAGTCTGTTAGTTCACCTCACCTCCCGATCCAAATCGTTCTGTCTTTTGTCACCGTGACAGCCTCATATGTAAATTAATACATGCATCCGGAAACAGAAAAGATTAGTTAATCTTTCGAGTCTCGGGTCATTCGTTCATCAAGTCCCAGCCCCATTAGGCAAGGCTATGCAGTCACCGGAAACAGAAAAGATTAGTTCACCTTTCGAGTCTTCTCGTTTGAGTCGTTCGTTCAAGTCCCCATAAGCTGAATGCAGAAACAGAAATTAGGGGCGGGGGGGGGGATAGGGGGGGGTTGGTGGGTGGAGAAAGCATTTTCTTGTGATGCCCCCCTGAGCACTTGGTGCCCTACGCGTGAAGCGCGTAATGGGAGCGGCGGCACTGATGACGTCATAACAGGAAAATTGCAGATCAGCTCGTCTGAGCTTTCATTTTCTCAAAGGCAGAGAAAGGCCAGAACTCGGTTTACACCCATCAAAATTTCTAGCCACTTGGGGACCATATACAGGCTAGGGGAACTCATTTTAATGTAAAAAAAAAAACGCATAAAATTAAATTTTCTTGCCATGGGACCTTTAAAAGAAAAGAGTGCCATTAAGAGGGAAATAATACATGGTTTAGGTAAAACAAAGTCTAAAATTGTATAAGATGTTTTTAAAAACAGACTTTTAAAGAACTGAAAATTTTTTACTAATTTATCCTCTGACCAGTAACATCTTTGTCTGATTTTAGCCTCCACTTTGTACAGAACCGATGGCTTTGGTTATAAAGGTAATCGAACATTATCAGACTTGGATTGTATGGGATTCTGTCTGTCATCCTTTCTTGCATTGTCTTGAGCCTTCACTTTGCCAATTATACACTCACCTAAAGGATTATTAGGAACACCATACTAATCCTGTGTTTGACCCCCTTTTGCCTTCAGAATTGCTTTAATTCTACGTGGCATTGATTCAACAAGGTGCTGAAAGCATTCTTTAGAAATGTTGGCCCATATTGATAGGATAGCATCTTGCAGTTGATGGAGATTTGTGGGATGCACATCCAGGGCACGAAGCTCCCGTTCGACCACATCGCAAAGATGCTCTATTGGGTTTAGATCTGGTGACTGTGGGGGCCATTTTAGTACAGTGAACTCATTGTCATGTTCAAGAAACCAATTTGAAATGATTCGAGCTTTGTGACATGGTGCATTATCCTGCTGGAAGTAGCCATCAGAGGATGGGTACATGGTGGTCATAAAGGGATGGACATGGTCAGAAACAATGCTCAGGTAGGCTGTGGCATTTAAACAATGCCCAATTGGCACTAAGGGGCCTAAAGTGTGCCAAGAAAACATCCCCCACACAATTACACCACCACCAGCACAGTGGTAACAAGGCATGATGGATCCATGTTCTCATTCTGTTTACGCCAAATTCTGATTCTACCATCTGAATGTCTCAACAGAAATCGAGACTCATCAGACCAGGCAACATTTTTCCAGTCTTCAACTGTCCAATTTTGGTGAGCTTGTGCAAATTGTAGCCTCTTTTTCCTATTTGTAGTGGAGATGAGTGGTACCCGGTGGGGTCTTCTGCTGTTGTAGCCCATCCGCCTCAAGGTTGTGCGTGTTATGGCTTCACAAATGCTTTGCTGCATACCTTGGTTGTAACGAGTGGTTATTTCAGTCAAAGTTGCTCTTCTATCAGCTTAAATCAGTCGGCCCATTCTCCTCTGACCTCTAGCATCAACAAGGCATTTTCGCCCACAGGACTGCCGCATACTCGATGTTTTTCCCTTTTCACACAATTGTTTGTAAACCCTAGAAATGGTTGTGCATGAAAATCCCAGTAACTGAGCAGATTGTGAAACACTCAGACCGGCCCGTCTGGCACCAACAACCATGCCACGCTCAAAATTGCTTAAATCACCTTTCTTTCCCATTCTGACATTCAGTTTGGAGTTCAGGAGATTGTCTTGACCAGGACCACACCCCTAAATGCATTGAAGCAACTGCCATGTGATTGGTTGATTAGATAATTGCATTAATAAGAAATTGAACAGGTGTTCCTAATAATTCTTTAGGTGAGTGTATGCTATAGTGTTAGTAGCCTGGATAGCCCACAGTCATTGTGCTACATCATATCGCCTTCAACTGGATGTAAAATGCTCTAGTAACCTACATTTTGTCATTTTAGAAAGTTAAGTTCTACTTCTGTAGTTATTTTGGTGAAAGTAAAAGTAATACAGGAGTAATGTAACGCATTACAATTCTGAGACAGGTAAAGAATTACTTTTAAATAAAAGCAACAAGTAATCTATAACAATATGGCAGCACCGCTGACGTACAATCCAGTGGCCAATAGAGTGTCTATGTATTTATTATGTCTATGATCCTGAAGGCCTTGATTAGCTTGCTCAGGTGTGTTTGATTAGGGCTGGAGCAAAACTCTGCAGGACAGTGGCCCTCTGTCATACTTTGGATGGTGGCCAGGGTGATCTGAAGGTGACGGTGTGGAACAAAGCCCTGACACTCGCGCCTCTGGCCACACCCCCCTCTAGCGCACCTGAACCCGCGAGTGTCCAGGCTGAGATTGCTGGCCCAGCTCTGGCCCCCCCGCACATTTCGTTTAGTGCTCCGGAAGATGACGCGATGTCGGTCGCCGCGTCACAAGGTGGGCACCCGTCAGTCCCCGCCCCCAATTCCTTTCTTCCCCGAGCTGTATGAGGAGGTATGCGCAGTCCTGGAAGTCCCCGTTGTCTTCCTGCGACCATTCGGCGGCCTCCTCCGCATTCTCTGCCCTCGATGGGGCAGCGGCCAAAGGGTACACTGGGGTTCCCCCAGTCGAACGCTCTGTTGCGATGCAACTGTGTCACGTAGAGCGCTGCCTCCTCTTTGCATGCCATGGCAATTCTGCAGGTCTACCAGGCCCGGTTGCTCAAGGACATGCACGAGGGTAGAGCTGATCCAGGGCTCATGGATGAGCTGCGTGCTGCCACCGACCTCGCCCCCCGGGTGACGAAGGTGACTGCATGCTCCCTGGGTCAGGTAATGTCCACATCTGTGGTCCAGGAGCGACACCTGTGACTAAACCTGGCCGATATGCGGGATGGCGAGTGGACCCGGTTCCTCGACGCCCCCATATCCCAGGCTGGCCTCTTTGGCGGCACGGTTGAAAGCTTCGCCCAACCGCCCAGAAGCAGACTGAGGCTATTAAACATATGCTGCCCCGGCAGCCAGCTGCTGCCTCCCCCCAGCCGCCAGCACAGTTGCCTCAGCCTGCTCGCCGCCGAGGGCACCGCCCCTCCCGTTCGGCCCCAGCAACAGCCTTCACCCGGGCTGAGTCGTGGAGGACGCCGTAGGAAGGCGCCCCAGTCCGCTCCTGCCCCGCGCCCCACTAAACGCCAGGCCAAGTGGCGCTGCTGATGCGAACGGTTCAGGGATGGGCAGTTCTTTCCAGGAGATGGCAGCAGGGCCACTCCTTCCCCCGGAGGTGGGCTAGGGGAATCTTTTGTTCAGCTGCTGGCCCCCGGGTCAGCAGCACCCTAATGTGGTTAAAGAAAGAACTGACTCTCCCAACTCTACCCGATTGAGTTCGCGTAGGTTCCTCCCATCTTTCGGGGAGTCCGTTACACCATGGTGGGGCCTAATGCCCATGTCATGCTTGCGGCGGTTGCCAACCCTACTAGCGAAGGGTGCGATCGAGCCTGTCTCTCCAGCCGAGATGAAGTCCGGCTTCTATAGCCCCTATTTCATTGTACCCAAGAAAACTGGTGGGTTACGACCAATCCTGGATCTGCGCATTTGCAGCGATTGACCTGAAGGACGCCTACTTCCATGTCTCCATCCTACCTCGACAGCGACCGTTCCTACGGTTTGCTTTCGAGGGGCGGGCATATAAGTACGCGGTCCTCCTATTCAGGCTAGCTCTGTCCCCTCGCGTCTTCACAAAGATTGTCGAGGCAACCCTTGCGCCACTCAGGCAGCACGGGGTTCGCATCCTGAACTACCTCGACGACTGGCTCATACTGAGTCACTCTCGAGAGCAGGCGTGCGAACAGAGACCTAGTGCTCCAGCACTTAGCCAATCTGGGCCTTCGGGTCAACTGGGAGAAGAGCAAACTCTGCCCTGTGCAGAGTATCTCTTTTCTCGGTATGGATATCCACTCGGTCGCCATGTGTGCGCAGCTTACCAGCGAGCGTGCGCAGTCACTGCTGACTTGCCACCGTCAAATCGAGATCAAGAGTGCGGTTCCACTGAAGTTATTTCAGAGGCTCCTGGGACATATGGCATCTGCAGCCGCAGTAACGCCGCTCGGATTTCTTCATATGAGACCGCTTCAGCACTGGATTTGCGATCAAGTCCCAAGATGGGCATTGCATTCGGGCACGCTCCGGGTCCCAGTGATTCGGGCCTGCCTCCAGACTCTCACCCCGTGGAGGAACCTCAGCTTTCTACAGGCTGGTGTGCCATGTGCAATGGACATGCTGCCGCGGGCTGTCCATATCCCGGGAGAACTGAACCGTGCAGCCGACGAGCTCTCACGGTCTCGGCCACTTCTGGGAGAATGGAGACTCCATCCCCAGACGGTCCAGCTGATTTGGGAACAGTTTGGCGACGCACAGATAGATCGGTTTGCCTCCTGTGACTTTTCCCACTGCAGCCTGTTCTATTCCCTGACCTAGGGCACGCTCGGCATGGATGCACTGTCGCACAGCTGGCCGCGGGGCCTACGCAAGTATGCGATTCCCCCAGTGAGCCTTCTCGCACAGCTTCTGTGCAAGATCAGGGAGGACAAGGAGCAGGACATTTTGGTCACCCCGTACTGGCACTGCCGGACCTGGTTCTCAGAACTTCTACTCCTTGCGACAGCCCCTCCCTGGCCGATTCCTCAGCGGAAGGACCTTCTCTCTCAGAGACAGGGCACCCTTTGTCACCCACGTCCCGATCTTTAGAACCTCCACGTGTGGCTCCTGAATAGGACACGGCAGGTTTGAGTACCCTACCACCTCCAGTGATGGCTACCATCACTTCCGCTAGGGCAGAGTCTACTCGACACGCCTATGCGTTGAAGTGGAACCTCTTCGTCACCTGGTGTTCTTTCCGCCAGACCCCTGGAAATGCCCGATCGGGTCTGTGCTCTCGTTCCTCCAGGAAGGGTTGGATTCAAGGCTGTCTCTTTACAGCATAACAGCAACGAGAATGGACAAGGAGTGCAGGGAAGTGAGTTCAATAAAAAGGGAGTGCAAATGATGAACACCAGGTGCAGGGAATCCAGGGAGAGCGGGAAAGATGATGAGTCTGGGACAGGCGTGAAATGTAACATGAGGTTCATTCATCGTAAATAACAATAATACAATGGTAATAATAATAATAATAATAATAAGTAAGGAATAATTGGCTCCGGGCCGTTTAATTATTTGAAAAATAATACAAACCTGAGGTGGTAATGCAGTCACAATGCGAATGCCCGTTACATCTCGGGTGTACATTATTTTTTGAATAATAATATTCCACTTATACTACAGTTACCACACCTCAAAACATTGTTCAGATGATTTATTTCAAGACATTAGTCAGGTTTTGTCTTTAACATTAGAACCGCCGGGGTTGCTGTATACCTAAAACCGCCAGCGAGTAAAAATATACCCATGCAAATGATTTCTGTTTTGATGTGACTAAAAAACATATGTCACTGTATTATGCCACTGTCTTAACAAAGTAATGTATAGAGCCATGAACTTATTATTTTTAGTCATTGTTATGTTTTTGTCCTGTTGTTTTATGCTATTTTAAGCAGGTTACAATAATCACTTTTTGGTGAATAGGCTAAATCAGCCTACAATGACAATAAGAATTAGAAGGAAATAAATACATATTTGGGTGGTGTAATAATATAATAAAGTGTCATTAATTAAGATAACCCATGTTATTTAAATTACTAAAATAACCTAAATAGACAATAAGAGCAATATTCACCACACTGCATAGGATGTATGACAAAGGAAGACATATGATGATAAATTCAAGCGCAGTTTAACCTAATTAATTATGAATTTATTTAGTTATATCATTTACAATTTGAAAAAGATAACAACAGCAATAAACTTGGGGTAATCATGAAAATTGTTTTATTTATTACATCATAGATAGAAAATATTGTTTTTCAACGTGCAGACTTGAATAAACAGCAACACAGTAGCAAACAATACACAATAAAAATGGCAAAACAAAAATGTATAATTAATCCAAGGTCTAAGTAGGCTTAAACATCTTAATTTGATTGTGCATTGTGTGACTGTCTACAGTAAGCCTACATGTTGCTCAAATACAGCACGAAAATAAAGAAATTATGGTAACACTTTACAATAAGGTTGAACATGAACCAACGATGCACAATACATTTGTTACTGTATTAGTTCATCTTTGTTAACGTTAGTTAATAAAAATACAGTTGTTCATGGTTTGTTCATGTTAGTTCACAGTGCATTAACTAATGTTATTACACGGCTCTGGAATAATTTGATTCTGATTGGTCATTTGCGCATTCCAGCTGTGTTATTCCCAGATAACAACCGCCAAAGTGAATAACACACCGCTCATCCGGGTACTACGAGTTATCTTTACCGTTACTACTTATATGCTTACGGTGTCACTCCGCTGTCGTTGACTATCTGGCCATCTTGTGACAGAAAAACTTAACCACCACAGGTTACGATGGGAGACTTCAAGGGTTAATTCACCCAAAAACGAAAATTAGCCCATGATTTACTCACCTTCAAGCAATCCTAGGTGTATACATTCTTTCAGATGAATAAATTCGGAGTTATATTAAAAAAGTCCTGGCTAATCCAAACTTTATCACGGCAGTGATTGTAGCTCTGTTTTTGAAGTCCATAAAAAAATGCATCTGATTTCCGGCCAATGGCCTTCCATAAAAAATTAGTGTTGAAAGTGCCTCTCGCAATTCAAAATGCTTACGCTACCAGTTATGCTCATCAGACGTGGCATAAGCATTTTAAATTGCGAGAGGCACTTTCAACACTTGAACGGCCGAAACTTTATAAAGTTTTAAATATGGATATTCTTCTTAAACAAACACATCACTTCGCTTCAGAAGGCCTTTATTAACACCCGGCGCCGTGTGAAGCAGTTATATGATGGACAGATGCACTTTTATGGACTTTAAAAACAGAGCAACATACACTCCCATTATAAATCTTGGATTAGCCAGGACTTTTTAAATATACAGTGGGGCAAAAAAGTATTTAGTCAGCCACCAATTGTGCAAGTTCTTCCAATAAAAAAGATGAGAGAGGCCTGTAATTTTCATCATAGGTACACTTCAACTATGAGAGACAGATTGAGAAAAGAAAATACAGAAAATCACATTGTCTGATTTTTAAAGAATTTATTTGAAAATTATGGTGGAACATAAGTATTTGGTCAATAACAAAAGTTCATCTCAATACTTTGTTATATACCCTTTGTTGGCAATGAAAAAGGTCAAACGTTTTCTTTAAGTCTCCACAAGGTTTTTACACACTGTTGCTGGTAGTTTGGCCCATTCCTCCATGCAGATCTCCTCTAGAGCAGTGATGTTTTGGGGCTGTCGCTGAGCAACACGGATTTTCAACTCCCTCCAAAGATTTTCAATGGGGTTGAGATCTGGAGACTGGCTAGGCCACTCCAGGACCTTGAAATGCTTCTTACGAAGCCACTCCTTCGTTGCCCGGGTGGTGTGTTTGGGGTCATGCTGAAAGACCCAGCCAAGATTCATCTTTAATGCCCTTGCTGATGGAAGGAGGTTTTTATCTCACGATACATGGCCCCATTCATTCTTTCCTTTACACGGATCAGTCGTCCTGGTCCCTTTGCAGAAACACAGCCCCAAAGCATGAGGTTTCCACCCCCATGCTTCACAGCAGGTATGGTGTTCTTTGGATGTAACTCAGCATTCTTTATCCTCCAAACATGACAAGTTGATTTTTTACCAAAAAGTTATATTTTGGTTTCATCTGACCATAATGACATTCTCCCAATCCTCTTCTGGATCATCCAAATGCTTCCTAGCAAACTTCAGACGGGCTCGGACATGTACTGGCTTAAGCAAGGGGACACGTCTGGCACTGCAGGATTTGAGTCCCTGGCGGCGTAGTGTGTTACTGATGGTAGCCTTTGTACTTTGGTCCCAGCTCTCTGCAGATCATTCACTAGTTCCCCCCGTGTGGTTCTGGGATTTTTGCTCACCGTTCTTGTGATCATTTTGACCCCGCGGGGTGAGATCTTGCGTGGAGCCCCAGATCGAGGGAGATTATCAGTGGTCTTGTATGTCTTCCATTTTCTAATAATGGCTCCCACAGTTGATTTCTTCACACCAAGCTGCTTACCTATTGCAGATTCAGTCTTCCCAGCCTGGTGCAGGTCTACAATTTTGTTTCTGATGTCCTTTGGTCTTGCTTGGCCATAGTGGAGTTAAGAGTCTGACAGTTTGAGGTTGTGGACAGGTGTCTTTTATACTGATAATGCATTCAAAAAGGTGCTGGGTTCTGGGTAAACATACTCAGAGTTTTCACTTAACCTCCTTTCTGAAACGGGTCCCTGGTCTTGGACTCGACAAAGGTGGACTTGACTACAGCCCTAGATCTTGAAATTAACAAATTAAGCACTGCTAAACAATATACAATAACAATACAACGTGACAGCACAGGAACAAATCAGAACAGACGTGTCTGACTTGCGAAGACAGATCTGTGTATGACAAAGATACCATGAGAGGTGGCGCTTATGGAATAGCAGCGATATAACTAAAGCTTTGTAACATCAGCAAATTAAATGGCAAAACCATTTCATTGCAAGTTGATGGATGTGATCTACTCCATCTATGTTTTGATCATCATTCTGAATCCGATTCAGACTTTAGTGATGAACAGATCGACAACACTTGCTTCTCTCCAGTGTGAATTCTCATGTGCCTGTTAAGGGTTCCTTTTTGGTTGAAACTCTATCCGCACTGTTGGCAGGTGAACGGCTTCTCTCCAGTGTGAACTCTCATGTGAACTTTTAGGTTCCTGTCTTGAATTATAGTCTTTCCACATTGAGGGTATGTACAAGGCTTCTCTCCAGTGTGAATTATCATGTGCCTGCGAAGGTTTCCTTTTTGATTGAAACTCTTTCCACACTGTTGGCAGGTGAACGGCTTCTCTCCAGTGTGAACCCTTATGTGGACTTCAAAGTGTGGTTTTTGAGTAAAACTCTTTCCGCACTGAGGGCATGTGTAGGGTTGCTCTCCAGTGTGAAGTCTCATGTGCTTGTTAAGGCTTCCTTTTCGAGTGAATCTGTTTCCACATTGTTTGCATGTGTAGGGTTTTTCTCCAGTGTGAACTCTCAAGTGGGCTATAAGGTCACTTTTTTTTCTGAAACTCTTTCCACACTGAGAGCATGTGTAGGGTTGCTCTCCAGAGTGAATTCTCAAGTGGGCTTTACGATTTCCTTTTCTATTGAAATTCTTTTCACACTGTTGGTAGATGAAGTTACTTCTAGTCCCTGCCTTTTGAGCTTTTTTTCGCAAGGAAGACTTTTCAGTCTGTAAGCAATTGAATGATTTTTCTCCAGTTATGAAATCATTATGATTCTTATATTGATCTTTCTCTTCCATTTCATTCAGTACTTCAGTCTCCTCTTTCGGTGCCATTAAGTCTAAAAAAGACAAATAAAAGTTAACCTCGCATTAATGGCACAAAACAACAGACATCAAAACATTTATACATGTAAAGCATCAAAACCAACACACAACTAAATCTTATACCCACTAAGCTACTATAAGAGGTGTTACATGTAATCTGAGAAGCGTTCTCAATATTACTAACGCTTCACTTGCTTTAGGAAGTCAGGAAAACGCTCTCATTTAAATTCTCCCCCAGATTTGCTGTGATGCACGCAAGTTCTCAAACCTCAAAAACTTGTAAACGAACGGAGACCTGAACTGAGATTTGATCGCAGCCACCACTCACTTCCATATTGATAAATGCCAAGTTTTGCTTGGAGCAGCCATATGCTGTTTTATGTCATAAATGAGGTCCAATGTGTTTAACGCCAGCTTCATTAGCTTTGCTTCGTCCAGGGAAAAATATATATATATAGTAATTTTATATAGTAGAAATCGTGATTTTTTTTTTTGGTAGAAATAGTAGAGTTAATTAATTACTTGCAAATCGTTAATTTTTACAGGTTTAAAAGGTATTACATTTTATAAACTTATTTTATTATACATTTCTTTTCTTTTTTTTATTCGTGAAAATACATAAAGAAATTGTACACAATACATATATTGAGACATAACACAAAAAACAACAACAGTATAGACAAACACTTACATAGTGGGAGATGAAGGAGAAAGAAAAAAAAACAAACAAACAAAAAGGTTGTGAAAAGAGAGATCTTGTAATTAGAATATATCTTTAGGGAGTAGTTAGATTTTATTTTAAAGGGTTTTTAGTAATTTATTTTTTTTTCTTCCTTGTTTCCTTCCCCTTCACTCCCTATTATACTTATTATAAAATGTTAATACTATGTTCTTTGGGAGTGATTAAAAAATACTGTAGAGACAGACCGATCATTTCTGTCCCTGAAATGTCAGGAGCCAAGGGTATTACTTTTGTTTTCCAGCAAGTTGTTATTTTTTTTACTCTCAAAGTGACGGTAGCCATTGACTTGCATTTTGTGAATCACCAAGGACCACGATTTCAGCTAAAATCTTCTTTACTGTTCTACTGAAAACAAAAGACTCCTACATCTTGGATGGCCTGAGGGTGAGTAAATTAATAGCAAATTTTCTATCCCTTTAATCAAGAATAATTAAATAGATTAGGGCATGAAGGTAATTTATGATTTGTTGATGCATGTTTAATTATCAGAGTGAATTATAAATGCAACCAATGATTGATTAAGCTGCATTTCTTAATTGCAGATATAGTCAGTTTCAGGGCCGGCCCGTGGCATAGGCGGAATAGGCAAATGCTAGGGGCGCCACTCATCTATAGGGGCGCCAAAATGTATTACTGATACTATTTTATTCATATTAATTTGAAATATTACCAAATAAAGCGCAAAAAAACTTAACTAAGTCCCCGCATCTTCCCGGTCCGCCTCATTAATCTCCCCTGCTGAGCTACTTGAAGTGCGCCAGAAATATAACGCGCGATCAGTTTAACTTATGGAATTTGTTGTGTCGCGTCGCCTCTCGCCGCATCTAACGTAGACAGGATTGCTTACATTATTTAGGGTGCTTGGCCGCTTGCACCAGGTGTAGACACAGTTAAAGTTGCCTGATTATTTATGACGGATGGCCGAATAGTAGTGTCAAAAAAGACAGAAGCCCTCTGATGCAGAGAAGTTGAGGGATACACTGCAAAAAATTATCTTCTTACTTAGTATGTTTGTCTTGTTTCTAGTCTAAATATCAAAAAATTCTTAAATCAAGATGCATTTACTAGATAAGTAAAATTATATTTTGTCTTAAAACAAGCTAAATTATCTGCCAATGGGGTGAGAAAAATAATTTTGTTTCTGATTGAAAGCTTGTTTCTTGTTTCTATCCCAAACAGAAATAAGATAATTCTTCTCACCCCATTTGGCAGATAATTTTGCTTGTTTTAAGCAAAAACTCACTTCATTTGGATTTTTTCCCCCCAGAAAACAAGTAAAAAAATATAATGTCATTTTACTAGTAAATACATCTTGATTTAAGAATTTTTTGATATTTGGACTGGAAACAAGAAAAAAGAAAACTAAATAAGAAGAGCATTTTTTGCAGTGTAAAGACAGAGGTAGGCTAATGAATGAACAGTTTATCTAAATGCATAGTAGTAAAATACTAATGTTCCCTAATTAATTCCAGTTTTATATATGCAAGCAGCCGTTCTGGTTCTCCAGAGGCCACAGACAGTGTGGTTTTATAAAAAATAAATCATGTAATATCACTTTTTTAATAGCCTAATGTTTTTATTCTGCCGTTGTGCAGTTTTAAGGGGACATATGGACATTTTAAAATGTATTTGCCAAAATTAGTAATGATATTTATATACAGGTTTATTTAAAATAACAACATTTTATGTAAATTTCACATTAAATATCAAAATTTCTCAGTTTAATTCATGGTGAAAATATGAACGTGCATAGTTTAGTGGAAGATTGCTGCCATCTACTGGAAAACAAACACTTTTGCTAGTTCTCAATAGTTTGTGCATGAATGCCAGATGCACTCTTGCTATTTTTGTTTAGGCTGTAATGTGGCGCATGCTATTTTTGTATAGTTTAACTATCATCAGCCTTTAAATGTTTTTTAATAATAATAATGTCATGAACATAATGACGGGGTAGAATGGACTGGACATCATATAAAACAACAATAAAAAAAATAAAAAAAAACATCAATGCATTACAAAAATAAAACAGTACCAGTGTTTCCACAACTGAGACTGATAACATGTAGTGCTAAACCTTGATACAAGGGGCACCAAGTAAAATCTTGCCTAGGGCAGCAAATTGGTCAGGGCCGGCCCTGGTCAGTTTAGTATTGTCAAAAAGTACCGACCGTGATACCAATTCGGTACTGAAAGTTTTAAAATGTTCTTTGAGCACTGTTGAGTGGAATCGTAAACAAATCTGATTGCCCATTGTGCTCACATACTCATCGGATATGTCTGTGATTGGCTACAATGATCAGCGCTTCAAAAATATGTTGTGAATATATATCAATGATGCTCTTCACCAAGCGCTTACACAGATACACACGGGAGAGTTTGAATACAGGTGACTTATCAGCTGACGCTGGTCGACGCCTGCTTGTGCATTCAAAACACTTTCAAACACTCCAGTGTTCTTTCAAATGCTCCGGTGCGTTGATCATTGTAGCCAATCACAGACACATCCGATGATCATGTGAGCACAATGGCCAGTCAGAGGTGTTAATGATTCCTCTCAACAGCAATCAAAGCGTAACGGTATGGCGGTCGGTACTTTTGACAACACTAGGCCACTTAATACAAATTATTTTAGTTTTGTACATTTTTATATTTTAAAGTTAATTATATATCCAGTTTATATATATATATTAGGGCTGTCAACGAATATTCTAAATTCGAATATATATTCGAATAGTTTTTAAAAAACGAATTTCGAAGGGGAAAATTAATATTCGAATTTAAAAAAAAAGTGGAAAAAAAAAAACGCCCGCGATAGTAGAGGCGTGGCTGTCTGCTTTGCGAGTGGGCGCGCTAGCGGCCTGAAGCCTTGTTTTATACTTTCGCCTGGCTCCGCAGCGCGAGCCTTTACTGTCTATGGCGCGAGCCCCCGCTGACTGTGCGCGCTCCTCCCCAAACGGACGAGGCGTTTAGTTTATACTTGACCATTGTGCTATTCTTTGAAGCGACAGAGGGCGACTCGGAGTAATTGTTCTATAAACCATCAGGAAAAAGCGTAGAGAAGAAGTGGGCTAATGTACACAGGTGACGATATTTATTTTAGTACACTTCACCGAAAACCACACTACAAAAGAATCATGTAAAACAGATCAAACTAAACCTTGATATTACTTGTGACATGAGAACAAAATGTATGTAGAAATGTAATGTTAACTTGTACAACTAAATTTATGATCTCTTAAATGTTTCCTAATTTCACTAAACACTTTCGTGAGTTTTCACTTTGTTTCGTGAGCTTTTCTTTATTAAAGAAAATGTTTATGCTTTTGTAGGCTCATTTTGTAAATATAAGCAACTAATTTGTATGTGCAAACTGGACCACCCTTACTTTGCATCGCCCGCCACAAGCTCTTTGTCTGCAACACGAAAAGAGGCCGTAACGGAGAAAGTAATCTCGTTCATTTGTAAGGACATGAGAGCGATCAGTGTCGTGGATGGGGCAGGCTTCAGGGAGTTCTGTCGAGCAGTGGAGCCGAGGTACCATAACCCTAACATTACTAAAGTGTAGGCTACTGTACTGACTGAAGAGATATTGCATGAATAAAGGATAAATGCACTGCTTCCACTGGTTTGATTATTTACCGTTTCATGACAAGGAAAAGTTCCATGTTTACCACAGCACAGCTCACTCGGAGCGCTCAATATGCTGTAAAACTTCAATTAATATTTGTTTCAATCACTGAATGAAGCCTGCTATATTTGGGACAAGAGTCGCGACCTTAAATTGCTTGCACAAAACTCTTGATCAGCACTCAAAATGTGTTTGTTCATTTAAACCGTTATGCGCAGAGAGCGTGAGGGTGAGAGAGTGTGAGGTCTGCGGTCTTGGCCATTAGTTGATTTACTTGTTTGTGTGTAGGTAATACGTTGTCAAATATGTTTAAACTTAAATAGACTACCTATACAAGTAGTTATGTCTCTTTGTATTCATTTGTCCTGTTATTGACGTAATGCGCGTCATTGACAAAATGCGCAACCAGATGTTCGAATAGTTCGAATATTCGTTTTTTTTTTAGAGGGAATATTCGAACGTCATTTTTGAGCAATTTTGACAGCCCTAATATATATATATATATATATATATATATATATATATATATATATATATATATATATATATAACTGGATATATAATTAACTTTAAAATATAAAAATGTAGCACAATGTGCTTAAGCTAACAAAATACAAACAATATTTCATGTGTTTGAATGTGTCCTATTAAAATTAAATCAAACACAAAACCAAACATGTGATATGTATTACCAAATATAGATATTGTTCACAGATCAAGGTTTACTGTGTGTGCTAGGCATGATGTCCATTTGTATGATGTTCTGAATGTTTCTTTTATATTCTGAATTTAAAATATTGTTTTTCATTTTGCTTAAAGGGGTGGTAAAACACGATTTCACTTTTCTAACTTTAGCTAGTGTGTAATGTTGCTGTTTGAGAATAAACAACATCTTCAAAGTTATAATGTTCAAAGTTTAAAGCAAAGGGAGATATTTGCTTTTAAAGAAATCAATTTCTAAGGACTACAGCAAAAGGCCAGTAGGGACTACAGACATTCCTCCAGGGCTGCTGACATCACCAGCCCCAATATTTACATAAACCCCTCCTCCGAGAATATTAAATAAGGGGGGGAGACGCATTTTGTATTGCTGTGGGGAAGGGTTGTTGTGGTATAGTTAGTAGGCTGGAGTGTTGCTGCCGCAATGCCGACGAAACGCTGTTATTTTCATCCGGATTGCAGGTCCACTTTGTTCAGCCTTCCTAGAGGTGCGTTGCAGTGTGTTTAACATACAACATGTTATATGCATGCGTGTATGAGACAGGAACAGGTCGCTTTTGCAGCAGATATATGCTGCCCATCATAAATCAAAGCACGAGACAGACAGGGGTCGGAGGAGAAGACCAGAAAATGCGACATAATGGACAATATTCGTCTGTATTTGAAATACATGAGCCACATTTGATGGAGGAAAGCTTCGACAATCTTCGCGATTTCAATGCAGGATTCGCACAACGGCTTGTCCTGAAAGATGGATTTAAAAACAGAAGCTGTTTACGGGCCACAACCTGTAAGTATGATTTATTTTTCGTTGATGTGTTTTCCTGTAATAGTTTGTATTGTTAATTGTACGTTGTAGCAAGGAAGTAAACATGACAACGCTGTTTGGCTCTGCAAACCAGTTTGTTAAATGCTCATACATACTTCACGTTATCCGACAAACACCTAACAATACAAACTTTTTTTAAATCTCAACAGCGAACTTGGAATTAGTGTAAATTATTCTTTGATAAGATCTTATGTATTGTTTATCTACATGCTTGTTTATCTACGGGCATGCTAAACATGGTTCTGTGTTTGATTTGGTACACGGCGCTGACATCTTGCGCAGATTTGGGACAGAGTCTGCGCTGTAGTGATCTCGGGACCGAAGTTGCGCAGTAGAGAGCAGGAAGTAGAGGCGCGCTTATCAAAAGCCCGCCCACACTCGCACAGGAATTGTAGAAATTAAAGCTAAAGCTCCAATCTCCTCCAGAAAATCCATAAAAAAGTCTGTTAGTGCGTGGAGGCTTCAGTTTCTGAGAGGGGTGCTGGAGGCTTGAGTTAGACCTATCTGCTCAACTGGCAATGCCTGACATGATTGGATTATTTAAAATAATCATATTCATTTATAACTCTTTCCTCGCCAGTGATTTTTTTTCTAAAAATGTTGCCAGTCAGTGCCAGCATTTTTGATTATTTTCACCATTGTACATTTTTATAAGAATCTTTGAGAATGAAACCAACCTGTTTTTTCCTCAGTTTCTTCATGCTTCAATCTGAATGTTTCTTCAATCTTCATGTCTTCACTCTCCTCTTTAATTAATGCCATCTTTATAATAGTGTGTCAAGTGGATCTTAGTTGCTTCAGCAGGAGTATTTCTGTGTGTTTGTCCTGTTTAAGATGAGAATAATTAATCAATAATTAACAGAAAGAAAATAAATCCAATCAAAATCAATCAAATCTCAATCAGCTCTAGTTCAGTCACTGGTAAGAGAGTCAGTCAGAGTAAGAGTTTTTTTTTTGTATGTAACTTTGAAAATGTGTCAAGACCTTGCTGTTGAATTCTATAATTTTGTAAGTATAAATTGAAACACAACAATAATTTATATAAAAAGAAAGAAAATGTTTTACTTAAAATTAAACTTAGCATCACTTAGAAATTATGACATCTAATATCTAATGTGTCTTTCTCAGGATATATTCTGTGAACGATTTTACATGACACTTCTTTTGTTTTATTTGTTATACAATACCGACTAAGATAACCCCAAAAATCTTCCCACTCAAATTAGGGAAACATATTAACCCAAACTAATTTAGATGGAGAAGAGATATACACGAAGAAAATATGTAATTGATTGATTACTGCATTTATCATTAATTAAATCAAGTTGACCTAAAAACAAATGTTTGGAGACTCAATTTATGTTAGTAAAATTAATTTCTCTGTGGAATATTTTCCCTAACCATTTATTTAATTTTGTTTGGTATAAAATTTCTCTCATATGCAGTTTTGATATTAACAAAATCTTCAATTATCTTATTTTGTCTTTTTAACGTGGTGTTTGGTTTTAAACAACTTATCTCCTCACTAATTTTATAATTGAAATAATAAGTATATCGCACACCAAAGAAAAACATTATTTTTAGACATTGGTTTGAGTCTAATATTATTATTAGTTGGTCAGTTGTTTAATTCTGATGGTCATCTTTTGAGTATTACTGATGTCTTACATTTAAGTGTCATATTTCCATTAAATAATACTTTATTGTTAGAAAAATATATATTAAATGCCCAAATTATATCTCTGTGCAGTCAGAGCGATAGTTAATGGACCTAAATGACCTGATTATACAAAACTAACATTACAAATTAATGAATTAATGCAAATTATACAGACCCTAGTTCTATTAGTCAGTTTAGTCATTTCATGGTTTGTAGAGATCGAGATAGAAATAGAAACAAAGCGCTTCGAATCACTGAATCATTCGTTACGAATCAATTGGTTCAGTTGACTCGAAGTTTCGAAAAGCTCAGTTTCACTCATCACTACTTCGCGAAATGATACGCACCTTCTGTTTCTCATGAGTTTCATTGTGCTACTTTGCTCACACAACGTTATTAAATCAATGCAATTTTATATACTTAGCTTACAGCATCCATTATGTGTCACTTTAAACGCTTAAAACACAAACCTTTCTTCAGCCGAATCCTGCCGAACCACAACAGATAAAGGAGCGCGCGCAGACTTATGACGTCATATCTCCTCGCCAAAATAAAAGTCCCGTTCACTGCTGAGTCTAAAATCACAGAAGTGCATTGAAATTTATGTTGAAAAAATTTGTTGAGTTTAATTTATTATTGAAATACATTTAATAAAACAATGGTAAGTTAATAATAGAGATCACATTGAGGTTTTTTTAAATTAACGCAACACAATGCAGTCTCTTAATTTTTGTGTTTATCTGAATGAATTGTTCATACTTATTTTTCCCATGTAGACTCATATCTACAGTCACAGTAGTTGTGTTCATTGTCCCATCATCCAGACGGTTCAGCCACTAACCTTTCCCGGATAAAAATTTTTTAATACCCATTTTTAGTTATTTAAAAAAACATTTCCACAATTTTAATATCAGAAAAAACACTGACATTTATATGCATTTCAATACTGACATTCATATTCAGAGTTCAGATGCAAAAGCCGCTAAAGCAACCTCCGTAAAAAATGAGATAATGACATTAAGCGAAAGCTTTCTGCACATAGTACGCTTTCAGAAAATATGTTTGTTTCAAATCCTCTAAATCCCAAAATATCAGTATTCAAAAATATCGGTTTGTTGGCAAAAGCCTAGACGAAACTTCCCTTTGGCAGCAAAAGCCGTTATGTTCCGAGAGCAAATCATAAGGAGCGAATCGAATCATATGATTTCGAGAGGTTTCAATATAGCGGCGTTGAGGAGTCTGCTTTTTTTTTTGTGGAGATTGTTTTAGATTCAGATTCAGATTCCCGTTACAAAGCAAAAGAAAATAGATGCAGTGGGAATGGCTTGGTCGCAAGTGTAGCATGCACTCATAACAGTTCTTCGTGCGGTGCTGTTACTTTGATATGGGTAATATGCCTGAATTGGTTTCATGGTTATTTTCATTTTAGGTGTCAAGAATACAGAGTCCAAGGTATTGCAAAGTACTGGCTTGAGAATGGCAAAGCACATCCCGAAAATCATGGTGGTTCCAGGGAAATTGAAGAGCCAACTGCAAAGAAGGACATAGTTTGAAAGTACATACAGTCTTTTAATTGGAGAGCAAGCCACTATGCCCGCCGTGGTGCACCTGGTAGAAAGTTCCTGCCGAGTGACTTGAGTGTGGCACAAATGCATCAGATGTTTCTTGAGCAGAATCATCAACTCACTATACTGGAGCATCTTTGTGTATGACTTCAACCTGGCTTTTGGTCATCCTGCCAAAGATGTGTGCTCTTCGTGTGTCAAACTCCGCATTGCAATCAATGATTCTGACCTGACTGCAAAAGAGAAGCGGAATAAGATTCTTTACACATTTCACTGTCGCAGAGCCCATCAGTTTTATGACACACTAAATGACGTGGGTGATATATTCACTGTCTGCTTTAACATAATGGAGATCCTGGTCCTTCCTAGGTTTGCCATTGGTCAAACGTATTACTCACACCAGTTATACTTTTATGTATTCGGTGTGGTTCGTCATCGTAGCAGAGGAGAACCCGAGAGCCGGCATGAGATAAATCTGTACACCTGGCTGGAATATGAGAACTCAAAGTATAGTAACATGGTCGCCTCAGCTCTACAACACTACTTCATCTCAGTAGCTAGAGCTGATCTGCTTCAGTGTCAGAGCCTTCGCCTGTTAATGCTTTAATACCCTTAACGTTAAGGAATTAGGATATGATAGGCTATGTTGATTGAATAAACAATCCACTGGCTGAGATCAAGCAATATGTATTTATTATTTTAAATATCAGATACAGACTTTTTAGTTAGGCTATTAAAAAATAAACTGCAAAAGACAAACCAATGTGTGGTCTTGTGTGCGGTGCGATAGAAGGTGGCCGTATGATTTCTGATTGTATGAAATGTGATGAATACGTGCAATGTTTGGCCGCACGAATATTCAATTAGTCCATTCATTCTAAGTGAGTGCAAGCAGTTCTTAAAAAGTATTAACGTAAATACAGTAGTTTTTTTCCTCTGGTGATTCGTATTTGTTATAATTGTATGCTCCTGACCGAGTCCTAAAACATGGCGGTGACTACCCATAATGCAATGCGCAATGATGCAATCAACGTTCTAAGGAGCTTGAGGGGTATACTGTCACGACACACTGTAAAAGAATCACAGAAGATCCAGTTGAGAATACGAACAGGTTTATTGACATAAACTCAGAGATTCAGTTTGATGAAGACATAGGCTGTGTTCGAAATCGCCCCCTATACCCTCATTCACTATTCCCTACATTAGTCCACTGATTTAGTCCACTTTGAAAACGAGTGAGTGATTTCGGACACTAAGTGCGCCGGAAAGGCTGCCGTTTTTGCAGTTTGTGCTTGCTGTTTATTTGAAACGTAGCAAACCGGCAACTCCAGTAATGATGAAAAGATTTATCTTGAACTCTGCCACGAACTAGCATGTATAAACCTTAATCAAACAATATAATAATCATTTATAAAAGGAATTCATACCTGTATGCATGACATTGCGCTGGACCAGTGCGGTTTGGAAGATGGATGGATGATTGATTCAGCTGTGGGCACTATTTGAGGGTACAGCCATTTAGTGGTGTCCGAAACCATAGTGGACGTTATTAAGTGCACTCATTCAATCCCACAATGCACCGCAATAACAAGTTTACAACCGATGTATGCTCGACGGCTAGAGAATACCCATAATGCACTGTAAGAGTCGCACCGTGCATTGAATGAATTCCCACGTTTCGCCAGGAGATGGCATCGACCCACAAACTTTTTACGCCCAATGATATTGGAGCTACTCACTTTTATCGTCTCTAATTGAGCACGTCTGTTTACATACCCTGAAAACTGATTAAATGCGTTAGAAGCTTTATTTTCACTTTTCTAATATTTTCTTCATTTTCATTGAAAATAAACGCCTTTCCATATCACAGCTAACTATCCTAGCATAACAAGCTAGCGGAAAAGTTTGTAATCCTTCGATTCAGTTATTGTATCCCTTCAGTAACACAGCCCGGGCGATGTTGCAGGGCGTATTGGCCCACTGCTCCACATTTTGCATTGTTAATTCAGGCAGACCGGTAAGATTCGTAGTCCACAAAGTTTCCATTGCTGCTACTGGTTGATAGTACCATACCGGAGTCCAACTTCCGGGTTTATGTATCCCTCAACGGCGTTCAATTTTTACAAAATGGCCGCCAGGTGAATAAGGCGAATGGCTGTGAATGGCAGTGAAAACCAGGCTAAATCTTTACAAAAATGATACAAATGTATCACGCAATGATACAGGTAGAGGCCCGCCATATATGGAAAGTGTTTACAGGAGGGAAATCACTCGCTCCAGACGCTCTATTCGCATTCGGTGTGAACGCAGCATTAGGTTTTGCAAGAAAGAAACCGTATTATTCAGTCAAAATACTGAGCTCGGCTGTTACTCTGTGCGCGTTCCTGTGAGTGTCATGCCGTCAGCATATTACTATAACTCGCACTGTTGTCATGGAACCCATGATAAGCACACACATGCACCCTTTTGAGAAATCAGACTCAATAGAAACAAACACGACTCTTGTCTCTTTTAAGGTTAATAATAAAAAATAATATTATTATTATAATATTATAATAATAAGGTAAACCTCCTGAGGTGAATGCTTTGTGCCGGTTGTCATGACAACACTGCATGAACGCTGTTGGCCCGCATTCGCACACAGAGTAACGGCCGAGCTCAGTATTTTTAACAGACTGAAGAGTTTTTGATATTATAATACAACTCCTAACTTAATTGTACAATGCATGTAATTCTTTTTAAAAATTTGTTTTCATTGTAGTTATGCTTTTTTTCTACGTAATCCACAATGTAATGTAATGTAATTGAAACATTTGTTTTAATATCATAATTATTTTATAAAATGTATTACTCAACAATCAGTGAAATAAATGTGAAATGAATGTTATTGTGTTTTAGGTTCACTTATCAGTGAAATATGTGCAGGACACTCTTGAGGCATACCAGTGCACTTTTTTTTTTTTCTTCTTTTTTTCTAATCCACTTTCAGAAGAAGAAGAAGAATGCTCTACACTCCCTGAAACCTCTGGGAAGAAAACTGAACTTTCATATGAAAGTAAGAACTTCAATATGAAACAAAATACATACTATGCTGGGTTTCAAATTATGTAACTATAATATTGGTCAGATAATTTTAAATAACTTAATTTTAGCAAACCAAACCCCAGTCGTGCCCTCTGTTTTAAGCAAGGTATGCATAATCAATTTTAATGATGATTTAAAATGTGTATCATAGAACAATTTGAATACAATTATATTTTTCTTTAAGAATGAGCTGTTAAAAGATGACCCTCCATCATGCTTCATCTTCAAGGTAGTATAATGGGCTTTTTAACTTTTTTTTTAACGGCCTTTGCTAACCGTTGCTATCTTTTCAGTTATCAGGAGCAACGCTGAAGAACATACTTCTTGAAGTTGTTCTTGAAGAAGGAGATGCTATGAGGCGCCACGTAGGATTTAAATCAAACTTCACTTATCAATACATACATAACACACGTGCATATACACCTATAAATTACTCGCATATACATGTATACTATTTGATGTTCAAAATACATATATTAAATACACGTGCACACTAATATGAAATCCATACCAATACATATTATGTTAGTATGAAGATGATATACTTGATTTCTTTAATAGCGTATTACAGTGCCTAACGCGTATACAACAAGAGCCGAGAGAGATACTTTATCGAGATTTAGATAACCATGCCAGAACAATTAACAGTCTTTTGTCTGTGGTTCGTTATGATCAAAATGCCGAAACCAGAGAATGCATAGTTATTCTCGAGACGCTGTACCGCATACTGCGCCAAATCACACATCCGCTTGATATTGGAAGACCTGCTGGAGCTGGACTAAGAGCAGCCCCACCACCTACATGTAACACAGGCCACAGAGGTCATCCGCGCTATGACATTTCGTATGAGCAACTGTGCCATTGTCTGCGGCTTGGGTTTAACTGGCAGGGAATCGCATCCTTATTCGGAATAGACCGCCGCACTTTGTTCCAGCACAGGCAGCGTCATGGAATCAGACCGCAGGGGTTTGCAGAACTGTCTAACTATGAGTTAAACACTTGTCAGACAGATTTTGCAAAGAACCCCAAATGCAGGCGAAACCTACATTCTGGGCAGTCTCTGGTCTCGCGCCATCCGCATCCAGCGCTGGAGGGTGAGACAAAGTTTACACAAGATAGATCCTATTGGAAGGTCACTCAGGCGCCGACGTGCATTTAGAAGGAGGATTTATTCTGTGCAAACTCCTAACCAACTCTGGTATGTACATTTTATTTGACAACTTCATCAAAATAAACCTTAAAATGAACTAATTTTAATTAATTAAATATGGTATTTATGTTGTAATATATCATCCCGCGAAAATCATGTAAGCAACACTTACTAAAAGATGGTTAATTTCCCTAAGGGGCTATTCCACGTGACATTATAAAACAATTAGAACATTACAATTAAACACTTAAAAATAAGCTTGTAATGAATTCTCTCTCTTAACAGGCATATAGAGGGAAACCATAAACTGGTCAGATGGAGGCTGGTTTTCCACGGGTGTGTTGACGGATATAGCCGCACCATTATTTATCTCGATTATCTCGACTGTCTGAACAATAATAGCGCATTAAGTGTTCTGTTTTTGTTTCAAGAAGGGGTTCCAAAATTTGGATTGCCATCAAGGGTTAGATGTGACCATGGCATGGAAAACAATGAGGTTGCACGTTACATGTTAAATAGAAGGGGACTAAATAGAGGAAGTGTCATTACGGGCTGCAGTGTGCATAATCAACGGATCGAACGTTTATGGGCAGAACTGAACAGAGTTGTTTCATATTATTATTCGGACTTGTTTACTTTCATGGATTACCAAGATATACTAGACTCTCTGTGTGAGCTTCACATATATTGTTTGCATTTTATTTTCTTACCTCAGATCCAGAGGGCAGTTAGGGAATTTAGGGACATGTGGAATAACCATGGACTCTCAACTGAAAGAGGACAACCCCCTCTGCAGTTATGGCACAGGGGTATTGTTAGTCATATTGGAATCAACACAGCTATATCTGGTGTGTTAGAGAGTGATGAACATTTTGACATCAATGAAAACAGACCACCACCTGAACTACAGAGCAGGAATAATATAATAGTTCCTGAAAACTTTTACCGGCCAAATGACACTACCATGGGAAATATTCTGGAAGCATTTAACCCATTACAAAACAATGGAAATCATGGAATTAATCTATTTTCGGCACTTGTACAATTATTGGAAAGACAACAGGCTCGAACACAGTAAAAGTGCTTTATTGTGATTGTTCTGAATTAGAACTCCTAAACAAGTGTTGACAAATGTTGCATTAAGGCAATGCTTGCAAAAACTGCAACGGCTGAAAACTGTTCAATTTTATAGCTAAGGTTTAAACAAGTGTTACAAAATGCCTCAATAAGAACACTTTGGCACAGCATTAAAACATCTTAGCATTTAAATGTATCTCTTACTCCTTGCCAAATCCGTGGGTATTATTAATGGCAAATTCCATGTTGCTTTTAAAAGCGCCATATGTGCTATATAATGGCAGGCGAATGCAGTTGATGCATGTATTTGCAACTGGAAATCTTTGTGGAGTTTCTGTGTCATGGTGAAAGGCAATAGAGGGCTGAGGATGAAATCCAACTGATGGAACCTGATCGGATCCTGTAGCAAATGCTAAGATTGCTCCAAGCCTTTGTGACCCTTCCTCTGAGTAAATAGAAAAAAAATAAATGTCAACAACTAAACAGTGACACAGAAAGAGTCATTTATACCCCTTATAAAATCTGCAAAATGTTAATATATAAAAAAGGAGGATCAAAATGTTTTTATTTTATTTTCTATTTAGTAGTACTGCCCTGACCAAGCTATTTCACATAACAGATGTTTACATACAATTTACAGCACACAATAATAGCCAAATTTATAAAAACACCCCAAACAGTTAAGATACAGTTGTTTCTTAATACTGGATGATGTTACCTGGACAATCAACTCTTTTTATGTTTGTGATAGTTATGACTAATGTTTGTCATTGACCTGGCTCTTAATGTATTGAATTGGCTTTATGCCCAGCTGCACTACTTCCTGAACTTCAGCCAGCTCCTTTGTTTCCTGTTTGCCATTATTGGACAAACTGATTAAACCAGGTGTGTCTGATTATTGTTGTTGTGACTACAGAGGTCAGGCACACCTGGATTAATCAGTTTGTCCAATAATGGCAGACAGGAAACAAAGGAGCTGGCTGAAGGTCAGGAAGTAGTGCAGCTGGGCATAAAGCCAATTGTGTCGTGTCCCTGTTAATATTTGCATCACTTAATATTTGAAACTTCAGTAACTGATCTCTCAACTATCCATAGTGTGAAAAGATATATCTCTACATCATACATAAGTCACTTCTAGAACATGCTCACAAATGCAGATAATGTTGGAAAAGGAGAGAAATTTAAGGATTTTTTTAAAGTGCTGTGGACAGTTTAATGGCTAATAAAAAGACACTCATGAACAGCTCTCACAAAGCTAAAAAAAATACAACACAACATTTAGAATAAAGAGTCTGTACACCTTTGAACTGGTTTATTTTGGTAAATTCAAGTATTATTTTTGTGTTCTGTGAAATACACAGGTCAGTGCTAAATAAAACAAAATGTGATTCATACGATCTGTCTTTTTTTTAAATATCACTTTTAGAAGAGATATTTATGAGCACAGCTGTATATATATATAGATATTGTATCAATGGAGTTAGCAGACCACTAGCAGCAATAGCGTCACATAAATTGATAACATTTATAAATCGTTTTCTCCAGCTTCCTCTTCCTGTTTAACTCCATGTCTGATAGGTCATCCCCTGGACACTTTTTTTACTCACTAATACATCTGTGGTTGAACAACTGATTATCAAATCTAATTCTACCACCTGCACACTTGATCCTATCCCAAAATACCTTCTAAAACCCATCTGCCTTCACTTATTCAACCCATTACTCATATTATAAATAGATCTCTTGCAACTGGTTATGTTCTGCATGATCTAAAAGTAGCAGCTGTCACTCCAATACTAAAGAAGTCCGGCCTTGATAACACCATTCAGAACAATTACAGACCAATATCAAACCTCCCGTTCATTGTCAAATTGCTTGAGAAGGAAGGTAGTCGTAGCACTATTGCACTCTCATCTGGAGCAAAATAAACTTTTTGAACCACTTCAATCTGGTTTTCGTCCTTATCACAGTACAGAAACAGCACTTTTAAAAGTGCTAAACGATCTCCTTCTGGTTTCTGATTCTGGTGCACACAGTGTCCTAGTTCTGCTCGATCTCAGTGCAGCCTTTGATACCGTGTGTCATTCCTCGCTCCTTTCACGACTCTATGCAATAGGCATCACTGGTGCAGCTCTTCAGTGTTTGACCTCGTATCTATCTGATAGACAGCAGTTTGTAAGGATAGGTAAAAATCGATCCAGTACCGTGACTATCACTCATGGTGTACCTCAAGGTTCTGTACTTGGTCCACTTTTATTTCTCATTTATGTGCTGCCACTAGGTCAGATAATCAGACGACATGGTCTTGCCTTTCATAGTTACGCTGATGATATTCAGATTTATTTCACAGTTAAACCTAACTCAGCTTATCCTCTCGCTTCTGTTAACTCCTGCCTTCAGGAACTTAAAACCTGGATGACTGATAACTTCTTACAGCTTAATACTGATAAAACTGAAATCCTGTTGATTGGCCCTAAATCACAAAATTTGCCACGTGATGTTGTTTTTATTGACATTGATGGTGTCCAGATTACACCTTCAAAAACTGTGCGAAATCTGGGAGTATTGTTTGACTCCACGTTATCTCTTGACTCACATATTGGTCAGACAGTTAAGTCATGCTTTTTCCACCTGCGAAATATTGTTCGTATCCGTCGATCCCTCGATTTTAACGATGCTGAAACTGTTATTCACGCTTTTATAACCTTAGACTACTGTAACGGCTTACCAACTAAGGCTATACATCGCCTCCAAATGGTGCCAATCTCTGCTGCTCGAGCCCTAACATTTAATAAAAAATCTGCACACATCACTCCCATCCTCAACCAACTTCACTGGCTTCCTGTGGTCAGTCGCATTGAGTTTAAACTGTCAGTTTTAGTCTATAAAGCCAGTCACGGGTCTGCACCACAATATCTTGCTGATTTAGTTCAACCGAACAGGCTGACTGTCTGATTGTATTTGATTGTACTCTTGTACTCCATTGTGAAGCGACCTTGGGTTCTTGAAAGGCATTATAAAAAATAAACATATTATTATTATTATTATTATTATTATTATTATAATATACGTTGTCTTATTTTAAATCTAGCTTTAAATCAAGCTTTCAGAATACGCTTTAGTATCAGTGCTCGTCTCTTTTCCGCTGTTGTTAATTACCTCTTTAGTAAACCAATACATAACTAGCAAAAGCAGCGCTGCTTGCATCTCCTCCATACTTGTTATTGTTGCAGACAGTGTCGCACAAAAATTATTATTGTCCGTCGGTTACTGGGAGGAACAGTCTCGCGCAGTCCCACTTCTCTGGACTAATTTGCCTAATCTTCACGGTACTTTAGACCGCAGTGGAAACGCAGACAGTGGCAGGTCTGGGGGAAAAAAAGTTCCTGGTACATATTGTTCCGGGTAATCTCGGTGGAAACGGGGCTTTAGACCACCATTGAGTGTTTTTATTAGCTTCCTGTCGCGATATAATGGGGATTTCATTCATATGGTGATGTTAAAACATGTTATATTTAACATTTTATATGGAGCTAATCACTACACCTACTAGCAGTTATAGTTCACGCATGACATCTCCTCTGCGTGCAAATCAAGCCCTTGCAAGCTTGAACACGACTCGCAACACGACTCATCATTCTCCACACTCGCGCTCAAGCTTCTATTTTGCTCACGGGAAAACTTTTTATTTTTGTCAGTTGTGGCGCGGGACTTTACTTATTTCATTGTAACCTGAAATGTCATTGGTTAATTCTGTTTTTCCGGAAGTCAGTTGTGAATGGACGCCTGCTGTAAAACGATTACACAAGGCTTCATCAACGGACCAGATGCAAGTGAGTTAAACTTTATTTACTGACTGATTGCATTATTAATATAATATGTCCTTACCAGATACTATATTAACTTAAATGTAAGGAAACTTTAATGTAATGTAATGTAGGGAAAATGAGAACACATAGTTAGGGGTTCAAGCCTGAAAGGCTGAAACCCTATTGTATTTGTTAATTTTCCCATGATGCATCATTCTCCATCTAAAACTGATCGGGCAGACCAAACCATAAGTTGTAGAGACATGAAACTTTCAGGGCTGGTAGTACTCACAACGACTACCAGCGTCACCGAGGCACGCCCCGACCGGCCTGACGGGGGCGCTACAGCAAGCAAAAGTACAAAATGGCTCATAACTCCTAAACCGTTAGGCGTGGGCTCAAGTGTCTTATATCCTTGGAATCCTTGGCTCAAGGCGGACAACATGCATGCCTCGGATTGGCTCGTCACCCTGGGAAAAATTTTGGGTATTTTGGCTTTTTCCAAAAACCTACTTTTGCAAACTAGTCCTAGGTTTTTGGCCCGACCGGAACCAAACCAGTGCAGCAAGATTCTCTGGAGTCTGAATGTTAAAAGTTATCAAAAACAAGTGCAAATTTGGGTTCAGGGTCCTTAAGGGCCGCCAAAACGCTTGAGGTGGGAGGAGCCACTTTTACTTCACTGGCCATAACTCGTCAACGGAACGAGATATTTTCACCAAACTCAGCACGCCTATGTATGAGCTCATTTTGTGGCTACGTGAAAAAGGACGCAGCAACTGGCCACTTGGTAGCGCTATAAAGGTTAAAAAGGGGTCAAAATGATGTATTTCAATGGAAAATCCCATTATATGGCTGAAAGCGGCCCTCTTCCGGCCTGATTTGCATACACCTTCACCAAATCGGGCATGCACATGCGTCACGTGATCCCAAAGAAGCTTGCCAACTGTTATGGCCATTAATGGCGGTTTAACTCTTATAAAGGTGAAAAAATGCTCTATAAATGACCATTAAATGACTGAAAAAGGGTCTGCTCTGCGCAAAACTTCACCAAATTACCTGCGCACGTGCGCCATATTATTCTAAAGAAGCGTGCAAACTTTTGTGGAGATCGGGCCACCAGTAGAGGTACTACAGTTTAAAAGGTTTTTAAAAAAACACAGCATTTCCATGCTAAATGAGCTGAAAATGCGAAAATCGACCTCTGACCTCTCCGACGCGCATGTCAAAACGCTTGATAAAGTTTTTGTAACCAGCAGCTCAAAAATCAAGCTCTGAGACCCTATACTTTATTTTTTATAGGCTTTTGAAGGCCCTTTTTATGCCCTCTTTTATTAGGGGTTCAAGCCTGAAAGGCTGAAACCCTATTGTATTTGTTAATTTTCCCATGATGCATCATTCTCCATCTAAAACTGATCGGGCAGACCAAACCATAAGTTGTAGAGACATGAAACTTTCAGGGCTGGTAGTACTCACAACGACTACCAGCGTCACCGAGGCACGCCCCGACCGGCCTGACGGGGGCGCTACAGCAAGCAAAAGTACAAAATGGCTCATAACTCCTAAACCGTTAGGCGTGGGCTCAAGTGTCTTATATCCTTGGAATCCTTGGCTCAAGGCAGACAACATGCATGCCTCGGATTGGCTCGTCACCCTGGGAAAATTTTTGGGTATTTTGGCTTTTTCCAAAAACCTACTTTTGCGAACTAGTCCTAGGTTTTTGGCCCGACCGGAACCAAACCAGTGCAGAAAGATTCTCTGGAGTCTGAATGTTAAAAGTTATCAAAAACAAGTGCAAATTTGGGTTCAGGGTCCTTAAGGGCCGCCAAAACGCTTGAGGTGGGAGGAGCCACTTTTACTTCACTGGCCATAACTCGTCAACGGAACGAGATATTTTCACCAAACTCAGCACGCCTATGTATGAGCTCATTTTGTGGCTACGTGAAAAAGGACGCAGCAACTGGCCACTTGGTAGCGCTATAAAGGTTAAAAAGGGGTCAAAATGATGTATTTCAATGGAAAATCCCATTATATGGCTGAAAGCGGCCCTCTTCCGGCCTGATTTGCATACACCTTCACCAAATCGGGCATGCACATGCGTCACGTGATCCCAAAGAAGCTTGCCAACTGTTATGGCCATTAATGGCGGTTTAACTCTTATAAAGGTGAAAAAATGCTCTATAAATGACCATTAAATGACTGAAAAAGGGTCTGCTCTGCGCAAAACTTCACCAAATTACCTGCGCACGTGCGCCATATTATTCTAAAGAAGCGTGCAAACTTTTGTGGAGATCGGGCCACCAGTAGAGGTACTACAGTTTAAAAGGTTTTTAAAAAAACACAGCATTTCCATGCTAAATGAGCTGAAAATGCGAAAATCGACCTCTGACCTCTCCGACGCGCATGTCAAAACGCTTGATAAAGTTTTTGTAACCAGCAGCTCAAAAATCAAGCTCTGAGACCCTATACTTTATTTTTTATAGGCTTTTGAAGGCCCTTTTTATGCCCTCTTTTATTAGGGGTTCAAGCCTGAAAGGCTGAAACCCTATTGTATTTGTTAATTTTCCCATGATGCATCATTCTCCATCTAAAACTGATCGGGCAGACCAAACCATAAGTTGTAGAGACATGAAACTTTCAGGGCTGGTAGTACTCACAACGACTACCAGCGTCACCGAGGCACGCCCCGACCGGCCTGACGGGGGCGCTACAGCAAGCAAAAGTACAAAATGGCTCATAACTCCTAAACCGTTAGGCGTGGGCTCAAGTGTCTTATATCCTTGGAATCCTTGGCTCAAGGCGGACAACATGCATGCCTCGGATTGGCTCGTCACCCTGGGAAAAATTTTGGGTATTTTGGCTTTTTCCAAAAACCTACTTTTGCAAACTAGTCCTAGGTTTTTGGCCCGACCGGAACCAAACCAGTGCAGCAAGATTCTCTGGAGTCTGAATGTTAAAAGTTATCAAAAACAAGTGCAAATTTGGGTTCAGGGTCCTTAAGGGCCGCCAAAACGCTTGAGGTGGGAGGAGCCACTTTTACTTCACTGGCCATAACTCGTCAACGGAACGAGATATTTTCACCAAACTCAGCACGCCTATGTATGAGCTCATTTTGTGGCTACGTGAAAAAGGACGCAGCAACTGGCCACTTGGTAGCGCTATAAAGGTTAAAAAGGGGTCAAAATGATGTATTTCAATGGAAAATCCCATTATATGGCTGAAAGCGGCCCTCTTCCGGCCTGATTTGCATACACCTTCACCAAATCGGGCATGCACATGCGTCACGTGATCCCAAAGAAGCTTGCCAACTGTTATGGCCATTAATGGCGGTTTAACTCTTATAAAGGTGAAAAAATGCTCTATAAATGACCATTAAATGACTGAAAAAGGGTCTGCTCTGCGCAAAACTTCACCAAATTACCTGCGCACGTGCGCCATATTATTCTAAAGAAGCGTGCAAACTTTTGTGGAGATCGGGCCACCAGTAGAGGTACTACAGTTTAAAAGGTTTTTAAAAAAACACAGCATTTCCATGCTAAATGAGCTGAAAATGCGAAAATCGACCTCTGACCTCTCCGCGCATGTCAAACGCGCATGTCAAAACGCTTGATAAAGTTTTTGTAACCAGCAGCTCAAAAATCAAGCTCTGAGACCCTATACTTTATTTTTTATAGGCTTTTGAAGGCCCTTTTTATGCCCTCTTTTATTAGGGGTTCAAGCCTGAAAGGCTGAAACCCTATTGTATTTGTTAATTTTCCCATGATGCATCATTCTCCATCTAAAACTGATCGGGCAGACCAAACCATAAGTTGTAGAGACATGAAACTTTCAGGGCTGGTAGTACTCACAACGACTACCAGCGTCACCGAGGCACGCCCCGACCGGCCTGACGGGGGCGCTACAGCAAGCAAAAGTACAAAATGGCTCATAACTCCTAAACCGTTAGGCGTGGGCTCAAGTGTCTTATATCCTTGGAATCCTTGGCTCAAGGCGGACAACATGCATGCCTCGGATTGGCTCGCCCTTCAGGCGCCAATTTCGCGAAATTTTGAGTTTTTTGAAAAACCTACTTTTGCCAACTACTCCCACATTTTTCCCCTGATCAGAACCAAACCACTGTAGGAATGTTCTTTGGAGAGAGATTATTAATAATTATGAAAAAAACGGAAGTGGGCGTGTGTGTACTTTTATTTACTTTTGTTTTATACAAAATATTCAATCAACTATCACAAACTATGCATCATTTGAAAGCTAAAACACTCAAGATTCATGTTCTGAACTTGTTTTTGCAATAAATAAACCAGAGAGGAAAGGGTTAAATGAAACGCTAAAGGACCGGCCATGTAAACATTAGCATAATATTAGCGGTACCCAGGGTTGCCAGGTTTTCACAACAAAACCCGCCCAATTGCTACTCAAAACTAGCCCAAAACAAGCCCAATCTTGTTTCAGTGGGGAATCTCCAGTAAAAATCGCTATTGGGGGGTTAAATATGTGTTTTTTTGGCATGGTTGCCTACTAAAATTCGCATTCCCGGGGCTAAATATCATATAATTGGGGTCGCTTCAACCCACGGACATGAAAAACAGCCCGCGGCAACAGTGTTGAAGTAGCCCAATTCCGCGGCAACACTGGCGGTACCCCTCTTTCATCTCCTGTCATTCGGATCAGATCGGACGAATCCAATAAACACCCGCATACATCTCTGTGTAAGAGTCCACTCTTCAAAATGCATCCCACTTTTTAATCCAAAACAACGAAAAAATAGGGAAAAAACTAAAAATCCTTCGTTGTTTGCAAGGGAGTTTTGAGTTAGCGTAATCAATCATGTCCATTTTCAATGAAATATCGATTCTAATCCTTTTCTGGCAAACTCCCCCTGCTAGAATAGTCTCTCCCACGTATTATAAACCCTCCCTCGTCTCTCTCCTTCAATCAGAGACTCTCCTGGGATGCATCATATAGAGGAAGCGCTTTACAGGCTTGGTGAGCTGTCAATCATTGCGCCCATGGTATTCGTTGGATAAAGGCACTCGGTGCCAAGCCAATGCCTTTCCAACAAAGGTTTGATTGATGGACTTAGTAACCAATCAAAAGGCATTATCTTGCGCAGTTTACGTAAGTAGGCTTTGGTGAATACTGTTTGTGCGCAGTCTGCGCGTTCTCAATGGCGCAACTGCAGTGGAGCGCGCAGACTCTTACTGACGCTTTCCATCAGCTAAATGAGTTTTTTACACGTTGTAATCTCTGTAAATAGTTGCTTTAGTTTTTCAGTAACTGTTTATCCATTATAATTTGCAGTTTATTGCAGATTTATTCGAATGAAAAACTACTCTTTACAATAGCAAATGCTCTGAAATAAATGGCCTTTTTGAAATTCGCCTAGACTTTTCTTGCCATAAAAGATCACAGAAGCTACATTACTGAGAGAATCATCCTCATATTTGAATCATGACATGATTAGACATTCAGTTTTATATTTAAGTTATTTTCAGGCTCTTAACATTAAATTATAATATTTTTTTCCCTAAGTAAAAAAAAAGAAGAAAAAAACGTGAGTCACTTACATGTATATTTACATGTTACTCTGTTCCCATATTACTTTGAGTTATTATGACTCTTGGGTAGCAACATTTCAAGTGTCTAGTTTAAAATAAGACCAGATTTATGAATATAGACCATAGGGTTTAAGAGCTGCAGACATTTTCATTTGGGTATGTCGTTTTCAAAGAATTCTCAAAAAATGGGGCGCAGGTTAAGAGGTTAACTAAAATGACTATAACTTCTGAACGGAACAAGATATTTTCACTTAACTCGGGTCACATGTCTATGAGCTCAAACTTCAATTACTTAAAAAAAATTGCAATGATTGGCCACTTGGTGGCGCTGTAAGAAGAAAAAATTGTCATGAAAATGGCTATAACCACACCCAACCATTAGTCTGATAATTATTGGCATGCAGTATCTTTTGTCCAGGGTGCCATGATAGTCTGAGAACATTGGTGTATCTCAAAAAACTCAATTTGCATATCGGCACAATGCCTTGAAGGAGCCTAAGAAGTTTCAAGCCAATGTTTTTCACAAAAGTCACCTCCTTAGGCTCCTGAATCCTTGCCGAGTCCAACGATACATGGCAGGTTTTTCTTTATGGTTTGTGTAACAGTGTATTTAGCCTTTCAAAACTTTTGCTATTATCTTCGACACTGCTAGTCCAATTGAGACAAAATCATCACAGGAAATTTGATAACATATGTCAATAGCTAAACAACAATGTCCAAATGTCAAAACTATGATAAGAAGTGAAATCCAATCAATGATGCCCAAGGGTAATTTTTATACTCTTATAAATATACTGTAAGTGTCTATAATAATGGGGTGTCCAATTCTGCTCCTGGAGGGCCACTGTCCTGCAGAGTTTAGCTCCAACTCCAATTCAACAGGTCTTATTAGGCATACTAGAATCTTTCAGAAAGGGGTGCTGAGGCAACTTGGAGCTAGACTCTGCAGGACAGTGGCCCTCGAGGACCGACTTTGGACACCCCTGGTCTATAACCTCAAAATTAAGTGAGATATTTGTAACAAATTTGACACACATATGTATGGACACACTCTAAGGACTTTTTTAAAATGTAGTGGAGATTGGGCAAGACACATTTTTTTGCTATAACTGCAAAAAAACTTTTTAAAATGGTTATTAAAAAAGTATTCCTTGGTAAATTGGCTGTAAATTATCTTTTTTCATCTATGATCTAAGTTTATTTATTTCTTTGGATCCCCATTAGCCAATACCTAGGCAGTGGTTACTCTTCCTGAGGTCCCAACAAGTAAAAAAAAATACACTGTCCGTGACTGTCCATGCACACTTTAAAACAAGAGGAAGTTTATTGGTAAAATAGAAAATAGTAATGGTCAACTTCCTTGAGGTACACCACATTGCAACTCTTTCACAACTAAAAACTTCCAATATAATACCCTATTAAACAGATTACTTTCAAATCAATGTACAGTATGAAAAGTAATTGTGAAATAAAATATAACAATACTGCTCCTCATTTATTTTCCTCAATCTGTGCTAAGCAATCATCTGTCATCTGTGTTAATGCTGTTCGTGTTGAGGTCCTGCTGAAAATTTCTAAAGACTTACATTTGCTCACAAACTATTGTTTCCAACACTTTGCTAAGAACCATTAGCAAACTTATTGATCATATTAACGTTCACTTATTTTAAAGCAACATAAAACATTATTTTCTTTTTCCAATTAATTTTCATTACTTAAATTCGTAATTTGCAATTGACCTCCCAGTTCTGTTGGCTGTACCCTTTGAATCTCTTATATGATCGTTTATAAGTTACTTTTGGTTTTCGAAGTGGTTACATGCTTGCTAAATAAAACAATATATTTTTATGCATATGTGCTTAAAAGCCTTAAACTGCTTGAACCCCGATAAATGCTGCTTGCAGCTTTAATTATATTTGCTGTAGTTCACCGCTACATTACCACTATACTTCAGCTAAACAATATCTATCTGTTTACCCAACCACAATTATCAGTTCTGAGAACTTCAGAAATGTGAAAAGTCCATTAAATAGTTGTAACTAGTGGCTTTGGATTTACTGCGCCCTCAGTTATTAATGGCATTATAACGATTTGATTTGGGCCATCTGAATACCCTCCTCTCACTTTCCTTTCTCTTACTTAAAGTTTATTTTCTTTCCGTTAAGTCTCGCTTTCTGTTAAGTTTCGCAGCAAAGTTTCTCAACAAAGCTCCAACAGCATGCTTCAACTTCAAACAACGCCCACAAGGCTTCCATCCAGCCACCAACACGCCACGTGATTGGCTTCCCAAGACGTCGATCAAAAGACACGACAAGACCTTCAGCGAATCAAAGGGAAAACCCCTCTCCAGTCAGAAAAAGGGAATCCCCATTCAAAGACCACATAAGACACAAACGCAAGTAATACCTCCAGATTCTAACTGAACTGGTGCATTGAGATCAAATTTAATAACCTCGCCTAAGAAACGATAGGAGGGTTAAAAATGTTATCGATGGCTTCAAGTCATGTGTCATAAATACATATATTGCTTGGGATTTCATCATTTCTCTCTCTTAAAACTCATTCTTTCCTCACTTTCTTCCTTTCTGCAACGCGTGTGAATGTGCGAGTGTGTGTGTTTATGTTAAATATTAGTTTTATGTGTTAGAGTAATCAATACATTTCCATTTGTATTCAAAGATAACTGTTCTTGTGTTATGTGCTTACGAATTTAATGTCTTGAACTGCTGATCTATGTTACCTGGCTGTTAAATAGTGTTTCACTATTGCTCAGATATTAATATCCACTGCAGAGTTAATATTTATGGCCCGTTCAAATGAACGCTGGACGAGTCATTTGCTCGGCCGTAAAATAGACTCTCTGTAGTAAAGACACAGTCTGTGTAAATAAACATTTAAGCTATTTCAGATGGAGCTTCTGTTCTACCTTTGCAGTGTAAAGATGGCTTTTGTTAATAATAACATTTTATTGGTAACAGTCTAGTATTCTGATTGATTTAAGTAATTGGTTAAATGTAAGTATTTGGCAAACGACATCAAAGGTAATCATTACAAATTGCACTTCTAAGTAAATAAAATGCTCTTGGAAATTAATTGCAAGGAGCCCCTTAATGGAAAAGTTAATTTCTGACCCTGGCATGGGGGAACGTCTGGCATTTGCAGTTTGTATACATGTAAATCTTGTTAATGATTGATGGTTTTCCAATGAGATAAATGGTAAATACTAGGAGGCAAAGCTGTTTTAAAATCCTCTTATTTACCCAATTTTGTATTCCAAAAGTTTGTCTCGGGCACTGCCACCTTGTAAAGTTACTGTCAGTGTCACTGGACACTTTTATTTACTTATTTATCATTGTTGCCTCCCATTGATGTGTGTTAATCCATTGCTAGGGTCAGACATTATTTGATGTAACCATTTTACTGGTGTGTCAGAGTTTATTTTGTATTAAACCATATAGAGTTACGTTAATTAGTTAAAATAGGCTGTGATTTGACATTTGAATGTGGATTTTTCTTTTTTTACATGTATACAGATTTTCATGGAAGGTTAAGTCCTGAATATTTTCTTAAAAGTCACAGAAATGTATTGGTAGAAATGTGTGGTAAGATAACTGTCACTAACAATGGCGCAAACTTTGTTAAAGAATTCAGAATGTCTCACGCTTATAATGCCGATGAAGCAAAGAATAATGAAGACGAGGTATTACACGAAGTTTTACGAGATGACACTGAGACCGGCAAAAAGTATGTTTTTCCTCTGCATCCCTTAACCTTATATAACCTCGAATTTGTGATGGTGAAGGCAGATTGCAAAGCAGTGTACAGGAGTGCAACTGGAAAGTGTTCAGCCTTGTGGTTTAAAAAGTTAGTCGATCAACTGTGGCATGGAGCCTGGAGAAATCCAGCAAAAGGAAGTTGCTGGTCCCTTCAACTACAAGGTGGAACTTGTTTCATGATGTGCTTAACACAGTCACAGACATGTCCTTTGTGGACCTCAATCAACTTTGCACTCGCCTGGACATCAGATGCATTACGGAGAGAGCGTATCAGTTCCTTAAAGAATACTGCAAGGTTCTGAAGCCTGACTGTATTGCATTGAATATTCTTCAAGGTGAAGATGACTGTTTCTATAGCACCCTTCAACCTACCCTTGAAATCCTGATGGCCAAAATCTTGGCACTGAAAGAGGGCCTTTCTCCTATGATGGCTGACCTCCCAGACCTCGTAGTTCAAGTAAGTCTGTTCAATATTGTCTTTTTATTATTGTAGTTTTATTTTATGTCAAGTCACTTTTATTTCCGTATTTTAACTGTTCAAGAGGGAAATGGCCTGTGGGAAGAAACTGTTCCTGTGCCCAGGTCTTCTAGTGGCCAGTGATCGGAGTCGCCGTCCTGATGGTAACAGTTCAAACAGGAGGTGTCCAGGGTGAGTGGAGTCTGTGATGATTTTCCCTGCTCTCTTCCTCACTCTGGAAGAGTACAGGTCCTGGAGGGTTGGCAGGGAGGCACCAATAATCCTTTCTGCAGTCCGGATTATGCTTTTTAGTCTCCTGATGTCAGATTTGGTAGCTGAACCAAACCAGACAGTGATGGAAGTGCATAAAACAGACTCAATGACAGCCGAGTAGAACTGAATCAGCAGCTCCTGTGGGAGTTTGAACTTCCTCAGCTGACGAAGGAAGTATAGTCTCTGCTGGGCCTTTTTCACAATGGCGTCAACGTGATTGTCCCACTTCAGGTCCTGAGAGATGGTAGTGCCCAGGAACCTGAATGACTCCACTGCTTCCACAGTGCTGTTCATGATGGGGAGTGGGGGGAGAGCTGGGCTGTTCCTCCTGAAGTCCACTATCATCTCCACCGTTTTGAGCGTGTTGAGCTCAAGGTTGTTATAACTGCACCAGACAGCCAGCTGTTCAACCTCCAGTCTGTAAGCAGACTCATCACCGTTTTGGATGAGGCTGATGATTGTCTGCAAATTTCAGAAGCTTCACAGAGGGGTCTTTAGAAGTGCAGTCATTGGTGTACAGGGAGAAGAACAGTGGGGAGAGAACACACCCTGGTAGTGAGAGTCCTGGATGTGAGTTTCCCCAGTCTCACAAGCTGTTGTCGGTCTGTCAGGAAGCTGGAGATCCACTGACAGATTGAGGATGGCATCGAGACCTGGGTCAGTTTAGCTGAGACAAGATCAGGCATGATGGTTTTGAAGGCCGAACTGAAGTCCACAAATAAGATCCTTGCATAAGTCCCAGGTCTGTCGAGATGTTGCAGGATATATTGCAGTCCCATGTTGACTGCATCATCCACAGACCTGTTTGCTCTGTAGGCAAATTGAAGAGGATCCAGCAAGGGTCCAGTGATGTCCTTCAGGTGGGCCAGAACCAGTCTTTCAAATGACTTCATGACCACAGACATGAGAGCGACAGGTCTGTAGTCATTAAGTCCAGTGATTTTCGTTTTTTTGGGGACAGGAATGATAGTGGAGGGTTTGAAGCAACAGGAAACTTTACACTGCTCCAATGATCTGTTGAAGATCTGCGTGAAACCTGGGGCCAGTTGGTCAGCGCAGGCTTTCAAACAGGCAGATGAGATGCTGTCTGGGTCTGAAGCTTTCCTAGTCTTCTGTTTTTTGAAGACTCTGGTTACGTCCTCCACACAGACCTTAAGCTCCGGTTGGATGGCGGGGGGGATGGAGAGGGGGTGCAGGAGGTAATGGGGGACGTGTGAAGTGCAGATCAGAGCGGGTGTGTGGTGTGAGACTGGGCTTTTCAAAGCTGCAGTAGAATGCATTCAGATCCTCAGCCAGTTGTTGATTCTCTACAGAACGGGGGCATGGTGACTTCTAGTTGGTAATGTTCCTCAAGCCTGTCCAGACTAAAGCTGGGTCGTTTGCTGAAAACTGGTTTCTCAGCTTTTCAGAGTAGCTTCTTTTAGCAACTCTGATCTTCTTTGTCAGTCTGTTTCTGGCCTGGTTATACAAGACTTTATCCACACTTCTGTAAGCATCCTCTTTGGCATGACGGAGCTGTTTGAGTTTCCCAGTAAACCATGGTTTATCATTAGTGAATGAAAAGAATGTCCTGGTAGGAATGCATGTATCCTCACAGAAGATCTGTGAGCTCATCCAGATCAGTGGTAGCAGCTTCAAAAACAGTCCAATCAGTGCAATCGAAGCAGGCTTGTAAGTCCAGCTCTGCTTCATTAGTCCATCTTTTTACAGCCCTTAATACAGGTTTAGCTGATTTCAGTTTCTGCCTGTAGGTCGGTATAAGATGAACCACACAGTGATCAGAGAGCCCCAAAGCTGCCCATGGGATGGAGTGATGTGCATTCTTTATTGTTGTGTAACAGTGGTCCAGTATATTACTGTCTCTGGTGGGACATGTAACGTGCTGTCTGTATTTTGGCAGTTCACGGGAGAGATTTGCTTTGTTAAAATCCTCAAAAATGATTAAAAGAGAGTCTGGATACCTTTGTTCAGTTTCAGCTATTTGTTCAGCCAGCTGTTGTAGCGCCGCGCTCACACACGCGTCTGGAGGAATAAACATTCACGAGAATGAACGAGGAAAATTCCCGCGGCGAGTAGAAGGGTTTACAGTTTATGAAGTGCGCCTCTAGATTAGGAGAGCATATCTTCTTCAGCATTGTTACATCTGAACACCAACTTTCGTTAATGTAGAAACACAATCCACCACCTCTCGTTTTCCCTGTTAGTTCCGCGATGCGATCCGCTCGGAACAACTGGAAGCCCGGCAGATATAGTGCGTTGTCTGGTATGGCTTCACTCAGCCAGGTTTCAGTGAAGAACAGTGCTGCAGAGTTTGAAAAATCCTTGTTAACGCGGGTGAGGAGAAGAACTTTGTCCATTTTGTTAGGAAGGGATCGAAGATTCTCAAGATGAATACTAGGGAGTGCAGTGCGGAGGCCGCGCACACAGAGTTTAACCAGTGCGCCGGTTAGCTTCCCCCGTTTGCGTCTGGCCACGCGTTTGAAAAACACAGCTGCGGACGAAACCCACTCAGACGAAACCTGAGGGATTTCTGTCCCTCCATTTCTCAAACTTAAAAGATTAAAAAAATGTCATAAAGGCATCGTAAAAATAACTAATCAAGTGTCTAATCCAAATCCAAGTCTTCTGAAGAGACACAATGGCTTTATATGATGAATATATTTAACACAACGCGCATACTGTAGTACCTTCAAATGCTTGTGTGACGCACAAAAACAACATGAGAGTGAGTAAATGCAGAATTAAAATTCTTGGATGAGCTAAACATTTACAGTTTGACAGAGGTCATTTTGACATGCTTTCTTGCGATTAGGACTGTGATTGATTGCATTGATCATCTGAAGTGCACGCGCTGACGGAACGGCACTCTTCAAAGTGAGAGTGCAAACATTATGTAAAGCGGCACTCCTCAAAGTCAAAGCGCTAACATAATTTAAAGCAGCACTCCTTAGTGAAAGCGCCAACACCATTTAAGTCACCAGATCACATTTAGTTTTAGTAGCATGATTATTCAAAGCATTTTAGATGGTTTATTCTATATTTGTAGAGCATTAATAGCGGGAGAGGGGAAAATTTTAAGTTTCAGTGACATTATATATACATGTTGAATATAATATAATAATGCAATGGGGGAATATTTGTGGGTCCTGATAATAATACACTAATAATAATAATTCAACTTTTTTTTTTAAAAGTCTTTATTTTGGCTTAAAATATCGGGATACATATCGTATCGTGAGTTCAGTATCGAATCGTGACACGAGTGTATTGTTACACCCCTAGTTAAATATTATAAAAAATTTTTACACAAACCCATTGAGTTTCTTCAGAAGGCCTTTACTTTTGTAATGGGTGAATGCTCTTTTTTGGGCATCAAATTTTGGGCTGCCATTATAATGCTTGGATTAGCCAGGACATTTTTTATATAACTCCAATTGTATTCGTCTAGGATGACTTGATGGTGAGTAAATCATGGGCTAATTAAAATTTTTGGGTGAACTATCCCTTTAAGTTTAATTCTACTTACTTTTTTTCTGACATAAATTTAATTATTATGTTATGAATGCATATCCATTAGTTTATAAACTGTGTAACCTATCTAAAATTATCTGGCAGGCTATCAAGACACGGTTTAGCTCCATCCTTGACAGTGATGAAGCTTTGCTTGTTGCAGTAACCCTGCCAAAATTTAAGCTGCGGTGGCTGAGGGATGAAACAAGAAAAGAAAACATCAAGATGATTCTGGCAGCACAGTGTCGTGCTCTCACCATTGAGATAACACAGAAAGAGCCACTGCAGTCTCCTGAAAGCAGAGACCATGAAAATGACTTCGCATTTCCTGAAGAGAAGAATCAACATGACGAACAAGCATTTACTGTGGACATGGAGATTTGTGAATACCTGAAATCAGCTGATATGGGAAATTTAAATGATTTCCCCAAGATTTTGAAGATCTTCTTAAAAGCCAACACAGCAACACCTTCCAGTGCGCCAGCTGAGAGGTGGTTTAGTATTGGAAGTCTCATCCTCACCCCAAAAAGAAACCGTCTCACAGACCAGCGTTTTGAGAAACAGCTACTGCTGCTCTACAATCGTTACTTTGAACTGGACTTTTTTGCACTTCATCAGAAAACTCAAGAGAATACAAACGATGCATTAGGGTTTGCGCTTACAGATTTACTAAACTCCTTTGGGGTCAAGCAAAACGCCACTAGACACACCTATCGTTTTAATCATACACTAGATTTAATTATATCACATGGGACCAATCCTACTGATATAGATATCATACCGCAAAGTGATGATGTCACTGATCACTACCTTGTAACCAGCATACTGCTGATATTTGCCATTTTGCGCAACGTTATCAACTAGATAGAAAAAGACACTTTGGGAATAACGACACAGCATGACAGGTGTCTGAAATCACTATCGAATCACGGTAATCCTATTGACCGGCGACAGCCCATGATGTCATCAACATGTGACCAGGAAGTATATTAGGGTGCCTTGAAACACAACATTCACCTTATCGTCTGAAGGGACTGTTGGTTTGCAGGCCCAGAGGCATGGCAAAGAGACGCAGTGTCTTGTTCCCTGTTCTCAGGGAACATAGGTTACATATGTATCCTGAGAGCATTCCCTTTCGAAGGGAACTTCCTCTGCGTCGAAAGACGCTTTGGGAACGATATATCCACGCCGCCATGCTGAGGGGAGTGTATGCCCACTGGGACAATTTCAACTGAAATGTCAGAACCACTCCCCCTCAGGTTCCACTGGGCTGTCAGTGACAGCATTCCCTACGACCATAGCCCAAGCTATAAGCCCCAAGAGGAACCTTAATGCACTTCACATGAGGTCCTACCCAGGCTGCTCAAAGGCCTGGGACCAACCACTTTAACAGAAGGTCCATTTTAACCAAGGTTAATTATGACATTTTTGGGTGAATTATCCAAATGATCACATTACAATTAAAATGTGTTTTCATGGTATGCATTATGTAAATATTATAACTGCATAATACAACCATTAAACATGTAAATTCAAATACCATAGCACAAGCTTTCATTTTTTTGAAGTAATCAATAATTTCTTTCTGGGTACTTGAACACTGGGGCCCACCAACACCGGAATCTGACTTATTCGACCACCGAACAATTCCTGTGAACCAGGAATTTAATGGATTACGCAAGTATCATTACAATTATTAATCATTAAATATAGGGAGGGGGGCTGCCATGTGGGTGGCCTGCTGGCGGGAGCCCAGAGACACAGCGTGTCGTGTCTGTGTTAGCAGAAGAAGAGAGAGAAGAATTTTAGATCTCTCCTTTATAGCTTGGGGGTGGTCACACCCTCCTTGTGGTAGACAGAGGCGGACAGAGTACACAGCTTCATTACTTGAGTAAAAGTACAGATACCCCTTGCTAAATTTTACTCAAGTACAAGTAAAAGTACTACAGTCAGATGTCTACTTAAGTAATGTCATGATCCTGTCACTCCCTCTCTTTTCCCCTCTGCTGGTCATTCTCACACTCACGTTTCCCTCCGGGTACTTGCACACATACACTTAGACTCAGCTGACTCAGGCTCATTCATTCCACACCTGTCCCTCCTTTCCCCTCTGATTGGCGTCTCTATTTCTAGTTCTTGTCTTTCCTTGGTTCTCTGCCAGACTATTAATTCTGTTTACAAATGTGTCGTCCCGCTAGGGTCCTGTCTGGTTCACTCTACCATCGAACCAATTTAACCAGCTCTAAGTGCTTATGCTCAGTCTGTGCTCTGCCCAGCTCGCCTGCTGCTAAATGCTGTGACCAGGACTCTAAGTGCTACTGTCATTTTCATCTTTTTACCATGTTGCTTTATTTAACATTTCTCACTTGCCCACAAGGCAATATAACCTACAACTGAACTAATTAGGCTTTTCCGTTTCGTACTCGAGCTCAGACTAGAAAAGATATATTGTATGCTCTCTCTATTTGTCAGGGGCATGTCAAAACATGAATCTGAAAGGACTTCAGTTTATTATCTATGTTACACAATTAGCTTGCCTCGGCTTATGCTAACTATTGTCAGGCCAAAGTTAGCCATCTGAACAGCTATCTACAGCTGGCAAATTGGCGGGTGCATGTGGCTTCAACTACTCAAACGTAACCGCAAATGTAAAAAGCTGCATTATCGCAGCTAGCCAATCATTTAGTGCACTTTTCTGTAGCTAGAATCTAGCTCAGAAGATATGTAAGGAAGTTTATTTCAATGTGCGTACCTTGACATGCTTCCGCAAGTTGGAGGATGAATTTTTGTAGGCGGTGATGAAGTTCTGTTTTGGTAAACACAGATAACACTTGAAGCAAAAACTATCATTAACTTTTTCAGAAAATTGAAATAGTCTGGCGAGGTGGGGCGCACTGGTTGGCACATTCCCGGATGGACCTGCTGTGTCTTCATCCATTGTTCCGTCCATGGTTTCATCTCTTATCTAAATCTGACCATGGAGTTGACTTTGGAAGAAAGCTGAAGGTGATTGCTGATAGGCTGTCCCAATCAGTGGTGCCTGCACAATCCAATCACGTTTGAGAGGGAAACAACAAATTGAGGGTTTCAGAGATTTTTCTTTTTTCCTTTTTTTTTTTTAAGAAGAAGTAACGGGTACTTACGGTTATGGATAGAAATGTAGCGGAGTAAAGAATATTTGCCTCTCAAATGTACTTGAGTAAAGTCATGAGTACTCCCCAAAAATGATACTCGAGTAAAGTACAGATCCCTCAAAATTGTACTTAAGTACTGTACTCAAGTAAATGTACTTTGTTACTGTCCTGGTGGTAGACTTGACCAATGAGATTGTTGGGATGTCCAAGCGGGAAAATCTCCTCTGGAGATTTATGGCCCTTTGTCTCAAACCGGATTCAATTGCAGAGGAAGGTGCCATTAAAGACTCTTGTAATACTAATATGTAGCACAAGGATTGACATATCATTTACCTCATCATTCAGATCTTTACATTTCAACTTTGTAGACACCAAACATGCCATACACATGATTTTCGTTAACCATAGTATGCAATTCTGAAACCAATCCAACAGAGATTGAATTAATATACATAGATTAAACCCTATAAAAACAAATCATGAGATGGATACATGTTTATATATTTCTCAAGTGGTTATATATAGGATATATGAGTTTAAGATGGTGTATTAGACATTTTCAGAAAGACTGAGACCCCGTTTACACGATGGGAAAACGCAGATATTTCCCTGCGTTTTGGCCTGTCATTTACACGAAAACGCCGTTTTTATCCCAGAAAACGATTATTTCTAAAAACTCCGGCCAAAGTGGAGATTTCTGAAAACGCTGGGTATTTTTTGCCGTGTCAACGGGGAGAAACGGGGTTTTAGGTTCTCAAACGTCACATTATGCGCCAGAAAATGCTTACGTCATGTGAGCGCCCTATGTTTACAGTTTGTTTGATCATGGATGCTGTTAAGGTGGTACTCATTTTTACTTTTGTGCAAACGCTTTTGGCCTGTTTGCATTTGCAAACACAACTGCTGTACTATATCGAGGAGCAGAGGCGAAGGAGTACACGAAGGTCAGCATTTTTACAGCAGCTTTCCCTTCCAAGACGCCGGTACATTGCCTGCCAACGTCGGAGACGCCGGTTTTGGATCCGACCTGGGCGATCCGCGGTCTGGTGGGAAAACTTTGAGAAAGAAGTCGTGCTCCCGGAGGAATGGCATGAGAACTTCCGAATGTCACGGTCATCTCTACTGACGCTTTCCGAGTTACTACGTCCGTCCATAGAAGGTCAGACTACTGTCATGCGGTCGCCGATCAGTGTAGAGAAAAAAGTTGCCCTCACCCTATACTATTTAGCTGATGAGGGTAGACTACGTAAGACGGCCAACGCATTCGGCCTGTCTAGATCAGCCGTTTCAATAATAATCCGAAAAGTGTGTAGAGCAATAACTGTCCACTTGGGTCCTAAGTATATAACACTGCCGAAATCCGAAGCTGCTGTCCAGCAACTTGTGCAGGGATTTGAAGAAGCTCATGGCCTTCCCCAATGTCTAGGTGCTGTGGATGGGACGCATGTAGAGATAAAGCAACCACCAGCCAATTCCAGTGACTACATCAATAGGAAAGGGAGGTTTACCTTAAACATTCAAGCCACCTGCGATTATAAATATGCCTTCATGGATGTGGTAGTGAAATGGCCTGGGAGCGTGCACGACGCACGTATTTTTGCTAACTCCACACTGAACACGTCCTTGAAAGATAGAAGCATCCCTCCCTGTCCAAGGCAAATCATCGAAGATGAAGAGGCCATACCAGTTTACATACTAGGCGACCCTGCATATCCACTGCTCCCATATCTTATGAAGGAATATGTCAATGGGGGAAGCACTGCCCAGGAGCAGTACTTTGGACTATCTTTGTGCCGAGCAAGGATGGTGATAGAATGTGCGTTTGGGAGACTAAAATTCCGGTTCGGAGCCCTGAGAAGAGCCATGGACATAAATCTGGCTGATCTACCCTTTGTGATTTATGCATGTTTCGTGCTGCACAATTACTGTGAAGGACAAGGTAGACGACAACACGGTTGCTGAGGCAATTCAATACGACAGTGAAAACCAGCCAGACACACCACCAGATACCAGAGCAGATTGCATGACATCAGAAGGGAAGAGGGTCAGGAGAATCCTCACTCAATTCCTGGATCCATAAAAGGGACAATTTTCTCTCCATTGTGTGTGGGGTATCAGACAGTATGACATGTCAAAGTTTAAAGTTCTTATTGTCATAGTTCACAATATTTTGCTTTTGCTCATCACGGACCTAAACACTGTGTGCTCCTTACATACCAGTAAGTTTTGGCTACATTTCAATGTGTTAAACATTTAAATTTACATGTTAAAGCAAATTTGTTTACAGTTTTCTATTCTTTACATTGTACATGTTTACAAGTCACTTGGATGCATGGGCGTCGGAAGCAAAAAAAATGTGGGTGGGTCCTCATAAAGTACAAATATACCGCTTTGCTTGCTAAATGTATAGTTTGGAAAGACAAATTTACGGAAATCGCCATATAATTGAGAGTGGCAGTAGTGTAGGGGTAAGACGCTCGGCATTTCGTTTTGACACAAATCCACCTCGGTTCGAGTCCGGCTTTCGCCGACCTCAATTTTCTCTCTTTACCCATCACATATCAGATCGGAAAGGCATTTATTTTCAATAAAAATGAAGAAAATATTAGAAAAGTGGAAATAAAGCATCTAACGTGTTTAATAATAAGTGTTTATCGATTAGGGGTCGGTAAACAGACATGTGCTGAATATTAGAGACGATAAAAGTGAGTGGGTCCAATATCATTGATCGTAAAAAGTGGGTGGGTCTTGTCCCACCCACATACAATGGTTCCGACGCCCATGCTTGGATGTAATGTATCGACATTGCCAAGTGTAAATGTTATTTGTTTTGTAGAATGCCATTATCCATATAAAGAATGAGAAATTCTAAATGGACCTGTGTGAACGGTTTCTATAATAGGTTGATCTGGTTTTAACTAAATTGAATAAACACAAACACGTTTTAATTCTTCAGACATGTTTGTTATTTAAGAGATGTTTGTTATTAATCCAGAAAATCAGACTAGCATAGAAGTGCAACAAAGTGGCATGTGTAGTGCAAATGGTCAAATAATAAATAAAGGCATATTTCAAGTAAACTTAAGGCGTCAAGAGGAATTCACAAATTGACTAAAGTAGTGCATATAAGCTGCCTCTTCAGTCCTGCTTTTTAAAGGGGTCATAGAATGGTACATGCACTTTTACAAGTTGATTATACGGAAATGTGTGTTGGCAGTGCCTGTACACAACCATCCTATAATGATAAAAATACATCCAGTGTTTTTTTTTTAATCTCCTTATATATTTCCCCCTGTCTCAAATCGAGCCGTCTGACCGTGTGACGTTACACGGTGTACGCCCCTCCTAAGATTGTTGATTGACAGCAGCGTTTCAACACAGACCCACCCTGAGCGAGCTGTCATCAGTCCGCCATTGTTGATACTCTGGAACAGAATGGCGCCTAAGCGATTGTGGTGTTGTGTTGTTGTTGTGTGTAATAACGAACACAGCAGTCATTTTGATGTTCCTGAATCCGAACTGCTGAAGACCCAGTGGCTGCTGAGTTTTGTTTTAGAAGGGAATATTCCCCCCGATCAACGTCAATGTTTGCGCGAATCATTTCTCAGCAGACTGCTTTATAAACGAGCGTCAGTATAAAGCAGGTTTTGCTAATAAGCTGCTCTTGAAAAAAGGATTGTGTTCCTGCTGCACCTCAGGAAGATGTGAGTGTAACGTTTTATTAACCTTTATATTAATCTTTGCAAATCGCTTCACGATGAATGAGGCTAAAGTTTACAGGGTAAGTTACATTACGGCATGCTTTCTGTGTATGATGTTCTCAATATAATTCATAATCCCACATTTATAATGAACAACGCGTTATGTTTGTTATTACAAACTGTGTACTCGGGTGATAAAGTTAACGTGGTAACACTACACTAAGCTTACTTTTGTACATGGTTTATAACGGTGTCTGTTACTGATTAAGAAGTAATGTAAAAAAAAAAATCTTATAACATAACATCAATCTGTCAATGAACTAACACATCAGTAAACACATAGCAACTACACTACTCTGCCAGTACAAAGATAGATCAAAGTGACATGACGTTAACCAACCATTCAGAAACGTCCTGTTCGAACTTCGATGGGTTCGTCATCTTGTTCCTAGTCCGACTCCGGTTCAAAATGATAAGGTTGCTCAGATGTTTCCTCAGAGACTCCCGTTGCCATTATTTCTCGAAAATATACCCTCAAATGTTGTCAAGGCAACACTCCACGTGTGTTGTGGTGTTGTGTCGGGTCGAACCGAACGCGCCACAGAGCAGAGGGGGCGGGGTGAGCAAAGCTCATTATCATTTAAAGTCACATGCACTGAAATGACTTGCTGAAAACTGAGCTGGTTTTGACCAGGTAAAATGAGTGTTTTCTTACAATACTAATGAGAATTTTTAATTAAAGTATATTACAAACTTTTCATTTAGACACTAAAGAATCATATTAACTTGTACAAAAATGTCATTCTATGACCCCTTTAAGCAATAGGCACTTTAAGTAAAAAAAAAATCAAAAGGCCTTAACTCAAGGCTACCTATTTAGTACCCATTTTTAAACTCTTGCTACAAAAATATTGGAACTGCTCAGGGTAACATTTCTCACTATAAAAACATCCAGAAACATAAGGTTATGAACAAAATACAGTACCAGTATTTGAATATTTTTTTCCTACAAATTACAATTGCACATTACATTGAAACTTCTGATATCTCAATATCGCTAATCCTCCTTAAGGGCTTGGGTATATAAAAACTGACCCTGCATGACCTCAACAGGTGTGTGTGCCAAATCAGTTATGTTAATGGTGCTGAGTGGAACTGCGTTAGGTGCTCTGTTGTCAGCTGACGAGTTGGGTGGGAATGAGTGCTGAATTGGTGCTGAATTTTGGAAAAAGGAGTGAGTGTGTAGTGGTGGCGTGTGTGCATAAACTGGTCCATAAGGACCTCTTCCATCAAATGGGATATTGTAATGTGGCGGTGTCTGCACAACTTGCCGCATTAGAGCAAACCCATCTGCAATCGATGATGTTAGCCTATCCAGGGTATTTGTTATTTTAGAGAAATTCTCAGATGCCTGCTTTTCTGAAGTCTCAATAATTTCCACAAGTTTCTTCTTGACATTTTTGTCATCCTCAATGGCATTCAGCCACTGGTTTTCAGATGGCAGCTTCCTCTTGAACCGTTCATGCCGGTGTCCCTTCAGTTTAGCCTTTACAGAGTAGAACAAAGAAAATGTATTAAAACATGCTCATTTGCAAGTAAACCTATACAAAAATAATCACATTTCATATTACCATGATGAATGATGGCCTATATTCCCTCAGCATAATCAATCTTACCAGTAAACGTCACGATTCACAACAGACTATAGGAATACAGAAATTAAAACATACTTTCAATGGAAGGCTAATCTTCCCAAAATGTAGATGACAGAGGCAGGACTCTTTTTTTTTTTTTGCCAATATACAAAACTGTGCAACATTTCCCCGTTACTGTAATGTTGTAGCACATGAGAACGACTGATGTGACTTCTCTTCATTACTTTTTTTATTTTTTCCTTTTGCCACTACTATTTCTTGTATTATCTTATATTTCACAGATACATACACATATTCATTTAAACAAAGCCAACAATACATACATGACAATAAATGCATACCTGAAGCAGTTCTCTCCTCTGCTTCACTGTGGGGGTGATGGTCACACTTCCATCAACATCTTGAACCTCTGCTTCAGACTCGACGTCCAAGAATCCCGCCAAGGATGAAGCAGATGTGGCGGATGAAGCAGATGTGGCGGGGGAAGGAGAAACGGAATCCTCCAGTTCGCTGGTCTCGATGCCGGAGGCGATGGTTGTAGTGGCTGGGGAACCACCCCAAACCTGCTCGCACAGTTCAAAGTAGAGGAGCACTACTCTTCCGTGACCGCTCCTGCGTCCAGTGTCCACTGAATTTCTGTATTTCCCTCTTATTGCCTTAAGTTTCGTTGTCAGATGGGCTCGCGTTATCTCCTCCTTCACATGAGGAAACTCATCGTTGGTCTCGGACGGGTATTGCTCCAAGAATTGCGCCAACATGTCGACATATTTAGACTGGCAAGATTCCCAGTCGACATTGTCTTGGGCTTTACTTGCCTTGTAGTCTAACGCGACATTTAGGAGTAACTCCACTTCGCTGTCTGTCCACACGAACGAACCTCGCGCCATGTCTGTTGTTTTGAAAGGAACAGGAAGTCGATCGTGCTATTCGTTGTTGTCGATTTTGAGGATTCTGATTGGCTTGCATGGCTTTATCCTTCTCCCTACACTGCCACCCATAGGTTTGGCATAGTTATGATGGCGCTCGGCGGCGTATTTATGCGGGTTGATGTAAACGACAACTTTTTTGAAAACGATGTTGTGTGCACGATGTTATTTTTGAAAACGGAGGCGGGGAAATATTCGGTTCTCTAAATACCCGGCTATGTGTAAACGTGGCCTGAGTCTCAGCTCTTTGCAAATTTCTCTCTCTGCAAATGCTTTTACGTCGTAAAACATCTTATCTGATTGTTTCCAGGGCAACCGAGGATCCTTCTCTGTTGTGTTGGGGGAAAGTCAGTTACCAAGCACAAGCATTTAAAACATATTAGTAAATGTAACTAGCGATTATGTGTCTGATTGTGCCTCAATTGCTACATATGTATGTCTTCTGGTTGTAACAAAATATTCTCTGGAATGATTATTAGCTTCTCCATGAGCTCTTGACCACTCATTTGTTTGGAGGAGGATGACATCTGATTTTACACCTAATGTGATCCACTTCTTGATCTCATCCACCAGCTAAGGATGAATCTGCTGAAAATGACCGTCTTCTACACGAACATTGTGTCCATTGTGCTGGTCAAACATTCTCTGCACAACAACTTTGTGTCAGAATGTGCAACAGGTACAAAATTCCAAAGCTGTATATGTTCCTCTGTCACAAAGGCTTTCCGTGTCGATTTCCATCTTCACCTCAGAACAGACATTGAAGTGACCTTTGTCTTGTACAGCTTTTGCATGAGCTTCCAGCTGAAGAGCCAGTTCAGGGAATGCATCATCCTTATCTTTGAGTATATCTAGCAACACCAAATGTTTGCATACTTCAAACCAATAGGGCAACTGCAGAAGCACTCTGCTGGGCAGGTTCTATAGGAAACTGTAGGGTCTTGTTCGGATGGCACAGTATACATATATATTTCTGATGATTCTCTTGTAATGCGGTCAATCCAGCCTTTTTCGGTCATTCTAGTTGCTTTGTTAAATGTTTTCTCCAACTTCATGGCAACACATTCTTCCTGCTGATTGCAAGTGTTTTATCGCCTGAAAGTAAGTCTCGGTCTTGCAAAGAAGGACATCAAGCAAGTCATCCAAACATTGATTTCTTATCCCAGATAAGAATAGGTATTTCAGTCGATGGAAGAACCTGAAAAAAAGAAAAGCAATTTATAGTGTCAAAATAAGTTTATAATTATATGGGGAAAAGTTGCAATGATGGTGAATGGTACTGAAGGCTGTAAAGCAGAAATCCCTTTAATATTCACCAGGGTCTTAAATTACCTTTCTATCAAATTGTTGGTCTCTGAATTCCCATGGTTATAACAACGTCCATAATCAGGCCATCTATGATTTACTGGTTCCCAGTACCTCTGGAAGTAATAGGTCAAAGTCAGCCTTCTGTAATGAACAAAAAAAAAAATATTGTGAGTCTACAAGCAAAAAAGGCAACAACATAAAAGCTTAATAATATTCATGATAAAATATAAAAAATATATTATAAATATAATATTATAAAATACTATATAATATCTATAGTATGTAGCCTTTTCTGTTATGTGGTTAAAACACTGAAACCGTGATTCCCATTAATGGAAAAGTACACAATGTATAGTGAATAAAGACCCTTGGTTAAAACAACCTTAACATGTCACAAAAAGTTTTGTGCTGCTAGTAATAAAACATGTACTTTTTTTTGTTCTGCTTTCATTTAACCCTTGTGTTTTGTTGCGGGTCAATTTGACCCATTTTGATTTTTAAGTTGTCAGAAATATCAGTTAACCTATGTTTTTTTTTTCTTTAAATTTTGTGTCATGAACATGCATGCAAAGTTTCAACACGCTGATGTGTTTTGACATATACACACAAAAGTACTGTTATGTTCGTAATGTTCACAGGTCAATTTGACCCGCATATTTTAATGTTCTATGGCAATTGTAGAGACCCAAAATAATAACATTTCTTAGTTATATTTTGTTATTTTAGTTTTTACTAACCTATAAAGCTAAAAAAAATTAGCTTTTCCCCATTTATTTCAATACAGAAATATTTTGTTGTATGCCACAAATGGTAAAAATGAGCTATAATTTCTTTTTTCAATCTATCTGAAATACTATCTAACCTACATTGTTTTTCTTGAAATTTTCTCATTTTCTCATTTTCTTTCCTTTTCTCATTTAGGGTCATTAACATGCATACAAAGTTTCAACATGCTGATGCGTTGTGAAATGTGCATATATCAAGATGTTATACACTCTTGCTGTTTGTGGGTCAATTTGACCCATATAGGACAGCTATTCAAAAGCAACTGTACGGACACAAAATACAAAACACTTTGTTGTATGTCAGAGCTCTTCAACTCTAGTCCTGAAGTGCTGAGATTAACAACTCCATGAAGCAGTGTTTTGAAATCGGCCATCACTGTATAAGTCGTAAAAGTAAAGTTTAAAACAAGTTATAGAAGTTTATGAACATGTAAAATATATAACATATATATTTTCAACGTTTTCCACTAGATGACATGTAGACTCTTCGATTTCCATATATGGTTTGAGTGATCTGAAGTTATATTTTCATACTTTTCAAAATATCTATAAAGCAGACATCCTATTCAGAAGTAGTTTGGGCACTAATGTTAATATTTGATTTGAATTCAATCTCTAAAATGCATATAAAAAACATATGGAAAGAGTCAGAGCGTGCGTTATAGTTTGGCACAAGTATTGATATTAAAAGTGAATTGTTTGTACCTGATTGTATGTGTTTTTAAATCCAATTAGGGTCAATTTGACCCGGACCATAATGAGTGTAACCAGAAATCCAACAGTGCACGAGGGTTAAGACTGTCTACGATGAAACTTAACACTCCATCCACTGCCTGTGGACCAAATGTATGGGTTAACAAACTGAAGGCTGCTGTAGAATCCAGGCTTGATTGCAAGTTGGCACGTACACTAGCCAGAATTGTCCTTATTGAAAAAAAGATTAAACAGTTAATACAATTAAATCAAATATCAGCAACATACATAGATCTGCATTAAGAAAATGTACTGTACCTGGTCACTTCTGCATTCTGATCACTTATGTCTTTACGTACCAACTTTGGACTGACATTTTGACACAGGCTTTTAGTTAAACCAGTAGCTAGGTCTGAAGCCTTTCCCTCTGTAAGTGCACTAAAAATGCTCGTCTTAGTCTTCATTTTCTTGGGAAGCTTGAGGACCAATCCAGGCAGATTTTTTTACACCCCTTAAGGAAAATGAACAGTAGTGCATTAAAACTAAATATAATCAAACAAGTGTCAGTGAACGGAGAGAGGACCCAAATGCAAAGGTGCAGAACAGAAATGTTTATTCAGTCACAAAAGGAACATAGGCAGACTGCCGATCACAGGAAATGGTGATGCAGATCTGGAGCATAACACAGGCATCAAACAATAGAGACAGTCCTTAGAAACAGGCCGATGTATGTGCTTGCAGCGGGAAGGCAGTGGCGAGCGAAACAGCCCCAGTCAAAGCACTCGGCACCACAGACAGCGTCCAGATGGTTACTCACGTACAGCAGGAGACTGGACAGAAAAACAGGTGAGACCAACATGACAACACAAGTCCCTTTCTCTGGCCAGTGAGGGCTAAGCGTCCAAAAACTTTGATGCCTTTAATGTCGTCTGTGGGGTTATTCAAAGGGCAATCTCCACTGTCTCTTGCCTCTATTTCCTCACTTTCAAAACCTGCATCATTGCCAGTTTCAAAGGTTTGTGGCTGTTTTTCGTCCTTGCTCATCTGATGCATCACTTGCCTTTCGTTTTTTACCTGTTGATTGTTTTTTTATTACTTCCACTTTGTCTGTTTTGTGAGTTTCCATTTTCTCTTCTTCCTCTTGTTCCTTTTCATCATCTGGAAGTCTTCTTGTGCTTTCCTCTGCCTGCTTACTTTCTCCTTTTTGTAGATGTTCAAACATAATGTTTCCTTCACCTGCTATTTGAAGCATCAGTATAAACATAATGCCATTCTAATCTCAGGAAGAATAATTCATATATAGAAAACATTAAAATAAGTGTACACAGTAAATTTGTCTGAATAAAATTTACTCAAATTGAAGAAAATTTTACTCTGTGCCAGATAACATTTGGTCCCTCTCTAAAAAGAGTAAAAGTTACTCTATTGATAGAGCTGTTTTTCCAGAGTTAATTATGCTCAATTTAGTGATAATATTTTACTCTTTCTTGTGATATTTGACACTATTTAGTGTTTTTTTAAATCAACTCTCATACTATTTTACTCAGTTCAGAGCTACAAGAAATTGACTCTGCTACTTTTTAACTCTGTTCAGAGGAACTTCAAATTTACTCTGCCACAATTTACAACCCCTCCAGAGTTGTTTATCATCAATTATGAGTGAACTATAAAGAATAACTAACTCTATTCTGAGTTACACAATTCATGTTTTACCCTCAAAAGGCCAAAAATATAAAAGAAAAACTTGCTTTTTAGTCTGCAAATAAAACCAACAAACTTTATACTCATGTCTCGCAATTTTATTTGTCATGCACCTGTTTAAACAATATTACATAAACATTTAATTCTCTTTTAATGATCACATTTAATGATCATAAAAAAATAAACAAAAATAATGAAAACAATAACACTAAATTGCAAAATTGAGCACCAGTTTAAACAATAGTACACTGAATTAATTTGTGATCATAAAAAATAATGAAAACAATAATGAAAACAAGAATACTAAAATAATAATAGGGATAGTGACAAGAAAAGAGACAAAAAATAATTACATGAAACAATATGGTACAATAAACAAATCAGAATCATCACCGTAAGACATCAAAATGTCAAACAACTTGTAGTGCAAAATATCCTGAATCTCCAAAACAGAAGGTGCTTCTGTGGTATGTGTTTACCTAACAAGTCTGTGTTACTGCAGAACAACAATAGCACTTGATTTATATTGTATGTTGGTGGCATTCATGTTTAAAGAATTAAAGTCTCACATACCAAGCCTGGTATATCCAGGAACCGTGGGAAACTAGATAGAATATCAGATGACTCTTTAGGGTCGTGCAGCATCTTCTGGCGATAGGCCAGTGTTAACCTCATCTTTTCTTTTACCACTGCCTCATCAGAAGTATGCTTCATCAGGGCGATTGCTTCCTGACACTGGCGTTCATCGTTCAACCAGCTATCTTCTTTGTAGGGATCCCTGTCAGCAGTTGGCCCACCTGAATGTGTTTAAGACAATATGAAAACCACATTTGTAGTTCCTTTTCTTTCCAAAGCACAACACATGCATACCAAAACTAGATACATGACATGAAATAACATGGAAAACATGCATATGTAGAGATACTACGTAACACTATGTTGACCTAATTCACAATATGATTTAATGACAGACCAATTTGGAACAAAAGAATACTTCAAAGAAAGTCACAAATGTTAAGATGAGTAAAATAAGCAAGTTTTAAGTTAATCTGAAAAAAGGTTAATCAAGCCTTGCAGCCAAGCTAATAAAAGCACTGACTAAACATCAAATATTGCAGCTGTTTGTGGTTGCCGTGGGCGTTTCATCCGTCCCTCTGATGCTTCTTTCTGCAGAGTTTTTATTCTCCACGACAAATATCCACTTCCATCTTCTGCATTGTAATAATGCTCCTATGACCAGAACAATACAGACCTGGTAGTTATACATTTACATGACTAAGGAAATAAATGCTACAGTTACTTACATAACCAAGCTTGCTCCTGGGGTCAGCCAAGTATGGGAATAGGGAGATAATTCCCTTTGCATATTCTTCCTTCAAACGTCGGGAAGGGCTTGTTCTACACACACAAACCAATTACAACCCATAACATCATAAATATCATTTACAAATTACTGTATGAACAACCTACCCATGTTTACTTGTCAAATGTGCTACCAAGATTTTCACCATGTCACGTCTTTTGCAATCCGACAGACTTTTAGTGCGAGCGTATTCATTTATGACCTTCTCGCCTCCAGGGCTGCTCTTTAGGATATCTTCAATCAACTGGAGGGGAGAAATGATGTAATATTGAGCAGAAATGAGAAATTAACAACCAATAAGCATATATAGTTCCAAATATCTTTACTATTTAAGTCATTCTATATAGATGTAAGTCAGAGGCAAGATAATCCTTACTTGGGCAAGACGACGTTCCTCATTTAGATTTTTTTCACCAGGACTTCTAATCAACATTGCTGTGTCATCAGACTCTGACGTGGCCTCAGTATCTTCTAAGTATGAGCTTGAGCTTAAAGAATCTTCAATATAAACCATATGAATGGTCTTATTATCTGTTCATACTACTTTGATAGCATGTTATACAGATATTGAGAATTAGTCCAATATACACATTAGCATATGCAAATTGGTGAATATTGCTAAGAATAAACAACGCTCGACAAGCATGTCAATCAATTTACCATCAAGACTTGCTGTGCCTGGGATCAAAATTTCAAGGACACCAAGGTCTGGTCGTGTCAGCAGATATTCGAATGCTTCCTCGTCAACTTCTGTATTCGAGTCATCAAAGACTTTAACATCCATTGTAGGAAGATCAAATTTCTTGGCAGCTGAAGGAAAACAAACCATTGGCAAATTAACAAAGACCAGTAATGCCAAAGGAACAAACTAAAACAGTTATTTGTATAGGCCTACCACATAAGATACAATCATACACTTATTATATTACTATTAAAAAAATAATTTTCAGAGGAAAAAGTATTAGGGATATTAACAATGTTAAAGTTTGTTATCTCTCACCACATTCCAAAAACTTCTGAAATGTAAAAGGTGTTGGAGAAAAAATATATTTCTTGCTATCTTTGAACTTCACTCTGACAACGTTGTTGGTTTGCATCCTAAAGGAACCAAAAAGACAAAATTAAACATATATGGTGATAACACTCAGTCAGATGAACAAGAGAACATTCAGTAACACTTTAGAATACTGTGCTCGGCTGCCTGCAATGAATAATTACACACAAATTAGTAACGCACTATTACCATTCTAGTAACTACTATTAAATAACAAGACATTCTGATAAATTAATTAAGTAACAGCACTCAGTTGAATGTTGTAGTTCACTATTAGCTAATCAGTAACTACTTTTTTTCATCCCAGAGAACTACTGTGTACATTATACTGTGAAAAATTTATAATATTAATAGTAACCCACTAGTGTTACTAAATCCATTGAATGGAATTATTATTCAAAACTTAAACTTCAATAAGTTCAGTAATTACTAAGGCGCTATCATGCTTTTCACTTAAGAATACTGATCCAAATAATTAGTGATTCCTTCTGAAGTATTTGGTTATCATCTCTAGTCATTACTAGTGGGTTACTCCATTACCTTATTACACATTATGCATTGTTCACATTAATTATAACCTGTACTCAGTAGTTCTTAGCAGTTATCCGGGAGGTATGAAAAAAATAGTCGCTTATTAGCTAATAGTGAACTATCACATTAAGCTGAGCGCTGTTACTTACAATCACTAATCAGAGCTTCTTGTTAGTAACTGGTTTACAAGAATGTTAATGCGTTACTAGTTTGTTCCTGTGCAGTTATTCATTAACGACGGAACAGTATTCTAAAGTGTTACCGATCAGGAATAAATGCACTACAACACAACATGAATTATCTTTGTTCACTAGAAAGTTTTTAATTTGTAATAACTGTCTAATAATTATTTTAAGGCATGGTGCTCTATGCTCATCAACATCAAAATGCCAAAATGCAATCCTAACGTTAATTTATGCCTAACTCTTTACAGAGTCAAATACATGTGGTGCACAACTAGCGTTCGTCACAATAGTTTAATGGACGAACATTTGATAAGTTAACAAGTTTCAAAGGTGTCAATTTATGTTTGTGTGACGATGATGCTAGTTATTTTCTTTTAAAGATGACTTTGCCTAACTAAATTCTATCTTGAGACCTAAAATGTGATCGCTTAACGTTAAACACTAACGTTAGGTTACGGCTGCGTTTGCCTCCACTGCGAAGTACATTAAATTAAGCTAAAAGGCTGGTAAGCTAAACATTTAGGTGCACCACAAGTGATTAAGTTAACGTTAGTGATTTTCCCTATTTAAGTTAACGTTAACTTAGCTAGCAAAACTTCGGTCGAGCACTAAGCAACTTCGCATAAAAGTTGAGGAAGCTCTGTAATTAAACTTGACAAAATGATCTAAACACAAAACAGAGGCAAATATTATGAAAATGAATACTAAGACTTTGAAACTGTACTTACTTTGATATTCAGCAAAAACGCGCCTTCCCGTCTACACGATGGCCGTGGCGAACCGTAATGGCGGAACGAAACTTTGGAGGAGAAACTTTTGGGGAGGAGTCACAGTTCACTCAGTTCACTGAGTCAAGGAGTCACTCTGTAATTTTGCTCCCACTCTACTGACACACTTTACTCTTTACACTCAAAATAGAGCAAAAACAACTATTTTTGAGGAAAAACATAATCACTCTGGAAAAACTACTCCATAATTTTTCCTGTGTACAACTAAATTTGTACTGGGATACATCACCCTCTATACATCTACAGTTTGTGGACCATAATCCAACAGCATACATACACTCTAAAAAATGCTGGGTTAAAAATAACCCAAGTTGGGCTGAAAATGGACTAACCCAGCAATTGGGTTGTTTTAAGCAAACATTCAACCAAACCGCTGGGTTAAAACAACCCAATTGCTGGGTTCATAACATCTTATTTTTTTTAATCTGAATATTTATCATTGCCCTCTCAATGGCAATCATTTTTTTCTAATAAATTTCTAAACATATCTGTCATGGGTGACAAAATGCTGGGCAAAGCGGAACCTTTCGTTCTTTCCATGTTCCCCGAGGGGAACTGTGTTGGTGTAACACCTCACTCCGGTTCCGGGTGTAGCGGGGATATTGTCCCACCCGAATTACTGCTGATGCACGGCAGGTGTGAGAGAGAGAGGAGCGGTGGTTGCACAGGCTTTCCGCTTCACAAGAGGAGGATAAAAGAGCCATTCAGAAGAGAAGTTGCAGAAGCAGGTTCGGAGGTTGGAAAGTGGAGGGTTGAGAGTTGAGGTCGAGCTGGTGAAAGTCAGTCAGTGTCCAGGTAATCAGTCGTTTGGCTGGGTCTTTGTCGTTGTGTCTTGGGGTAGAAGATCTCCTGTTTGAGCGCTCACATTGGACGCTGTAATCCTGGAAATTCGTGTGAGTGAAGAACTGGCATTGGAGTCTGTCGTTTAAAGCTGCTTGTGGAATATTACTGGATTGAACGGCTGCTTGGATCTGCGCTGGAAGAGGAAGAGAGAAAGATAAGTGAATTAATTACATCATTGAATCAAATATAAAGCTTGAAGAAAAGACTGTGCATGTGAAACTTACTATTGAGGAGGACATCTGTTTCAGATACGCTGGGGAGGAATTTAGAGCTGAATATTCCCATTGAATTGCATGAATGAAGCGAGGCTTCTGATCAGCCTTACTGTGTGAGTGATTTGCAGTTGTTTGCCTTACTTGATGCACGCCGAATTAATGCTGTGGATTTGAAGTGAACACGAGTGCTGTGTGCTATGCTGAGAAGAGTCTCCCAACGCCTGCTTTCATTCTTGTGAAATGATCTACTTGTCTCCATCTAAATTCCAGAACGATACAACTGAACTGGTGAAGTAATGCTTTGTATTATCCTCTCTTCCACTGAGTGTTGTCGTGAAGTAATCTCTCATTGAAGGCTCCTGTTAACTCTCTCTCTCCCTCTGAAATTACAAGTCTCGGGAAGAACTGTATAGCTGTGGAAAAGTCTGAACCGTGATACGTGCTGATGGAGCTCTGAAGATGTACAACATTGCTGGTAAAGCTGCCTATTGAGTCTCTTGCTAATGTCTGATGAAAGTGTTTGATGTTGAGGAAAGAATCCTGAAGACTGCAGCAACGCTGTGAAGTGAGTTTTAAAGTCACAATTTCCCTCTCACGTTCTGTTAAGAGAATCGGCTGTTAAGAGAAGAAACCTTACCTGTCACCTACCGTCTGAGTCCTGCAGATGTGCAGCAATGCTGTGAAGCGAGTTTTAAAGTCACAATTTCCCTCTCACGTTCTGTTAAGAGAATCGGCTGCTAAGAGAAGAAACCTTACCTGTCACCTACCGTCTGAGTCCTGCAGATGTGCAGCAATGCTGTGAAGTGAGTTTTAAAGTCACGATTTCCCTTTTATGCTCTGATGAAAGAATCTGCCGTTGAGAGAAGCAACATTACCTGTTCCTTACTGTCTGAGTCCTGCAGACGTGCAGCAACGCTGTGAAGTGAGTTTTAAAGTCACGATTTCCCTTTTATGTTCTGATGAAAGAATCTGCTGTTGAGAGAAGAAACCTTACCTGTTACCTACCACCTGAGTCCTACAGATGTGCAGTAACGCTGTGAAATGTGTAGCAACGCTGCGAAGTGAGTTTAAAGTTATAATTCCCCTCATGCCTTGATAAGAGAATCTGCTGTTGAGAAAGTGAACATTACCTGTTACTTACTGTTTGAGTCCTGCAGATGTGTAGCAACGCTGCGAAGTGAGTTTGAAGTTATAATTCCCCGCTCACGTCCTGACAAGAGAATCTGCTGTTAAGAGAAGAAACCTTACCTGTCACATACCGTCTGAGTCCTGCAGACGTGCAGCAACGCTGTGAAGTGAGTTTTAAAGTTATAATTCCCCTTCTCACGTCCTGATACGAGAATCTGCTGTTGAGGAAGTGAACATATCCTGTTACTTACTGTTTGAGTCCTGCAGATGTGCCGCAACGTTGTGGAGAATCGTTCCAGCGGCTACTCCGGTCCAATAGCCCGAGAAGACAGGAGTTGCTCAGTCTTTCCTCAAGCCGATCATTATTCAATAAAGATTGTTATTTTTGAACTCAATTACTAGCCTCCTCATTTGTCCGTCTGTTGCGTGCCTGTGGTGTCGGCTCCTCGCGGTGGTGTCTGGAGTCAGGGGCGGCTGTCATCCGAGTCCGCCCCGGCCTGCACCGGTGACACATCTCTATGACAGGGGTCTCCAAACTTGGTCCTGGAGGGCCACTGCCCTGCAGAGTTTAGCTCCAACCCCACTTAAACACACCTGAACCAGTTAATCAGTGTCTAACTAGGGCCTTGTAAGACACTGATTAGCAGGTTCAGGTGAGTTTAATTGGTGCCCTGTGCTTTTACCATATGACACAAGCCCAGATATCAGCTTTGAGCTGATCTGGGATGAGAGAGAGACTCTGACTCTACACTGCATTTTCATAAACTTTTCACTCTTCACACTAGCTCAGCGTAAGACCTGGCTAGAAATGAACATTGTTTTCAAATAAATATCAGACATTTTCATTTTAACTCTATCCTTAGACAGAAATCACATTTTAAAATAATCATAATTTTATATTTATCTTTTGCCCCCAAAATTAATTTAGAAACTATGCATTTCCACTCAGATTGAGTCTCTGTTACAGCAAGTTAAGCTACGTGGTGGGCCACAATTCAGATAACAAATTGTTTTATTACAGGTCAGCACAGCCCCAGCACAGGTGTGTATGAGAGGTGAGGCAGATGTCTGTGAGGCCAGCAGCGTCTCTGTTGGGGGGGCAAGCTGTGTTTCGTAGGGGCCAAGGTCAAGACTGGACACAGCAGCCCAGCAGCCTTATCAGTTTTTTTTTTTTTTTAATTCAGATTGGTTTTAACCAGCGTTAAAGAAATGATAAGTTGATGATAAGAATCATTTAATGGACAGGGCATGGAGAAAAGGGTACTTTAAAGGAAATCCTAATTGATTAATTAATTTTGAATGGTTTACTGATAACAGGAACTGAAAAGATTTTGATAAAGAATTGGGTATTGAGTATGATTAAGTATGAAGGTCACGAGATAAAGATGAGTGAACGAGCTGATTGAACGTAATACGAATTGATAACTTTGTAATTTTGATGACAAATTTGAAATGATTTTAACATTAACAAATTTAGATTTATGTTCGTTAATGGTTAAATATGATGAGTGAAAATGGGTCTGTTGGAAATAGTAAGTAGGGTGGTTTGTGAAGAACTGTTGAAACGATTGACTGAAGAAAGGTTGATAAGTATGTGATGCACAGTGAGGAACTGAGGGCATTTAGATCTGAAGGTAAGCATGTAATTGAGGTAGAAAGGATAGTGACCACATTGACAGACGCACAAAAGAGAATCAGTGCATGGCAGACATTTGTGATTTGAAAATACACCCTGCATGGGCAGAGGTGTCATCTGAACTGTGGGCAAAGCACAAAATGTAAACTGAAGGATGTTTTATGTAGAGATTTAAAGTGCTAAGACGGATTATTATCTATCTTACTTATTTTTTATTATTTAGTTTGAGTTTGAGTTTGAGTGAATGCCAAAAAAGGTCTGTTATGATTTTGATTAATCAAGAGAACCACTGATTGTTTGTTTTTTCATAAATGTTTTCTAAAGTATTTAGTCTCTGAGGAGTGACTGTGGGTCTGGCCTAGGGATGTGTGTGTTGTCAAACGGTTGATAGCAGAAAGTTGGCATGTTTGGATTTTGGAGGTATCACACACCCCTAACATGATGGGAGAGCAGTGATAGTGATTACTGACTTAGCCTGGCTTACAGAGAGGAAATACGGATTTGTCTTTCATTTTATTGGATATTTTCAGTATGTTTATGGGAAACTTTCTAGTTAAGACTTTATTAGTTTGTAGCTATAAGTAAATGCGCAGCGTAACTAACAACAAAGAGTTTATTTCAACAGGAAACTGTGAGAACAGATGCGGCTGCGAAGGCGGCGGCAGCACAGCAGTCAAAGGAACCAGAATGTATTTTATTATCTAAAACTAACACAAATGCTTTGACTTCCTTACAGAGTATGCAGGCGTTCGCCACAGCAGCGGAGAAGCACCTGTGGAGACGTTGTGGCTGGAAACTTGTGAATGATGTGTGAATGTGCAAAATGGCATTTAGACGAGTACTGATGGCAAGCCCGTCTCTCTCTCCCGTCTCTGTCTCCCGTCTCTCTCTCCCGTCTGAGGCAGGACACTCAATTTGAATGTTATATACTATTAACAGAGGATCTCACTAGGAAGAGACTTCCTTAGAAGGAAGAGAAACATGCGTCCTATGTTTAAAATAGAGCGATAGATACTTCATGCTTACATATGTTGCACAAATCACTTTCCGTATAAAGAATCAGTTGACAATACATCATGGAACAGATGCATGCTACTGTATGCATCAGTGGAAACATGTTCTATAAGTATGCACATTCCTGTAACAAATATAGCTCATCCATGTCTCTCCTTGGGACACATGTTCAGAAACAGCCTGACTTCACATTGTACATTATACAAATAATAATGAAAAAAAAAAAAAAAAACATAATAATACTAACTAAAAATAACATTAAACAATAAAATTTCAATCTTCACCGCCGGATCTTTAATGTTGTGGGCTTATTTTTTTTGCTGGAGGTCCTGAACATCTTGTTCAGATACATGGTAACATAGATTCTACCAAATACCAACAGGTAAAAAATAAACCTGACTGCCTCTGGAAATCTTATAATGGACCATGGTTGTATCTTCCATCAGGACAATGATCCAAAACAAACTTCAAAATCAACACACAAATGAAGATTCTGCCATGACCATCCCAGTCCCCTTAACCTGAACCCTAGAAAATGAGTTGGCAGAATCTGAAGAGAAGAGCTGGGAATCTGAAGGATCTGGGAAGATTCTGTATGGATGAATGGTCTTTGATCTCTTGTCAGGTGTTCTCCAAACTCATCAGGCATTCTAGAAGAAGACTCGGAGAAAAGGAAGTTGAAAAAAGTATTTAATAAAAGGGTGCCAATAATAATGTCCAACGTTTTTTGGAGAAAAACATTAATTTCATAAAGAGATTTTCCCCAGATTTTCAATTATTTTACTTCAATGAAGATTTTTGTGCATTTTTTGGATCTAAAGTAAAAGATCTAAAAGAGTTGATTTTTATTTTATTTTATATTTACCAAGTTTAGTTTGCTAATACTAATAATTACTATATAATAATTAATAATTAAATATTACTAATAATTCTGACCACAACTGTAGGTGCTACTACCAGCCCCACCAGAAAAAAAACAATGTGCTGTTGTTTTAAAGTGAGCGGTGCAATTTTTTAGCAACATGGTCAGTTTTGCAGTTGATTTGGTGACATGCCGCCAAAGCTTTCAGTTTCTTTTCAGTTGCTCAGAAAATGGTGGATTTTTTTTTCTTCAAAGCAATCTGCTGTGCTTCCTTGCAGGTCTAGGTGGAGCCTGTGGATACCTGATTGGAGCCATGGACTGAGGTCACTCTGCGCTTGGATTTGTACTAGGTTCAGAGTACCAAGTTATCAATTTTTTCTTATCTCTAACCTGGGGCATTTTTCTCACCATGCACCTTTTCAGCATCCCAGAGAAACCATTGATTAAAGATCACAGTTCAGACTCTTGTCCAAGCGCCTCACTGCTAGTGGAAGGCCCACATCATAATGGCTACGGAGCAGTATGCAAAGAACTGCCACCTCTGCCTGAAATAAGGCAGAGCTCGTTCTCTGCCCTGAGTGAAGCCAATGCAGTCACGCCCAGTGCCAAGCAGCCTAACTGAGGTTGGTCATTTGTGTTGCTTTGAATTCTTTTCATGTGGCTTTTATTCTTGGCTTCAGTCTGCACCCAATATTCCCTCACATTTTAATAACTTGTTTCAGACCTTGGAGCAACAGCCTGTGTGAGCTGTAATTAGGCTGGATATTGCTTATGCCCCTCACAGAAACAATTCATTGTTTTAGTCAGTAATGAAAATCAGCACATGCTTTTTTAGTTTATTAAAAATACAACAAATAATGGCATATTAAGAGGTCTTTGTGATGTGATGCCGTAATGATTACTCATTATGGCCATACTGTGTGTGATTTGCTTCTCAAAGTTCTCACTATATTTTATTAGTTCATTAAATATTAAACCAGTCTCAGGTTTGCCATTTAAAATAGTTACATAATATAGCAGGGATTTTAGACATCTAAGTTTCATTATATGGTGAGGTCCAAAATCGAATCACTAATAAAAATAAAAGGTAAGTCTTCTCTTTTGCGTTAGTAAAAAAATGTCAGCCCAATTTGACCATTTTAATAATAAAAACAACCACCACAATCATTTAATAGTATTGTTATTATTGTTAATAACTACTATTATAATTATTATTATTATTTAATAAATTATGTACAATAATATATATATATATATATTTTTTCTTCGAATTTGGTTTGTCATCCTTTTGCTTTAATGACAGGAGCGCTCAAGCTTATAAAACCATATTCTCTAGCTTGATTTGAGAATAATCCAAAGAGCATATTGTCTTGCAATGGTAAGAAGAATATCTGATTGTCAATATGACATCACATGATCATGTGAACTATGGTGGTCCAGTGGGTTAAACCATGGAACTCATATGCAGAAGGTTGCTGGTTTGATCCCAGCGGTCACCACCAGTGTGTCTTTGAGCAAGGCACTTTACTCCATGTTGCTCCAGGGGGATTGTCCCTGTAATAAGGGCACTGTAAGTCGCTTTGGATAAAAGCGTCTGCCAAATGCATAAATGTAAATGTAAACTCTTGTACAATGTCATAATTTACTTTACTTGACTTGGTAACTTAATGTTCTAAAATAGTGCAGAATCAGCAGTATGTGTTTGTTACCAAGACCACAACATTTTAAACATGAAAATGTGTGCTTTGTTTCCTGTTCTGAAAAAAAGCTTCAATTTCCCAAGGTTTCGCTTTGAATGCCACTTCCAGCTGATTGTGGCATTCATGGTGATCATTTGACCTCAGGAGCTATATTGTTTTTTCTTTCTCCGTATTAATGTATCTGTATTATAATCTACATTATTGCATCATGGTATTATGAAAATCACTGATAATTAACCACAGCACAACTCTGTTACAGTCGTCTTCACATCAGTTTTTCCAAAAGCCTTGTGTTTGTAATTCTCATTTGCAAGAGAATTCAATCAACTCATCAACCAATTTTATAACCATTTTACCACTTTAAATTTCATTTTACACACAAAATATCTTTCATTTTATCTCCTTTAGGTTTCTCTCTGGGTCGTCATTTAAATCTCCAGCTGTGATTCACATGTTTATGAGTTAGCCGCAGCAGGAGACTGCAGCCGTGCGTTATACTTTGAAGCTTCTGCTTTGCTTCTAAAGGTGTGAAAATCAACAATCTTTCGGTGAGAGCTACATGTCCCCCAATGATACTTTTACTTTCATTACTTTTTTTACTGAACTCATGTCACAAAGAGCCCCTCTCAGACTTATTTTAATAGGGGAGGAATACTTTATAAGAATGTAATAAGAATGTCCTGTTTACTCTAAATGCTGCTATAGTTGGACTCTTATGTTCGATCTACAGCATCGATACAGCGACGCAGATGATTAATGCAGAAAGTACATGCTTAGTTTGTAGAATACAATCCCTTACTAAAAAGTCTTTAGGGATAACTGTTGCTGTTCATTGATTGTTCCATAGAATTTAATAAATGCCTTTCTGTCAATGTAAATAGTGTATGGGTTCAAATTATTTTCTTATCTTCACTTTTATTTTTAAAGTTCTGCTCTCTTCTCTAAGGTAATTATTGTTAACTGAACAACTGATTAACTAAATGTCAACTTGTTGAAATTTGCAAAAACAGATGCATCACATTGCACTTCCACATCTACACACCTTTTGTTTCTGCTCTGACCACAAATTAACCAAAACGTGCATTGAAAAACAGTTGTTTCCTCATTGCTCTAACACTTGACGTTGTTGGATGTCTGAGGCAACACATTGACTTTTTAACTGAGAGAACGGTCGGCAAGATGAATGTTTGCAGATATTTGATTGTGTATCACTTCTTGGCGTTCACCTTTTTCGAAGTGGCAGGTAATGGTTATTTGTCTGTCAGAGAGTTTGACTAAGTTCATAAAACAAAATCATCAGTTTGTTTTTGTTGAATCTGTAACTGTTTTTAAAATCTCTGTTCCAGCTTGTTCTGAGGTGTCCATTATCGGAGGCAAAGATGTCAAAAAACGTCAGCCGTGGATGGTGTCAATTCAGAAGGACCAGAACCATGTGTGTGGGGGAATCCTCATTCAAGACCAATGGGTTTTAACTGCAGCACATTGCAAACAGTAAGGCAACCACTTTGAGCTAGGAAAAAAATCAGCTTGCAAAATCTATGTGAAGCATAATATAAAATATAATAGTCCAAATTAAAGATACAATTATTATTTAATTATATATTTTTATATATATATATATATATATATATATATATATATATATATATATATATATATATATATATATATATATATATATATATATATATATATATATATAGCTTTAAACTTTTATATAAACTTATTGTGTTCCTGTTGTATTTCAAAACAATTTTGCTGCTATTGAGGTGGGATACAGGTAAGATTAGGGATAGGTTTCGTGATATGGTTAGGTTTAAGGGTGGATTAATAAGTAAGGGAAGGGTCAACAGTGTAATTACAGATGTAATTACAGAAATTATGTATGCAAGTGTAACCTTTGGCTAGGGGTACTACAAAATTAAAAGAGCCAAACTACACCACTCAGGGGATATTACCACCCAGGAAAAAAAAGAATATCCAGGAAAAAGGGTAATATGAAGGACCCTGCCGATTCGTTTTTGGATTGAGACATGCAAAAAATCATCTTTATTCCTGACATTCTAAAATAAATCACTTTAAAACAGATCACAGATTAAATACCCACATAGTTAATAGACACCATAATAAATCCCGAATTAAAAGGAGCAAGTCACACTTCAAATCATTTGTGCATGCAATCATTTGGGAAAATTAATTGGGACCATCTATTTTAAAGGAAAAAAGCATATATTGCAAATCCACTTAACCAGGACATGTTTCCCCAGTTTTTTTATGCTAAGCCCTCAGTTTCTTAACTTAAAGTGCTCACTGTAAAGTATCTGCACCTACGCACATCTAAGTCAGTTTTCTATTTCAGAGAACCCATTACATCTGTGACAGTTCTCACAGGAACTCTGTCTCTGAGTAAAGGCTCTCAGCGTGTTGGCATCCTCGGTTATGAGACACCTAAAACATTTAATGAAAGGACTAAAGAAGATGACATCATGCTCATTAAGGTAAGGATGATTTGAATGTGGTTTTTGTTTAGATATGGTGATCATATGACTTTTTCACAGTATGCATTTGAACATTTGCTTTCATTTTACAGCTAAACAAAAAAGTGAAAGCAAAACCCCAAAAAATTCCTAAAAAGGAAAAAGATGTTCCACCTGGAACAAAATGTGTTGTGACAGGTTGGGGAACTACTCATTCTAATGTCATGGAAGCTTCTGATAAACTGCAAATGTTAGAGGTGACAGTTGTGGACAGAGATCTGTGCAACTGCTACTACAACAGCAATCCTGTGATCACCAAGGACATGCTGTGTGCAGGAAACAAGCAGGAAAAGAGAGGCCCCTGTTTGGTATGTCATATTGTTGTCTTTGATATACAGTATGACTGTTGCAGGCTCTTTGAAATCATCCCTTTACCTGTCTGAAGGAAAAAGAACCTTGTTGTCTTTTTCAGGGAGATTCCGGTGGACCTCTGGAATGTAAGAAAAACATGGTTGGAGTGTTATCAGGGTCTACAGGATGCGGTAATCCCAAGAAACCAACTGTGTACACATTTCTCTCCAACAGACATATCTCCTGGATCAATAGGATACTGAAAAAGCAATTCAACAGCACAGCTTTTTAAGAACGTAAAGATTTCCATGTACTGTTGGTTGTTCAAATTGGGGTTATATTCACAAAGCAATACCAAACTTTTTTTTAAATTGTTTTTACAAATAAACAAGTAAAACAGAGCTAAATTACAATCCTGTAAAAGTATCTGATACATTAATACACATTCAATGAAGATTTTCCACTGTGTTTAGTTATTGATGGGAGTTATTGTAGGAAGACATCAAGGTATGTCCGAATCCAATGTTAGCTTCACTTCCTGCGTCCAGTCCTGAGACCCCTTCATCTGAGGGATAAACAGAAACAAATGACATACAGTGAATTAATGAGATACTTGTAAAGCAATTAATTCTATCCATGAAACATCAGAAATATCAAAAATAAACAGATGCGTTTTGTGCCAAGCCGAAGCTATTTAATTGACCAACTCAAATAAGACTCACATCTGTAAAATGACTGCTGGAGTCTCTTCTGTCCTCAAAGAGAGGACACTTCTCGCTTTCATCAGTTCATTAGGCAGCGTCAAGTCATGTCAGCTCCCTTTCATCTGAAGCGCAATCAAATTTCTTTCATGAATCGGCAAGAAATTATAAGCAAAACTAGGCCTTCTCAGTAGCCACGTTTCCATTACAGATTTGGCAAAACTTTTGCGATATTTTCTAAAAGTCGATAAAAAAATATTGTGAAATGACAGCGTTTCCTTTAACTGATGTTATGCGACTAAAACATTTTTTTCCTCTCGTGATAAATCATTCCAAAAATCATGCTACGTATGTTGTTAGGTTTATGTATATCTCAGCCACTGCACGCCATTATTTTTAATGGTAAGAGATGTGTGTGTTATCCAAGCACTGATGGCAAGGAAAGTACCTTATACTTAAGCGTGCCATATGAGGTGTTATGATAAATTGTGGCATTTTATATTCTATTGTTTTTTATGAGTTTAATAAAGAATTCGTCTTCTGTCCAAACATACCATCATCTGTAAAGAATGATCGACTTTTACATACGCCAGGTTATGGTGACGCATTGCAGCCACATACAGAGACGAGCGATAAGTTTGAATTTGCATGGCGGTAACTCAAAGTTTTTTTTTTTACCACTTTGTTATTTTGGCTTGGAATTTCGCTTGTTGGAAATATAAACTGAATTTAGAAATGCTTTTGAAATTAAAAACTTTGCGTTTAATAAACAAAATATATTTTTGAAATGAAGACAGCGTTTGTGTAACATATATCCACTGACAAGGCAAGTTGCTGAACCCAAGTGCAGTTTAATTAAACGTAAAGCTTAACATAAAACAAAATCCAAAACGTAAAACAAATACTTAGCATGAACTGGAAAAGTATAAACTATAAACATGGACGTGGCTCACATAGCATGGCTAAAACAAAACTCACCAACAGTGGGTTACACATTCAATAACAGAAGAAGACACATGGCAAACATGAGGGCTAAATACACAGACAAATGACTAGACAAGTGACACCTGTGAACAGTGATCAAACAATGAACAAATGACAGAACACGACAAGATAATTTGAGGGCATGGGAGTCACATGACAAAAACCAGTAAGTGCATGACAAGACAAAACATGACTGTGAACATGACAAACTGAAAACATGAAACATTAGGTGTGTTCGACATCGGCTGCGGCCGGATTCAACTGATCGGCGAGAGTAGCCACGTGCAGGCGGGGAGGAGCTGCAAACGGAGACGTGAAGTCGGACACTTTCTGCTTCCCGTAGTGACGCTCGCGCTGTGTTTGCATACTTTATCAGCTGAAGTGAAATAAATGCAATATTTGGCAATACACAGATGTTTCAGAGACATTATTGTCATGTAACACTTTATGTACTGCTTAATACAGTGTGTGTTTGTACAAGAATATAGTTCAACATATAATCCTACACTATCAATGAAGTGGGGTCAACATTTTTTATCAGTTTTATTTTGATAAACATGACAATATAACATCGCGACTACATGAAAGGAGGTTTTACTGTTATAAAAAAACAGATTTGTGCGCATTAGTGGAGCTGAAGGTTTCAGAATAAACACGAAACACACGTGATTGCTGTCATGCGGTGAATCCAGCCAATCGAGGAACAGCTGTGTCGTCATCAGAGTCCGTGCAGCCTCCTGCAGCCGCTCTGGAGAAACTGCACCGGCTGTATCAGCCGACTGCTCTCGCACAAATTCCAGTTATGGTTACACTCTAAATAGTTTCAAATAGATGTAAACATAAACCATTAATTATGCTCTGTAGGCCTCTGCCTAGAATGTTACCTGTGAGATAGAGAGAGAAAGAGAGAGAGAGAGAGAAAGAGAGAGAGAGAGAGAGAAAGAGGGAGAGAGCTAAAGAACAGCTCTCCCCAGAGAAAGCCAGAGAATCCAAAAGAGCGCGAGCTACAGAATCAATTCTCTTTTATCCTCTCTCCTGAAGTCACCCAATTCAAATCGGACTCTTGTAAAACAGACCAATCAGACTAAACCGTGAGACATTTGAAAGTAACCAATCAGACAAAACTTCCCCCATTGTATCAAAGGTGTTAACCATTTGGCCAGCCGGCCAGTCATTCTTTTGTCTTTCTAACTCAACCTGGCCCTTCTGATGGCGTTAAGGGGGAGGGGGTTGAGTCAATTTCAATAGCTTGATCACGACGATGGCAGTTAACAGCAGAACAGATGATATCAAATATCTTTGATTATTTTCCACCTTACAGTTCCCCGTTTGGCACCATTGGCCACAACCATTGAGTCCAAAGGTGGCATTGTCCACAAAGATATGCTTTCTGTTGTGTGTAGATGTTATTCTTCAGACTTCTCGTCCAGACTTGTTGCAAAAGCAGCTGATCAGTTTTCAGCCTTTGTTGTTCTTGTAGCCCTGCATGAGAACTTCATCATTGATATGCAAAACGTCTATTGAATACTTCACACCTCAAGAACAGTCACTCTTTTTGAGGCAGGACACAGGAGCGAACTTTTGCTGCAGGTATTCTGTGATTAAGCACAACAAAGAACAAAAGCATACATGGCATTTTTCATTGGTCAGAAGTCTGATGTGGTCATATCAAAATAGTCTCTGGCAATAAGCCCTTAAATCAATATACTTAATAAAGTGGTCAGGGTTTGAGAATAAAAGAAGATTGTGCAAGCTTGTACATTGTTTCTGGGAACATTGAAATAAAATGCATTATAACAAAACAAAATCATTGTTGATTTTAAGTCCCCCTGTTCATGAGGACTATTAGCAAAATTTTCAGTCTAACCAAGACTCGGAAATCAGAACTCAAAGTTTCCACTATTTTGGTGGTAGTGGAATTTAAGCATTTTGGTCTGAATTTCTCAAAGGAAATGTAGCAAAAGTCAGTGCAATTGATACATTAAAAAAGATGGTACGCATCAATAAACCATAAAAGAAAAACAACAAATCAATCACATTTATGAAGGCATATATATAATAATCACTGTATTTGTTCAGGAGTCTTCCAATGTAATTAATGTAGATCTAAATATGTGTAGTCATACAATAATGGGTATTCCTGGTAACAGGGTGTGTGTGTGTGTGTGTGTGTGTGTGTGTGTTAGGGATGTTAACCGATTACCGTTTGACCGATGGTTGACCGTATCAACGTTAACCGATCAAAGTTGTCGGTTGTCGGTTAAAAAACAAAAAAAAAGTGATCTCTAAATTAGGCTATTTATAGAGAATGGGAACGTGACGTCACCAACGCAATGCATTCGCGGACTTTAGGACACAGACACTACATTAGAGAATGAGTAATAGTGGAGGTAGACTTTAAAACTTGTATTATACAGTTAAAAACACATTAGAATGGTGAACGCTTGCTGTGTTATGAGCTGGCAAAGCCTCTCTTACAACCTGCGTGGAAAACATATCTCAAATCATGCGCAATATTTCAGTTTACCAGCTTGGAAATAACAAAAGTAAGTGAAAGTAATGCTGCCTTCACGTGCTATCGGAAATTTGACAATTCCCACTTCTAAAGTCGTGATTATGAAGTATGAACTCATCTCGTTCATATTTCGAGCGGTGGAGCGCGTTCACGTGCAATTTTTACCTAGGAAACTCCTATTTACAATAATTCAGAGAGCACGTGAAGGCTTCATAACACTCGGAAATAAACAACTTAGCCAAAATGTGTCTATATAATTTGTATTTATTATTTATAACCGATATTACAGATGAATATTTTCTGAACCGCTTGAATGTGCTCACAGCATAAATAATGCATGAAACGCGTCAGCAAATGCTTCATTGTTCAGCTTCAGATGTAAGTTGCAACTTGTGTGATACAGTGCTTAAATACAGTACATAGCACATCATCTAAATATATTACATCTACATTTCAGTGGTAACACATAAGGTGTTGATCATCATCTTTCTTTATTATTGTTAGCACTACCTCGAACTAAAGCGGCGTCTCTTCGGAGCTGTCATTATCTTAAATGAGTCGCGGCAATGTTTCAAATGAGCTTCTAACGCTAGACAATGGCCTTTATTTTCAACGCGATCACCTTGTGCCCAAACCATTTCGAAACTAAGGAGCCATTTGTCCTCCGATTACAAACAAGCTCCTCAGCGCCGCGTTTGCGGGACTCATGTTTCGCGCTGTAGGGGATTTTAAAAAATTGACGTGAGTGGAAGGCAGGCGGCGGCGCCTGGACAGTGTGTGTGTGTGCGTGTGTGTGTGTGTGTGAGAGAGCGGGAGGCAGAGAGATGCGACAGAGTTGCGAAATTGCAGGCGCGGCTCGCGAGTTGCGGCTGTTATTTCAAATAGCGCAGCATATTTTTTTAACTAATCGGTTAACCGGTTTCAACCGGCTAATGAGGCTCGGTGGTCGGTCAAGAAAATGTTTAGTTTTCGCCATCCCTAGTGTGTGTGTGTGTGCGTGTGTGTGTGTTTTGGAGATGGGTGGAATCTAATCAATATCAATCTGTGTTGCATAATTTAATTCCAGTTTTTTCACTGGGAGGTCATGTAGACATATTGTGAGGTGTGATTGACCCCATCAAATATATATAAAGATATTCGCACCCATCTCTCACATCTCAAGTTTTGAGATGCAGGGGGAGGGGGGCCTTTTGGCCGTCCGTCCTCCAAGGAATTGCAATTGTCCTCCTGAGATAGGAACAAATTACAAATTTAAAGAGAAACAAATTTAGAGAGAAACACAGTTAATTGCTGCTGTTATTTCTGTGTATTAACACTTAAGACTGTTCTGGCAGTCGAGCCTTCACAATCTGAGACTTCATTACAGTCATTTTGAGTGAAGGATGAATTGGTTATGAATTGGTTTTCTATTATCTGTGCCACATTTAACTGCACAAGCCACATTTAACAGCACAATTCCCCTCCTTTTTGGCACTGGGAATTGAACCAATGAAAAGTATTATAACTTGCTCAAATTAGAAATAGCAAAGGTCAGAGTTATTGAGTCCTGTTGCGATGAAGACATTTTCAGGGTTAATGCAATTGTAATTCACACTGTAGCCAGATGGCAATTCTATGTTCCTGTTTATGGTTTACTGCAGCTATATGGGAAATAGCAGAGCTTGCATTATAGGAGACAAACAAATTCAACATCGACACATGCAACTTGAAATTGCTGTACAATTCCAGTATTAAAGTTATTCCGATTTTCACAAGATACATGGCTTAGAATGCATAGTATCTATAGCCTTTATCTTAAGTGTTTCCTCACTTACAGTAACGCAATCATGTGTTTTTAAGAATAAACTTGAGTAGTCTATGTGCATCTAGTAGCACAAACAACTATAATGTGTGTTCAATGCGCACAATGTGTTATACAATTACAAATTTGAAAATACAAACAGGATTCTTGCAATCTGGATGTTTTACTATTAAACTCCTTGCTAAGAGGCTGCTAGCCCGCTCGCAAGTGAAGTTAATAGCTGAAGGCCTTGCATGAACAATGCAGTTAGCTCACTGAGAGTTTTACCTGCAAATGAGCGCTGATCTTTGCCCTTAGAAAGTAATTTCCTATTTTTCTGAAAATACGGCGGAGGTCGCCCGTTACCCAATGACCAGCATTTTCCCTCGGCATGACCGATTTTCTGACAGTATCTGCAAAACCTGTTCTCTTTGCCATTGGGTTGTCTGCTACGTTCTCCTGGAGTTTTAGTATATTCATGACTCGATGCTTGCAAATCATCCTGCATCTCCTTAAGAGCTGAGATAGACACACTTTTTTGTGCATTTTCATCTACGAAGTGAACATGCTTTTTAATCCCATTGCTGTTAAGCATTATGGGAGTCATGCACTTTTCAGCATTTAGTTTAGATTTCCATCTATTTTCTATTCTTGAGCCCCAGTCTACTATTGATTGGAACGTGTTTTTGACTGGATCAACACCATTTGACAAAGCCCGTTGGATTGGGATGCCAGCATTATTTTTCACAAGTTGTAATAACGCGTCATGGTCTCGATCTGCATTTTCTAATCCTGAGTGTTCTCTGTACGTTACCCATAACCGCTCCGCGTATGTCTCAAATGTTTCATCACTCGCCTGTTGGATTTCTAGTATTTTGCTCCAATCTGCGTGTGTCGGTCCCCTCATTTCTAATAATGCCTGTTTTAGTCGTTCATATATGGCTCCGTCCGTTTCGTCACGGATTCGGTCTATTATGCTGCCAGATTTCATGCCTTCGGTTAGTTTTGGTCTGAGCTCTTCAGGGAGAGTGAGAAGTGCTATTTGCCACACGTCTCTAACTTCTAGCTTAAACACAGTGGCCTGTAACATCAGTGTTTCCCAGTAGGGTTGGAACGGCCCTTTTCTTGGCATTACTCCAACGACTTGTTTGTGTCTAGAGCATTCTTCGCAGGTTAATGGGCGGCTGATCGTTGTGATTTCGTCGTTCGCATTAGTCATAGTTTTAAGCACGGCGACCTTAACAGATTTCTTAGCTGTGTCGTTAGCTTTTGTGCGAGTCTTTATCAGGCTTCGTTGTTTTGGATGTTCAGGCATTAACACAGGGGCTCGGTTACGAGTCTGTGGCCTGTATCCTAACGCAGTGTCATCACTATCATTTGGCTTTGCTAGCTCAAAAGTTTCATCCAGTGCTGCTTGTTTTACTGCGGCTACTGGAAATCCTACATTATCACAACAGCCTTCGAGAGCAGATATGTAATTACTGCCGGTGTGAAGTTTTTCTTGTAACTGATCAATTTTTGTTGCCATTTCTTCACGCTGCCTAGCCCACTCAAGTTGCTCGTATGAGACTGATTCGACTTTTGATCTTAACTTTTGTAATTCGTCAGATCGCAATCTTTCAATTTCTTTGATATTTGCTATCGTTCGTTCGTTTTCGACCATTGTCTTGAGATCGTTACGACGAAGCAAATAAACAATTGCAGTGGGGATTTTCTTGTATTTTGATTCAGATTTTAGTTGTGCGCCCTTAGCAGAATACCAGGATATAATTTCGTTGTTACTCCATGTCAGGTTCAATCCTTTATCGCTTAATCGAACGAGGAGATCTTGTAATTGTACGCCTAAAATTGTCATAATTTCCTCATCTGCACTGCAGCTGTTCTTTCCCTGAAAAGTCATGTTTCACGTCTAATTCTTACACAATATCGGATTTCTACGGTTCCGATCTATAGTGGGTGTACCGACCCGTTCTAGAAATGTGTCTATATGTGTGAGTTGCAAATAAAACTTTCCCTCAACAATTCTAAAAGGCAAAGAAGGTTTACTTACTCATTCTCTGGTCTGAGGGTCAGCTTTAATCCATTCACAAGATCAACAGAACAGCTGAAAAAGAGAAGCTCAAATCTCTTGTTGATTTTTAAATCCAATACTTCGCTGAAAACACGTTGCTCGTCTGAGTCGCAACATCACGTGTTCGAGGTCACCAACTGTAAAGCCCGCAATGAATTCGCTCCAAGGATCGGTAGCGAACCGTGGTGAAGGCCGCACGCGTTCAGTGTCTCAGCTGGAAGAATGGATTTGATTATAATATTCTTTATCTGACTCCATTTATCATAGTTATCGCATTTAGAAGAGAATCCCAACCGATTGTTTGGTCATCTATATTTGATAGTTAATCATACATTTAATCATTCCGTTTTAACCCTTTGTTGCAATTATACCGTTCCACATTGGAGATAGTTAATCATTACAGATTAATTCAGAAAGGATCAAAATGTAACAATTTATTAACAATCAAGTAAACGTAAAATGTCAGTTACATCATAGACATAAATCTCTTCTAAAAGGAAACACAAATTCTAGTTATGGTTACACTCTAAATAGTTTCAAATAGATGTAAACATAAACCATTAATTATGCTCTGTAGGCCTCTGCCTAGAATGTTACCTGTGAGATAGAGAGAGAAAGAGAGAGAGAGAGAGAAAGAGAGAGAGAGAGAGAGAAAGAGGGAGAGAGCTAAAGAACAGCTCTCCCCAGAGAAAGCCAGAGAATCCAAAAGAGCGCGAGCTACAGAATCAATTCTCTTTTATCCTCTCTCCTGAAGTCACCAAATTCAAATCGGACTCTTGTAAAACAGACCAATCAGACTAAACCGTGAGACATTTGAAAGTAACCAATCAGACAAAACTTCCCCCATTGTATCAAAGGTGTTAACCATTTGGCCAGCCGGCCAGTCATTCTTTTGTCTTTCTAACTCAACCTGGCCCTTCTGATGGCGTTAAGGGGGAGGGGGTTGAGTCAATTTCAATAGCTTGATCACGACGATGGCAGTTAACAGCAGAACAGATGATATCAAATATCTTTGATTATTTTCCACCTTACACGGCACTTTGTTGACATACGTCACTGTCAAGTGGCGTCGGCGCTGCCTCAAGTCGGACAAAATTTCTAACCGGCATGCACTGCTTCAAGTCAGCCGCCGATCGGTCTGCGCATCGCTGGGTGAAGTCGAACAAGCCTATAAACATGAACCGTCACCAAAACACCCTGTGACAGATCCCCCCCTCTATGGGCGGCCTTAGACCCTGTGGCGTGGGCGGACCTGGACCCTCAGGCGTGAGCGGACCTGGACCCTCAGGCGTGGGTGGCCATGGCGGTAACGGCAGATTAAGGGGCCACAGAGGTGTGGCCTTCCTGGCTTCAATGCCTTGAATATAAGCTTAAAAAGTTTATATTTTTATGACTTCACATATTGACAATATTATAAAGCAGTAGGATTTTAAGGGGTTACTTTTGAAATCATCTCGGAGTACTAGCTCTAGGTGGCGTGAAGTTTGCCACTGGTGAACTTAAAGCCTTTTGAGAAAAGGAGAAACTCCGCTGACTCAAAGCTGTTACTCGCCCTCGAAGTTCACCGCCATGAACCTCATAATGTCGACTGTCAGTTAGGTCCAAGCTGCAAAAATCTCAATTTTCCATAGGAAAAAGAGCGACATTTATCTGTAGCAACCTGAAACACAAAAAAGTGATAACTGAAATACACCTTTTACGTCTAGTGATTCTTTCCCAGACTGTTTTTCAAAATAATTTATGATGAATAAATAAAGGTTACTTGACTTGACATTTCAATTTAAATGTATTTGTACATTACCTTTTACAATGAACACTGTTGCAAGGTTTTACAGAACACAGACAGATTAAGATTAGAAAATAGTCTTTTAAAACACAAGCAGCCAAAGGGAAATGTTTTTCTACTTTTCTTACAAATGGAGTTAGCAGTATTGACAGTAAATCAGTTTTCATTATTGATTCATTTTTGTCTGAAGGAGGTTAGATAACAAATGTAAAACAGGCCCAAGCCCCGTTGCCACGTCATCGTTCTAAATCCGATCTTGACAAAGTCTTTGACAAAAACACAAGATTTTTGCTCAAAAAGAGCACACATCTCACCACTCTTTATAAAATCACATTGGTTGCCAATTAGCGCTTGCATCAAATTCAGAACAACCACTGGCTCTGCACCCCATAGAGTTCCAGAGGTTGAACGTCACGCAGCCTAAACTCCGCCATTTTGGCAGGCAATCAGGGGAGTGATAGAGCGGCTGTAGCATTGGTATCTATAAAATAATTTAAAACCAGACTATTTTAAACTTACTATTTCAACATGATGGACAGCTGATGTGAGCCAGGATGCCAGGCATTTATTGTAGTAAGTTGTTGAGATGCGTGAATTTCAGTTTATTCTTCATTTTTAACTACTTTTGCCTCACGTAACTAATGATAAAAATAAGTTCCCATTAAATACGATACTTAAGAAATTACATTTATTGATCATGACTGATTTTATTTGACAGGCACAACACAGACCTATGGAACAGATGCACACAGCGGCACGCTGTTTTGGACGCATTATTAAAGCAGCAATTAACCATATTTTACCTTTATTATTCTTTCAAATAAACAGCCCAAAATTGTTCCGTTAATTATCCATTTTCGATGTTGAAATCAAGTTATGCGCTTTGTATGGAACATCATTGTAAGCCTGTACGGAACACCGTTAACGCTCATCATCCTTCCGTACACGTGCGGAGGAGGTACTTTTCCCCACTTTGCTCAAATATTATTGGTCCAAAAGACATCAATCAAAGTGTGGATTGTCCAATGGGTATTCACCCAGGGAATGATCACACAAACATGCTTGTATTAGCGAAACGTGTACAGACATGGTTAGTCTACGTTAGCCTAGTTAATATTAAGTTACTTACATTTTAGACACAAACAACATGGTTCCAAAGGAAAGCAACACTCAGCGCGGTGTTTTGTGACTGAATGATTCAGTGTTTTGAATGAATCGTTTGAATGAACGACTCAATGACTCTCATTAAGACAAAATTGATCAAATGTGTCACGGCCAGCTCGTTCTCGGCCGTCACATAAAAAGGATCACACATGCAACCAAATGGTTTGACTTGCAAGATTATTTATTAAATACAAATAATGATCCGTTACAGAAATCTAACATAATGTCTAGGGATTTAAACAGTAAAGGGAAAAATATAAATTGATAAATGATAAATAAACTTGAAAACAACAAAGTGGGGCAAAATTACTTCACTGGAGATGTTCCACCAGAGGAAGTGCTGATTAGCAGGTGACTACAACTTTTATACTCTCCGCCCATAAATTAATCAATTAGGCATGATTGTCTGCTGCCAATCACACCCTCAGAAAACAATAGAAGACCGCGTTGTAACAAATGTAAGAATTTAATATGAAAGATGATGTTAATAAGGTTAAAAAATGGTACTGGGGTAAATATCACAAATATGCAGATTTAAGTATGTAAAAGCTAATAGAACACTGATGAGAATTTGACTTCAGAATAAATACACAAAAACACACACACTTGCACATTGTACAGTATATTCAATTTGCTATGTACTGTACATGATAAGCCTAAAAAGCATCTGCTAAATGATTAAATGTGAATGTCAAATGTTGCCTTTTTATTAAACTTACCCACAATCAAGTGTTGATAAAAACAAAAAACAAAATGCAAAATAAAAGAATGCATGAAGCTAGAATAAAACTTTTTTTAAGGCAGAGAGTCTGTTCTTTCTTTTAATATATTGCATATTCAGATATTCATACAACTAAATATTCTGGCGGCCATGAAACTTTTGTTAAAATTATCAAAAATGCTGGTGGTGGCTGGCAATTTATGACAATCTTTGCTTTTACACTGATAATGTTGAAAGCTAATGTCACGGTGTGACTTTTTCCTGGGGCGGAACCATAATGGCAGAGACTTGTTCCGCCCGGATCAAACACCACTACTTCCGGGTTCCCGTCCCTGCGCCAAAATCATAGAGAATCGGCGGCAGGTGCTCAAATAAACAGCGCGATCTCCGGATTGGGTGAAGGGGAGGTAGGAGGAGTATAAAGAGGGCCTCCAGAAGTCAGTCGGAGTCAGTCATTGCAGCGGTCACACACAGCCGCAGCTGTTAGTTCCGGGTCGGGCTCAAGCTGAGCGTGGTGGTAGCCGCTTCCAGCCGTTGCGGCGAGAGGATGTGGGCATCTGGGCAAACAAAGGATAAACACGAGGTGGATATTGTGGACTGAGCGATCAAAGATCCGGAGAGCCATAAAGAGAAGAAAAGAGACGAGGCTGAGTATAATACAGACCGAGTTTTGCATTGTGATTCAAGTGTCAAGTGTGTGTTCGATTCTGAGAAGTTACATGCAGGACAGTTGCCGGAAGTGCTGGTGAGCAAATCCCTTCAGGAGAGAGCACAGCGGCCAGGACGCGAGCCAGACACTGGAAGAGAGAACAAGACGAGCACACGGGTTGATCAATGTGTGAGTACCCTGAGAAACGTATACAGTAACAACTTCATCTGAGGTTTATCATCTGTGAGCCTTGTGATGTTGAAACTAGGAAAACGAGTGGCCCCACCGCGGAGAGTGAGCGTGGGAGAGCCAGAGCCGGCGGGCAGTGAAAGCCGCCGGGGTGGTGTAGCAGCAACGTCCTTTTCGTTGGTTCTTCGCTATACCAGCGCTTCAGCGATCTCCCCCCCCCCCCCCCGGGATAAACGACGCGGGAAAAGTGGTCTCTGGACCTTAAGTACACTTGGTTGGTGTGTAGAGTGCCGTGGGTGAGTCAGCATTTTGACTTTGAGAGTGTACACTTGGATTCTGCTGTGCTGTGTGTGTGCGTGTCGTCCCCGAGACCATTATCCAGGCTGACCCACTCTCTGGGGAAGGTACGATCCCGAAGCTGGCGGAGTAACTAGCCCTAACTATTCACGCTGTGAACCTCACCCTACTCTCTGTCTCTACGGGGGTAGCACGACCGGAGCCACGTAAGCACTCTCTTGAATAGCCATTGATACGTGCTTGTGTCAGAGGAAATTGTGTGTGCGTGTGCAGGGCCCGAGGAGAGGAGAACGCTACATACTCCCGGAGCAAAGTCATACTTACCTGCACTTACCTGTGTGAAGTCATCTAGAGAAGCGCCCGATCCAGCCCCACCGCCGTGGTCAAGCCCCTTAAGCCACCGCTATCACAGAGCCTGGAACAAGGGGAGAGAAACGGATAAACCGTGTCTACGGAGTCTGTGAGTGATATCCATTGAGCAAAGTCATACTTAACTGCACTTACCTGTGTGAAGTCATCTAGAGAAGCGCCCGATCCAGCACCACCGCCGTGGTCAAGTCCCCTGAGCCACCGCTATCACAGAGCCTGGAACAAGGAGAGAGAAACGGATGAACCGTGTCTACGGAGTCTGTGAGTGATATCCATTGAGCAAAGTCATACTTAACTGCACTTACCTGTGTGAAGTCATCTAGAGAAGCGCCTGATCCAGCACCACCGCCGTGGTCAAGTCCCCTGAGCCACCGCTATCACAGAGCCTGGAACAAGGAGAGAGAAACGGATGAACCGTGTCTACGGAGTCTGTGAGTGATATCCTTTGAGTGAAGTTATACTTACCTGTATGCCAAACAAAAGTCCCAGTATTGACCCAGATCCAGCGGATGCCCCGGAGGTACCGACTCCTATGACACCGGCCCCTTGATACATTCTGAAAGGAAGCCGTCAGAGTACGCCCGAAAGAGAGAGGTACCCCTGTCGCCCCGTCCCCCTGTACTTACCCATTCTACCCCTGTGTTCAGGAGAAGGAGCAAGCCGTGGCGTAGATCCCCCGAAAGGTCCACCCTGGGAAACCGAAAGAAAGAGTCAAGTGAGCACATAGCAGGACATGGAAGCCCGACATTGAGAAAAAGGACGAAACGACTTATCTGAGGTTCTCCTGCGGAAAGAGCCGGCGAGCTCTGAGGCGTTGTCCTCACTCTCCAGTCCTCTTGGATTTTAGCCCCCTCACTTCCCCTTTCCCCCAATTTTTAGTAAATTAATAAAGACGTGTAATTTTAAACTTTACTCCAGTGTCCTCGTGTGTCTGGTCGTCTGGGGTATCACTGGGAATCTCCCCGAGGTGAAAAAGAAGGGAGGAGCGGGACTCACGCGGTCCGCTCCGACCTGTGACACTAAAGTTATTGTGACATTTGTTATCTAAGCGTTCAGGTTAAATCCTATGTTTTCTTTCACATGCAAGAATACCCTGAGTTATAAGAATCAAACTTTTTATAATGTATACATTGACATCTACAAGACTACACTAGAAAATGTCTGAATTTGTTGTGTGGTAAGTGTCACAGGGTAAGCCTGCGACTATGCATGGACTACACACACATACACAAGCACGTTACGCACATACATCGGCGTCATGTATTACAGTCTGTTAGCCGACATACATATTCATGTATGCATGAACCTGTGTAACATTCGATGTCACTGTGTGTTGTAAACTTGTATGATGTCCTGTATGTAGTTTTACTTGAGTTATATGAGAACTAATAACCGTAACACGAGTGCATATGATGATAGCATAATAGAATAACGTCTTATGTCTTTTCTCATATACAGAAATAAATCACCACCACGAGTATTTGATTCGCATAGTTTATTGAATACAGTGTAAGAAAGATACAGATTATGCTTACCACATTTGACGAGTCATTTGCCAAACCTGTTCAGTTAGACATCCGGTCTATTTATAGGTCTTTGTGTCCGCCATCTTGTTCATGTGAGTGATGTCACCAGAGAGTCCATTCTCATAGCTGTAAGAGAGAAAGGTTTTTAAAGTTATGTATACTTGCATATATGATTTCTTGCATGTGTTTATTTGTATATATTATTTTTTTATTTTCATTTTTTTATGTATTCCTGTGATGTATGTGCAATGTGGTATGTTCCAGAGTACGAGGAGTCAGGCCTATAAAATGGCTCCAGAAAGTTAGTAGGATAGTTCAGAGATAGGAGGCGAGGAGAGGTCTAGGCATACCCTGGACAGTCTGGAGTCTGAGTCTGGAGTCTGAGGGAGAGTCTCTGGGAGAGTCTCTGCTTATGTAGTGCAGTTGCACATACAGGTCAGGTTATGTTTTATTGATATAGATTGCTTTGACCTTATGTTTTGTGCAGTTTATATTCTGTTGCATCTAAGTTTTGTTTTTTCTTTTGTTTTTGTTTTCTTCCCACCCATACTGAGTGACTGTCCCTGTGCACCGTAATAAAAGCACTGTTAACCATGACAAATCTGTTTCCTCTATCAATTGGAGCCTCCAACCGCTCAAAGAGGTGATTTTTAAGAAATATGAGAATAATCCAGAAATGTATAGACTGAGATTTCGTTCATTGAACACTGCCGCTGATGAGTCCCCAACAGAGTTGTACATTCGCTTAAAAGACTTGTTCTCAAAGTGGGTCCAGTTGGACATGAGTAGCAAAACAAAGATGATGGAAACCTTGGTGTTGGAGCAGTATATGAGAGTGCTGTATCCGGAGGTGAGGACCTGGGTGAAGGAGAGAAATCCCAGCACTGCAGGAGAAGCAGCTGACCTGGTAGAGTCCTATATAGCAGCGCGGAAGGGATCTTCTGAGACCTTTCGGTACTCTGGTTTCTTTCCGGAGGCAAGAGGTAAGTCTGTGTGGTCAGGGGGTAGTTTGTTCTGTCATCCAAAAATGGAAGGTACCCCTAAAATGATAGTAGACATAGAAGACACAAAGGCAGAAAAGAACATTTTAAATTCTAAATTGAAAGAATATGATATGTGAAATGAAACAGAAAGTACCAACAGAATTGTGGTCAAAAAAGTCAGCGAACCCAGTCAGAATTAGAACAAAACCCGGAGCTGTATTGCCCAGAAAACAACAATACCCATTGAAATTAGGGGCAGTTGAAGGCATCAGAAAAACAATAGAAGGACTATTAGAGGCAGGAGTGCTAATTGAAACAATTAGCCATTGTAACACACCAATTTTACCAGTAGAAAAAGCCAATAAGAACAAATAGAGATTGGTACATGAGCAGTAAATGAAGTGGTAGAGGATTGGCCAGCTGAAGTTCCAAACCTTCCCACATTGTTGACAAATGTTCCACCTGCTGCTAATTATTTTACTGTTATAGATTTGACCCAAGATTTCTTCAGCATTCCACTAGCGTAGGAAAGCAGACATCTTTTTTTTCATTCACTTACCAAGGTAAATAATATACATACGAGAATGCCACAAGGATTTAAGCACTCACCACATGTGTCAAGTATTAAAAATGGATTTGGAAGATCTAAGACTGGATAGCACATTGATACAGTATGTAGATGACTTATTAATTTGTTCAGCAACCTTAGAAAAATGTCATTAATATTCCATTAAGGTGCTCACAAATTAGCAGAAGGAGGTCATAAAGCCTCAAAATAAAAATTGCACTACTGTTTAACACAAGTTGAATATCTGGGAAGAATTATTGACACACAAAACCAAATCAATTTCTCCAAGTCAATTGGAAGGCATAAGTAAAGCACCACAGCCCCAAACAGTGGGACAAATGATGACATTTTTAGGAATGACAGGATTCAGTGCTGACTGGATAGAGGATTATGCTGTAAAAACAGCTCCTCTGAGAGCTTTAATGAAACAAGCAGGGTAGCAAAACCTCAGAGAACGATTGAAATGCGATACTGAAGCCCTAATAGCGTTTGAACTACAAACTGCACCTGCTTTAGCCATGCCAAATTATGAACAAACTTTCCATCTATATGTAGCAAACAGAAAAGATGGGTTTGCATCTGCTGTTCTGATGCAGAAAACATGCAGTTTGTCACAGAGCCAATTGCCTATTATAGCACAAAATTGGATAGTGTAGCTCAAGGCTACCCTCCTTGCTATCAACATGGGGTAGCGGCCATATATTTTGGTTATGACAAAGCATCTTCTGTGACAATGGGCTATCCAGTCATCATTTACACACATCACAAACTTGCTGAACTATTAGATAAAGGACGATTTGTTTTAACCCAAGCTAGGTGCGTGACATACTCTGTCCTGTTAACTTACCCTGACGTTACCATAAAGAGATGTACAACAGCAAACCCAGCAAACTATGTCCCTCTGGAAGATGAAGGGACACCCCATGTGTAACAGATTCTCTAGCGTTCACTCGCTTGAGACCAGATTTGGAGTCAACCCCAATTGTTGACTCAGAAGTTGATTACTTTTTAGATGGTTCATGCTTCAGAGATCATATAGGGAATATGCTGGTTTTGCTGTTGTCAAAAAAGAGGGAGACTCATTTGTGCCAGTTTTGTTACAGCATTGTGAACAACCATGCTCGGCACATCTGGCAGAATGGAGAGCCTTAACAGAAGCATGCTTACTGGCAAAAAATCAGACAGCTAACATTTACACTGACTCAGCATATGCTCATGGAGTATGCCATTTATTTGGAGCAGTGTGGAAACAAAGAGGATTCAAAAAGAGTGATGGAACTCCAATTCAACATGGAGACCAAATTATAAAATTAATTTCAGCCATGATGTACCCAACCAAAGTGGCTATTATTAAATGTTAAGCTCACAAAAAAGGCAATAATTTTGTCATTCGAGGCAATAATGCTGCTGATTTGCATGCTAAGCAGTCTTCTGGGTGCCAACTTGCTATAATGGCGCCCTCAGTTTTAATTCAACCTATTCCTACGTTGAATAATATATGCAGAATAGAGTGACACCATACGAATTAGCCATGTGGCAACAAAGAGGGGCATCAAGAGATGCAAATGGGATTTATCATTCACATGAGGGATACATAATAGCCCCAAATCAGTTATTTACAATTTTAACTACAGATGCTCACGGTATCAATCATTGTGCACGAGGAGAAATGTTGAGGAAAATTAAGAGACAGGGATTTTGGTCACCATACTTACAACAAAGGATTGATGCATTTTTAAGCGAGTGTGAAATTTGTGCCCAAAACAATGTCAGAAAAGGGATACCAACAACAATAGGATCGATACCCGTTCCGGAAGGACCATTCAAGCATCTAGTAATGGATTATGTGGACATGATAAAATCAGTGAAAGGGGACACGATACATGTTGGTAATCGTTGACCGATTTAGTAGATGGGTAGAGGCAGAACCCTCAGCAGATCAAGGAGCTCAGACGATCATCAGGTTTCTGACAAGGGTTTTCAAGATTCCAAGATTTGGCATACCATCCCAAATTACCTCTGATAATGGCTCAGCATTCATCCAAAAGGTAGTAAAAACAGTGATACAACAATTAAGAATAACACAAAGATTAGGTTGCATTTATCACCCAGAGTCACAAGGCGCTGTTGAACGATTGAACGCGACGCTTAAAGCCAAAATTAATAAAATTTGCGCCGACACAAAACTCAATTGGGTAGAGGCCCTGCACCTCGCATTAATGAGTTATCGAATGGAAACACACAGAATAACTAATTTGGCCCCACATGAGATGTTAACTGGTAGACCCATGCCTGTTCCTCATTTGAGAGGCCCGTATGAAGGCCCACCACTAGAGCAGCTTCAAAATGAACTCAAAGCATATATAAGACAATTAACCACTATACATGAAGCTATTTATACACAGGAGCAGAGCAAGGGAGGAAGAAGATCTACCCTGTCCAGTTGTTCCGGGAGATCAAGTATATTTTAAGATTTTTAGGAGGAAGTGGAATGAACCAAAAAGAGAAGGACCTTACACTGTAGTAAGAGCAACCCCAACAGCAGTACAGGTAGAAGGCAGCACAAAGTGGTATCACCTGAACCACTGCACCAGAGTACCAAAATTGAGGCTAGGGAGGAGGGAAAGAGACCAAGAGGGAGGTAGAGAGGACAATGGGGAGGAAGGAGAACGGGATGCCAGAGAAGGACATGAAATGGACACAGAACCTACAAAAGTTAATAACAATGTTGATGAACCTCATTCTAGGGTCACTGAAAGCACTGAGCCAAGAGATGAATGCGTGCAAAGGATGGGTTGCTTCCACCAGTGGATGAGAAGCAGGAAGGTGAGAGAGACATTAATTCTGATCATAGTGCTGATACACATGCTGCAGTGCCTCCCACAGACTCAGGGCCTTCAGGAGACTCCTCTCTGGAGCCAGGTCCTTCAACAAATGGATCACAACCGTATGAAAAATTCCACACACTCAGACTACAAGACATCGACCTCCAAGAAAACCGCAACCCAGATATCAACCTCCCCAAGATTGACTTCCAAGACACTGACTTCAGAGACAAAATACCAGGCCTTGACTGGATTGAACCATCTTAAGGGGACTGAACAAGAACAAGGTACTGTTGAGCGCAAACACATTAAGAAAAGGTCTTGGGACTGGCCTAAAGCTTCTGAAGATAACCACACTGAATTTGGAGATGAAATTGACCTAGAATTACGATGAGAGAAACTGTTAAATGCTGCACATCATAATGAATGGTATAAGTGGGCAGAATACATAGCAAAACAAGCCAAAAAGAACACCTGTATGTTATGTGCACCATCTCCATTGAAAAAATTAATAGTAGTGCCAAATCAATATGATGGTATGCATTGTGCAAAATTTTACTCAAAATACTGTACCTCGGCTAAAAGGATGTTCCATATTGTCCAGCAGAATGTTTGACAATGCTTGGGAACTCATACTATATTCTATTATCAGTTTAGATGGGGAGATGAGTGTAAAAACTTAGATGTGAGAGTAGATCCATGAAAAAGAGAAACCCCTCAAAATTATGTATTGGACCCATCACTAAAATATGAATGCTTTAATAAAACATGTAAATGGAGGAAAATTGAAAGGCAAATGTGCTGTTGTCCATAGGTCCACTAGCAGAATATATGCAACAGCAACTGTTAACACCAATATGATAGTGATTCACGCTCATGAAAATTGTGAAAACGCAACTCTGCATTTTCCATTAATAGAAGCATTAGAAAATCAGAGTGAAGCAATAGCTGATTATTTTTGGCTATGTGGAGGAAAAAGATTGAGGGCTACATTACAAGAAGGATGGAAGGGCTTACAGTGAGGAAAATAAGTATTTGAACACCCTGCTATTTTGCAAGTTCTCCCACTTGGAATTCATGGAGGGGTCTGAAATTGTCATCGTAGGTGCATGTCCACTGTGAGAGACATAATCTAAAAAAAAAATCCAGAAATCACAATATATGATTTTTTAACTATTTATTTGTATGATACAGCTGCAAATAAGTATTTGAACACCTGTCTATCAGCTAGAATTCTGACCCTCAAAGACCTGTTAGTCTGCCTTTAAAATGTCCACCTCCACTCCATTTATTTTCCTAAATTAGATGCACCTGTTTGAGGTCGTTAGCTGCATAAAGACACCTGTCCACCCCATACAATCAGTAAGAATCCAACTACTAACATGGCCAAGACCAAAGAGCTGTCCAAAGACAATAGAGACAAAATTGTACACCTCCACAAGGCTGGAAAGGGCTACGGGGAAATTGCCAAGCAGCTTGTGAAAAAAGGTCCACTGTTGAAGCAATCATTAGAAAATGGAAGAAGCTAAACATGACTGTCAATCTCCCTCAGACTGGGGCTCCATGCAAGATCTCACCTCGTGGGGTCTCAATGATCCTAAGAAAGGTGAGAAATCAGCCCAGAACTACACGGAAGGAGCTGGTCAATAATCTGAAAAGAGCTGGGACCACCGTTCCCAAGGTTACTGTTGGTAATACACTAAGACGTCATGGTTTGAAATCATGCATGGCACGGAAGGTTCCCCTGCTTAAACCAGCACATGTCAAGGCCCGTCTTAAGTTTGCCAATGACCATTTGGATGATCCAGAGGAGTCATGGGAGAAAGTCATGTAGTCAGATGAGACCAAAATAGAACTTTTTTGGTCATAATTCCACTAAACGTGTTTGGAGGAAGAAGAATGATGAGTACCATCCCAAGAACACCATCCCTACTGTGAAGCATGGGGGTGGTAGCATCATGCTTTGGGGGTGTTTTTCTGCACATGGGACAGGGCGACTGCACTGTATTAAGGAGAGGATGACCGGGGCCAAGTATTGCGAGATTTTGGGGAACAACCTCCTACCCTCAGTTAGAGCATTGAAGATGGGTCGAGGCTGGGTCTTCCAACATGACAATGACCCGAAGCACACAGCCAGGATAACCAAGGAGTGGCTCTGTAAGAAGCATATCAAGGTTCTGGTGTGGCCTAGCCAGTCTCCAGACCTAAACCCAATAGAGAATCTTTGGAGGGAGCTCGAACTCTGTGTTTCTCAGCGACAGGCCAGAAACCTGACTGATCTACAGGGAGTGCAGAATTATTAGGCAAATGAGTATTTTGACCACATCATCCTCGTTATGCATGTTGTCTTACTCCAAGCTGTATAGGCTGGAAAGCCTACTACCAATTAAGCATATTAGGTGATGTGCATCTCTGTAATGAGAAGGGGTGTGGTCTAATGACATCAACACCCTATATCAGGTGTGCATAATTATTAGGCAACTTCCTTTCCTTTGGCAAAATGGGTCAAAAGAAGGACTTGACAGGCTCAGAAAAGTCAAAAATAGTGAGATATATTGCAGAGGGATGCAGCAGTCTTAAAATAGCCAAGCTTCTGAAGCGTGATCATCGAACAATCAAGCGTTTCATTCAAAATAGTCAACAGGGTCGCAAGAAGCGTGTGGAAAAACCAAGGCGCAAAATAACTGCCCGTGAACTGAGAAAAGTCAAGCGTGCAGCTGCCAAGATGCCACTTGCCACCAGTTTGGCCATATTTCAGAGCTGCAACATCACTGGAGTGCCCAAAAGCACAAGGTGTGCAATACTCAGAGACATGGCCAAGGTAAGAAAGGCAGAAAGTCGACCATCACTGAACAAGACACACAAGCTGAAACGTCAAGACTGGGCCAAGAAATATCTCAAGACTGATTTTTCTAAGGTTTTATGGACTGATGAAATGAGAGTGAGTCTTGATGCCCCGCGCGCTCTCTGGGTCTTCAAAATAATCAGGGTTAGCGGTTAGCTCTCTCATATTTCACATATTAATCCAAATCAAAAGGTCGGAAGACCGAAACCATGTTGCACGTGACACATTCGGACAATTTTGTCCTTGAATTATCGCTGGTTGTGAATTGCGCTCAAAATGTTGACTCTTCTCTGACCAGCTGACATAAAGCATACTTTCAATAAGCGGGAGACAAATCATATTCAGTTATGAAGTGTTTTCTTTGTGTTGACATCTTTCGCGATGTTCTAACAGACGGGATTCGCACACAACGCGTCTGCTAATGTCCGATTCGTGACCTAATGACTCCTTTGAAGCTAATCATTTTAACGACTGGTTAGAACAACTGATCTGTCCAACACTGAACTCATGAATCAGTTTATTAATTTACTCAGAACGCATCTGAAATGAGAACACAAGTGTGCTTACCCAATTAAGCAAGAGTGGGTAGTAAGAATTATTTTTAATTATCAACAGTATTTCAGCTTATTTCTGTTGACAATGTGTAGTAAAATAAATAGGCCTAGCCTACAATCATTTAGACAGGAGTGAGGTGAAACCAGAACAAAGTTATTAGCTAGCTGATAATTTGTATTAAATTGCATATGGCAGAAAATTAGACTATTTGTTAATTTGTAATGCTACTTTTTAATATTGATATGATTATATACCAAAACAATTATCTATAGTGTAAAAAATGTTTGGTAACTGTCAGATTACTATTGTATGTTTGACTGTTTTTTGTTTCCACTGCTACATTTTTATTTAAAGAAGTTTGATTACATTCTATTTTAGATTTGAATGCACAATTGTTTTTTTAAATAAATAAGAATTCAACACTTTACATACATCTGTTATTTTGTCTTATGTTTAGTTAGTAAAGTCTGGTGCCTTTAGTCTCTTCAAGGAAGGTATAAGGTGGAAGATATACAGTTTATTATTAATTCAACAATAGTATCGGATCGGTATCGGGTATCGACAGATACACAAAGCCCAGGCATCGGTATCGGGACTGAAAAAGTCGGATCGGTGCACCCCTAGGAAAAATTGTTAAAAAGTTCCCCTGCAGATCGAAAGACTAACGCGATCAGGTCCGCTCGTAATGACATCATGTACACATCTTGAGTTTCACTTTCAACATTCAACACTTTTCCACGGAAGGCGGTCGGCCGAAGGTTTACTTGATAAAGTTTTAAATATGAATATTTTTCTTACACAAACGCATCGATTTGCTTCAGAAGGCCTTTATTAACACCCCAGAGCCGCGTGGAGCACGTTATTTGACGGATAGATGCACTTTTTATGGACTTCAAAAACAGCAACTATGAATCAAATTCTAATGCTTGGATTAGCCTGGACTTTTGTAATATAACTCCGATTGTATTCTCCTGAAAGAAGAATGTCATATACACCTAGGATGACTTGAGGGTGAGTAAATTATGGGCTAATTTTAATTTGTGCGAACTGGATGATGGTTTTATACTCGTCCGTTTGGTACTATTAGTTATAAATATTATAGCTAGCTACTGTTATGTTGTAATGCTTAATATTTTAAACAACCCAATACATTTGTTCAACATCTTACATTTAGGTATTTAAGATGGGTTGGAGATTATCCTAACTTTAAGAAGCTATTTACGATGATTTTTAAGAACATTCTTTCGTGAATATGAATACTTCTTAAATTTTATCTTAAGAACAAGCATAAGGAAAAAAGATACAAATATTCTTAAGAAAAGTTTTTGGGAATACAGAATATTCTTATATTTTTTCTTATGTTAGAAAATAAGAAGAAATTGGCAGTTAAAGGTGAACTATGTAAGATTTTTGCAGTAAAATATCCAAAAGCCACTAGGCCAGTGTTATATATTTTGTTCAGTTGAGTACTTTGAATTAGGGCTGCACGATTAATCGAAAAAAAATCACGATCTCGATTCAAACATAAATGCGATCTCATTTCTTAATGTTCGCGATTCACTTCCGTGTATTTCCCTCAGATCATGCTGCGTTCACGCGTTATTGGTCACACCAGAGCTTGTCACACTCACACTATAACAAAACACTAACCAATCAATCATAAATCTCCACTCCTCTCCCTCATTGCCCACGTTCCGCTGTTACTGACGTGTAACAAGGCAGACCAGAGCCAAGGGAGACATACCACAAAATACCAGCCGCCAGACCACGCAAACTTCCATAACTCAGACGTTGTAGTACGGAGCATGCCATACCCTCCAAGTTCCCAGCGGCACAAAGATATAACAAAAGCCATTAGGCTGTCACTTTTTATTCGATATTCGAATATGCATTCGAACATGACGTGAAATATCCGTAATCGAACTATAAATAAACTATCCGGTTTCTAAAGTGCCATGCAGAGCGGACCCGCGAATATTGCTGAAACAGGTGAAAAACATCCCAACTATGTCGGATACGGGTGCGGGTCGGGTCGGACAAGGGAGAACACGGGTTTTAAACAGTCACGTGCAAACGAATATAAAAAATATATGCATGTACAATGCAGCCGCTCCCATTACGCGCATCACGCGCTGCGCGTTGGGCACCAAGTGCTGAGGGGGGCACCACAAGAAAACGCTCTCTCCACCTGTATTTCAAGATGATAAAATAATTTCAAATCTATATTAGTTTATTTGTGCGCGCGTGCGGTTGTGATTCTCCTGGGAGGGCGCGCGCGCACAAATAAACTAATATAGACTTGAAATTATTTTATCGATCTGCCTGCACTCGTCGAGATGGATCATGAGGAGTTGAAGAAAAGATAGCAGCTAATGTGGAACTTCATCGCTGGGGAAGCACGCAGATAACTGTGGTAACAAACCAAGCACGCAGTTCTATCCAACAGTATTTTTGTTATGTTTCCTGAGTTTGGTCTCTTAATAACACTGTCTTAGTACATTAAGCCACGTTAAGCGTTTTCTTATAACATTTTTTAAAACATATTTTATTTATAGTTTTCATTTTTTACAAAAAAAAACAAAAAGAAACAACGAAATAAGACAACAAAACCCCTCTCTCCACAAGAAAAGATATTAAATAATCATTAAAATAGAAATAAACAGTAATAAGCATAGATTTACATCTAGTCTGTCTACATTTGTTGTTTCTACATTTTAATTTAATTGTAACTAATTACTTTTATTAAAATTTTTTATTCATTTTTAGAAAAAAGAAAAAATGAGAATCGTGTAAGAGAATCGTGATCTCAATTCCCATGGAGAAAAATCGTGATTCACATTTTAGCAAGAATCGTGCAGCCCTACTTTGAATATCCCAAATGTTTCCAACTATTTGTAAATCGTAAGAAATTGCTATTTTAATCAAGGAACCGGGACGTGTGAGCTATGCGTTTGAGGGAGTCGCCTGTTGATTGCGTTACCCTCGGGTCTGGTTTTATTTAGCAGAAACGCTGTACTCTCACAGCAGTGTGAACAAGTGTCATAGCAGCCGCCGAGAGAACGGCAAAGTAACGCCATAACATCATCAACACACTCAGATATATCTAATGTGATAAACAGAGTTGCGTTACCTCATACTCATGACTGGAAAAGTGGAAGTGGCCCTGGCGACCGTGTCATAATAACAGTCCCACTCTTCAATCGCTCCTGCGGCCTTGCTCAGCTCCACAACACTCGGTCCTGCTCTGCTTCATATTACAGTAATGTTAATAATCACATCCATGAACATGATTTCTGCCCGAGTACTATCCCGATTCTTTCCCACCGGCTGTGAGCTGAAGACCACATGTCCCAAGATTCTGCGCTCAAACGTGGCGTCATCAAACTACGCCTTTGTTTTGAACAGGCGACCTCTAGTGGACGGAAAAGTTACATAGTGTAGCTTTAAGAATAATTGTATTCTTAAGAATGTTTTGTGAATCCGGCCCCAGAATCACAGCGCATCTGACTGGCATAAAGTTGGCTTTTTGTTCGAGATTCGCAAATTTAGGGACCGTCTCTAAAGTTACATACAACATTGGTATACACGTTTCTAACTTCAATATCATTTGAAGAGAATTACTTACAGTCATAAAACCAGCTGTAAAGTGTTCATCTGCATTTTGGTCCGCAGTTTGTGGAGTTGTTCTTCTGTTTTTCAGTCCTATGGTAGGTGTGCTGGCAAAAAAAGAGAAATACTTTAAACATCGTCTTAAAGAATACATTTTTCATTCGTTTTATACACGGACCCGATTCATAATGCATCAATTATATTAAACTTCTTACCCATGTACATCTATCATTTCAGCAACAAGTATGGTGAAGGGATAGTTCACCCAAAAATGAAAATTAGCCCATGATTTACTCACCCTCAAGTCATCCTAGATGACGAACACAATTAGAGTTATATTAAAAATGTCCTGGCTCTTCCAAGCTTTATAATAGCAGTGAATGGCTGTTTCTGTTTTGAAGTCTATAAAAGTGCATCTGTCCATCATAAAAGTGAATCTATCCATCATCAAAGTGCATCCGTCCATCATAAAAGTGCATCCGTCCATCATAAAAGTGCATCTTACAAACATAAATCCTAATAGTAAAGATAAAGCTTCTAACAAGGTCTATGTGGATTCATTCTAATGGCTTGTTTTCACCCACAGCACAAGCGGATATGACGTTTGCGTGGGCGTTCCCAGTAATGCCAACCAAGTCTATGCACGTTTTGTTTTAAATGAACACTCCATAAACGGACAATTTCCTGACTTATGACTGCGCAGGTCGCAGTTTATATGGAGAAAGTAATTATTAACGGAAGAAAAGTCAGTAACAGCACAAATGACAAATTATCATTCCCCCTTTACTAGAATTTTGTGGGATGGTAGCGCATTCTAGGTTTTTAACGTGCATGGACAGTAAGATTATGTACATGCATGTCTGCTGTCATAGTGTCCATGTACCAACCTGAAGTGTCTTAAAAGCTTTGATCTAGATGTGTGAGAAGAGCCACAGTATCTGCCACATACAATCCAAAAGCAGGATAACAAAAATCTGAGGGGGGAAAAATATAAAAACATAGTAAAATATAAAAACATAGTAAAATCATGAAGGATGACATAACCACACAAGCTTACATTACTTAGCTAGATGTCATCTTATTTGATTGGCAAATGTATTAATTGGCATATGTTTGAGAGTTAACATTTGACATTAAATGACAATGGTCAACATAATTATCTAAATCATATATATATGTCAACTTGTCAACTGTATAACATTGTCATATTAGGGTAAACTATTTTTTGGCAACTTGCAACTTCACACATTAAAAAAGTATTTTCACTATCTTAAAATTAGTGAAATAGTCTTACTGTTTCAAAATACATTAAAAGCACTATTGACATTAATTTAATTTAATTGTGTGTGCTACTATATGTCATTTTGAACTGGCATGTGGAAATTCCTGGAAAGTACTGAAACCATGTCTTGGTATTTCAAAAAGCATTAAAAACATTGTTTTTATCCTTGGAATTCCAAAGCGCAGATTGTAATGCAAGTGAAAATAAACAAGACTCTTCTTTTTCAGTGTAGACCACACTTTTCACATGTAACTAGATTATGACCTGCTTAGTCATTGATGGAGCATCCCTGCTTGTCAGTTTAGCTATTTCCTGACCTCTGGTCAACCTTGTCAACCTAAAAACACAGGAAAAAAGGCTATTATACTGCCTGCCAGTACATTTTATTGGCTGAAGAGGAAGTCTTACAATAATACTAAACTGTAATATTTTTTATTGATTAGTATTATTGTATTATAAATGCAATTTTCTCTACGTCATTTATAAATGACGATACATTAGTCAGGGTTGCAATTTATGCTAAAATGTTATAAAACTGCTTTATTTGCACATAATCCCTTGCACATAAAACTCTTCTTAACTAGCAAAATAATGAACCAAAAAGTAAAAACATTTAAATATTATCAAAGTTAAACAAGTATAAAATATCACAAAGGCGAAATCACTAATGTGAAAACTACCAGAGGAATACAGCAACTTCAAAACCAAAAACATCCATAAGGTTATCCGTGATAAACAATTCTAATCTACTGACAGCCTCCACAGCAATGCATAAGAAATGAAATATCTCATCTGTGTGCCCAAATAAAAGACAACTTTGATTTTGTCCTCCGGTCGCCGTGTCTGCGATTATATCTGCGATGCGATTCCCACAAAATGGCGTAGATCGCGATGAACGAAGCTAACGTGCGAAGCTTTCTGTTTGCGCATGCGCAAATATAGCACCACCTGTTGACCACATCGCGGTACTGCAGAAGCCGAGGCCATAAACAGAGCGGCTTCGAACAGCATCTTTTCAACATCTTTAGTTTTACACTTATTTCAGCCACAGTTATTTCGATTGTAAATGAGACTGAAAAGTTGTTACATGCCTTTCTCATAATTTCCCGCTTATTATCAAATGCTAACATAAGTAAGCAAAGTTATTAACAGGATAATGTAAAAACATAAAATAATGACTTTATTATTAAATGGCTAACTATGTAAATACTGTTTTACTATGTTATCGATGTCTTTACTTGTAGGGAGGAACAGGTCAACAATTCTACTTCACAGCAATGATTCAAGTTCTCCACCATGTATTTATCCAAATGAGGTTTGTAAATGTATGGATGTTTTATATTTTGCAATAATCTTGACAAGATCATTGGACTTCTCACAAAATTCCATGTTAAAGAAATATTCATAGAGTCAAAATCTTTTGTGTGAGTAAAATTATGCATCAAATATTGTCTATTCAGCTAAACTTAAATTGAACCTTGGATGATACTTTGTAATACCAGGGACCAGATGAGAGACTTTAAATGAGTATGAGTAATGTATGATGGATTTTGACGGTACTATTGTTATTGAAGGTTTTCTGGGATCCCCAGCTGAAGAAATCAAGACATCAGATGCTGGCCTCGACCTACATACGTATATACAGTACACCACACCGACCTCTCTGCTTTTGCATGGATAGATGTCTGACATATTCTATTAAGGCATTAGCTATTATAGAAAACCTGAGCACCTGGATTGGAGGTGCACAAATCATATTCTACAAATCATCCTAATCATAAATTATTAAAAAAATCACATGCATTGTTTTTTTTTTTTCAAAATCCGAATCGAGCTAAATTCATATGTACAATCGCATTCCTCAAAATCAGTTTCAGCTGCTCTGGGGTGTGTTTCCCGAAAGCATCGTTAGCCAACTATGGTCGCAAGTTCCTTCATCAGCATAGTTTAACGAGAAAAAAAAGACAGCTCTCGACCTAGTAAGAAGCAGAGTTTTTTATTTGCATAACATGTGGACTTAATAAATCCTTATCTTGAGCAAAATAAGCAGGCTGACAATCAGTACAAACTTGTATTTAGAATACATACAAATGCCATTTACGTCTTTTAGTTTGTCAAGACATTGCACTGTTTTTAAAGAAGTGCGCGTACGTGCTCTAGTAAGGTGTTGTATTGTTATACCGCTGTAACTCCCTAATACTCTACCCCCAATAAGCCCGTTATCTTATGTACTAATAAGAGGGCGATCTCACCTGTTTCCCGGGTATATCAGAAGTGGTACCACAGAGTCCCCGGCGGTGTCCTGAGCTCACTCAGTCTCGGGTTCCGTTGCACTAGACAGGTTACTAATATTCTTTTCAATGTATATTTATTCTAATGATTCATTATGGATAGATATACATATAATTAAGAAAATAGAAAATGAATACTCTGAGTCAGGTCAAAGATTAATAAGGTTCACCACATTGGTTTACCCCTTTTACTTAATGAAAGTTTCAAAATAATACAAAGTACAATAAACTCAAAAGATTAACAAAGTTCCAACAAAAAGAAATAACAGCGTAAAAATCTTCACCCGGGGTACGGCCCCGATCTTCTCACTGCCCCATGCTTTTATCCTCCTTTTGCATGGGGTGGTTACAATCACAATGCAACTCCTAATATGGTAAGCGTGATCTCTGGACAGTTTGCACACACTTAATATATTTGTCCGAGAATAAGATTATATTTTAGTACATGCATATAGTATAGGCGTGAGGTCCTTCAGAGTTTAGGGGTAGCTGTTAGAAACCACAGCATCGTGTGGTTTTACACCTGCCCGTGTCATGGCCTTATCTCTGATTAACATCTTTAACTCCAGCCAACCCTCTCACTCATGTCTGCAAATAGTTTAACTGTTAAACAGACTACCCTGCCTTTGACCTCACCCTTTAAGCAAAGATACACTTATAAAATTCAAAGAAATATAATAATTTCTTTATTAAAATATACTCACTACTAAAATCTAAAGAAAAATAGCAATCACATATTTTATTTACGAGGCAAGTTTGGATGGTCCTGGGTGTCCAGGGATCCAAACTTCTCTCGTAACTGAACCATTTCACAATATGGGCATTCAAAGTCACTATCAAACACAATCTGTTTAATATCATTCATCATACGTTTGTTCATTTTCTCCATTTGCCTAATTAACCTAGTCAATTGTTTCCGTCTGGAAGCTCGTCCGGCTTTGAGTGACTCCATCCTTTCGGATAGCTTTGAATGTCCTTTTGTCCTTCTTTTCTTCTCTCCGACGATGTCTGTCATGTTCTCTCCTGCATCGTTCTGTTAGCAAATCAGCCATACATAATTCACTCGTATTCATTAATTTCAACACACCTTTATCATTTCTGAGAATACGTGTGACCGGAGATTCTTGGGAATTCGTATTCGTAGCTTGTAATTGTCCATTTCTGGCCAATTCAACAAAGGACGAGAATTATCGAATCAGGAAATAACTGAGAAAAATTTGAATTAGTCCTCAGGTGCCATGTTCATAATTTATAGCAAAAATCTGGCATTAATTCAAAATTAAACGGATTCATTAAAAGCAGTTATTACTCCACCACCTGCGTGACATCATTAACCAACGTGGTTGAACGACACATTTGCAACAATACGGTGTCGGGAAACAGTCGTCAGTAGCCATTTGATTTATTCAACTATGCATAGGCCTAGTACTGGGTTGTTCAACAGTGAGTTACGTTGCGGAAACGCACCCCAGATTGGATTTTGCATGGTTTATGTGACTCTCACGCCATGTAAATGAAAATTTCATAAGTCGTTAAAGGAAACATGCTGAAAGACCCATTTTATTTGACACAGAATTTTCTGTGACATAAGTCACCTTTATGGATGTTTTATGGTTAATTTGTGATATGTAGGATTTATGCATCTGCAATTAAGAGTTTGAGAAGGACTGTTATATGTTTGTGAGAGGGAAAGAAAACTACAAGCTTGCAACTCCTAAAACATTTTTTCAATGACTTTACTGAAATCATCTCTACAAATTCCACCGGTGCCAGGTTTTGTTATAATAATAGGCTACTAGGTATAATACATGTACTGTATGTAAATATAACAAAGGGACATGAACAACTGCATCCAGAAAATAGACTTGGTTTTAAATAGACTTTATTTTGCATGTAGCTACTCCACTCCAAACGCTGTCTTCATTTCAAAAATGTATTTTGTTTATTAAACGCAAAGTTTTTAATTTCAAAAGCACTTCTAAATTCAGTTCATATTTCCAACAAACTAAATTCCGAGCCAATAAAACAAAGTGGTAAAAAGAACTGCAAAAATTAAAAAAATATATTTATGCGCAATATGTCTGGAGACATAAACTAATTGACAATAACTTAATACAGAAGCAAACTAAGAACCGGGAATGGATTGACATTTGTGCCGGATTTGTGCACCAGGGTCCGTCATTACAAGGTGCCCTACGCGCGGCGCATGATGCGTGTGGTGGGAGCGGCAGCACTGTTTACATCAATAAATTACAACACTTTCGTGCTATGGGTTCATATGGTTTATTCTGTGATTTGACTATGTACCTTGTTTGTTGATCTGTTTATAAGTGGTTGCAATAAAAAAAAAAAAAAAAAACTTTCGTGCTATGGGCACTGCCACTGATAAAGGCAGAGGATTAGCCTATTTTACCCTGAGCTTCTGCTTTTCAGACATGGAAGTGTGACAAAGTCTCTGTGATGGCCGACGACGTGGCCACACAGCAAGGCGGTAACTAAGCCACACACACTGACATGCCTTTTCCCCTTTTGTTTGTTTACATGTTATTTTGGTTGTTCTTTATTACATTTTAGAATTAAATATTTAGTTGCAGATCATCCTATACATTTCATAATAAAAGACACACACAAATTTGGTTCATTTTACCCACTTTATTTATAATTTACACTTTTACCATACATGACTGGGTTGGGTGCACCCTTTCCAATTATTAGTGGTATATTGTTAACGTTTATTTCTTTTGAGTTTAAGTTGCTTACGTGGGAAGAGCGGAGGTTTGGCGCTGTCTGGGACACTGCGCTCCGGTGGAGGTCCATTCCAATAAAGGACCGGTTGGCGTCAGTTGCTGCCATTTTGTTCAGTTGGGCTAATCCATGTTGCTAATTAGCTGGGGGGTGTATGATTGACTGTATGTTTGTTTTTGTTTATTAGAATTCTATTTATATTTTGTTGACTAATTATTTGGGCACATTATTTTGTTTATGGCCCATTTCTTATTTCTGAAGTTAATTACTTTATTTATTGTAGTTGTGCTAAGTGATATTTGTGATGTTCCCTGTGTATGTCTAATGGACTAGTCCTGTGTGTATATAAGTTCCCCATGTGTGTCATTTGGGGAGGCCATGTTTTCTTTGTTTAGTTTGTTTGTTTGATTACTGTTGTTAGTTTTAAGTTCCTTTAGTTTACTATTGTCATGAGCCTAGACCTGACTTTATTTTCAGTCAGTTATTTAATTTGTAATTTTGTTTTCTTTGCATTTAATAAATAATTTTTGGTTGGAAACCCTGTGTCCTTTGCCCTCGACTGCTTGGTCCCTCACAGTCTCTAATGTGGATACAGGCATATCACTGTACAAAACATGTCCTTATAGGAGAAAATAAATGTCGTTTTAACGACTTAAAGGTCCCGTTCTTCGTGATCCCATTGTTCAAACTTTAGTTAGTGTGTAATGTTGCTGTTAGAGCATAAATAATACCTGTAAAATTATAAAGCTCAAAGTTCAATGCCAAGCGAGATATTTTATTTAACAGAAGTTCCCTTTCAAAGCCTACAGCGAACGGCCGGCTTGGACTACATCCTGGTACTTCCTTCATAAATGACGTCAGTAGAACAGTAGAACAGACTAACCTCCGCCCACAAGAATACGTGAAAAAATGGGGTGTGGTCTTGTTGCTGTCCCACGTGGAGAAGAGAACGTGTCGCGTGGAGAAAAGGAATTGTTGCGTTTGAGTGTGTTTGTCGCCATGTCGTCGAGACGCTGTTATTTTCATCCCGGAGTCAAATCACCTTTGTTTGGCTTTCCCAGGGACGCTGTAGAGATCATTAAGCGCATATATCTCCCGTTAAGAGGCGTGACCTTTCCACGTTCGCTAAGCTGCGGTCAAATCACAACACGGGAACCGCTGGCACAATCAGAACTCGTTACGTATTTCTGAAGGAGGGACTTCATAGAATAAAGGAAGTCATCAGCCGTTTTTAGGACAGTGAAAACAGCGGTATACAGATAAGTAAATTGTGTTAAAAATACTGTGTTTTACACGCGAAACATGAACGCATGTTATATTGCACACTGTAAACACAATCAAAGCTTCAAAAAAACACGAAGAACGGGACCTTTAACATCTCGTTATTACGACATAATTGAGTGAAAAAAATTATATGTATGTGGCAGCAATGCGTCACCATATAAAATAAACATGTATTGACGCGAAAATCTAGTCATTTAGGTAAAAATGTAACATAATGGATAGCATTTGTCCTTTCTTGGAGGTGGAAAAAATAATTTTGTTATGGCCTGAAGGATTTGTTGTAAAAAAAAGATTTATAAACGAAAGAAAAGACAAGATTCGGCTGTTTTTGTCTACTCTAGCCTGTTGTAAGTTTTAATTTAAAATATTTGTGATTTTAGGCTAAACCCTATGTTAAAATCAAAATCAAATCAAAATCAAATCAAATCAAATCACTTTATTTGTCACTCTACATATGCACAAGTGCAACAGTAGGTGAAATTCTTAGGTGCAGTTCCGAGCAACATAGCAGTCATGACATGACATGTACAACATTTAAAGCAGCATCAGATTACACATCTGATGCGCACACAATTACTCACAGCACAGTAAACTCTACAATAAACAATAAATAATTTGCACAATGTGAGTTTAGTTCTCACAGCTTTAAACAATATACACATACTTACAATATACATATACTTTAAACAATATACACTAAACATACACTAAACAATATACATTACGCTATAATAATAATAATAATATACAATGTATAGTATAAAATATTATTCACAGATTGAAAAATTGAAATCCAAAGTGCAATAGGTGCTATATGATAAATAAATGTGTATATAATGTGTGTGTATCTACAGTGGGTTGTGCTGAGTGATATTCTGTCCAGTGTGTGTTATGATCCTGATGGATCAGGAGTTAAGTAGTCTGATTGCTTGTGGGAAGAAGCTGTTCTGGAGTCGGCTGGTGCGTGTTCTGATGCTGCGGTACCGTCTGCCTGATGGCAGCAGTGAGAGCAGCCCATGGTTCGGGTGGCTAGAGTCTCTGATGATCCTCTGAGCTCTCTTCACACATCGCCTGGCGTAAATGTCCTGGAGGGAGGGAAGCTCACCTCCGATGATGCAGCTGGCCGTGCGCACTACCCTTTGCAGGGCCTTGCGGCTGCGGGCGGTACTGTTGCCGTACCAGGTGGTGATGCAGCCAGTCAGCAGGCTCTCTATGGTGCAGGTGTAGAAACGTGTGAGGATGTGGCGGTTCATTCCAAACCTCCTCAGCCGTCGCAGGAAGAAAAGGCGCTGATGAGCCTTCTTCACAACGGCCTCGGAGTGGACGGACCATGAGAGTTCCTCTGTGATGTGGACACCGAGGAACTTGAAGCTGCTGACTCTCTCCACCGGTGCTCCATCGATGGTGATGGGGCGGTGTTCTCTCTCATTCCTCCTGAAGTCGACCACCAGCTCCTTGGTCTTGCTGACGTTGAGGGAGAGGTTGTGCTCCTGACACCACCGTGTCAGAGTGTGCACCTCCTCTCTGTAGGCCGTTTCATCATTGTCGGTGATAAGACCTACCACCGTCGTATCGTCAGCAAACTTGATGATGGTGTTGGAGCTGTGGGTTGCCACACAGTCATGTGTGTACAAAGAGTACAGGAGTGGGCTGAGAACACAACCCTGAGGGGCTCCAGTGTTGAGAGTCAGTGATGAGGAGATGTTACTGCCCATTCTGACCACCTGGCGTCTGTTTGACAGGAAGTCCAGGATCCAGCTGCATAACAGGCTGTTTAAGCCTAGAGCCCGGAGTTTCCCGTCAAGTATGGAGGGCACAATGGTGTTGAATGCTGAGCTGTAGTCCACAAACAGCATTCTCACATACGTGTTCCTCTTTTCCAGGTGGGAGAGAGCAGTGTGTATAGTGGATGAAATGGCATCGTCAGTGGAGCGGTTTGTGCGGTATGCAAACTGCAGTGGGTCCAGTGAGGGGGGGAGAACAGAGCAGATATGGTTTCTGACTAGTCTTTCAAAGCATTTGCTGATGATGGGGGTCAGAGCAACAGGACGCCAGTCATTTAAGCAGGTGGTTTTTGACTGCTTAGGTACAGGCACAATGGTGGACGTTTTGAAGCATGTGGGGACCACAGACAGGGAGAGGGACAGGTTAAAAATGTCCGTGAAGACTCCAGCCAGTTGGTGCGCGCACGCTCTGATCACACGGCCGGGAATGCCGTCTGGACCCGCAGCTTTACGGACGTTCACCCGCCGGAAGGATCGGGTTACATCCGCGACAGATACGGAGAGTGCACTAACCTCTGTATCTTCAGCCGCGAGCGCTCTCTCCGCGAGGGCGGTGTTAGTTCCCTCAAAACGAGCATAGAAGGTGTTTAGCTCGTCCGGGAGAGAGGCAGCGGTGTTCACGATGGAGTTTGTGTTCCCTTTATAGTCCGTGATGGTGTTAATTCCCCTCCACATGCTTCTGGAGTCGGTGGTGTTGAACTGTCCTTCAATCTTGTCCCTGTACTGCCGTTTTGCTGCTCTGATGGTTTTCCGGAGGGCATAACTTGCTTGTTTATGCTCCTCCGCGTTACCGGAGTTAAAAGTGAAGGTCCGCGCATTGAGTGCCGCGCGAACATCCCCATTTAGCCACGGCTTCTGGTTAGGATACAGCCGAATTGTTTTGGTCGGAACAACGTCATCTACGCACTTCCTGATGAAACACGTTACGCTATCAGCGTAAACCTCGATGTCGTCATCAGAGGCCGACCGGAACATCTCCCAGTCCGCGTGATCAAAACAGTCCTGTAGCATAGAATCTGATTGATCCGACCAGCACTGGATGGTTCTGAGGGCGGGTGCTTCCTGTTTGAGTCTTTGCCTATATGCGGGCAAAAGGAGGATTGACGCGTGATCTGATTTGCCGAATGGTGGGCGTGGGAGTGATTTGTATCCATCCTTGAAGGGGGAGTAGCAGTGATCTAAGACGCGGTTCCCTCGCGTGTTGAAGCTAACATGTTGGTGGTATTTGGGTGCGATGCGCTTGAAGTTGGCTTTGTTAAAGTCTCCGGTCACAATAAACGCGGCCTCAGGATGCGCGGTTTCCTGCTCACTCACTGTCCTATACAGTTCCTTTAGTGCCCGGTCTGTGTCGGCTTGCGGGGGAATATACACAGCTGTGATGATGACCGCGGTGAATTCCCTCGGTAGCCAGAATGGTCGGCACAGAACCATGAGAAGTTCCAGATCAGGAGAACAGAAAGACTTGATAGAATGTACGTTCCTCTGATCACACCAGGATCGGTTAATCATAAAACACACACCCCCGCCTTTGCTTTTCCCGGAGAGATCTTTTTCTCTGTCCATCCGATGCACGGAGAACCCCGTGGTTTCGATGGCCGAATCTGGAATCTCAGCGGACATCCAAGTTTCTGTGAGGCAGATAATGCAGCAGTCCCTCGTGTCTCGCTGGAAAGAGATCCGCGCTCTCAGCTCGCAGAGTTTATTGTCCAGAGACTGAACATTTGCCAGTAAAATACTGGGAAGTGGGGGTCGGTTTGCGCGGCGTCTTAATCTGATGAGCACGCCGGCTCTGCTTCCCCTTCTCCGGCCGCGTTTGCGTGGTCGGGCCGTCCAGACAAAGAGCTCCGCTGCTGTGTTTGTAAACGGCGGTTCGTCACTGAAGAATTTAAAGTCCGGTTTTCGGAGTGCGATTGCCGAACCAATGTCCAAAAGTGTCTGTCTGTCGTACGTAGTAAGGCAGACAGCATCCAAGACAAAAAACACAAAAACTATAAACAGAACAAACAAAAAACTACAATGTTCCAGCAGAGCTTGCGACGTTGCGGCCATCCTCGGCGCCATCTTGACTCCACTGAATGTTTGAATGTTTTGCCACTCGCGTGAGCAAGCTAAATGTATATAAATAGGCTATAAAGTAATGAATTTAATTAAACGTTGTTTATATGTAATGCGTTTATAAACGTGACATCTATGAAATAGTGAATGGCTATACAAAGACGATGGCAATGCTGACTATGTTCAGTAACAACTTTTGGATTTGAAATAAAAAATAACGAAATGCTGTGTTTGTGGTATACAACCGCGGATCAGTTGCGCTCTGCAAATGCGGCATATGTGAAAGCACAACAGCGCGAGTGGCTCCTGCATCTCATACGCACTGCAGACGGAGTATGTGTGAAACTGGCGTTAGGTTGTGCCCCGCTCTTCCCTCAGGGTGTCAGGTTCTCAGAGACTTTGCCACGTAGGTATTTCACAACACTTCAGCTTGTGATTCTTATTAAATGTTGGTCATATTTCATGATTTTTTTTTTTTACCTCTGCAAAGTCTCTGTGAACCTGACCTTGTACTTTTGGAGACTCCGTTGCCGTTCTGGAAAATGGTGGTTGGTGATTAAAAGGGTTCATGATGGTTTCACGCCTATTTTCAAAATAACATGAGTAAATATCGCTTTTAAATTGTAACTTGAGACACTTTATATTATATTATATATTAGACTATAATTTACTTTTTTACTTTCTGTGTATTTGTATGATTTGTATGATCTAAAATGGTATTCGTAAATGTATTTTGTATGAATAATAAAGCAATTTTTACTGAATGTGATGTGTTTAATAAATGATTACCTATACAGACTAATTTATTTATTGTAATTAAGTACTATGAGATTTTTAAATCATGTAGTAGAAAATTTGTTTTTGTAGCCTATATATTTATAACGTTGTTTCAATGTTAGGTAGGCAAATCAATAATATCGATTTTATGTTGAATATGTGTTGATTCTATTAAGTCGTTTCAACTAATTGAAATCAACATCGTTTGAACGTTAGGTAAGCAAACCAGTTGCATCGATTTTATGTTAGTTTTGAATGGCGTTTCTGACGTTGGTTCAACATTACTTCGATGAGCAAAACGATGCCGGATCGACGTCGGAGATCAACGTCGTTTCGATGTCACGAGAAACGTCGATTCTATGTTGATTCAATGTCAGTTTGCTACAGGGGTGTAAATCGCGGGGGGGACGGGGGGGACAGGACCCCCCCCAATCGGAGGGCTGTCCCCCCCTAAAAACCATGCTGAGTATTGTAAATAATATAACAATATATACTTAAAATAAATGTGTAAGTAGTAAAACAATACAAACGCAAACGGGACAAAAAATGCGTTTTAAGTTTAGAAACATTGAGTCCCCCCTCCCCCCTTGCCTCACAGTGGTTTGATCCACCGTGCACCTCAACTAACGTAGAAAAACTACCACACAAGTTTGTTGAGAGAACAAGGCTCTTCAGACAGCAGTTGTAAAACACCAGTAAGTAGCTGTCAAGGCTATTTTATTCACTTTAAACGTCAGATGAAGTGATTCTTTTCTCTTTAATACAGATTAGGCATAACACTGTTAACATCACTTGCCCACCGCCGCACCGCCCCGCTGTATAGTAATAAAATCATTTAGTTCAGTTAGAGAACTGACAAAACAATTAAAAACTGAACGTGTCTGCTCAATACAGCACGAGCCGAACGAGCAAACCGCTGACAGACAAGATTATCGAAGATTTTGTTTCAAAGCGTAAAAGCGCCTATTTAAGGGAGTGTGTCATTGGACTGTTTTGTTGTTGTGTTTTTCATTACGAATAATAGGCTAATGAACCCCAAATTCAAGCAACCCGCCCCCAAATTCTCAAAATTGGCTAATTCTAAACCGAAAGTTCAGTCAGATCTGTGTAGGGTTTTGCTCAATATGATAATAAGTGGCAGATCAGAGGGCTTGCTGCAGTTGAACATCTAAATATCTGAATATCATAGTATAAAATACTATGTGGAGGACGCAAGATAATTTAATAATTATAATATGACTGCGTGGTGAACCTTAATCGTATTTAAACTACTATACTACTATGAAAAAGAAAAGAAAAACGGACATTAGATAATTTTTCCGTTCACCAAAACGCCAAATAAGTACGAAATGTTTTTTTTTTTTTTTTTTTTTGTGGTACACGTATCCTTACAAGTACGATTTTGGCTGTATTATTTGTGTCCCCTTCAAAAATTGCTCTAGAGACATTTTATGTTTATTGTCCCCCCCCAACTATTAGATGAAATGTATGCCCCTGGTTTGCTATCTGGGTAGTGTTCCTGCTAAAATTCACACACTGCACCTTTAAATATGAAATATGGCTCAGCCACATCCATTGAGAAAAAAAAATCATATGTTAGATAAAATGGTATAATAATACAAATATTATTCAAATAAATCCTGAGCACCCGACACACACACACACACACACACAGACAGATAGACTGTCACGTCACAGTGGAGACTACATAGAACGCTCTATTAATCCTCTAACGGCTTAGGTTCAGTCAGAATCCGCTTCTCTCGCCTGTGCACTTTATAGTTTGGCAATATCGTCACGCGAACAAACACCCTGAAAACACACATACTAACGTTTCACAGCGTTATTATCCACACGCCAACGAACACACAGAAAGTTTGACCGTTTGTTCTGCGATGGAGTCAGTGGAGGTCAGGAGCAGGGGTCCAGTGTCCGCGGATGTTCGGCTGATGATCAGCCACTCCACACGGACAGCTGGAGGAAACCCCGCCGACCCAACAGGAGCTTTTCCCGCCGCCGCCGCTGAGGAGAACCGCCCGCCGCCGGGTAAGAGATCGACACAAACACAACTGTAGCAGAAATAACATGCGATTAATAACTCTAATAATAGCCTTAAACAGTGAAATGTTTAACTTTTTTCTATGTATGTTTAAAAAATAATGCTGGTTATTTTTATTTGCGGCTAATTCTGCGATTGTTAGTGGCTTTATAAACATTAGTGGCCAAAACTGATGTCCGGAGGGGTTATTACCTCAAAATATGCGTACAATCCGTTTTCTTAAGTAACGTTAATTAACCCTCTATGGGACACGTTATGTTCTAACCATGGAATATTATTTCAAATAAGTTCTTTATTACATGAAATTGCTTCAATCACACAAACCAAAAAAGGTGTAATTGCTGTGCCACAATGGAAAATGGTCAAAAAAGTAGTTTTTCTATAAAATTATGACTTTCTTTTCCATTTAAATGCACATTTCTTTTGGAAATTGATGGATTTATATATTTGGGACTCATGGAAACCAAAAATAAGTAGATCCCCATCATTGAATCCCTATCGTTCTGCACTCTTCCTATTGCCCTTTCCGTAAAATATTGATATACATTTTCTGAAAAGAAGAAATTATTTTGTTATTTGAATATAAACACAACTATACTACAAAAAACACTTTAAATAACTGCAGTCATATTGTTGACGCTACTATGCATAAAAAATCCCAATGGGGAAATTACATTGATATTTTCTCAATTTACAGTAAAACTATGTTAGACAAAGTTGATTTGTGAATAAAAATATATAATTTGCTTATCAAAGATGCTACAGCACATCATTGGCTCCCTTAAGGCATGCCTTTTTAATTCCCATAGTGCAATTTATTGTATTGTTTTCTGAATAACAAGGAAATGAGTAGAAATTAATTGTCGCCATATGGCAACGCTGTACCATAGAGGGTTAAATATTGTTTCTAATTAAATATTAATATTAAAAACTAGACTTGGTTAAGGTATCTGACAAAATCAAAAGTCAAACTACGCCTACAGGTTTTATTTTACTATGCAAAATAAAATAAAAGCTGACAGGAAAACGCAAACATCGACTACAACACAATCAGTTACACATGATATTTAAATAATGGGCCACTTTTGTCCAATACTGTATACATTCATTTTAAAGGTGTAGTATTTATGAGAATCTATTGACAGACATGCAATATAATATCCATAACTATGTTGTCAGTGGAGTAATGGACCGTTATGTGTTTATTACTCCGCTGGTCCCTTACATTGAAGACGCCATTTTTACGCCATTATATCGATTGTATTGTTTATAATAAATTAAGCATTTATGACGGTTAAGCTTAATTGTCCCACTTTACCAGTTGTCTCGCCTAACAATCTTGTCTTTTTGTTATCAATCTTGACAGGCATCCATGCGTTATGCTGGAGAATAGGGAAGGCTATAAAGCGTCACATCCTGTGTTGGGATGAGGACGATATAGCATGCAGTGATCCGGAGCCGCCACCTGAGAGCGATCCAGAGCTGCCACCTGAGAGCGATCCAGAGCCACCACCTGAGAGCGATCCAGAGCCGCCACCTGATAGCGATCCAGAGCCGCCACCTGAGAGCGATCCAGAGCCGCCACCTGAGAGCAATCCAGAGCCGCCACCTGTCCCAGGTCCATCCGCACTGGATTCTGGGATCCCAGGTCCATCTGGTTTAGGGACAGCTTTTGGTGAGTCTGTGGTCATTAGTCTACTGTCAGTACTTTCATTATGACAACGCATTTATGCTTTTTCTAATGATTAAGCTTAAAGGCTTGTTCACACCGGGACATGTTTATCACCGAACTCCTCGTAACCAAACAAAGGGCGCCAATGTGAGTGTGCACACCGATGAGCAAAATGGCAGGCGTTAAAAGCGTAATTCAAAAATCGGGTTCGTTTTTTGCACGCCGTGTTAAAAACTGGCTGACCAATGAGATTGGTGCTTTTGTCCACGTGCCTGGAGCTGCTGAAGTTACCGTAAAACACCACTTGGTGGCGCTCAAGCACAAAACCGTCTGGCCGAGCACACACTGATACCTAAGAAGATGACGAAGAGGAAGTAAGTAGAAGAATAACCCTCTACAATGCGAGTAAAACACTCGCATATGCGAGTAAATCTTCACTCTGGGCGATTAAATAATATCCATCATTAGCCATTGGCTAATACATTCTCAGATTTTACTCGCGAGTGTGTGTGTGTGTGATGCTAAGAATAAATGTAGCATAAATATATTTTTACTCGCTGAACACTCTGAATGAGCGCTTGAGACTTTCGCTCTCATCAAGCGATCTATACGATTACAAATCAGCTCATCTGATGTACCATAAACTCTAGTGTGAAGAACTCAGAAGCTTTGCTGAGCACGTTTCTCACACACACACACACACACACACGCGTGAGAGAGAGCGTGCAAGAGTCTTACATACCACGCAAAATTGACGCGCTACATGTTAACAATATTCTTTGTTGTATTTTCAGTTAATTTGGAATTATTCAGCTTTTAAGAACAAGTAGAAGATATGCCGTTTTTTCCGATAGTGGGCAGAGCTAATGTGCAAACGGCAATCTCATTGGCTGGCGCTCATCTTTTCCTGTTCCTGTTTTGATTTCAGCAAATCAGTTTGAGTGAATGCTGTCAACGTGATTAATATTCATGAACCCAGCAGATCATCAATCCTTAGTGCGTTGTATATTGTTATTAGTAGTAGAATTAGTAGTATTATTATTCTCTTTTAATAACATAAAATTGATAATAGTAATTATATTTTTTACAGAAACACCAACAATATCTTAAGCACCACCACCAGTCCAAAGTTCAGTTAAATGACAAATATGCATTCATACATGCTTACCAACAGTTTTAGTGCTAATTACTCAAGTTCTATCATTAAATAGTGCTTGATTATCATAATATCATAACACAGTCTAATGCTTGATTGACTGATGTTAAGCGTGTACGTTCAGATATTTGAAAAGCTGTGCCATTTTACAAAGATATTGATAATTTTGGTGGAATTTGTATATAGCACTCCGGGGGAGGGAGTGGTGCTGCAGCCATCTCCCGAAGAGCAGTTTCCTTCATCTCTGGCGGGCCGTCTCAGGGTCGCATGCGACGACGCTTGCCACCTGGCTTGGCAGCGGCCTGAGCGGGCTGGACATCTTTCCCACAGCCGGCCCCACGCCGTCGGCTGGTGGAAGGCTGCTGCGGTGCCTTGGCGGGGGGCGGTGGCGGGCGGACATCCTCGGCGACGAGCAGTTGGCGGCCGGGTGGAGGCAGCAGCAAGCCGCCGGGGCAAGATGTGTTTGATGGCCTCTGACATCGCCTGACCGATGGAACGGGCGGTGACTTTCGTCGCCCGGAGGGAGAGGTCCGGAGCTCCCGGAGGAGCTCTGGGTCAGGCCTACCCTCGTGCATGTCCATGAGTGCCTGGGCCTGGTGGACCTGAAGCAACGCCATGGCATGCAAGGCAGACGCAGCCTGTCCGCAAGCCTTGTAAGCCTTCCCAGTCAGACCGGAGGAGAACTTACAGGCTCGGGACGCGGGTCACCATGCCAGTTAGAGGCGGTCGCCGGACACAGTTGCATCGCGACGGCGCGCTCCACTGGCGGGATCCCCGCGTACCCCTTGGCTGGTCCGCCGTCGAGGGTAGTGAGGGGGGAGGAGTCACTCGGCCGGTTTCTGGCAGAAAAAGGTGCCGTCCACGACCTCGTGAGCTCCTCATGCACCTCCGGGAAGAATGGTGTCGGAGCGGGACGCTGAGAACCAACGTGACCCTCATCGAGAGAGTCACCGCTCTGTATTTAGGCCTGTCACAGTAACACATTTTGCTGGACGATAAATTGGCCAAGAAATTATTGCGATAAACGATAATATTGTCGTTCTGAGACCCTTTTCATCTAAAATAATGATAATGGCATAATAACGCAGGTACACCTTTTCAAAGATCAATAAACTTTTATTTCTAAAGACTATTTAACACTGAAAACGGAAAACATTTTAAATATCCACAATAAATGAACAAAACAACCAAAAACAATAAAAGCAATGGACTCTCAGTCTGTTAACAAAAAATGCACTTGAATAAATGCATAAAACAATAAATAAAATGGATGAAAACTGCAACGGATGATTGTGTTTTAGGTGCATATTAGGGGCGGCACGGTTCACAAAACCCACGGTTCGTATCGCGGTTTTCGGTTCTGTACGGTTCTTGTTGTTTTTTCTTTTAATCGTTAACACTCCAGAAATGTACTTCAGCATATGATATTTAGCTTAATTATCCACAATTTAGGATACAGTATTAAAAAAATGGTTATATCATGTAATCATGCACAAACTGAATTTGACTTGACTTAAGCACATTATTGGGACCATCTCTGAGGAAAGCTAGGGGAGATTTTGAGACAGCAAGAGAGAAGACATTGATGACATGCTTTTCATTTATTTGGCAAAAAAAAGAGAATATGTATTGCTATCTCTCCAGGAACTTATGTGCCCTTTTAGCACACACAGATTGAACTTGAAGCACACACAGATTAAGCTGAAGAATTAACTCGCATTTATCAAACTGCCAACTTCAGTGTAGCTTTAAGCCTTGTTTAAGTCAAGTCAAGTCAACTTTATTTATATAGCACTCTTAACAATGTAGATTGTTTCAAACCAGCTTTACAGTGTTAAACAGGAAAAAAATGCAGCATAATTTTATTAAGCTGTATAGCCATTTGATGTCATCAGTTCAATTTCCATACAGTGACAGTGTGGGATTTAGATCAATAATTAGATCAGTAATTTAGTTTATATGGTTAATTTAGTTTATTAATTAGATTTATTTCGATGTTTAGTTGAAAAATTTAGTGTCCCCAACTGAGCACGCCAAGCCAGAGGCAACAGTGGCAAGGAAACCAAAATCCCATTAGGTGACCTAAATGAGAAAAATAAACCTTGGGAGAAACCAGGCTCAGTCGTGGTGCCAGTTCTCCTCTGGCCAATTAACAAACAGAGTATTATTATTATTATTATTCTGGCAGCTTTACAGGTCAGAGGACATAATAGATTGGAATATTCGAAGGACTGGAGGCAACACGCTGAAGACGGGTTTATTGAGGATGACGTTGATTAAATAATTATTAAACTGCAATATTCGAATGATCGGAGGCAACACGCTGGAGACGGGTTTATTGCAGATGACATATCGATTTAAGTATTATTTAATTGTAATATTCTAACAATCGGAGTCAACATGCTGAAGATGGGTTTATTGCGGATGACATATCGATTTAAGTATTGTTTAATTGTAATATTCGAACAATCGGAATCCTCACGCTGGAGACGGGTTTATTGAGATGCCGTGTCGATGAGGCAGATGCAGGGGGAGACTAATTGACACGGTCTCTGCAGACACTTCGGGGTCCTGTGTTGGTCTTCTCTGGGCGCAGGTCCACCATCTGATCTGGATACGGCCCGGATCCGGCTGACTGCAGTAAACCTCGGGAAAAAACAGAGAGACTCATTAGCGTAGATGCCATTCTTCTGATGATGTAACGAGTACATCAGGTGTTATGAGAAGTGTTCCCAGTTCTGGCTGACCTAGTTAGTTTTAAACTCGATGTGTCCGCACAAGCGCGAGGGTGCGCGCGGCAAAAATGACGTCAACGTGGAGCGGGCGGTAGTGTGCATTGAGTGCGCGAGACCCCATTACGCTTGGCGGTGTGCACGTCAAATTTTTTAACTTTGGGCGCGGCACGGCAACCGAAGAAGCACGAGTTCCAGGCGAATCTGGCCGTGCATGACGTCTCATCACACTGGACCTCCAGACGCATCTTTCCCAGTCAAGTTCGGTCAGCCTCGATTCACAGTCAACGCTTGACTCGAGTTCATCCGATCTTGTTTCAGAGTTGTCTGTCCTGGGACCATCCAGTCACGAGGAAACGTCTGTTTCCAGTTTATCCAGTCTTGAACTGACACCTGACATGGGTCTGGCCGATCCTGAGCCAAAACCCGTCCAAGATGCCCTCGATGTATCTGGTTTTTTTCCAGCTACAGGTGAGTCTGCTGTCATTAACTCACACTTGTACCTAGTTAGTACGTTTTAATGCTACTGGCATTCGTCTAATTCTGATTGGTCTAGTTCTTATGTAGGAATCATAAGCCAATCTTTTTGCATGTTGTTTTTTTCAGGATCAATTTCCTCCTTTTACGAAGTGAAAAGAGAGATTGGAAGGGGAGGCTTTGGCATCGTTCATGAAGGGACACGTAGATTTGATCGCCAGAAGGTAATCTACTCTTGCTTTAACCACAAGATGATGTTTGGACATGTAACACATCGATCTTTGCAGATTTTGATCAGGTCTTTTTGCAGGTTGCTATCAAATTTCTACCCAAGAAAAAATGGAACAAGTTTATTGAATTGGTAAGTTGGCAAGACTTGCATACATCAATATGCAATTTGTTTAACACTCATTTGGGTCCAGAAGTCTGTGACCACATTGAAAATCTAGAAATAAACCAATTTTGAAAAATGGTCATGCTGATAATACAGGGCTCGCAAAACTTCAAACTCGGAAAGGATTTAACTAGCGATTTTGCGAGCCATGTAATCAGTTAATTTGCCAAATAGAATTGTTCTCAGACTTGTAGACTCTGCTGTTTCCATATAAAAGTGAAAGCTAATCTTTTGTCAAACACGTTTCTCCAGCCAGGGTCCACCAAACCTCTGCTTAAGGAAGTGGCTGTGAATCTGCAGATGCGCACATCTCCGAAAAGCCCCCTCATCGTACAGATGTTAGATTGGTTTGATGAGCCGGAACAGTACGCCCTTATAATGGAGTATCCACATCCATGTGAGACCTTGTTCAGATTCACCATGAACAAAGGAGGACTCCTGGATGAAACCGTGGCACGTGGATTAATGCGCCAAGCAGTGCTTGCAGCCAAACTCTGTGTTGACCGGGGCGTCTACCACAAGGACATCAAGACGAACAACATCCTGATCAACACAGAGACACTGCAGCTCAAATTCATTGACTTTGGCTGCAGTGAACTTTTTAAGACCAGTAAAAGTGAGTTAGCCATAATATGATATTGTACATGATTCAAGCTTATTGTTTTCACAATAGCATGTGTTGGATTGGCATGTGCTCCATTTTATAGACTCTTTCAAATATAATCTAAAAGTGGACTAATGGCTCACAGATGACTTGAGCTAATGAAATGATCTCTTGCTTCCAACTCAGCTCGTGAATGGGTGGTCGAATCGACAGTCTGTTCTCTGGGTAGAGTGCTTTTAGAGATAGTGAGCAGAGACAAGCCTTTAAGAGTTCTGCAATCCGAGAGACTTGATCCACTGCTTATCCAAAGTTTATCCAAAGGTGAGTCCACAGCAACACTGTTAAACACACACATAAGCCTTGGTACAGTTTCAGGGAGTTAGTCAACTAAACATAAAATATTTGGATAGATGGAACACCTAAAAATGATCAATACTGTATTGGGTTCTGGGTACTGATGACGAATACAGTACTAAATACTATGCCTTTCAGAAGCTATTTTCCTACATTCAAATGAGCATAGATGACTAACCAGCTCTTTCCTCTTTGAAAACTCGTACAGAATGCCAAGATCTGATAATGCAGTGTCTGGACAAACATAAATGCAGGAGTCTAACGTTAGAGCAGATGTTAGGACATGCATGGTTTGAGCAGGACTGAAGGAAGGAAGAGGAGTCAGGGAGTGTAGCAGTTTGAGGTACGGCAGATCACAGGAAATCATGCTCATGAAAGACCAAGGGCCATCTTCGCCCCCTCTAAATCTCTAAATTATCCAAGCTAACAGAGTGTGTTAAAGATATAAAATATTGGATGACTTGTAATTTTCTCCTACTTAATTCAGATAAGACTGAGGTATTACTTATTGGACCAAAAACTGGTACACAGAATCTCTTAAATTATAACTTACATTTAGAAGGATGTACTGTTACTTCATCTGCTACAGTTAAAGACCTGGGTGTTATATTAGACAGCAACTTCTCTTTTGAAAATCATATTTCAAATAATACAAAAACAGCCTTCTTCCACCTCAGAAACATTGCTAAGCTACGAAACATGCTATCTGTCTCCGATGCAGAAAAGTTAGTTCATGCATTTATGACCTCTAGACTAGATTACTGTAATGCACTGCTAGCTGGCTGTCCTGCCTCCTCAGCAAACAATCTACAATTAGTCCAAAATGCAGCTACTAGAGTTCTTACTAGGTCAAGATCACATTACACCGATTCTAACATCTCTACACTGGTTACCTGTTAAGTTTCGTATCAATTATAAAGTATTGCTACTGACCTAAGGCCCTAAATGGTTTAGCTCCTGTGTATTTAACTGATCTTCTATCGCCTTATAACCCATCACGATCTTTAAGATCACTAAACTCTGGGCTTCTGGTAATGCCGAGGATATCTAAGTCCACTAAAGGAGGAAGAACGTTTTCATATTTGGCACCTAAGCTATGGAATAGCCTTCCTAATAATGTTCGGGGCCAGGGCCGGCCCGTGGCATAGGCGGAATAGGCAAATGCTAGGGGCGCCACTCATCCATAGGGGCACCAAAATGTATTACTGATACTATTTTATTCATATTCATTTGAAATATTACCAAATAAAGCGCAAAAAAACTTAACTAAGTCCCCCGCATCTTCCCGGTCCGCCTCATCAATCTCCCCCGCCGAGCTTGAAGTGCGTCAGAAATATAACGTGTGATCAGTTTAGCGTTGGGAATTTGTTGTGTCGCGTCGCCTCTCGCCGCATCTAATATAGACAGTATTGCTTTCATTTTTTAGGGTGCTTGGCCGCTCGCTCCAGGTGTAGACACGGTGAAAGTTGCCTGATAATTTATGACGGATGGCCGAATTGTAGTGTCATAAAAAACAGAAGGCCTCTGATGCAGGCAAGATAAGGGAAACACTGCAAATATGCTCTTCTTATTTAGTATTTTTGTCTTGTTTCTAGTCTAAATATCTAAAAATTCTTAAACCAAGATGCATTTACTAGATAAGTAAAATTATATTTTTTCTTAAGTGAGTTTATGCTTAAAACAAGCTAAATTATCTGCCAATGGGGTGAGAAAGGTAATCTTGTTTCTGATTGAAATCTTGTTTCTTGTTTCTGTCCCAAACAGAAATAAGATCATTTTTCTCACCCCATTTGGCAGATAAGTGTGCTAGTTTTAAGCTAAAACTCACTTCATTTTGATTTTTTCCCCCCAGAAAACAGGGAAAAAATTATCTAATGTCATTTTACTAGTAAATACATCTTGATTTAAAGGTCCCATGGCATTGCATTTTTCTATTATTTTATAGTGTTTTCTGAGGTGTACTTATATTATTAGTATGATTTTTACATCATAAAATGTCATAATTTAGAAATAAAAGGCATTTTTTCAATACTAATGTTTGCCCTGTGGCTGAATGCCCTGCTTCAAGAGGCGTGTCTGCTGTGAGACTTCAGTAAAAACGCCCACTGTTGTGATTGGCTGACATCTTTGCATTTCAAAATGAGCGGAGGGGGCGTGGTTTAACGAGGCACGAGCAGGCACGAGTCTGCCAGAGACTGATGGACCTGTGTTCACTTCTCATAAGTTCTCAGCATGTCTCAGTTCAGGGTGAACTGTTGTAGTTACTAGAATATACTTCAGGTTATTAGTTTATTTCTAGTCGGAGGGGCTGTCACTCATGTCAGAAAGTTAGTATCTTTAGTAAATTATGGATCAGCGCTGACTCGAGACGCGAACCGTTTAGAACGATTCAGTCCGATTTGGTGAACTGGTTCGGTTCACTAAAAAGAACCGATTCAAAAGAATGATTCGTTCGCGAACCGGACATCATGGAGACGAAGCGATTGCTAACAAAGTTATTCATAGTAACTACTGAGTTATGAGAGCGCTGTCAGTCAGCGCGAGTTTATTGTGTTTGTATCTGAGAGTTCTGAATAAACACGAGTCCCAGTCACACCAAGTCCGTCTTCATCATTATTACCAACTTTGTAACACATGCAATGTACCATTACAGCGAGATGAACGAGTTAGTAAGTGTTGAGTATAGCATTATTTCTAGATATGTTCCAATCATATGAATAGCATCAGTGACGCGCATTGAGTAACGTTACACAGCAAAAACAAAGACACAACAGCTGTAATCGAATGTAATCCAGTTTATTGTGGGGAAAGCTGGCTAGCCTAGCCCAGATATTCTCACGCTTACCCTCCTTCTGCTTAATCTCACGCCGCGTTTGGTGCCTCCGCTGTGGGCCAGATGCAGTACTGGGGGTCGGGGATGTTGGAGGCCAACGGCCAGTGCAGCCCGAGCTTCGGCGTGTGTGAAGTTTATCTCTAAAGATGTGACTGCTGATGTTAAACAGAAAAGACTGTATGCACATTTTAGAACCGGTAGACGCGACGAGGACGTACAAAAAAACACTGACTAACAAGATAGAAAACACGAAAACACTGTTCTGTCTGGAGAGAGAGAAGCCGCAGTGTGTGCACGAATAATAAATAATTAGCTACACATAAAAAAATCAATGATCACAGATCAGAAGGAACTGAAGAAAGACTTCTGTTTTCATTTGTACATCCAAACACTGAGAAACTGCCAGCATTCACTCGTTCACAAGTAACGTTAATGATCTCGAGTGTTTGCATGGGCGTGGCAGATTCTCTGGGCGGAGGAAAGGGAGGTAACCGCTCCTGCTTGGACGTCAAAACAGGAGACTTCAGGATTGGCTCGTCTGGCCTGTCATTTTCTCAAAGGCAGAGAGAGACAGCCAGAACTCGGGTTTACACCGATCAACATTTCTATCCACTTGGGGACAATATTCAGGCTAGGGGAACTCATATTAATGTTGAAAAACCTCATAAAATGAAAATTTCATGCCATGGGACCTTTAAGAATTTTTTTATGTTTGGACTGGACACAAGAAAAAATTACTTAATAAGAAGAGCATTTTTTGCAGTGTAAAGACAGAGGTAAAGTGGTGTAATGAATGAACAGTTTATTTAATTGCATAGTAGTAAAATACTAAAGTACGCTAATTAATTCCAGTTTTACCTTAAACTCTATGCAAGCAGCTGTTCTGGGTTCTCCAGTGGCCACAGACAGTGTATTTTGTCAAAAAGAATCATATCTTAAACGCATGTAATATCACTTTTTTTAATAGCATAATGTGTTTACTCTACAGTTGTGCAGTTTTAAGGGGACATATGGACATTTTAAAATGTATTTGCCGAAAATAGTAATGATATTTATGTACAGGTTTATTTAAAATAGCAACATTTTATGTAGATTTCACATTAAATATCTAAATTTCTCAGTTTAATTTATGGTGAAAACATGAATGTGCATATTAGTGGAAGTTTGCTGCCATCTACTGGAAAACAAACACTTTTGGTAGTTCTCAATAGTTTGTGCATGAATGCTAGATGCAATTACTTGTTATTTGTGTTTAGGCTGTAATGTGGCGTAGGTGCTATTTTTGTATAGTTTAACTATCATCAGCCTTTTAAAAAAATTAAATAATAATAATATCATGAACATAATGACGGGGTAGAATGGACTGGACATCATATAAAACAATAAAAATTAAAAAACATCAATCCATTAAAAAAATAAAACAGTACCAGTGTTTCCGCAACTTAGACTGAAAACATGTAGTGCTAAACCTTGATACAAGGGGCACCAAGTAAAATCTTGCCTAGGGCAGCAAATTGGTCAGGGCCAGCCCTGTTCGGGGCTCAGACTCACTCCAGTTTAAATCTAGACTAAAGACGCATCTCTTTAGCCAGGCATTCACATGATGCATCTCCTAACCTTGTACTCTATACAGTTTATTTATTTAGTCTCCCAGTTCCTGCTGCTGAAACACACCCCCACATCATGATGCTGCCCCCACCATGATCACTGTAGGGATGGGATTGGCCAAGAGATGAGCGGTGCCTGGGTTCCTCCATTCAGGCCAAAGAGTTCAATCAGTTTCATTTATATCAATGCACATTGCTTAATGCCTTGAACAGCAGCTAAGCTAATTATTTTTCTGTTGTGTTTTATCTCGGGTCGCCCATCCCGAGGTAACTAGAGAGTCCGTCAGCTGCAGTCTGGATCCAGCTTCTCGTAAAGACTTCAGATGACCATCACCTGTGAAGAGACGACTCAACTCCTGCGAGGACTTCAGATGACCTTCACCTGTGAAGAGACGACTCAACTCCTGCGAGAACTTCAGATGACGCAGCTCTACATCAACACACATGCATTTTCTGTGAAGCTGCTTTGAAACGATATGTATCGTGAAAAGCGCTATACAAATAAATTTGAATTTGATTTGAATTGAATTTGAGACCCGTGCAGGGCTCTCGGTTGTTGTCCTGTTGGTAGATGAACCTTCGCCCTAGTCCGAGGTCTGGAGCAGGTTTTCATCAAGGATTCATCTTTCCCTCGATCCTGACAAGTCTCCCAGTTCCTGCCGCTGAAACACACCCCCACATCATGTTGCTGCCCCCACCATGATCACTGTAGGGATGGGATTGGCCAGGAGATGAGCGGTGCCTGGGTTCCTCCATTCAGGCCAAAGAGTTCAATCTGTTTCATCAGACCAGAGAATTTTGTTTCTCGTGGACTGAGAGTCCTTCCTGTCATGTGTCTTTTCCTGAGGAGTGTCTTCTGTCTGAACATCTGAAGGATGATCAGTGGAAACAGGAGCACCTGAGCTCAATGAACGTCATGGCAAAGGCTGGGAATACTGATGGGATTTTTTCGTTTTTTATTTTTTATAAATTTTAAAAGATTTCAAACCAACTTCTTTCGTGTTGTCATTATGGGGTATTGTTTGTAGAATTGTGAGGAAAATAATGAATTTGATCCATTTTGGAATAAGGCTGTAACATAACACAATGTGGAAAAAGTGAAGCGCTTTGAACAGTCTCCGGATGCAGTGTACATTCATTCCAATACTAAACAGTAACAGATGAAATTAACTATCAACACAGTCTGAGGCTGTCTCATGTGTACAGAAACATGACTAGCGATAATACACTATCACTATACTGAATATAACTAAGATATAATCCACAATATAGATAAATAATAGCTGCACTAGATGCATAACGTACAGTGTGGAAAATAAGTATTTGAACACCCTGCTATTTTGCAAATTCTCCTACTTAGAAATCATGGAGGGGTCTGAAATTGTCATCGTAGGTGCATGTCCACTATGAGAGACATAATCAAAAAAAAAAAATCCAGAAATCACAATGTATGATTTTTTAAATTATTTATTTGTATGATACAGCTGCAAATAAGTATTTGAACACCTGAGAAAATCAATGTTAATATTTGGTACAGTAGCCTTTGTTTGCAATTACAGAGGTCAAACGTTTCCTGTAGTTTTTCAGCAGGTTTGCACACACTGCAGGAGGGATTTTGGCCCACTCCTCCACACAGATCTTCTCTAGATCAGTCAGGTTTCTGGCTTGTCGCTGAGAAACACGGAGTTTGAGCTCCCTCCAAAGATTCTCTATTGGGTTTAGGTCTGGAGACTGGATAGGCCACGCCAGAACCTTGATATGCTTCTTACAGAGCCACTCCTTGGTTATCCTGGCTGTGTGCTTCGGGTCATTGTCATGTTGGAAGACCCAGCCTCGACCCATCTTCAATGCTCTAACTGAGGGAAGGAGGTTATTCCCCAAAATCTCGCAATACATGGCCCCGGTCATCCTCTCCTTAATACAGTGCAGTCGCCCTGTCCCATGTGCAGAAAAACACCCCCAAAGCATGATGCTACCCCCCCATGCTTCACAGTAGGGATGGTGTTCTTGGGATGGTACTCATCATTCTTCTTCCTCCAAACACGTTTAGTGGAATTATGACCAAAAAGTTATATTTTGGTCTCATCTGACTACATGACTTTCTCCCATGACTCCTCTGGATCATCCAAATGGTCATTGGCAAACTTAAGACGGGCCTGTGCTGGTTTAAGCAGGGGAACCTTCCGTGCCATGCATGATTTCAAACCATGACGTCTTAGTGTATTACCAACAGTAACCTTGAAAACGGTGGTCCCAGCTCTTTTCAGGTCATTGACCAGCTCCTCCCGTGTAGTTCTGGGCTGATTTCTCACCTTTCTTAGGATCATTGAGACCCCACGAGGTGAGATCTTGCATGGAGTCCCAGTCCGAGGGAGATTGACAGTCATGTTTAGCTTCTTCCATTTTCTAATGATTGCTCCAACAGTGGACCTTTTTTCACCAAGCTGCTTGGCAGTTTTCCCCGTAGCCCTTTCCAGCCTTGTGGAGGTGTACAATTTTGTCTCTAGTGTCTTTGGACAGCTCTTTGGTCTTGGCCATGTTAGTAGTTGGATTCTTACTGTTACTGTTCTTTCCTGCAAGATGGGCTGGAGCAAAGGCTGTCTCCCTCCACCCTCAAAGTGTACGTTGCAGCGATAGCGGCGTATCACGATGCAGTTGAAGGTAAGTCCTTGGGAAAGCACAACCTAATCGTCAGGTTCCTCAGAGGTGCGAGGAGGCTAAATCCTCCTCGTCCAAACTCGTTACCCTCTTGGGACTTAGCTCTAGTGCTCAGAGCACTTCAGAGCCCTCCCTTTGAGCCTTTGCAGTCTGTGGAGCTTAAAATCCTGTCAATGAAGACAGTGCTTCTATGGCATTGGCCTCTATTAAGAGGGTAGGGGACCTGCATGCACTTTCGGTCAACGAATCGTGCCTAGAATTCGGGCCGGACAACATTTGGCAGATAAGTGTGCTAGTTTTAAGCTAAAACTCACTTCATTTTGATTTTTTCCCCCCAGAAAACAGGGAAAAAATTATCTAATGTCATTTTACTAGTAAATACATCTTGATTTAAAGGTCCCATGGCATTGCATTTTTCTATTATTTTATAGTGTTTTCTGAGGTGTACTTATATTATTAGTATGATTTTTACATCATAAAATGTCATAATTTAGAAATAAAAGGCATTTTTTCAATACTAATGTTTGCCCTGTGGCTGAATGCCCTGCTTCAAGAGGCGTGTCTGCTGTGAGACTTCAGTAAAAACGCCCACTGTTGTGATTGGCTGACATCTTTGCATTTCAAAATGAGCGGAGGGGGCGTGGTTTAACGAGGCACGAGCAGGCACGAGTCTGCCAGAGACTGATGGACCTGTGTTCACTTCTCATAAGTTCTCAGCATGTCTCAGTTCAGGGTGAACTGTTGTAGTTACTAGAATATACTTCAGGTTATTAGTTTATTTCTAGTCGGAGGGGCTGTCACTCATGTCAGAAAGTTAGTATCTTTAGTAAATTATGGATCAGCGCTGACTCGAGACGCGAACCGTTTAGAACGATTCAGTCCGATTTGGTGAACTGGTTCGGTTCACTAAAAAGAACCGATTCAAAAGAATGATTCGTTCGCGAACCGGACATCATGGAGACGAAGCGATTGCTAACAAAGTTATTCATAGTAACTACTGAGTTATGAGAGCGCTGTCAGTCAGCGCGAGTTTATTGTGTTTGTATCTGAGAGTTCTGAATAAACACGAGTCCCAGTCACACCAAGTCCGTCTTCATCATTATTACCAACTTTGTAACACATGCAATGTACCATTACAGCGAGATGAACGAGTTAGTAAGTGTTGAGTATAGCATTATTTCTAGATATGTTCCAATCATATGAATAGCATCAGTGACGCGCATTGAGTAACGTTACACAGCAAAAACAAAGACACAACAGCTGTAATCGAATGTAATCCAGTTTATTGTGGGGAAAGCTGGCTAGCCTAGCCCAGATATTCTCACGCTTACCCTCCTTCTGCTTAATCTCACGCCGCGTTTGGTGCCTCCGCTGTGGGCCAGATGCAGTACTGGGGGTCGGGGATGTTGGAGGCCAACGGCCAGTGCAGCCCGAGCTTCGGCGTGTGTGAAGTTTATCTCTAAAGATGTGACTGCTGATGTTAAACAGAAAAGACTGTATGCACATTTTAGAACCGGTAGACGCGACGAGGACGTACAAAAAAACACTGACTAACAAGATAGAAAACACGAAAACACTGTTCTGTCTGGAGAGAGAGAAGCCGCAGTGTGTGCACGAATAATAAATAATTAGCTACACATAAAAAAATCAATGATCACAGATCAGAAGGAACTGAAGAAAGACTTCTGTTTTCATTTGTACATCCAAACACTGAGAAACTGCCAGCATTCACTCGTTCACAAGTAACGTTAATGATCTCGAGTGTTTGCATGGGCGTGGCAGATTCTCTGGGCGGAGGAAAGGGAGGTAACCGCTCCTGCTTGGACGTCAAAACAGGAGACTTCAGGATTGGCTCGTCTGGCCTGTCATTTTCTCAAAGGCAGAGAGAGACAGCCAGAACTCGGGTTTACACCGATCAACATTTCTATCCACTTGGGGACAATATTCAGGCTAGGGGAACTCATATTAATGTTGAAAAACCTCATAAAATGAAAATTTCATGCCATGGGACCTTTAAGAATTTTTTTATGTTTGGACTGGACACAAGAAAAAATTACTTAATAAGAAGAGCATTTTTTGCAGTGTAAAGACAGAGGTAAAGTGGTGTAATGAATGAACAGTTTATTTAATTGCATAGTAGTAAAATACTAAAGTACGCTAATTAATTCCAGTTTTACCTTAAACTCTATGCAAGCAGCTGTTCTGGGTTCTCCAGTGGCCACAGACAGTGTATTTTGTCAAAAAGAATCATATCTTAAACGCATGTAATATCACTTTTTTTAATAGCATAATGTGTTTACTCTACAGTTGTGCAGTTTTAAGGGGACATATGGACATTTTAAAATGTATTTGCCGAAAATAGTAATGATATTTATGTACAGGTTTATTTAAAATAGCAACATTTTATGTAGATTTCACATTAAATATCTAAATTTCTCAGTTTAATTTATGGTGAAAACATGAATGTGCATATTAGTGGAAGTTTGCTGCCATCTACTGGAAAACAAACACTTTTGGTAGTTCTCAATAGTTTGTGCATGAATGCTAGATGCAATTACTTGTTATTTGTGTTTAGGCTGTAATGTGGCGTAGGTGCTATTTTTGTATAGTTTAACTATCATCAGCCTTTTAAAAAAATTAAATAATAATAATATCATGAACATAATGACGGGGTAGAATGGACTGGACATCATATAAAACAATAAAAATTAAAAAACATCAATCCATTAAAAAAATAAAACAGTACCAGTGTTTCCGCAACTTAGACTGAAAACATGTAGTGCTAAACCTTGATACAAGGGGCACCAAGTAAAATCTTGCCTAGGGCAGCAAATTGGTCAGGGCCAGCCCTGTTCGGGGCTCAGACTCACTCCAGTTTAAATCTAGACTAAAGACGCATCTCTTTAGCCAGGCATTCACATGATGCATCTCCTAACCTTGTACTCTATACAGTTTATTTATTTAGTCTCCCAGTTCCTGCTGCTGAAACACACCCCCACATCATGATGCTGCCCCCACCATGATCACTGTAGGGATGGGATTGGCCAAGAGATGAGCGGTGCCTGGGTTCCTCCATTCAGGCCAAAGAGTTCAATCAGTTTCATTTATATCAATGCACATTGCTTAATGCCTTGAACAGCAGCTAAGCTAATTATTTTTCTGTTGTGTTTTATCTCGGGTCGCCCATCCCGAGGTAACTAGAGAGTCCGTCAGCTGCAGTCTGGATCCAGCTTCTCGTAAAGACTTCAGATGACCATCACCTGTGAAGAGACGACTCAACTCCTGCGAGGACTTCAGATGACCTTCACCTGTGAAGAGACGACTCAACTCCTGCGAGAACTTCAGATGACGCAGCTCTACATCAACACACATGCATTTTCTGTGAAGCTGCTTTGAAACGATATGTATCGTGAAAAGCGCTATACAAATAAATTTGAATTTGATTTGAATTGAATTTGAGACCCGTGCAGGGCTCTCGGTTGTTGTCCTGTTGGTAGATGAACCTTCGCCCTAGTCCGAGGTCTGGAGCAGGTTTTCATCAAGGATTCATCTTTCCCTCGATCCTGACAAGTCTCCCAGTTCCTGCCGCTGAAACACACCCCCACATCATGTTGCTGCCCCCACCATGATCACTGTAGGGATGGGATTGGCCAGGAGATGAGCGGTGCCTGGGTTCCTCCATTCAGGCCAAAGAGTTCAATCTGTTTCATCAGACCAGAGAATTTTGTTTCTCGTGGACTGAGAGTCCTTCCTGTCATGTGTCTTTTCCTGAGGAGTGTCTTCTGTCTGAACATCTGAAGGATGATCAGTGGAAACAGGAGCACCTGAGCTCAATGAACGTCATGGCAAAGGCTGGGAATACTGATGGGATTTTTTCGTTTTTTATTTTTTATAAATTTTAAAAGATTTCAAACCAACTTCTTTCGTGTTGTCATTATGGGGTATTGTTTGTAGAATTGTGAGGAAAATAATGAATTTGATCCATTTTGGAATAAGGCTGTAACATAACACAATGTGGAAAAAGTGAAGCGCTTTGAACAGTCTCCGGATGCAGTGTACATTCATTCCAATACTAAACAGTAACAGATGAAATTAACTATCAACACAGTCTGAGGCTGTCTCATGTGTACAGAAACATGACTAGCGATAATACACTATCACTATACTGAATATAACTAAGATATAATCCACAATATAGATAAATAATAGCTGCACTAGATGCATAACGTACAGTGTGGAAAATAAGTATTTGAACACCCTGCTATTTTGCAAATTCTCCTACTTAGAAATCATGGAGGGGTCTGAAATTGTCATCGTAGGTGCATGTCCACTATGAGAGACATAATCAAAAAAAAAAAATCCAGAAATCACAATGTATGATTTTTTAAATTATTTATTTGTATGATACAGCTGCAAATAAGTATTTGAACACCTGAGAAAATCAATGTTAATATTTGGTACAGTAGCCTTTGTTTGCAATTACAGAGGTCAAACGTTTCCTGTAGTTTTTCAGCAGGTTTGCACACACTGCAGGAGGGATTTTGGCCCACTCCTCCACACAGATCTTCTCTAGATCAGTCAGGTTTCTGGCTTGTCGCTGAGAAACACGGAGTTTGAGCTCCCTCCAAAGATTCTCTATTGGGTTTAGGTCTGGAGACTGGATAGGCCACGCCAGAACCTTGATATGCTTCTTACAGAGCCACTCCTTGGTTATCCTGGCTGTGTGCTTCGGGTCATTGTCATGTTGGAAGACCCAGCCTCGACCCATCTTCAATGCTCTAACTGAGGGAAGGAGGTTATTCCCCAAAATCTCGCAATACATGGCCCCGGTCATCCTCTCCTTAATACAGTGCAGTCGCCCTGTCCCATGTGCAGAAAAACACCCCCAAAGCATGATGCTACCCCCCCATGCTTCACAGTAGGGATGGTGTTCTTGGGATGGTACTCATCATTCTTCTTCCTCCAAACACGTTTAGTGGAATTATGACCAAAAAGTTATATTTTGGTCTCATCTGACTACATGACTTTCTCCCATGACTCCTCTGGATCATCCAAATGGTCATTGGCAAACTTAAGACGGGCCTGTGCTGGTTTAAGCAGGGGAACCTTCCGTGCCATGCATGATTTCAAACCATGACGTCTTAGTGTATTACCAACAGTAACCTTGAAAACGGTGGTCCCAGCTCTTTTCAGGTCATTGACCAGCTCCTCCCGTGTAGTTCTGGGCTGATTTCTCACCTTTCTTAGGATCATTGAGACCCCACGAGGTGAGATCTTGCATGGAGTCCCAGTCCGAGGGAGATTGACAGTCATGTTTAGCTTCTTCCATTTTCTAATGATTGCTCCAACAGTGGACCTTTTTTCACCAAGCTGCTTGGCAGTTTTCCCCGTAGCCCTTTCCAGCCTTGTGGAGGTGTACAATTTTGTCTCTAGTGTCTTTGGACAGCTCTTTGGTCTTGGCCATGTTAGTAGTTGGATTCTTACTGTTACTGTTCTTTCCTGCAAGATGGGCTGGAGCAAAGGCTGTCTCCCTCCACCCTCAAAGTGTACGTTGCAGCGATAGCGGCGTATCACGATGCAGTTGAAGGTAAGTCCTTGGGAAAGCACAACCTAATCGTCAGGTTCCTCAGAGGTGCGAGGAGGCTAAATCCTCCTCGTCCAAACTCGTTACCCTCTTGGGACTTAGCTCTAGTGCTCAGAGCACTTCAGAGCCCTCCCTTTGAGCCTTTGCAGTCTGTGGAGCTTAAAATCCTGTCAATGAAGACAGTGCTTCTATGGCATTGGCCTCTATTAAGAGGGTAGGGGACCTGCATGCACTTTCGGTCAACGAATCGTGCCTAGAATTCGGGCCGGACAACTCTCACGTTGTCCTGAGACCCCGGCCTGGATACGTGCCCAAGGTTCCTACCACTCCCTTCCGGGACCAGGTAGTGAACCTGCAAGCGCTGCCTTCGGAGGAGGCAGACCCAGCCCTGGCTTTGTTATGTCCCGTCCGCGCTCTTCGCGCTTACGTTGACCGGACTCAAAGAACAACTCTCTCTGGCCAGCAGAAGGGAAGGCTGTCTCCAAGCAGAGGTTAGCCCACTGGATAGTGGATGTTATCGTCTTGGCTTACCAGTCCCAAGACGTGCCTTGCCCGTTCGGGTTGCGAGCACACTCTACACTGGGTGCTGGCTCAAGGCGCCTCGCTGACAGATATTTGTAGAGCTGCGGGCTGGGCGACACCTAACACGTTCGCTAGATTCTATAGCCTCCGTGTAGAGCCGGTATCTTCCCGCATCCTCGCCCCCAGGGGCCAGTAGCGCTAAGTGTCGGCTTGCAACGCCACTCACGCCCTCTGGGCCGGATACGTGCGTCTATTGCCTCCAGTTGTGTTCCCCGGAAACGGCTAACCCTGTCGAGCTCCTCCGTCACCCCTGCGGTGCCAGGCGTTGCGGCCGTCTGACGCCAGGCCTGCACCCGTATGCTTGTGAAACATGTGTGTAGGCTAGGTTCCATATGTAGCGGTTCCCTCACGGCAACCCCATATGTGTATTCTTCCACGGTACCTGCTACCCTACTTGGCTAGCCCCATGTCTTTCCTTTGACAGAGCCCGCTCTGTCGTCTCTGGGCGTGTTCTTTCCCCCCTGGAACCAGGCTGGAACCACCCCAGAGACTGCCATATGTTGCACTACCCTGCTAGGTTAGTTCTTATGTGTATTCCGCCACCAATACTTCCACTGAAGGACTTGGCTCCACAGCGTACCATCTTCCGAGGCTTTCCCAGCGTTATCCAATAGTCACTCTGGGTGGGTCTTGCAGAAACAGCAGTGACTGACCTCCCTGCTTGGAGCCCTGACTACCATACCATTAAGACGGTCCAGTGCGCTCAAGCAGGACGCTGGAAGGGCCAGCGCCCTAGCGTTTTGGTAGAGATCCCAATTCGTTGGTCAGTTCCGACGTACGTTGAACGTGACCGACTGAAAGGGAACGTCTCGGTTACGTATGTAACCCTCGTTCCCTGAGGGAGGGAACGGAGACGTACGTCCCGTCGTCAGGTTCTGTGCTTCCGCTGGGAGGCCGAGTCACGAGTTCGGCTCCTCAGCAGAGAAAGCAATGATCATGCATTCCACTTCCTTATTTATACCCGCGCTGCGGGGCGGAGCGTGGAATGCGTGAATCGCATGCCAATCTTCATTGGCTCGTTTCTAAACACTCGAAGTAGATTGGTCTCTGAAATCAGATCCCAATTCGTCGGTCAGTTCCGACATACGTCTCCGTTCCCTCCCTCAGGGAACGAGGGTCACATACGTAACCGAGACGTTTTGAGGCGACTTTAATCGCCTTTTTGGTAATTCATGACTGAATTGACGACATAACTATGACATTGCACTCGGGTTTCTTTTGTGCTTTGATATTAAATGATATATTGGCTCCAGTGCGCACTGATTGAACCATAGACCGTAACAAAATATGGTCCCTTCACTGCCAACGTCTGAATATGGCGCTGACATCTTGTGCAGATTCGGGACCAGAGAGCAGGAAGTAGAGCCGCGTGGCTTCAGTTTTCAACACGAATGCGGCACGCTTGAATTGAACACGTAACGTTACAAGTGTAGTGAGCTGCGTTTTGTGCTGTTTGTAGTGCGTGCTCTTCAATTGTTTCCATATCAAGAATGGCTTTAATGGTGTTTAGTCTATAAACACATTTAATATAAAAACAAAACTTGGCTTTAAACTAAATTTAATCAAGAGAGATGTGCCGCTTGTACCGGACACTTCTCACAGGCTGTTTAGTGTTCCTGCTAAAATTCACACACTGCACCTTTAAATATATGGCTCATATATTAAAATAAATTTAAATATGGCTCAGCCACATCCATTGAGGGAAAAAAAAATCATATTTTTTCGATAAAATGGTACAATAATACAAATATTATACAAATAAATCCTGAGCACAACGTGAGTAAACAACAATCACACTTCAATCACACAAACCAAAAAAGGGGTAATTGCTGTGCCACAATGGAAAATGGTCAAAAAAGTAGTTTTTCTATAAAATTATGACTTTCTTTTCCATTTAAATGCACATTTCTTTTGGAAATTGATAGATTTATATATTTGGGACTCATGGAAACCAAAAATAAGTAGATCCCCATCATTGAATCCCAATCGTTCTGCACTCTTCCTATTGCCCTTTCCGTAAAATATTGATATACATTTTCTGAAAAGAATAAATTATTTTGTTATTTGAATATAAACACAACTATACTACAAAAAACACTTTAAATAACTGCAGTCATATTGTTGACGCTACTATGCATAAAAAATCCCAATGGGGAAATTACATTGATATTTTCTCAATTTACAGTAAAACTAGGTTAGACGAAGCTGATTTGTGAATAAAAATATATAATTTGCTTATCAAAGATGCTACAGCACATCATTGGCTCCCTTAAGGCATGCCCTTTTAATTCCCATAGTGCAATTTATTGTATTGTTTTCTGAATAACAAGGAAATGAGTAGAAATTAATTGTCGCCATATGGCAACGCTGTACCATAGAGGGTTAAATATTGTTTCTAATTAAATATTAATATTAAAAACTAGACTTGGTTAAGGTATCTGACAAAATCAAAAGTCAAACTACGCCTACAGGTTTTATTTTACTATGCAAAATAAAACAAAAGCTGACAGGAAAACGCAAACATCGACTACAACACAATCAGTTACACATGATATTTAAATAATGGGCCACTTTTGTCCAATACTGTATACATTCATTTTAAAGGTGTAGTTTTTATGAGAATCTATTGACAGACATGCAATATAATATCCATAACTATGTTGTCAGTGGAATAATGGACCGTTATGTGTTTATTACATCGCCGGTCCCTTACAGTGAAGACGCCATTTTTACGCCATTATATCGATTGTATTGTTTTTAATAATTAAGCATGTACAACGGTTAAGCTTAATTGTCCCACTTTACCAGTTGTCTTGCCTAACAATCTTGTCTTTCCTTTCTTTCTAATGTTTTTACCTTTCTTTAGGAAAACAAAAGAAGAGGAGGAAGAAGAAGAAAGGCATCCATGCGTTATGCCGGATAATAGGGAAGGCTATAAAGCGTCACATCCTGTGTTGGGATGAGGACGATATAGCATGCAGTGATCCGGAGCCGCCACCTGAGAGCGATCCGGAGCCGCCACTTGAGAGCGATCCGGAGACGCCACCTGAGAGCGATCCGGAGCCGCCACCTGAGAGCGATCCGGAGCCGCCACCTGAGAACGATCCGGAGCCGCCACCTGAGAGCGATCCAGAGCCGCCACCTGAGAGCGATCCAGAGCCGCCACCTGAGAGCGATCCAAATGCCACAGCGACTGCACACATCTCCATGAGAGGGAGTTATTATGGAGAGGAATCGCAGAGCAAATAGGATTCGATGGTGAGTTTCCATCTGCAATCAAACCAAAAGCGCCATCTACTGTCAGGGAGTGAATTTGCATGTGAAAATCTCTTGGGTATGAACACACAGTCGATAATCGTCCCGGTGTGCACAAGGCTTAATTGTCCCACTCTCACCTAACAATTGTGTTCTTCCCTCAGTATTTGACATATGGTTTGTTGAAAACCGAACAAATAAAAGCAGGAAGAAGAAAGCCATCCGTAAGTTCCTCCGCCAAAGATGGAGGGCTGTAAAGCGTTCTGTCCACCGCTTTCAAAAGGGCAACAAAATGACCCCAGATTGGCTTGCAGACGAGCAGGTGGCTCTTCGGGATCCAGCAGATCAGACTGATCCAGAGCCGCCACCTGTCCCTGGTCCATCCGCACTGGATTCTGGGATCCCAGGTCCATCTGGTTTAGGGACAGCTTTTGGTGAGTCTGTGGTCATTATTCTACTGTCAGTACTTTCATTATGACTACGCATTTATGCTTTTTCTAATGATTAAGCTTAAAGGCTTGTTCACACCAGGGGCGGAGCCAGCGCTAGAATAACTTTGGTGATTTCAGGTAGAAATCTAAAGGCGCACGGTGACAAAATATAATGAAATAACCACCTTAATGTGTAATGTTGAATTTTTTTTTTATTTTGACATGAACGCTTACATGTTAAGGGAGCAAACTGGCCCAAAATCTCAAAATTGACTATGTTTTCACCTGTCGTGTCTCGCCTTAATAAGTAACACCTAACGTTAACTCGCCAGCAATACAGTCATGTAACTCAAGTGTTACAACAGCGGATTCACAAACCTGTAACACTTGTCCGCGTTTGGTCTGACGCTGAATCTCTCTCTGGGCGGTGAGGTTTAGTGTTCCTTTTAAAAAATTTAGTTATGTCCATGTTAGCCGGACCGGTTAACTACGACGCCGGTGAAATATAAAAGCCCGCCAATCCCTGATGACAACGACGAATTAGAAGATGTATTATTCTTCTTCGTTAGTTTTTATTGGCAGTTGGCATTGGCAAACAAGCTGTGCGAGTGATGTGCGATGCATTGCCGACCGCCACCACACACGGTAATAGAGCTTTTGTTTCATTTTTTGCCGCTCCAGTCTGAAAGACTGAGAGGAAATGAAACAACGTTTAAGTATTTTTTTTTTTTTTTAAACTAAAAGATTCGGGGCTTTTGACAAAACATTCGGGGCTTAAGCCCAATTAGCCACCCCCCCGCTCCGCCCGTGGTTCACACCGGGACGTGTTTATCACCGAACGCCTCGTGACCAAACAAAGGGCGCCAATGTGAGTGTGCACACTGATGAGCAAAATGGCAGGCGTTAAAAGCGTAATTCAAAAATCTGGTTCGTTTTTTGCACGTCGTGTTAAAAACTGGCTGACCAATGAGATTGGTGCTTTTGTCCACGTGCCTGGAGCTGCTGAAGTTACCGTAAAACACCACTTGGTGGCGCTCAAGCACAAAACGGTCTGGCCGAGCACACACTGATACCTAAAGCCGCGTTTCCACCGCAGGAACTTTACCCCGGAACCAGGAACTTTGGGGGGGAACTCGGTGTGTTTCGACCGCAGGAACCAGGGTCTAAATGAAGTTCCGGGTAAATATTTCCCCCTCCAAACGGCCCTGCTTGCGAGGTGGTACTTTTGAAAAGTTCCCGAACTTTCGGGGGTTGGACTTGGGTGCTGAACATGCTGATTGGTTGAGCTCACGCAGCATTTTATTTCAACCGGCATTTTTAAAAGTCTTTTGCGAGGATCGAACAGCGTTCAGTAATAAATATCAGTCTTGCTCTTTCTGTCCGATGGCGCGCGTTCGTCTCAGCCATCTCACGGTCAATGTCCGTAATAGCTGATGATAACATACTTTGTCATATTTTAAATATAGCTTTACGAATACGCTTTAGTATCAGTGCTCGTCTCTTTTCCGCCGTTTTGTTAATGACCTCTTTAGTAAACCGATACATAACCAGCAAAAGCAGCGCTGCTTGCATCTCCTCCACTTGTTATTGTTGCAGACATGTATCGCGCAAAAATTATTACTGTCCGTCGCTGACTGGAAGGAGCAGTCGCGCAGCGCGCAGTCCTACATCACCGGACTAATTTGCCTAATCTTCCCGGTACTTTAGACCGCGGTGGAAACGCAGACAGCAGCAGGTCTGGGGGAGAAAAAGTTCCTGGGAAAAAAGTTCCTGGTACAAATAGTTCCGGGTAATTTCGGTGGAAACGCGGCTTAAGAAGATGACGAAGAGGAAGTAAGTAGAAGAATAACCCTCTACAATGCGAGTAATTACTCGCATATACGAGTAAATCTTCACTCTGGGCTCTTAAATAATATCCATCATTAGCCATTGGCTAATACATTCTCAGATTTTACTCGCCAGTGTGTGTGTGTGATGCTAAGAATAAGTTTAGCATAAATATATTTTTACTCGCTGAACACTCTGAATGAGCGCTTGAGACTTTCGCTCTCATCAAGCGATCTATACGATTTCAAATCAGCTCATCTGATGTACCGTAAACTCTAGTGTGAAGAACTCAGACGCTTTGCTGAGCGCGTTTCTCACACACACACACACGCGTGAGAGAGAGCGCGCGAGAGTCTTACATACCACGCAAAATCGACGCGCTACATGTTAACAATATTCTTTGTTGTATTTTCAGTTCTTTTGGAATTATTCAGCTTTTAAGAACAAGCAGAAGATATGCCGTTTTTTCCGGTAGTGGGCGGAGCTAATGCGCAAACGGCAATCTCATTGGCTGGCGCTCATCTTTTCCTGTCCCTGTTTTAATTTCAGCAAATCAGTTTGAGCGAATGCTGTCAACGTGATTAATATTCATGAACCCAGCAGATCATCAATCCTTAGTGCGTTGTATATTGTTATTAGTAATCAATCAATCAAATCAAATCACTTTATTGTCACTCTACCATATGCACAAGTGCAACAGTAGGTGAAATTCTTAGGTGCAGTCCGAGCAAACATAGTAGTCATGAAATGACATGTACAACATTTAAGCAACAACAGATTACACATCTGATGCGCACACAATTACTCACAGCACAGTAAACTCTACAATAAACAATAAATAATTTACACAATGTGAGTGTAGTTCTCACAGCTTAAACAATATACACATACTTACAATATACATATACTTTAAACAATATACACTAAACATACATTAAACAGTATACATTAAGCTATAGTAATAATATACAATGTACAGTATACAATATGTTCACAAATAGAAATCCGATGTACAATAGATGCTATATGATAAATAAATGTGTATATAATGTGTGTGTATCTCCAGTGGTTTGTGCTGAGTGATATTCTGTCCAGTGTGTGTTATGATCTGATGGATCAGGAGTTAAGTAGTATAATTGCTTGTGGGAAGAAGCTGTTCTGGAGTCGGCTGGTGCGTGTTCTGATGCTGCGGTACCGCCTGCCTGATGGCAGCAGTGAGAGCAGCCCATGGCTCGGGTGGCTAGAGTCTCTGATGATCCTCTGAGCTCTCTTCACACACCGCCTGGCATAAATGTCCTGGAGGGAGGGAAGCTCACCTCCGATGATGCAGCTGGCCGTGCGCACTACCCTTTGCAGGGCCTTGCGGCTGCGGGCGGTACTGTTGCCGTACCAGGTGGTGATGCAGCCGGTCAGCAGGCTCTCGATGGTGCTGCTGTAGAAGCGTGTGAGGATGTGGCGGTTCATTCCAAACCTCCTCAGCCTTCGCAGGAAGAAAAGGCGCTGATGAGCCTTCTTCACAACGGCCTCAGAGTGGACGGACCATGAGAGTTCCTCTGTGATGTGGACACCGAGGAACTTGAAGCTGCTGACTCTCTCCACCGGTGCTCCATCGATGGTGATGGGGCGGTGTTCTCTCTCATTCCTCCTGAAGTCGACCACCAGCTCCTTGGTCTTGCTGACGTTGAGGGAGAGGTTGGGCTCCTGACACCACCGTGTCAGAGTGTGCACCTCCTCTCTGTAGGCCGTTTCATCATTGTAAGTGATGAGACCTACCACCGTCGTATCGTCAGCAAACTTGATGATGGTCTTGGAGCTGTGGGTTGCCACACAGTCATGTGTGTACAAGGAGTACAGGAGTGGGCTGAGAACACAGCCCTGAGGGGCTCCAGTGTTGAGAGTCAGTGATGAGGAGATGTTACTGCCCATTCTGACCACCTGGCGTCTGTTTGACAGGAAGTCCAGGATCCAGCTGCATAACAAGCTGTTTAAGCCTAGAGCCCGGAGTTTCACGCCAAGTATGGAGGGCACAATGGTGTTGAATGCTGAGCTGTAGTCCACAAACAGCATTCTCACATATGTGTTCCTCTTTTCCAGGTGGGAGAGAGCAGTGTGAATTGTAGATGAAATGGCATCATCAGTGGAGCGGTTTGTGCGGTATGCAAACTGCAGTGGGTCCAGTGAGGGGGGGAGAACAGAGCAGATGTGGTTTCTGACTAGTCTCTCAAAGCATTTACTGATGATGGGGGTCAGAGCAACAGGACGCCAGTCGTTTAAGCAGGTGGTTTTTGACTGCTTAGGTACAGGCACAATGGTGGACGTTTTGAAGCATGTTCTAGTAGTAGATTTAGTAGTATTATTACTATCTTTTAATAATATAATATAATTACTATTATCAATTTTTTTTTACAGAAACAACAATATCTTAAGCACCACCACCAGTCCAAAGTTCAGTTAAATGACAAATATGCATTCATACATGCTTACCAACAGTTTTAGTGCTAATTACTCAAGTTCTATCATTAAATAGTGCTTGATTATCATAATATCATAAAACAGTCTAATGCTTGATTGACTGATGTTAAGCGTGTACGTTCAGATATTTGAAAAGCTGTGCCATTTTACAAAGATATTGATAATTTTGGTGGAATTTGTATATATATATATATATATATATATATATATATATATAATATATATATATATATATATATATATATATATATATATATAATATATATATATATATATATATATATATATATATATATATATATATATATATATATATATATATATATATATATATATAATATAATATAATAAAGTATATCAGTCTGGCAACTAAACAAAAAAATGTGCTAGCCAATGGGATTCTATGGCCAAGGTGTGCGTAGAGAGTTGAAGAAGATGCAACGAGGCCAGATGAATGTAGAGCTGCTGGTCTTTCTGGTGTCTGAACACACAGAACTGCAGGCCAAATGCCACAGCGACTGCACACATCTCCATGAGAGGGAGTTATTATGGAGAGGAATCGCAGAGCAAATAGGATTCGATGGTGAGTTTCCATCTGCAATCAAACCAAAAGCGCCATCTACTGTCAGGGAGTGAATTTGCACGTGAAAATCTTATGAAGGTATTTTTGGTGCAAAACAACTACACACGCGTGAGAGTGGAATTTGTAACTGTAGATCATATCCACACATGTGTACCAATACATTTGAAGTCACAGAGAAAAATATTTTAGGAGTTGTAAACTTGTAGAATTTTTTTCTCACTTACAAACACAACGCAACAGTTACACCTTCACACATTCTTCACTGCAGGTGCACTGCAGAAACTCATACACTCACATTTTTGCTACAGTTGCTGCAGTAAATATGGTGCAAAACGCATTCACACACTCGTATCAAAAATGTGAAGTCACAGACAAATTTTGCACATCCGCAAATTAATATGTGAATCCATGCAGTGAGAGTTGCACACTTGTAGAATATTTGGTCACAAATGTATTTCTTTTCTTGGATATTTTTCTAACACAATCACAAGTCCAATCACTACAACTGCTGGAATCTGCTGCTACGAGTCTCAAACGCAGTTTTTTCGCCTTCAAATGACACGTTCCGTGCGCTCTCACTTTTACAACATATACTACGCGAAATGTGGAGCAAAAGAGATTTGTGCATCTGTGAGGCAGCGGTTCAGAGAGCAGAGAATTTCGGCCAATCAGAAGAGCTCTTTTAAACCGGTGGCGCGCGACCGAGAACGGGAAAAATACATGAGCAATCTGCTAGCAGGCGAAGTCAAGTAACGTTTTTTTTTTTTTCTCTCTCTCCCCCTGCAATCACTCACCGTTATACATTTGTTGTTTTAATATGTGCACTGGTCGGCTAAGTTGGTAATCATTGTTTCTTGAGCTAGCCTTTCTTGTTTCACGAAATGTAATCTACTGTTAAGTTTGCCATCCAATCGTCTCATAATTAAAAATACTCTCATATTAAACGATGTATTCCTTATATTCTCTTCAGCTTTACCTTCTAGAAAAATGACAGAACAGAGTGGGTCTTGTCGTGGCAAAATTTCAACTATAGCCGCATTACTGAATAAGAGACAAAACCATCCCCAATTGTCTTTATAAAGATTTTATTTCTTGCAAGAAATGAGTCACAGTCATACAGCCATCTTCAATGTCTGCAGAGTGCACTAACTAGACATAACAGCACTCAGCTTTTATCAGTTTCCCAACCAAAGTCACTCCTACTGTAAATTTCCACACATGACAAGCACTTGCTCAAATCCCAAGTGTGCTGCTCATTTAAACTCTGATCCCTACGTTAAGGCCATCCTGACCCCTGAGTGTCAAATCCCAGTCCTCATGTTTCCTGTACAAACATGTTTTCCATGTGTAAGTGTAGAATGTGTTCTCTATATTCTGTATATGACCTTTTACCTAGTAAGCTGGTTCTGTATGAACATATGCAAATCAATAAACATTTCATGCGCAATGTTTAATGTATAGCTATGATTAAATTTGCCCATAACAGTCTTCACAGGTCAGTATCATATCAACCTAACTTAAGACTACCCATTGTAAGACTACCATGTGTACCATGTTTTTCTTTTCTTTTTTGGTTTGGTTTGTTTTTGGTGGATGATAACATTTATAGAAATACCATAAAAGCTTTATAAAATGTTAATTAACCTGCTCTGTGACTCACTGCAGCTTCCAATTAGGCCTACTGGGTATTGTGGGCAAATAATATCCCTTTACTTTACTATGGTATTTATATTATGTTATCATCCACCAAAAAAAGAAAAACATGGTACACATGGTAGTCTTTGGGTGCATAAATTACTTGATACGATGCTGACCTGCGAAGACCCAGCCTGTTCTGTAATTTTTCTAGAAGGTAAAGCTGAGAAAATAAGGAATACATTACTTAATATGAGAGAATATTTAATTATGAGACGATTGGATAGCAAACTTAATAGTATAGGCTAGTGTTAGCATAACTAAATTTTGTGAAACAAGAAAGGCTAACCCAACTAAGAAACAATGATTACCATCTTAGTCGACCAGTGCACATATTAAAAGTACTTAGACAAATGTATAACGGTGAGTGATTGCAGGGGGAGAGAAAAAAACATACCTTTCCAGGGCTACATTTTTATCAGAAGTTTGGAGTTAGATTGTATCTGTTAGGGGAGGAGCCACTCAAATACTTGCAGCAGCGGCCCCTCTGCCCCAATTTTACCTATTGTTCATAAATGACCAGCACAAATAGAAGATGCCGCTCGTTGACTGAAGTGTCTGTTCTTTGGCCTAATGCCCTTTACTTTTCACATGCCTGTTCATATCTGTCACACCTTGATGGGCACATGAGCTCTCCTGTCTGCTGTAGTAGGAGCTGGTGGTGCCTATGGCGATGAATGGCCATGTGGTTGACCACTCACTTTTAAAAGTACACCTATAGGTGGCTGCTCCACTTAATGCTTTCTTCTTCCCTGTTTTGTCATTTCCTCTTCCACGGTCTCCTCCTCTGATCTGGCACTCTTTTTAAGGGGCTGACCCTTTGGAGCCCAGAATGAAATATTACTCTTGCTTTTTCCCTGATATCTTTAATCAGACAAATGCAGTGATTAAATGTATGCATCACCAGGATATAAAACATTACTGAAACGTGGAAATCTGCTTTAAGTCTTAACACAGCTGAAAAGAGTATTAGTTCATGATAATTTGAAATAAAATAAAATAAAATACATCTCCAGTACTTTCCTTATTTTCAGGAAGCCTAAGCTAAAGCTTCTGGTTACAAAAGCAGCTGGAGAGTTTTTGACTACATCAATAATGATTGGGGGGTTGAAGTGTGAACCATTTAGGGTTTATTTTTTGCAAAATCCACATTCAAAGTAGTTACAATTAAAAACAATTACAGGTGTGATGTCTCATCATTAGCATAATGCCAACGTTAACATTTTTTATCTATAGCATAGTTATGAAAAATAGCATCCTACACATAGAAACTATAGCCACCACAACATGCCACAGATGTAATATAAATCTTAGTGAAAAACCTATTCCCTTATCTTATATTCTATTATAAATGTATATATTATAAATCTATTATAAAGTTAATCAACATGTAACATAATAAATAGGCTACAGTAGAACGTGAGCTCTACTAAAGGTGGTCATGAGTAGTTTATTAAAACGCTTATTTTTATGTTGGTGCAGGAGGATGTTTTCTCAGACTCAGTGTTGCGATAGGAACGGCTCACATCTTATCACACATATTTTGGAGCGTTTATGGAGTTTATGGTTATTCGCGCGCCATGCATGCACAATTAAATGAACCGGGCTTCAGTCATGTTGGGCAGATAATTGGTCCTTTCCGTTCGTACGGGAACTGGTGCTGATAAAAGCTCAACGTGCAATGTTTAATTCATATCCTGATTCATGTTTCCATTACCCATGTTAATGTAGGTGTTTGTAGGCTACTTGCTTGAATTGTATATTAATTGTACAATTGTGCATTAATTATACTATATATATTAGGGGTGTAACGGTACACGTATTCGTATTGAACCGTTTTGGTACAGGGCTTCCGGTACGGTGCACGCGTGTACCGAACGGTTATGAATGTAATCTTTAACAGTTAACAGTCGGCTTGTTGTAAGCGCGGAACACACTTCAATCCGAGTTCCCACACGAACATATTAAGTATTCAGTCCATTTTATCACGAAATTCAAACGATAAATGCTGTTTTAACCCTCTTTAATGTGATGTGACTGATAGACGCGTATCAGTTCAACTTAAAGCGGCAGCGTGTCGTGTAATCGCTCCATCTGTGTTTCAACCGCGGAAAGACAATAAAACAGCTTGTAAACAATGTCATGCAGAATCACGTTTACTCAGAAGTCATTCAGTGTCCACAGCTGTTAGCTCACTAGAGAAATCAACTCTTTCACTGAATACATGCACTATATTAGCCGTTATATTCATTATATTAGCATTGTAACGATTATGGCACAGACATTGAATGAATCTTCCAAATTATTCATTAGATGAACAATCCCCTTTCACAAAGCCTAATTCAGCTCCAGACCCCAGGAAATCATCATTTTATCACGAGGCTCCTTTCTGCCTCAAGCTATAAGTTCTACATTCCAATTACGTGATTTCCTATGGACTTTTGACCAAAACACAAAGAGGACAAAGACTCGTTGTGATCGCAAGACAAAGAAACAAACAGGTCTCTGTCCTTTTCAAGGACTGCTAAATGAACTCCAAGTGACACAGTTTAAAACTGCAAACTTCCAGAAAATGTTACAGAGAATGTATAAGAGTATGATTATTGGACTTTCATTCAAATAGCCTTCGACATAGTTTGTTAGCGTGTTTACCACTGATGCACGGGACTAGTATGCATGTAGATCATTCCCAAATTCATGCAATTATGTAACTATTGAATGAGTGGATGAAAAGACACCGTTTTTGATACCGTTGTGCTTGTAATGATATGATAAAACAGATGAGCTGAATGAAATCTTTATAGAATTAATAATGTCCTTATAGTAAGAAATTAGGTCTAACTTTACTCTCTGCTTAAGAGCAGGAAACTAAATGACTATAGATAATCCAATTGTATGGGAGGGGTGGAGACAGTCACCCCTGAATCATAATTGGCCAGAACCCATCCAGGGGATGGACAAATTTGAGTTTTAACCTCAGACCACAGCTGAAGACTGTAGGGTTTTTTTTAGAGTTCGAGGGCAGCGTGTGTTGTTCGCGAGACGTTCACCGCTGGGTGTTCACTCGTGTTCACGTTCTGTTCATTGTTCAGTCAAGAGCTGTCCAGCGCGGTTCCAGAATCCGCCAAACAGACCATCAGAGAAAATGGGTTAACAGATTCCATTCAGGCCATCTGCTCTTCTCTCACTTTCCTTTCTTTTACTTAAAGTTCTCCAGCCAGGACCAAAAGGGAGTCCCCCTTTGTCATATGACACACGTGAGACAAACGCAAGTAACACCTCTAGATTTCAAGCTGAAATGGTGCATTAGATCAAATGTAATAACCCCGCCTAAGAAACGATAGGAGGATAAATTACTGATCAATGGTTTCTTCAGGTCATGTGTCATAAATGTACATTGCTTGGGATTTCATAATTTCTCTCTCTTAAACTTATTCTTTCCTCACTTTCTTTCTTTCTGCAACGTATGAATGTGCGAGTGCGTGTGTTTATGTTAGATATTAGTTTGATGTGTTAGAGTAATCAATAAAGTTTCGTTTGTAGTCAAAGATAACTGTTCTTGTGTTATGTGCTTATCAATTTAATGTCTTGAACTGCCGATCTAAGTTACCTGGCTGTTAAATAGTGTTTCACTATTGTACGGATATTAATATCCGCTGCAGAGTTGATAATTACGGCCCGTTCAAATGAACGCTCATTTGCTCGGCTGTAAATTAGACTCTCGCAAAATTCCCTATGAATTCATTAATTCATTCATTTGAGCTACATAGACCTGTTTCCCTTTAACAGACTCCCCTTTAAGTCCTCACATATCGGTGGACGAATAAGTTAAGGTGTAAACATTAATTCTGAATTATTTATAAATTATAGCGTAATTCGAGTCTCTTTCATTTTAATTCAAATTCCCCGTTGAGTTATTATTTAATCTGACTCATTGTCGCTACAGCATATATATATTCATTATATACTACTAAGCCTGTTAGTGATGTCTTGTTTATTTAATGTATGTTTAAATAAAACTGTCATGAAAATTACAGCCACTAAATGATATTTCAACAACGAATAAAAATAATTAGATTTAGCAGTTAATGCAAAAACTGCCTTATGTGAAGCTTATGAGTGTTGATTATTATATCTAAAAATAAATAGCAACTGAATTTAAGCTAATAGTTTGGGCTCTGTTAATCTTTAATAGCTATATGTAAGTAAGGGCTCCCTATATAGTTTACAGCATTATCTTTAAGAAACTTTTAGTTATAATTTAAATTATTTAAGGACAGACACAATTTTTTTCATTAAACCACTGTTGAATAAAAATTAATAAAAAGAAATTTTGTAAAACCGCTGTACTGCTGTACTTCAGGTTGGTGGAGAGTTCCTGCCCCAAGTGGAGGAGTTCAAGTATCTAGGGGTCTTGTTCACGAGTGAGGGGAGGATGGAACGGGAGATTGACAGACGGATCGGTGCAGCTTCTGCAGTAATGCGGTCGATGTACCGGTCTGTCGTGGTGAAGAAAGAGCTAAGCCGTAAGGCGAAGCTCTCGATTTACCGGTCAATCTACGTTCCTACTCTCACCTATGGTCATGAGCTTTGGGTCATGACCGAAAGGACAAGATCCCGGATACAGGCGGCCGAAATGAGCTTTCTCCGCAGGGTGGCTGGGCGCTCCCTTAGAGATAGGGTGAGAAGCTCAGTCACTCGGGAGGAACTCGGAGTAGATCCGCTGCTCCTCCACATCGAGAGGGGACAGCTGAGGTGGCTCGGGCATCTGTTCCGGATGCCTCCTGAACACCTTCCCGGGAAGGTGTTTCGGGCATGTCCAACCGGGAGGAGGCCCCGGGGAAGACCAAGGACACGCTGGAGGGACTATGTCTCCCGGCTGGCTTTGGAACGCCTCGGTGTCCCCCGGAAGAGCTGGAGGAAGTGTCTAGGGAGAGGGAAATCTCTGCTTAGACTGCTGCCCCCGCGATCCGGCCCCGGATAAGCGGAAGAAGATGGATGGATGGATGGATGGATGCTGTACCGAATCCATACCGAACCGGGACTTCAAAACCGAGGTACGTACCGAACCGAACCGTCAGTTTTGTGTACCGTTACACCCCTAATATATATCCATTAATTATAGCCTACTATGTTTTACTATATAGAGGAACAAGTTGACTTCGCCTGCTAGCAGATTGCTCTTATATTTTTCCTGTTCTCGGTCGCGCGCCACCGTTTTAAAAGAGCTCTTCTGATTGGCCGAAATTCTCTGCTCTCTGAACCGCTGCCTCACAGATGCACAAATCTCTTTTGCTCCACATTTCGCGTAGTATATGTTGTAAAAGTGAGAGCGCGCGGAACGTGTCATTTGAAGGCGAAAAAACTGCGTTTGAGACTCGTAGCAGCAGATTCAAGCAGTTGTAGTGATTGGACTTGTGATTGTGTTAGAAAAATATCCAAGAAAAGAAATACATTTGTGACCAAATATTCTACAAGTGTGCAACTCTCATTGGATTCATATATTAATTTGCGGATGTGCAAAATTTGTCTGTGACTTCACATTTTTGATACGAGTGTGTGAATGCGTTTTGCACCATATTTACTGGAGCAAATGTAGCAAAAATGTGAGTGTATGAGTTTCTTCACGTGTGATTCGTAGAACAGGATTTGTGCACCTGCAGTGAAGAATGTGTGAAGGTGTAACTAGCCGCGTTTCCATTACAGATTTGCGCAAAACTTTTGCAATATTTTCTAAAAGTCGATAAAAAAATATTGCGAAATGACGGCGTTTCCAGTAACTGATGTTATGCGACTAAAACCATTTTTTTCCTCTCGTGATAAATCATTCCAAAAATCATGCTACGTATGTTGTTAGGTTTATGTATATCTCAGTCACTGCACGCCATTATTATTAATAAAATGTGTGTGTTATCCAAGCACTGATGGCAAGGAAAGTACCTTATACTTGAGCGGCACACATGAGGTGTTATGATAAATTGTGGCATTTTTTATTCTATTGTTTTTTATAAGTTTAATAAAGAACTTGTCTTCTGTCCAAACATACCATCATCTATAAAGAATGATCGACTTTTACATACGCCAGGTTATTGTGACGCATTGCCACATACAGAGACGAGCGAGATGTTTGAATCTTCATGGTGTAACTCGAAAAGGTTTTTTTTACCACTTCGTTATTTTGGCTCGGAATTTCGTTTGTTGTAAATATAAACTGAATTTAGAAATGCTTTTGAAATGAAAAACTTTTCGTTTAATAAACAAAATATATTTTTGAAATGAAGACAGCGTTTGGAGTGGAGTGCAAAATAGAGTCCACGGCCTTTGCTGTTATTGAGTGTACACAAATAAAAGTAGACAGTTTACTGTTTATAATTACGTCTTGCACTTAGCCTATCTGTATCTAGGCTATGTCTAAATATTATAATCTTGTAATCTCATATGTTGATTATGAAAAGTGAGCAGCACGAGTAAGGCACATAATCAGATGCGCATATGTCCGGGGACATGGATTGAGCATTTCATTAAATTGTGTTTTCTAGAAAGCCTTAATTTAAAATTTAATTCGTTTTGTATAAATTGTATTTTAATTTTGATCAATGTTTAATCAACTATTTGGCTGTATATTTAATAAATAAGAAGCAAACAAAGATCGTCGGGAATGGATTCACGTGCTGCCCTGTTTCCTCAGTCTTTGAGCAAGGCTGAAACTATAGTGTCTTTCTGTTTTAATACATTTCTTGAATATATGTCTTAATTACAGTCGGCCTGTAGATAGTTATGATATTTGTGGTTGCACCGAGTCCGTCATTATAAAGTTACGCCACTTTCCTTATTAGTAGAAAATATATGTATTTTTAACGACATAAGATCTCATTATTAGACATACTTGAGTGGAAAAATTATAATATGTAGGCCCTGTGTGGGAGCAATGCATGACCGTACCAGGTGACCTGTAAATGCGAAAAAATTGCAGTTTCCATTGCAGTTTTGCGAAAATTTCCTTTTTCGAATTTCCTGAAAAACCACCTCATGCGAGCGTAAAAACCTTTTTGCGATATATGGGAGTTTTTGCGAAACTGACGCGTTTCCATTGGGCGTATTTTCAATTCGCAATTTCAATTTGCGCAATTTGAAGGGTAATGGAAACGCACGCGGCTACTGTTGTGTTGTGTTTGTAAGTGAGAAAAAAATCTACAAGTTTACAACACCACAGCAACGGCTTGTGCATCCGCGCTGAACGCGTATGGTATATAACAAGCATTTTAGGGGGCCCTTGGCTTTCGGGGGCCCCAGGTGGTCGCTACCTTTGCCTAATGGTAAGACCGCCCCTGGTCTACAGTAATGCAGATGTGTCATCAATCCCATTTATGTGACTGTCATAATGTCAATTGATATGCTTTTTGCTTTTACTTTATAGAATTCACACAATACCGCACACTGGTGGTAGAGGAAAGATCTTTAGTGTTGAACAGGAGTCTGCCATTGTAGATATGGTTGTGGCAAACAATGCAATCAGACTGCGTGAAATCCAGGCAGCAGTAATTGCAGATCATGGAGCATTTAGAAATATTTTATTTCAATAAACTAGTTTTTTTTCCAATTGCTTACACACTAAAATTAAAACTTTCCCACAATTAGCAAAACCATACACTGAAGGAGCAAAACACGACCTAGATTTGCACAACTGTAAGCATATTGCCAGCTTCACACTTTTTTCAAAACATTACACACAGTGATTTGCAAAACACTAAACACACTTGCATGCATTTGACACAGAAATGTATCATGATGTAATTTCCTTGCAATTTCAAAGCAAAGGCTTTCAAATGAACACACCCATGAACCAGTTGATGAAACACAGCCACCAGGTGTGCACACACTTAATTGTAGACACACCAATCATGTTTAAGCATTATAAAAAGGCAACAGGTAAGTTCACATGTCTTCATCAAAAATGGAAGGCAATGTCGCAGTAAGAGGAAGAGTGAGGATGAGAGGGGGAGCCCGTGGAGGAAGAGAGGGGAAGCTGAATTACTGTGAAGTGTTAAATAAAAAGTTGACTTGACTTGCCAAAGAAATGTTATTTTCATGTTATCCTTGGTTCCTGTGCTGACAATTCAGCCTTTGGATGAATAGTCATTGATTTCCTAATGTATTGCCTTGATGCAACTCCTATAGTATATTCACAGTCAGAGACGGTGAAGGTAATGAAGAGACGACCGTGACCATCTCAGGGGGTCCAGGTGGCCAAGATGGCCCGCAAGATCAGTCTGGTCCTCTTATGCCAGGTTAGCTGTTTCGAGCCAACATGTATGGTCTTAAAAGGTAAAAGATTATAAATTGTATTTAATACAAACATTGTAGAATTTAGAGTATTTAAAAGCATTGTGGTTTATATAGTATGTAAAGACATTTTAAAGTAAGTGTTATGTTCCTCAAGCTTTTACAAGATCAGTTTTGATTCTTGAATAATCAGCCAGTAATGTATTTTCTGCATCTTCCAGGCGGTTCTGACATGCAGGATGATTTCTCTGTGTTTTCTAAGTTCTTCAGAGGCTTTCGAGGCTGAAACCGCTCTGGACACAAACCAAAGGACAATCCCTCTTTTCTCAAACTCACCAACTGCGAGCTATAATAATAATTTATTTTTATTTTTTATTCTTCAGTCTGATTGAATTCTGTGTGGAGATCGAGTCTTGATGATGTCATCAATTATTTGCTGGCACAAAATGACCCTGATAACTTTGCTTTACTTACTTTTGAATATAATTTCCATTAAGGATGTATAAATAATTCTATAAATATCCTGAACTTTGGGTCAATTGTTGAAGCAACAGTGTCCTGAAAAGGACTGCCTGTTGGTAAACTTTGTTGGTAAAGAGGATCCACTGGATTTTGTCAAGGAAATATACTGCGGATGACAGGCCAGAGTATAATATATAGAAATTGTATTTTAATGGCGTCATCACAGTGAAATAAAGAAAAAAAATATGATCTGCCTTGTTTTCCTTCTTTTCTGAAGCCACTGACATCTTGCGCTGATTTGGGACCAGAGTCTGCGCAATAGAGAGCAGGAAGTAGAGCCGCTATCAAAACCCCGCCCACAGTACCGCAGTATCTGTTAGTACAGTTTACAGCAGAACAACTCATTAAGTCAAAAGTGTGAAATAAACAGTTGTGGAAGAAATTACCTCAAATCTCTGGATGTTGTGGGGCTGTCTTGGCTGACACGCCTCTGCAGCATCGCGTGGCGGTCGGGGACAGTGCCTCTGGGATGGCAGACCGGGGTGGTGGTTCCTCTTTTTAAAAAGGGGGACCGGAGGGTGTGTTCCAACTATAGGGGGATCACACTTCTCAGCCTCCCCGGGAAAGTCTATGCCAGGGTACTGGAGAGGAGAATTCGGCCGATAGTGGAACCTCGGATTAAGGAGGAACAGTGTGGTTTTCGTCCTGGTCGTGGAACACTGGACCAGCTCTATACCCTCTACAGGGTGCTGGAGGGTTCATGGGAGTTTGCCCAACCAGTCCACATTTGTTTTGTGGATTTGGAGAAGGCATTCGACTGTGTCCCTCGCGGCGTCCTGTGGAGGGTGCTGGGGGAATATGGGGTCCGGGGTCCTTTGCTGAGGGCTGTCCGGTCCCTGTATGACCGAAGCAGGAGTTTGGTCCGCATTGCCGGCAGTAAGTCAGACTTGTTCCCGGTGCATGTTGGACTCCGGCAGGGCTGCCCTTTGTCGCCGGTTCTGTTCATAATTTTTATGGACAGAATTTCTAGGCGCAGCCAAGGGCCGGAGGGTGTCAGGTTTGGGGACCACACGGTTTCGTCTCTGCTCTTTGCGGATGACGTTGTCGTGTTGGCCCCTTCTAACCAGGACCTTCAGCATGCACTGGGACGGTTTGCAGCCGAGTGTGAAGCGGCTGGGATGGGGATCAGCACCTCCAAATCCGAGGCCATGGTCCTCAGTCGGAAAAGGGTGGCTTGCCCACTTCAGGTTGGTGGAGAGTTCCTGCCCCAAGTGGAGGAGTTCAAGTATCTAGGGGTCTTGTTCACGAGTGAGGGGAGGATGGAACGGGAGATTGACAGACGGATCGGTGCAGCTTCTGCAGTAATGCGGTCGATGTACCGGTCTGTCGTGGTGAAGAAAGAGCTAAGCCGTAAGGCGAAGCTCTCGATTTACCGGTCAATCTACGTTCCTACTCTCACCTATGGTCATGAGCTTTGGGTCATGACCGAAAGGACAAGATCCCGGATACAGGCGGCCGAAATGAGCTTTCTCCGCAGGGTGGCTGGGCGCTCCCTTAGAGATAGGGTGAGAAGCTCAGTCACTCGGGAGGAACTCGGAGTAGAGCCGCTGCTCCTCCACATCGAGAGGGGACAGCTGAGGTGGCTCGGGCATCTGTTCCGGATGCCTCCTGAACGCCTTCCCGGGAAGGTGTTTCGGGCATGTCCAACCGGGAGGAGGCCCCGGGGAAGACCAAGGACACGCTGGAGGGACTATGTCTCCCGGCTGGCCTTGGAACGCCTCGGTGTCCCCCCGGAAGAGCTGGAGGAAGTGTCTAGGGAGAGGGAAGTCTGGGCATCTCTGCTTAGACTGCTGCCCCCGCGACCCGGCCCCGGATAAGCGGAAGAAGATGGATGGATGGATGGAAGAAATTAAAGCTGAGCTCCAATTTCCTCCCGAAAAACCCAGAAAAAACTCTGTTGGTGCCTCAGTGACAACTTCGCTCAGAAAAGCTGTCAATCATGACGTCAGTTTTTATACCATCAAATAACTAACTAAAACTTAAAGGGATAGTTCACCCACATTTTTTAATTCTATCATTTATTCACCCTCAAGTTGTTCCAAACCTGTATGAGTTTCTTTCTTCTGCTGAATTCAAAAGACTATTTTTATTTTGAAGAATGTCAGTAACCAAACAGCATATATGTTTTTAGAAAAGATATGGAATAAGGCAATACAGTTTATATCAATATTATATACTGTAAAAAAAAATGGTGTTAAAAGTGGTTCTTGGCTTGTAATCAAAGGGGAACCACTTTTGGTGCTATATACAGTTGTGTTCAAAATAATAGCTGTGTTTAAAAAAAAGTGCGTAAAGCTAAAAATCCTTATAATAACTTATTTCAATACACGCAAATACCTTGGGAACACTGCACATGATATTATAAATTAAAACTTGAAGAAAAATGTATCATGTTATTACTTTACAGAAAGTGAAGAAAAAGGAATATTAGGCTGTGTCTGCAATTTTTCTTTACAAAGTCAAACATTTACTGTATGAACTGAAAAAATGCTTGAAGATTTTGGCTTTCTTGTCAATCACTGGACTAATATTTAGTTGTATAACCACGGTTTCTGAGAACTATTTCACATCTGTGTTGCATGGAGTCGACCAACTTCTGGTGAACAGGTATTCCAGCCCAGGATGATTGTACTACATGCCACAATTCCTCTGCATTTCTTGGTTTTGCCTCAGAAACCCTTTCTAATGGGCTGGCCACTCCATAATGTTAATCTTGTTGGTCTGGAACCAAGATGCTGCTTGCTTACTGTTGTGTTTGGGGTCGTTGTCTTATTGAAACACCCATTTCAAAGGCATTTCCTCTTCGGCATAAGGCAACATGACCTCTTTAAGTATTTTGATGAACTCAAACTGATCCATGATCCCTGGAATGCGATAAATAGGCCCAACTCCATAGTATGAGAAACAGCCCCATATCATGATGCTTGCGCCATCATACTTCACTGTCTTTACAGTGTACTGTGGCTTGAATTCAGTATTTGGGAGTCGTCTGACAAACTGCCCCAAAAAGAACAATCTTGCTTTCATCAGTCCACAAAATTGCGCCATTTCTCTTCAGGCCAGTCAATGTGTTCTTTGGCAAAATGTAACCTCTTCAGCATGTGTCGTTTTTTTCAACAATGTGATTTTGCAGGGGCTTCTTGCCGATAGCTTGGCTTCACATAGGCGTCGTCTAGTTGTTACAGTACTCACAGGCAACTTTAGACTTTCTTTGATCTCCCTGGAGCCGATCTTTGCCATTTTGGCTATTCTTCGATCCATTCGAATGGTTGTTTTCTGTTTTTCTTCCACGTCTTTCTGGTTTTGGTTGCCATTTTAAAGCTACACTGTGTAACTTTTTTAGTTTATTCTTAGCTAAAAACACTTAGTTCTTTCAAAAATAGATAAGTAAGTTATAGATAGTAAGTAATAGATAGTAAGTTTATAATATGCCATTGAAAATACATACGGGTAAGGGGTTCGAATGGGGGTCGCCATGTTGCCCCTCCATCTTGAAAGTACATTAGCCAAAGAGGGACATACCCGTAAATTCAAGCTTCGCCTTTCACATTTTAACACTCTGTAACGAGTAGGAAAATAGTGTGGCCCCTTTAAGAGCGTTCACCCCGGTTGGAGCGCCTGCGTTCTGTGTGTGTGTGTGTGTGTGCACTGCGCCTCGAGCTCCCATGTGTGCGGATTATTTTCTGTCTTCTGTTGCTAACATTAATTTATTTTTGTTTTGTTGGGTAATGCTGTGGACCGAAGTGGAGTTTGTGCCGGACTCTTGTGGGGGAATAAAGTGCGGGCTGTTTGATGTCAATCGCCTCCGTGTTTGCATCGACTCCAGTTGCGTTGAGTGAGCTATCCGTATTTTTCACCTGGACACGCGTTACAACTCGATGGCGAATGTGAAGAGGGGGATTGCTGGATCGAACTGGAAGCCATGTTAATCTTGGAATAAATCGGCCACCGTAGGAGTTAAAACGAAATCGGAATTGGGAGGAAAAGAAACTAATATTTACTGGATGGTCATATACCCTTTCACAGCTAGATGGGGGAAAATATCACACAGTGTAGCTTTAAAGCATTTGATATCATTTTAGCTGAGCAGCCTATCAGTACGCTGTTCTTTTGAACAATATCTGGAACGACCCATTTTACTCAGATTTTCAGAGAGAAATTCACAGGACAACATTTGCTGCCTTTGTCCTTAAATAAGGGCAATTTGTTTGACATCAGTTTTTTCACAGAATGAATAACCTCTAAATGAACTCCACACTGCTATTTTTTTGAACACTCCCTTTTCAAATAATGATTCAATTACACAAAATCAGCAGAATGCATGTCATGACTGCTGGGTCTGTTGGTTTTCTATTACTCTACTACACCTACTAATATTTGCCATGTTGAAATATAATTTCTACCAAAAACAGTGATTGATCTGGTTAGTGATGTTGGACTGCTATTATTTTGAGCACAACTGTAGCACTATATCTTTAAAGGTGCTCTGCCTTTGTCAAATGGGGAACCCATAAGAGGTGCCATATATTTTATTTCTTCATCAAAAATGGTGCTAAACAGCACCAACAGTGGTTCTTTGGCTTGTAAAGAACCTTTAAATGGATCTAAGGGTTCTTTGTGCGGCAGTGGTGCTAGAGAACCTCAATCATCCCAAAGAACTGCTGAAGAACCACTGAAGCACCCAGATTTGGTGCTATACACTACAGCACTTAAAGTGGTTCCCCTATGATTACAAGCCAAAATAACCACTTTTAGTACTATATAGCACCATTTTTTGTGTAGGCCTACTGTAGATTTATACGAAAGCATCTGAAAAATAGCAAGTAGCCTACGCAGAATGAGCTGATGCAGGGTCAGTGCATGATACAATTTTTCCTAAACATGACACATGCTTTATATTAAGGGCTTCAAAATAACTAGTAACATATAGCCTACATGTTAAATGTATGTTATCCACTGAGGAAAGCACCACATTTCAAACGCCATTAAACACCGCAATCTCTGTCAGCACAAGTAGCCTATAGCTCATCTCTCAGAGCATCTGACAGGGCAAGCTGCTTACATGTTAACTAGGGGAGCGCGGGGCACAACCTAACGCGGGGTTAGTTGTAACAGCACACGTTTTAAAACTTTCCACACATGCCAGTATGACGAAACTTAATGTATTTATTAGTTGTCATATCAACAGTATAAAGGAAAAATTGCGCCAAAATTCAAAAGTCTTTGGTCTATAGTAGCCTACATTTAGGCCTATATTATAAGATAATTCATGTCATTTTTTTGTGTTTATTTTAAATAAGACCAATCTGATATTTATTGTAATCTTATATCTGTCATTTAACAGTTGAGATAGTTCTTTAAAGGTCCTGTTCTTCGTGTTTTTTTTAAGCTTTGATTGTGTTTACAGTGTGCAATATAACATGTGTTCATGTTTCGCGTGTAAAAAAAACCACAGTATTTTTCACACAATTTACTTATCTGTATACAGCTGTTTTCCCTCTCCTAAAAACGGCTGATGAGTTCCTTGTTCTATGAAGTCCCTCCTTCAGAAATACGTAACGAGTTCTGATTGTGCCAGCGGTTCCCGTGTTGTGATTTGACCGCAGCTTAGCGCACGTGGCACGGTTCCTGTGTTGTGATTCGACAGCAGTTTAGCGCACGTAACTTGCACGGAAAGGTCACGCCTCTTAACGGGGAGATGTATGCGCTCAATGATCTCTACAGCGTCCCTAGGAAAGCCAAACAAAGGTGATTTGACTCCGGGATGAAAATAACAGCGTCTCGACGACATAGCGACAAACACGCTCAAACGCAACACTTCCTCTTCTCCACGTGGGACAGCAACAAGACCATGCCCTCTTTTTCGCGTGTTCTTGTGGGCGGAGGTTAGTCTGTTCTACTGTTCTACTGACGTCATTTATGAAGGAAGTACCAGGATGTAGTCCAAGCCGGCCGTTCGCTGTAGGCTTTGAAAGGGAACTTCTGTTAAGTAAAATATCTCGCTTGGCATTGAACTTTGAGCTTTATAATTTACTTTTATGAATTCTATTGAGAAACCAGAAAAAGGTGAATAAAGCCAGAGTCAATGTTCAAAAATGATTAATTATTATTATGTTTTGAACTATGCTGTATATTTGTGTTTAGCGGTGTGTTTGTTATCAAACTCAAAAAAATTGCTTATTTTTAATGATAAAAAATGCCATTATTTTATATGGAAAAAAAATGATAATTGTATTTTATTGACCAAAATATTTTAGTTGTATATTATATATTTTTTATAATATCAGGTAACATTTTAAACTGTCATATGTTAATGTTACATTGTGCCCCTCACATGTTACAATGTACCCACCTATGGGGCATGTTTTCACATTTCACGTCCATTCTTTCGGGGTAAATCAAGAAAAAAAAAGTATATAGCCTACTGTATAACAAAACCACATAATTGTACTAACGTTAGACATGTGTGAAATTAATGTGGGGGAAAATAAATTCTCTGAACCACAAGTGGATTTACACAAACTGAGAAAGTCAAAAAGCGTTAGTTTGTGCCCCGCTCCCCTACATTTGTGCTTGAAGACACGCAACGATTTATTTAGAACTAGGCTATTCGTTGGCGATATAGAGCAAAATGTCAGAATGTCAAAAAGTAATTTAACATCTTTTTTATTTTATTTTAGCCTATACAAGCAATCCCGATGTTTGGGAAAAGCACGTTCCTTGTCTGATATCTTGCTTAGTATAGCTAAATAGAAAAAAAAACCTGCAGGAGATTTTTTGTGAATTAGATTGTTTCAGAAATGTGCTTTTATATTATAATATCTGTTGACTGAGTTTGGTTGAGTGGTCTGTTATCCTTAATAATAAACTGTATGCCCATCTGCAGCTTCACTTGCTCCCGTTTATGCATAAGCTGCAAATGCTAAAAATAATAATAAACAGCACTAGTTTTTGTATGAACAATCATGAATTTAAAAATGCTTAGTAACTCTTTGTATTTGTATTGCATGTTCAGTTTTAATCCAACAGCCTGTTACGTTACACTGAAAGAAACTGAGGTGAGGACTCAATAGCAGGGAAAAAAGGTTTTAATTAACAAAGAAACAGAAACACAAAACAAAAACCCACAAGGGGGAAAACATAATATAATACCAAACATAACATAATTGAACCGACCAACAAACCAAAACGTCAGGGAGCAGATCACGGGGAAGGAACACGTAGACAAGACATACAACGTAAGCACAAGGACTGAGAACACAAGGGAACTATATAAAGGGGGAGAAATCAGGAGGGAACAGGTGGAAGAAATCAAACACTAATCAGATAACAAGGGGGAGGGATCAGACAAAAACACGAGCACAGTCCAAAACAACAATACACCACATGTGCTCTACAAGACAGGACAGACATGTGACATTACCCCCTCCTTAAGGAGCGGCTACCAGGCGGCCCGCGGAGTTCAGGTGGCCAGGGCGGCCCGCGGAGTTCAGGCGGCCAGGGCGGCGCGGGCAGAGCAGGACGCCAGGCCGGCGCGGGAAGAGCAGGACGCCTGGGCGGCGCAGTCAGAGCAGGGTCCACCGGAACAGGGACCACCGGCACCGAGTCTGCCGGAACGGGCATGGAAGGAACCTTTCTCCTCCTTCGTTTCGGAACCACTGGAACTGGGTCCACCGGAACAGGGACCACCGGAACACGATCCAACGGCACAGGGACCTCCGGAACAGGGACCACCGGAACATGGACCACTGGATCGCCTACCCCCGCAGTAGGATCCTCTCCAGTGGAGGTGTCCGACAAGGTAGACCTGCTCCTCCTCCTCCGGGTCATCGGAGGGCTGGGGCCTCCACTGACAGTTGATGGAAGGGAACCGTCAGTAGGCTGGGATTCTGTTAGCCGCAGATGTTCCGACTCACCAGGATGGTAGATGTGGTGGACAAAGTCCCAGAATCCCAGATGCCCCAGCTTTTCCATCTCCCCCGGGCTGAGAGGCATGTCCAAACAAATGTTCAATACCTCCTTAATCTCAGCCTCAGTGTAAGTCATGTGATCTACTTTAATGAGGAGACTGCAGGCGAAGTCCCTCACGTCAGCCCCCTGCTGACGGATGTAGTTAAAACTCACATATTTGGCAATTTGCAGATAGTTGGAGGGAGATGAAAAAAGGAAGCTACCCATCATCTGCTGAGTCCTCTATTGGTGCTTACGTTCTGTTACGTTGCACTGAAGGAAACTGAGGTGAGGACTCAATAGCAGGGAAAAAAGGTTTTAATTAACAAAGAAACAGAAACACAAAACAAAAACCCACAAGGGGGAAAACATAATATAATACCAAACATAACATAATTGAACCGACCAACAAACCAAAACGTCAGGGAGCAGATCACGGGGAAGGAACACGTAGACAAGACATACAACGTAAGCACAAGGACTGAGAACACAAGGGAACTATATAAAGAGGGAGAAATCAGGAGGGAACAGGTGGAAGAAATCAAACACTAATCAGATAACAAGGGGGAGGGATCAGACAAAAACACAAGAGCACAGTCCAAAACAACAATACACCACATGTGCTCTACAAGACAGGACAGACATGTGACACAGCCTCACTCCCAAACTCCAGTATTCCATTTTTACGTCACAGATCCTCAGAACGTTCGGTGAGTATACTGTTGAGTGCAGCGGCTTCTTGCTTTTTGTAGCGAGTCGGCGATTGTGTGAGTATGCTGTGCTTTTTAAACAGGGTTTGGGGATATGAATTTTAATCTTTTCATAACTCAGAGAAGAATCTGCTTAAACTGGGATGTTATTGTCTCGATTTACTGTACATTTATATAAATAAATGTGGAATTTGTGATAAATAAATTTGTGTGGAAATGGGAGGCTGATATGTAAACCAATAATGATCAAACCAGTTTTCTATGTAAATGTCGATAACTTATATTTCATTGACCAACCGATAGCAAATACTGTATGCATACTGTATGTTTACTCAACTCATCGCTTCCTTTTCTCTTTCTTTAATAGTGTTTTACAGTTTTACATTGCAAAGTATTGTTCACGTCTAGTTCTTTCACCATCTTTCACCAAAACATGTCAGCTATGCCAACCATTTTTGAGAATGCAGAGCAGTCATCTGAATACTCGGATGAGCTCATGACGGCCCTTGCTGCGGGGCAGTGGTGGGCAATCATGGAGGTTTCAGATCCCATCTCTGATGAGCCTGAGAAGTTTGAGGACCTCATCTCAGGCTTGTGTTGGGGAACAGAGGAGGCAAGAAGAACTTCATGCCCTACATCCCTGGTCTCAGATACAACACTGAAGACCACAAAGCATTGGAGGCAGAAGGCAATGCAGGGAGCATCTGTGCCAGCCAGACCCGCACAGGGAGCATCTGTGCCAGCCAGACCCGCACAGGGAGCATCTGTGCCAGCCAGACCCACAGAGGGAGCATCTGTGCCAGCCAGACCCGCACAGGGAGCATCTGTGCCAGCCAGACCCGCACAGGGAGCACCTGTGCCAGCCAGACCCACACAGGAAGTACCTGTGCCAGCCAGACCCACACAGGGAGCATCTGTGCCAGCCAGACCCACACAGGGAGCACCTGTGCCAGCCAGACCCACACAGGAAGTACCTGTGCCAGCCAGACCCACACAGGGAGCATCTGTGCCAGCCAGACCCACACAGGAGGGCCTCACCTCATCCCTGGTCTTCAGTGATGCATCTGAGAAGGCCCCGAACTTAGGCTTCTCAGATGCAACACTGAAGACCACGGAGTAGCAGAGACTGAAAAAGCAGCAGAGAGCACCTGTTCCCACCGGGTCCCAACAAAGTGGACAAGTCGGGATCTCTGTGCATCTGAGTGGGGATCAACAAAAGACCTCTTTTGGAAAACCAATGCCCAACAAGCCTCTAAGGGCACCTTTGGCTCCCATGCCAAAGATATTAGATGGTTCAAAATGTAAGATCCCTGAGCCACCGAGGCAGGAGCTGCTGCTACAGAAGCCTCTAGTCCCTTCCCTAAAGATAGAGCCTGTCTGTTGTGCAGAGGTTAATGACACGATCTCTGAGTGGAGACATGCTACGAACCTTGAGCTGCGGAGCAAAGAGCTGCTGAGGCAGCGTTTACGAAATGCACCAGCACTTGTGCCTGCCTCAAGCCTCAGAATCCCTAGGGCGCAGAGGGAGAAGTGGGAGCAGGAGCTGAAGAATAACTCAAAGGGAGTGTCTGTTCCACTTGTTCCACCGTGTTCCCCAAAGCAACCACCCGGGTCTCTCCAGGGAGCACCCGTGCCCAAGTGGAGCACAGAAGCTCCTGTAAGTTCCTCCTATCGCTTGTATTTACTCATTTTAATATTTATAATTTAAAAAAAGTAAGCACTGTCTTCAACTATGCTACTATGTTTTCTAGGTCCTCTATTTAAAATCCTTCTATATTTCAAAACGATAAAAAGATACAGCTTTAGATTCAGTCTAAGAAGCACAAACCTGTCCAATATTGCATGATTATACATGCATCTGTTCACCTCAACAGGCACCTCAACAAAAAATATGTGTGAAAATTGACCACTATCATGCTCCACAGATAAACACATCAAAACTGAACCAGAGGACTCTGAGCAGCCTTCAGACCAGGACCCAGCTGACCTGGAAAAGAGCATTGGTTAGTCTCACCTATCTCTCAGTTTTAGGTTTAGAAATTAAACACTTTAATATCCTTTTTTTTTAAAGACCCCTCATATTGAAATGGTAGAAGCAAGTGGTCTTTAGATTAAGAACCACTCAATAAATCTGTATTATGTCTGTTCCTTCAACAGGAAAATGCACAAAAAAAGCTGCAGTGTATGGCAATGGAAGTCACGGACCAGCAGTCGGAGCCAGGCAGCATAGACCAAATTGATCATTTATGTGACATATTCACAAAATTTTGTGTCATTTCAAACCTTTAAAATGTTATGTTTATACATGCCCTATATGCATGTATAATAAAACAAAAAATGAAATGTAAAATGTGTATGTATCTATTTGTCAATGACATCATTAATTAACACTGGTGTTATATAAACAGATCATCTTCATCTGCTGTCACTGCACTGATTAAATCCACTCACTAAGCCTTGTAACAACATATTTTATTACAATATTATTATAGTTTTTATTACTTAATAATTTTAATGCAACGGATTTCCTCACAATTTAAGTCAACTGGTCACTCTTTACAGTGTGGAGGGCTGTGGAGACCTTTATTACAGTTTTTCTCATTTGCTAAGACACACTAAATGAAACTAGGATCCACTTGATCTTCATCATCACATTCTTAGAACAGCAGAAGTCTTCTCTTGCAAATGCCTTAACACTTTTTAATTTGTTTCACACGTTTTCACACCCTTTGTCAAAACAGTTACCACAGATCTCATTGAAAGACCCCAAATCTATTGGATTCACTGTGTTGAACAAAAGGAAAACATCTATTCACAGCTGATAGAAAGTAGTTGCATAATTATGAATATCAATTGCACCTGTATGAAACTCGTTTGCACAACTCTTCAATCAGCAATCAGTCCTCATCCATCCATAAAGATTGCAAGCATGGATCAAAGAGGCCAAAGGCATGGCAAAGGGTCAGAGGGGATGGCATAGAGTCCGAAGGGATGGCAGAGGGTCCGAGGGGATGGCAGAGGGGTCAGAGGGGATGGCAGAGGGTCAGAGGGGATGGCAGAGGGTCAGAGGGAATGGCAGAGGGTCAGAGGGGATGGCAGAGGGTCAGAGGGGATGGCAGAGGGTCCGAAGGGATGGCAGAGGGTCCGAGGGGATGGCAGAGGGTCAGAGGGAATGGCAGAGGGTCAGAGGGAATGGCAGAGGGTCAGAGGGGATGGCAGAGGGTCAGAGGGGATGGCAGAGGGTCAGAGGGGATGGCAGAGGGTCAGAGGGAATGGCAGAGGGTCCGAAGGGATGGCAGAGGGTCCGAAGGGATGGCAGAGGGTCAGAGGGGATGGCAGAGGGTCAGAGGGGATGGCAGAGGGTCAGAGGGAATGGCAGAGGGTCAGAGGGGATGGCAGAGGGTCAGAGGGGATGGCAGAGGGTCCGAAGGGATGGCAGAGGGTCCGAGGGGATGGCAGAGGGTCTGAGGGGATGGCAGAGGGTCAGAGGGAATGGCAGAGGGTCAGAGGGAATGGCAGAGGGTCAGAGGGGATGGCAGAGGGTCAGAGGGAATGGCAGAGGGTCAGAGGGGATGGCAGAGGGTCAGAGGGGATGGCAGAGGGTCAGAGGGGATGGCAGAGGGTCCGAAGGGATGGCAGAGGGTCCGAGGGGATGGCAGAGGGGATGGCAGAGGGTCAGTCCCTCGAGAAAAACATGATTATGCGATCGAGTGATTTAACGCATAATCAGCCAAAGTCTGCATATTTATGCGGGGGCCGCATTTTTTCAAATACGCTGCACTTTCGCCACATAAATTGCCTATTTCCGCGTGCAAAATATGCGGGCTAGCATGATCTCATAATCCCCACATTTTCGTTGCAAAAAAAATCATATATATATTAGCAGAAAGTTGAAAAATGTTTGTTTACTTCACACAAGAGCCGCCTATTGCCATGGGAACGTTTTGAAGTGACGTAATTACCCGACGTGAACATCATCGAAAAGCTGCAAACCCCCGTGGTGAAACCATAGATATCGGTGAAACCATGATGAAGCGCAAACTCCCATTTGCCAACAAAAATAACAGTAAAAGACCGCGCAAAGCAGTTTCCCGGTGTGTTGACCGATTTCAAAACACAGCATCATGAAGCTTCGAAGCGTTATGAATCAATGAGTCGATTCAGCGGTTTGGATCGCCAAAGTCACGTATTTCAGCAGTTTGACACGCGATCCGAATCATGAATCGATTCACTGATTAATAGCATCATGATGCTGTGTTTTGAAATCGGTCATCACTATATAAGTCGTTATTTAGAGACCAATGGAGGTCTTACGGGTGTCCAACGACATGAGGGGACGTCATTAATGACAGAATCCAACGTCACACAGTGGAGAAACTGTGTGAGTTTTGTGTGTATTAATCTTCTCCCCCTTTTCAGGGGTACAACAATGGCAGAGGGTCCGAGGGGATGGCAGAGGGGTCAGAGGGGATGGCAGAGGGGTCAGAGGGGATGGCAGAGGGTCCGAGGGGATGGCAGAGGGGTCAGAGGGGATGGCAGAGGGTCCGAGGGGATGGCAGAGGGTCAGAGGGGATGGCAGAGGGTCAGAGGGGATGGCAGAGGGGTCAGAGGGGATGGCAGAGGGTCCGAGGGGATGGCAGAGGGGTCAGAGGGGATGGCAGAGGGTCCGAGGGGATGGCAGAGGGTCAGAGGGGATGGCAGAGGGGTCAGAGGGGATGGCAGAGGGTCCGAGGGGATGGCAGAGGGGTCAGAGGGGATGGCAGAGGGTTTAATTCTGAGTCGGAGCACTTTGGCATGTATTAGAGGAATGGGGCCCTATACAATTGCACATTTACAACCTTGAGGTTATTTTCACTGTTGTGATTATTGCTGCTGCAAGAGACCTCCACTGTCACAAATTTAAATTAGACTGAAGGAAATTACATACATAAGAATTATTTCAACCAAAAATGAAGTGTGTCTGTGTGGAAAGTAACTGTGTAAGCGTCATCTACTCGGGTCCTTCACAGAAATGAATGAGCGCAATTTCAACATAATATGCACTGCTGCTCGGTATATAATTATAATTTCAGATGCATATGTTATGTTCATTTGTAAAGCCCTATGAAATCAGTTAAAAAATGTTTCCAAATTCCAGAAAAGAAAAAAAATTCCAGATTCCTTTTTTTTCTTCTGGATGGTTATATTAAATTGTATTTGTTACGATAAGGAGGACGAAGAAACCAGGGAGGATGCAATTCATAGTCTTTAATAGAACAAAATGAAAATGTCCGCAAAGAGCAAAACAGAACAAAAACGTCAGACAAACAGAGCCAGAACAGAGACTACCACTAGGCTGGAAAAACTCAGGATCCCACGAGGACAGAGGGAAGATTCTTTGTAACGTCTGTGAGCGGTCAAGGAAGACCTCGGGAGAACAGCCAGGCGCCGAACAGGTACTCTGCACACAGTCACAGTTTAAGCACAAACACCGGACAAGACAAGAACGGGTGAACAAACCAACGTCTCTCATATGTAGAAATAATAATAATCCTTCTTCTTCTTTCTTTTTATTGGCGGGTGGCAACCGACTTTAAGGTGCATATCCGCCACCTACTGTGCTGGAGTGTGGGCCAGAAATGTAACCATCACAAGAGACACAAAATAAAAAAAAATAATAATAAAATATATTAAATAAAAAAAAAATAATAATAATAATAATAATAAAAAAAATAACTTTACCTTCTTTCTACCTTTATACTAACTCCACCAATCAATTAAATCCTTTTCATTAAACCAGTTTCTTTCAAAAAGTTCAACAAAGCTCCCATTATCTGCTCTCCAATTTTAAAAAGATTTTTAAGGTTCAACACATTTTCCCCAAATTTCAGTAATTCCTCTTTTAATTTTATCCTTTGATTTTCATATTTAACACATTCACTAATCACATGTTCAGCTGATTCCTCTCCCCTTCCACAATCACACAAACCTGAAGGGTGCTTTTTCAATAAATACATAGTTTTATTTAATCCAGTATGTCCTAATCTCAACCTCGAAATAATGCTACTTTCTCTAGTACATCGATCTATAGATTTCCTTTTCCCTACTTCTTGCACAATATTGTATAAATGTCGCCCTTTCTTCCCTTCATCCCATTGTCTCTGCCATGTCTTCATAATGTTTTCCTTTATTTTTACTTTGACTTCAGCTTTACTTAGTGCCACTTTTGTAATTCTGTCGAGTTTCAAAGCTTGCTTAGCCAACATATCTGCTGTCTCATTTCCCTCAATCCCCCTATGAGCCGGAATCCACAAAAATCTGACCGCTGCATTAATATGTTGCAGTCTATATACAGTCTCATAGATTTCGTACACAATATCAAGTCTACTATTAGATGATAACGACTGAAGAGACATTAATGATGATAAACTATCCGAGCAAATTAAAACCTTGGTAATTTTGTTTTCCTCTACCCACTGTAATACCTTTAAAATAGCTAACATTTCCACAGTAAATACTGTCAAATGATCAGAGGTTCTTTCCTTAACATTTATCTTTAATTCTGGAATAGTGAATGCAAAACCTGTAACACCACTCTTAGGATCTTTTGAACCATCCGTAAATGCAGCTATAAATGAATTATATATAGACCTTATTCTGTCCTCCACTTTTTCCACCCAGTTTCCTTTCCCATTAAGTCTTTTTATTTCTCCTTGAATATAGAAGTCTATGATTAGTGGCGAAAACAACCAAGGCGGCGTACTTGAAAAAGGAACATTAGGACTGAACTTATTCTCCTGCAATTTCATTTCACTTGCTATTTTACTAGATGCCCAAGCAAAACATTCTATCTTAGCCTTCCCACTTTCCCAACAAGGGATAAGACACTTAACTGTAGGATGCCATCTTTCATTATGACCTTTTAGATTAGTCCAATAGTTCATCATCAGTTGCTCAAATCTTAAACTTAATGGAAGCTCGCCCACCTCAACTTGCAATGCACAGGCCGGAGAGGACCTTATGGCTCCACAACAAATTCGTAGTGCTTGATTTTGTATAATTTCCAGTCTCTTTAATGATGTTTTCGATGCAGTTCTAAACACTATACTTCCATATTCCATCACTGGTCTTACTAAAGCCACATATATCCCTCTTAAGGCTCCTTTACTAGAACCCCACTCTATCCCAGTTAAGCACCTCATTATATTTAAAATCTTCTTACACTTTTCCTCTACTATCCTTACCTGCTCTGTCCAAGTTAATTTAGAGTCAAATGTTACCCCTAAAAACCGAAAGTAATTTACCTGCTCAATTTGATTCCCATACAATAACACCTTAGCCACCCTATCCCTCTTTTTAGTAAAAACCATCATCTTTGTCTTTTCCACTGAGAATTTAAAACCCCATGTATAAGACCATTCTTCAATTAAACCTACAGCTTCCTGTATCTTCTCTTGAACTAACAATAAGCTCTTACCATTTTTCCAAAGGGCAGCGTCATCAGCAAATAATGACTTCCCAATATCATACCTTATTTTACTAAAAACATCATTAATCATAATAGAAAAAAGTAATGGGCTTATCACACTACCCTGCGGGGTCCCATTATCCACTTTGAATTTATTAGACACTGAAGCACCAATTTTAACCTGAATATACCTTTCAGATAAAAAACTTTTGACCCAATTAAAACCTCTTCCCTTAATACCCATTTTATCTAATTTAATCAATAGCCCCTCTTTCCATACCATATCATAAGCTTTTTCCACATCCAAGAAAACTGCCATAACCGATTCCTTATTTATCATAGCTTTTCTAATTTCTGTTTCCAAGCAAACCACAGGGTCCATTGTTCCCCGTCCTTTCCTAAACCCACTCTGATAAGGGGATAAAAGATATTTACTTTCTGTATAAAATGTCATTCTTTCTACAATCATCCGTTCCATAATTTTCCCAACATGCGACGTAAGGGCAATGGGCCTGTAGTTTGCTGGATTCGTTGAATCCTTACCTGGTTTTGCTATAGGTATAATAATAGCCTCTTTCCAACTTATTGGTAATCTCCCTTCTTCCCAGCTCTTATTATATATACCTAAAAGTTTCATTTGCATTAAAATTCCAAACTGTTTCAACATACTATAACTAATCTGATCTTTTCCTGGAGCAGTTACCTTAGCTTTATCTATTGCCCGTTTCATTTCACTTAATGTAAAAGGGGAATCCATAGCATCCTCTGTACTTTCCTTTCTTATTAGTGCCTCTGGGTATGCATCTCTAGTCACTTCTCTTCCTCTTTTCCCAGCCTCTGACAGATTATTAGAACTATGAATTTCCACCAAGGCCTTAGCTATGATATCAGCTTTTTCCCTATTTGTTACTGCTATGGTTTCTCCTGCTTTTAAAACTGGAAACTGCCAGTCCTTTCTAATTCCCCTCATTTTCCTTATCATTCCCCACACATTTCCTAATGGAGTAGTTCTACCTATTTTATTACAATATTCTCTCCAACTGTCTCTTTTTGCCTTCTTTACTACTTTCCTAACTTGAGCCTGGGCCTTTTTGTATTCTATTAATCTTTGAAAGTTAAGATTACTCTTCAGCCTTTTAAATGCCTTATTTCTTACTTTAATGCTTTTCCCACACTCTTCCGTCCACCATGGGACTGGTTTCCTATTCATTTTTCCTTTGCTTTTTGGAATACATAAGTTAGCCACTCTAATCAGTACTTCTTTAAATTTTTCATCAATTTCATCTATATCCTGGCTTAAATCAATTTCACTACTCGCCTCCTCACATAGATATTCAAATTTACCCCACATAGCCTTATTTAATATCCATTTATCCTCTCTTCCTTCTTCCCTCTCATCCTTTCTCACACCTACCTTACATAAAACAGGAAAATGATCACTACCCATAGTAGAGTCCTCCCATAACTCCCACTCACAAATACCTGCCACCTCCTTTGCCACTAGTGTTAAATCAAGTGCTGAACTTTTACCTGTGTGAACATCTATTCTTGTGCTTCTCCCATCATTAATGCATACCAGATCAAACTCATCCAACAACTGTTCTATTATTAGACCGTTTAAATCAGTTTTCCCCCCTCCCCATAATGAACTATGGGCATTAAAATCTCCACATAAAACAATACGGTCACTTGCTAGTTCAACAATCTGATTTAATTTATTACCATCTAATCTTCTACATGGATTATAATAATTTACCACAGACAACTTCTCTTGCTTAGTCCATATTTTAACAATAATATACTCTTCCTCCCTTCCTTTTGATATAACTTGATATGTAATATTCTTCTTGATAAATGTAGCACACCCACCCCCTACACCATCTTCCCTATCATTCCTTACACTAACATAATTATATATACTAAAATCTAATTTCTGTGATAACCATGTTTCTTGTATACAGATTACATCAGGTGTAGTTGGTAACGAACTGATAAAATACTTAAATTCCTGCCCATTTGCCACCAAGCTTCTTGCATTCCATTGAAGAATAAGAACCATAATATCAGCCAACAAATGAAGCTTCCTGACTGGCCTGAGCACTTAGCTCATTCCTCACCTCTTCCCAGGACAAATCATTCAGGCTAAGATGGTTCACTGCTGCCTTTACTATTATTTGTATCCTTTCTGTTTTTGACTTTGCCTCAGTGGTAGCATTGATGACCCCTGCTATAAAGATGACTAATTTCCTTAAATCAACCAGAACTTGACCCCCTTTTATCTGTTCATGCTGATCATTATTCAGATTCTCACTTGCCTCATTTACTACTTTTTCCTCCCTGTGATTCACCAGTCCAACGGCCTCTGCATATGATATTTTATTTTTCACTCTGACCTGCTGAATCTCAACCTGCCTTTTCATTACCTCACATCCCCCATAAGCCACACTGTGATTTCCTCCACAGTTACAGCATTTCGGTTGCACATCCCTTCTACATTTCTCATAATCATGGTCCTCACCACATCTAGCACACCTTCTTTTCCCTTTGCAATTCATGGCTGTGTGACCAAACCTCTGGCATTTAAAACACCTCAACGGTTTAGGAACGTATTCTCTCACATTATACATCATATATCCTAGGGATACTCGGTTAGGAAGCATTTCATCCTCAAATTCCAACAACACACTTTCACTTCCTTGTCTCACCCCATTCTTAAAGCTGGTCAATCTTCGGGCATCTTTCACTTTCCCTCCTTTTAAGTTTGCTTTTATTTCATCCACATTTACATCAACCGGGATCCCCCAAATCACCCCCCTATTCCACATGTTTCTCTTCTCCACGCGGCTAACGCTACTTACTTTAAACCTTCCTATCTCCTTCATTCTACAGGCCCTTTCTCTTTGATCTTCATTTTTGCATATTATTAAAAGGTTTCCATCCCTCAAAACTTTGGCCATTTTGACATCTCCCACTTGGTTTTTTAATATCGTAGTCAACTTCACTGGATTCATACCAAGCACTCCATTTTCTTCCTCAAATCTAAGTATTACTTTACACTCATCATCTATCTTCAGATTATCATCCTTTCCATCCACTTTAGTCATCATCCCTTTGAATTTCTTTGACCCCTCTTTTCCACTTTCACCACCCCGTTTCTCTCTTATTCTATCTCTCTCCTGACTAAACTCCATATGATCTTCACTCTCAGTGTCATCCGAGTTAGCCCATTCTGGCCCATTTCCAGCACAGCTTTGCCTACCCGACAAAGTTTTCACTCCTTTGTCACGTTTCCCCATTTCTTCCAATAAAGTTCCTTGTCTTCTCTTCATTGGGTGACAGCCCAGAAGAGCTCCCACACTAACACTCCTCTCCCACACTCCACTTGTAATGTTTCTCGGTGGACTCGGCGCTTCTTAACCAAAATGTCTCCCAAACCAACTCACACTCCACTCCACCCTCACGATTCACACTCACCACACCACACACACACACACTCACCACCCACACTCGAAATAATAATCCGACAACAAGACCTAGAAGGAGAGGGAGACAATCAAGAGAAAAGAGAGAACAGGTGGGGAAACAGATCGGGAAGGGGAAACAGCTGTGAGAGATAATGAGTAGGGATGTGATGAGTGAGTGCGTGAATGACCACAAGAGGGAGACAGAGAAAGGAAAGCCCAGGATCATAACAGTATTAATCAAAAAGCATGTCTAATTAATTGAAATCATGAAACTTATTTAACATGAATTTATTAATTTAACAGCAATTTATTAAACGTTTAACAAAATATATATTTATTTGTTTTATGTATTTACATTTTTCTGGTAATCAAATGAAGGCATACAACACTTATCTTTTATTCCAATGACAATTAAACAACTCCTTTAATTTTTGTACATCCAAAGTGCTACACAACAGAGTTTTATAGCCTATACTGTTAAAATTATTACATTAAGGCAGTGTTTCCAACCTTTTTTCAGTCATGGCACCCTTTGAAAATGTTCTAGGGGTGTAACGGTACAGATTGCTCAGGGTTCGGTTTGTATCACGGTTTTGGTATGGTTCAGTATTTGCCATGTTCAGGGAAAGAAGGACTACTGTCAAATAAAAATAAAGAAAATAATAATCAAATACAAGCAGCAGCACAAATAAATACTATTGAGGTAAGATACTAATAAAATAAACTATGCTTTTCAGGTAGGCCTACGTCTAACATTAGTTTTCAGGTAGAGAAAATGATCAAATGTAAAATAACATAGCATATTTGACTGAATAAATTAAAGATTAATCCTATTAAACTTACAAAAGCTATTCAATCAAGAGCAGTGTGAGTGATGTCCTTGTCTTTTGTTTGTTTGACATTAAACAGACAGCAGTAAAGGCTCCTGCCCCTTTAAGACCTAATGCTCGGATATGCGTCGTCCTTCTCGACTGTATGAAGTTTACTTAACCCTCTTGACTTTTTATATTTTTGGGAAAAAAATATTTCACTCCATTTTTTGGGAGCTTGGGGGTCCCTGATAATATATCCATCATAAAAAGTGGGTGGGATATATTGGGCAGCAAGTGAACATTTTGTCCTCAAAGTTGATGTGTTAGAAGCAGGAAAAATGGGCAAGCGTAAGGATTTGAGCGAGTTTGACAAGGGCCAAATTGTGATGGCTAGACGACTGGGTCAGAGCATCTCTAAAACGGCAGCTCTTGTGGGGTGTTCCCAGTCTGCAGTGGTCAGTATCTATCAAAAGTGCTCCAAGGAAGGAACAGTGGTGAACCGGCCGACAGGGTCATGGGCAGCTAAGGCTCATTGAGACCCGTCAGGGTGCCCATGCTGACCCCTTAAAGCACCAACAGTGGCACGTGAGCATCAGAACTGGACCACGGAGCAATGGAAGAAGGGGGACTGGTCTGATGAATCATGTTTTCTTTTACATCACGTGGATGGCCGGGTGCGTGTGCGTGGCTTACCTTTGGAACACATGGCACCAGGTGCACTATGGGAAGAAGGCAAGCCGGCAGAGGCAGTGTGATGCTTTGGGCAATGTTCTGCTGGGAAACCTTGGGTCCTGCCATCCATGTGGATGTTACTTTGACACGTACCACCTACCTAAGCATTATTGCAGACCATGTACACCCTTTCATGGAAACAGCATTCCCTGGTGGCTGTGGCCTCTTTAACTCTTTCACAGTTCGCAAAAATGGTTCAGGAATGGTTTGAGGAGCACAACAACGAGTTTGAGGCGTTGATTTGGCCTCCAAATTCCCCAGATCTCAATCCAATCGAGCATCTGTGGAATGTGCTGAACAAACAAGTCTGATCCATGGAGGCCCCACCTCACAACTTACAGGATTTAAAGGATCTGCTGCTAACATCTTGGTGCCAGATACCACAGCACACCTTCAGGGGTCTAGTGGAGTCCATGCCTCGATGGGTCAGGGCTGTTTTGGCAGCAAAAGGGGGACCAACACAATAACGCCGCATTCACACGGGGCTTCGGCGTCAACGCTTGATGGAGGGCGTGGCTGAATCTTGGTGCTGACGCGACCGTCATAGTCAGCTAATCACATACTTGCCGCTTGGACCACAACGCAACACAAAAAAACGCCTTTTTTGACAGCTAGTCTGTGAGACTATTTTGTGTATGAAAACTGATCACTTTAATATTTGATTCCTCATTTGGCTGGGGGATAGCGCCTATTTGAACCACACATGATATGATATGATATGCTGCCTGTCATTCAATGATAAACAGAGCACGGACGGAATACAAGCATGATACATTCCAGATTCTCCAACCGTCTCTGCCACCTCCTTCCAGGCCTGGTCTCTCCAGTTTGTGTCCCGGTATGTAAATAATGATTGGTAGTAAAGGACCGGGTGATTACCCACCGCAATTATTAGCTTTTCCTCCATTTTAGATCGTTCTTCACTCTTCATTCACTCTTCATTCACCGGTGTTTTAAACTAACGCGATTGGCTAGCGTCTGCTCTAGGATATTTGCATAGGGTGATCTGATTGGATGACGCCTGCGTTGGCGCTTGAAAAGTTGAGAAATCTTCAACTTTTGCCGCTTGCAACGCGAGTGAAGCGCCGCGACGGAACCCACAATTCAGTTCGGCAACGCATGACGTCACCCATTCAAAGTAAACGAGAAGCATTGACGCCGACGCCCCGTGTGAATGCGGCGTAAGGGGGTGGTCATAATGTTATGCCTGATCGGTGTTAATAATAATGATAAAAAACATAAATGATACACATAATGCACATACTTTTAGTTTTCTGAACGTGTAAAAACAAACTTCCCAGGAAGACTTGAATGCACCATATGGTCCTAACCCTATGATATTGCCTGAACAAAAGTGGTCTAACTGCACAGTGTGGCAACAAACAAAAAAACACAGTTTTAGTATATAAATAAAAACAAAATAAATATTTAAACAATCAAACATACTTTTTTACATACTGATGCACATGCATATATGTTTTTATTTAAAGCTATTTCATTTTAAACATGTTAAAAAGTGATATTTATCTAACCAATTGAGGACACTGTGTCCCATGTGGCTTTGCTTCATGAAAGGACTGCTCCACCCCCAAACAAAAAGTCACACCCACTTCAGCCCCTCATTTCATTGAACAGACATGTTAGGTGATATTATATATTTAAAAAAGTTAAAGGGGTGGTGTGAGGTCCAAAAAAGGTAGCTTGTTGCCTGAGGGCAACACCATGCCATAGAGGGTTAAGGCATATGATATACAGACTATGTCTGCTAGAATACTCATCAAGATGGACATGTTGACACACTTTTTGTGTGAGTTTGTCCATTCAAGAGCGAGACTTGAAAGAGAACTCAATATTTGCGCGCTGTGAGACGTGTGCACGCTTTCTGCACAGAGACAAATTTTCTCACAGCGCGCGACTTCTCATTCGCGTCTATGGCACTACACCCGGGTGATGATGGCAAAAATGACTGGTCATATTCGAACATACTGCAGCACTCACATGCATTGAACAAAGTTTACAAAGAGAGAATTATTTGAAAAATGTGAAGAAAAAAATATATATTTGAAGGACTTTTACACGGCACCCCTGCTCTCGTGGCACCCCGGTTGGGAAACTACATTAAGGCATAGACTACACTATACACTGTCCAAACCTTTATTTTGACGGGTTGCCTTGAAGACACGCGTCGCGCGTGCAGTAGTAAACGAAACCGTGTGTCTGCGCCATTCATTCGATGACATTCCGTTTGTTTATATTAATGGATTTCGTGATCCTGTATGCGTTTTCGGAATCGCGGAAATCATAAGGCCCTACGCTTTCTACAAGATGCACGTTCAACGCGGACGCAAAGGGGAACGAGTCAGCTGCCTATAGGTTTTTGGACGCAGCCTTTGTCTGAAAGCTGGTCTGCCAACTGCCAATAAATTAAGCAGAAGCAAGAAGAAGAAGAAGTCACTTTGTCTGGTCTCGTTTGAGTAAGGACTCACCTTCCTGGTTCCACTTACCAGTTTCCAATGAATGTTACATGTCTCCATCGATTCTCCATCGTCTTCTTGGTCTTCCGTGTCTGCATTTCCTCTCCATCTCCAAGTCTCCCTCCATTCACCATTCTCTCCACCGAGGTGTGTGCTCCAGCTTCCATCTTCTACGCCATCCACGACCTCCTCATCCATCTTCAACGATAAAGACTGTCAGTATTCATATTCACCAATCATCTACATTACATCTCTTCTGATATACTCCCCATTCAGTTCTCATTCACTTCTGCTGTCAATAAAGCTCTGTTATTGATATATTCCTTGTTGTGAGTCTCTGTTCCGTAATAGAGTTTACTGACATGTATTTTCTTTTCAGAGACAAGAACCTCCCTGGTGTCTCTGGACCATCTCTTACACAACTTTGATGTGCTCTTCAAATGTCCAAAATTAGGCTTATAGGAAGTAGCCGTTCTGTGCTTTCCTGTTTTAAATAAATATCTAACACCAAACATTAAAGGGATAGTTCCGCCCAAAATGAACATTTTTGGCATCATTTACTCTCCCTCATGTTGTTCCAAACCTGTAGGAATTTTTTTTATTCTGTTGAACACTAAATATATTCTGAAGAATGTTATTGACCAAACAGTTGCTGGTAGTTATTGACGCCCATAGTATTTTTTCATACTATGGAAGGCCATGTTTGCCAGCTGCACTGTCAGAAAAAAAGGTACATTGCTGTCACTGGGGCGGTGCCTAAGGTACAAAACCGAAAAGGTACTAATATGTACCTTTAAGGTATTAATATGTACCTTTAAGGTACTAATACGCACTCTTAAAGTACTGAAATGTACCTTTTGAGGTACTAATATGTACCTTTTAGGGGTGAGTAAGGTAAAGATGTACCTTTTCACTTTTGTACCTTAGGGTACCGCCCCAGTGACAGCACTGTACCTTTTTTTCATATCATATGTGAGTCCACCAGGTAAAAACCGATCCAATAAGCTGTTTAAGAGATAGCAAACAGACGTCGTTTCAACGTTGATTTTTGGTTGTAAAGGTCAATATCAGTTGTCGATCAAATTTCAATGTTGAATCAACGTTCACTATTTGGTCGGTACATCAGAACATTATTACGTTGAAAATATAACGTCGATTCCACGTTGAAATGAGGCTCATCAACGATATGGCCGACGCATATGGTCAAAATCACAACGTCTAATATATGTTGAAACTTGGTTAGAGGAATGACATGGCCTGAACTAAATTCAGACGGAAATGGGATGGACATGTATTTTAATTCATTATGGAAAAAACAAACAAACATTTAAGTACTATCACAAATTTATAGAAGTCGCTGATATTAAAATGGGCAGTATTTTTCGGATGCCAGTATTACAATTACTAAATGAAAACATGCAAAAGCGAAAGATTGGTGCGTAAAAACAAAAACAAACGAAGAAGCATTAGGAAAATCCCATACAGAAATAATATTCATATATGTGAAACACTTAAATATATTTAAATATATTTTGAAAATGCATAGAAAATAAAGCTTAAAAATCGATCTTCATGTTAGATGTGTAAATATTTGTAGTACATGTGAATATACAGGCTACTCATAAAAATATATTCATGCATCTTATAGTTTTTAATCAACAGAGTTTTTGCAATATGTAGGCCTACTTTTATTTCTACACTAGGTTTACTATTTCTAAAGCTATATTATATTAGGCTATATTACAGTCTATATACCCGAATTCGGGAAAAGTTGGGACTTTTTAAAATTAAATTTATTTAAAATGTAACTTTATTTAATTTAAATAAAATAACATTTCTAAAGCATCATGTTTGTATCACAAATTGTATTCATCGTTCAATTTGTACGCAGAAATGACTTTTTACGTGCATGATGACAGTTTCTCATGTCTGCGTATTGAACGATAAATACAATATGTGCTATAAATTGTTGGGGTAACAGTTAGACCCAGGACCAGTAGTGAAAAATGAAGACCAAGAGTCAGGAGTTAAATAATTAAAGAAAAATTTACTGAATACTAGTTTGTAGTTTCATCAGCAGAAGCCAGCTTCAAGTCTATGGAATGAAATTTGTGCCATAATTAAACAAACAAATCCAGCATTTTGCAAACAAACACTATCTGCTTCGCAAAGGAAATCTCGACTCGCAAACAAATAGAAAGTGATGTGCAAATACAAAGTCAGTTTGAGCGAAAACGCAGAGGAGTAACAAACATATGTACTGTGTTTTGCAAATAATAAATGAGTGAGTAAATTACATCATATCTCACAAATAAATACAAACCATCCTACAAATTACATGTAACATTTGAACAAATCTAGTCCATACAAATGCATATCTGTCTGTTACAAGACTCACGCAGATTTTCTCACAAATGCAGCTCGTGCAGATTTTCTCACAAATGCAGCTCGTGCAGATTTTCTCACAAATGCAGCTCGTGCAGATTTTCTCACAAATGTAGAGCAACTTCCTCTTCCAAACAGCAGATGGCGCTTTGGGTCAACACTTTTCCAGCTGACGAAATGAGCGGTGAACAGCTGAGTTTCTGTTTTACTTAATCTATTATTAATCTTTTTGAGATTTTCACTATACCGACCCTATTTCAATATAAGAAAAAAAAATCACAATAGTTTAAAGATATTATTGTGACCGATCAGTGCAAAATCAGTAGTGACATGGCTGAAAACATTTAAGCTAGGCCTATTTTTTCTCATTAAAATCCATACAATTTATCCACTGTAGTGTAACAGGATATAAAAACTATTCACTTTTCTGTAATGTTATGTTATTTGTACATATGATGATAACATTTCTGTCGCAGAGAACATTTGAAATAATGTAAGGGTGTATTGTTTCACAATATAATGCAATACAAAAATACAACAATATGTATTGTTTATTCAAGTTTAGACAGATTTAGATTTAGCTTGCCTATAGAGTTGTTAATGTCACATCAAATATGGTAAATTTTGAAGGGCACACGGTATAGTGAAAATCTCAAAAAGATTAATAATAGATTAAGTAAAACAGAAACTCAGCTGTTCACCGCTCATTTCGTCAGCTGGAAAGGTGTTGACCCAAAGCGCCATCTGCTGTTTGGAAGAGGAAGTTGCTCTACATTTGTGAGAAAATCTGCGCGAGCTGCATTTGTGAGAAAATCTGCACGAGCTGCATTTGTGAGAAAATCTGCGCGAGCTGCATTTGTGAGAAAATCTGCGCGAGCTGCATTTGTGAGAAAATCTGCACGAGCTGCATTTGTGAGAAAATCTGCGCGAGCTGCATTTGTGAGAAAATCTGCGTGAGTCTTGTAACAGACAGATATGCATTTGTATGGACTAGATTTGTTCAAATGTTACATGTAATTTGTAGGATGGTTTGTATTTATTTGTGAGATATGATGTAATTTACTCACTCATTTATTATTTGCAAAACACAGTACATATGTTTGTTACTCCTCTGCGTTTTCGCTCAAACTGACTTTGTATTTGCACATCACTTTCTATTTGTTTGCGAGTCGAGATTTCCTTTGCGAAGCAGATAGTGTTTGTTTGCAAAATGCTGGATTTGTTTGTTTAATTATGGCACAAATTTCATTCCATACAAGTCCCTCAAGGAATTTGTAGGCCGCCCTCCCTCTACCAGCCTACCCGCCTAGTCCATACAATTGTCTTCAAGGTCTAGCAACGTCATTACTGCCAGGTGGATGATTCTGATTGGCTCAGAGAGGATGGTCAGTCATGGTGTGTGTCTCACTCAGCTCCCTAGTTCAGTAGTCAGGGCACTGATAAGGACATAAGTCAATGGGCTGACTCCCTGATCAGTGCCCTGACTACTGAACTAGGGAGCTGATTGAGACGCACACATGGTAAATTTCCACACATTGTCAGTTAATCAGATTCACGTGTCCAGATATCACTTGTTGACGCTGGCAGGCACCAGCTTGCCCCGAACAACAAGTAGGCTACACCCGTCTCCCAGGATGCCCGTAATCCACATCCAATACTGATCTTTAACACAGAAGACTGCGCACACACACAGTCTCTCCAAGATTGGAGTTGGTGAGCTCCGGTTCCAACCAGAGAAAGTTTTCCAAAACATACAGATAATATGTGCTTTTTCTCAGTGAGAGGTACAACAGTACAGACAATATTACAATTATTTAGTGTTTCAGTAAAAGCAAATATAAAATAAAATAAAATGAAAGACAAATCCATATTTAATATCTGGAAGCCGGGCTGAGCAATCACAGTCACTACTCAGAAACCAAATACAAACTTTAGAAAATATAAGGAACTGGAGAGAATCATTAAAAATCATTATCATATAGAAAGATACATATTGATTAAGGCTTTGATTATAAATTTAATTAAGATATATACAATTATATTGAAGCCGCAAAGGATTTCAGAATCCAACTTTTCACACTTTCATGAGATCGAGTGTCGAATGTGTGCCTACTGCCTAGTCAGTGCCGCCGCTCGCGCCACACTTTTTGTTATATATAATATTAACTTCAGTAAAAAAAAACATGGTGACATCTGGTAAAGCTACAATAGCAATAGCCACTAGATGGCAATAGAAATGAATGGCTGCATATGGACTTAACAACAAAACTTTAACAACATTTTTTTTAATTGCCCAGTTATTGGCTCATTTAATTCCTTTGTTTGTGTTTCCGTGAGTGACTGTTTTTTTGACAACAATAAAAAAACCTCACTCTGTTATAGGCTCATTCAAAGGCTTTCAATGCAATGCTTTTGTGGATGTGTGTGTGTGCGCGTGTGTGTGTGAGCTTTTGCCACACAGAATGTTGCATAGGCTTCATTTGTGTGTATGTGTGTATTATTGATTTTTATTTGAATAAAATGTGCTCGGAATTTCATTTTTTTTTCTCTCCATTCATTCCTATGGATGCCCATTTTTGTCCACGAAGGCGGGATTAAGAACTTTTTTTTTCAAGCACTTAAAGCTACACTGTGTGATATTTTCCCCCATCTAGCGGTGAAAAGGTATATGACCATCCAGTAAATATTAGGTTCTGTTCCTCCCAATTCCGATTTCGTTTTAACTCCTACGGTGGCCGTTTTAGTCCAAGATTAACATGGCTTCCAGTTCAACCAGACACGGTGCCATCGAGTGTTAAAACGCGAAAGGCGAAGCTTGAATTTACGGGTATGTCCCTCTTTGGCTAATGTACTTTCAAGACGAACCCCTTACCCGTATGTATTTTCAATGGCATATTATAAACTTACGAGAATACTTTATAACTTGAAATAAGTAAATATACATTAATGACGGGGCCGGCTCTAGGCATGGGCAGGGGTGGGCTGAGCCCACCCAAACGTCTGCCTTGCCCACCCAATCAGAATTTAGGAACTGATAGTGTTAATTTGTTTTTACTATTTGTGCATTGATTAAAACAATCTGAGATGGGCTCGGTGTTGAAAGTTTTGATGAAGGGCTGTAGAATGCCCCAAACAATCACAAAAATAACACCAGAATTTTTTACTTTATTAACGGAAAATAAGCGTTGTAAGCTACGCGCGCGCTTCAGTCTGTAGCAGAAAAGCAGAGGCTGCAGTCACACGAACGAAAACGGGCAGAAATATTTGCATGCTATTAAGGTAATTACGAGATGTTGTATTCGTGAATATGTATCATGTAAATATTATGCATCTCTGATTTTATTTATTTATTCATGCCAAGTTGAAATGCACGCTCATTTAAGAACGTGCATTTATTGCATGGACAGAGCTAGAACATAATGTAGCTACCGGTAAGTGTTTCAAATGCAAGCGCATAGTTCAGTTGAAACCTTGCCCTCTTTGTCTTGCTGTTGATGCTGTAAACTGAATGTAGGCTACGAGGCAAGCTGACTGTTTAAATAACAGCACTGAAATAAAAATGCGCTGTTTATCTTTTAATCAGTTTAGGGCCATTCACGCAGGACGCGTTTGTGCGGTTAAAAACGCGATGGAGGTATAGAAACAAGTTTTTAAAAAATGTTTTCTTTCTTTCTTTTTTTTTTTTTAAATGAGTGCCGCGTTTATAAAGCCGCGTCATGCACGAACTCTGCAAAAGTATGGAAGAGATGCGAGCGCACCGGTCTTGGGCGGGTCGCCAGGATGATTTTAAAAAAGGAGCTACATTAGAGTGAGGGCCTACATTAAAAATAAAAAATAATCATTTTGTTTTCATTAAATCAGTCTAGGCATATAAAAGGAATAAATTCGCGAAATATATCTGACTTAAATAATTAACAGATTTAACAAAAAGAAAGAAAAACTGCAACAGTGCTGTTGAGTTTGGTTCATTTCTGTGAGGCACCGCGCTCCTCAAACAATCTTGCACATCTTGTTTTCTTAATTTTACAATAGCACAATGTAAGTAAACACTTTGCAGTTTTGAAGAATATCCTATTCTTATTATCTGGATGACCAAAAGGATGGAGTAGGCTATTTTATGTTTTCACATTTTTGCGCATGCGAAGAGGATGATTTTTCCATCAGTATTGCCTATTGGGACACGAGTGAACAAAGCCTATAATAAATAATCGTGAGCGCTGGTTACTTTCAGATTCTCATTAATTTCGTTTTGTTTTTATATATATATATATATACTTATATTTTTTAATTATTGATCTGTTCTGAATACCGTTAAAGGATGTTGTAAGGCATTGTGTCCAGAGGAAAATCGAGATAGCTCACTTAACTGGAGTTAGGCTATTGTAGACATGGAGGCGATGGACATTTCACAGCTCCACTTTATTCCCCGTGAAACTCGCGTAACAGTCCGTCACAAACGCTAGCATTACTTAATCAACAAAACAACTTGATTTGAGCAACAGAAAATAACCTGCATACATGGGAGTGCTGGAGGCGCAGTGCGCACGTACAGCGCAGGCAGTTCAACAGGGAGCGTGCAGCTTTTAAAGGGGCCTAAACATATTACAACTCGTTACAATTTGTTGTGGAGTGAGGGGAAATAAAATAACCTATAGCTATGTTTGTAGTGTTTATAATGTTTGTAGTACTTTTACCGGTATTATTTCTGAATGCAATCAAATGTGACTTATACATGACTTACCTGTTTTTTTTTCCAACCAAACAGTTATTTGGTTAAAATTCTTGTTGGTTGGTTAACCAGTTAATTAGCCTCCCATATATAGGTCTAGCTATCAAATTAGTGCAGAATGTTGCGAATATTCATCAATAATCAGAAGCGTTTGTGTGGGAAAAGTGCTGAGATGAATTTGTGCCATCTAGAGAATAGAGTCAAATTACCAATTGTATACAAGTAGGCTTTTCTTATGCTTGGCTTGACTTGTTTGAATGTAAATGGCTGTAGGCCTATAGTTTATGGGTTGCGAATTTTTTTTTTAAAAAACCCAACCAAAAAAACAAAAAGCCCACCCGGGATATCTGCCAGCCCACCCTTCTATAGGTGCTTAGAACCGGGCCTGATTAATGAGCACATATATTTTTGAAAGAACTAAGTGTTTTTAGCTAAGAATAAACTAAAAAAGTTACACAGTGTAGCTTTAACATTGTAGATTCGTGTCAATACTATTTGTGTGTGTTCAGGAGGCAAACGTAGGAAAAGTAGCCAAGTCTTGAATCGCTCAGATTAAAGAAAGTATATATACGGTATATAAAAATAAAAATAAAGATTTTGCCCTCATTTGTCCAAAAGATGGCTTTAGGGTTAAAGTGATTTCAATTTTGTATAAATTAAATCTTAATTTTAATCAATTTGCCTGGATTTAATAAATACTACACAAATATAGCAAACAATGACATGGAGGCGCCAGCACATCAACAACTAATAGAAAAAAAAGACTTTAGTCAGGGGCAGCCTTATTTCAGATAGGCATATGTAATGAGTGAATGTTGTTACACTAGATTATTGAAATAATTAACTGTATTAATTTTGTGATACTTTATTTTGAAATGAGTAATTAACTTTAGGCTATTAATTTTGGGGTCTTTTATTTTGAAATTGGTATTGGAGGAACATTTCGGTATGGTCATGTGATCATAAGTATAATATGCTTATCATTTACAAAGTGTTTTTCCTTTCTTTATTTTTATATCTGCATTTGTGTTTTTTTTTTTTTTGTTTGACTGTTTTTATTAATTTGTAAAATTGTAAAAAGTTAAGAAAGCATTGTGTAAGTGACGTCATGCGCATGTGTGAGGGGAAAGCTGATGCAACTTCAGTGCGCGCTCTCTTTCCCTGGATGTTATGGAGAGAGGTATATTTTTATCAGCTCCTCGAAAAAGTGCTCAACTTGTGTTAAATAATTGTTGTTTAGGGATGCTTTTTGTAAAATGAGTTTGTTTAATGTCTCTCCTCTAATTAGAGGTTGTTTATATGAAGTGTGAACATTCTTAAGAGTACATTTAATTGATTGTATGAAGTTTCGTAATGGCCGCTGTTGCACGTGCGATATGCTGATACAGTTCATTATAGGGCTATGCATTCCTCGTTAAAATGAAGTTGGGTACATCTATGTTACATGAGTTATGAGCCTACATTTGTAATTGTGTATTGTATTGGTTTCTTTTAATGATCCATGTGATTGTTTAAATGCATTTTCTTTTATATGGATTTACATTGATACATTATGTGATTGACAGGCACAGCTAGACCAGAGATGTTGATGGATTGTGTCTGATGGTGTCTGTTTTGTGTTGACACAGGTATGTAAATGGATCATTAGTATTTTAGTTATATTTTTCTGTATTTATTTTTCTATTTAACTTTTCTTATTATTGTATTTTGTTTCTATAATTTTTATTGCATGTAATAAGGCTCTCTTTCGCTGGATGTTATGGAGAGAGGCACAGCTGGACCAGAGATGTTGATGGATTGTGTCTGATGGTGTCTGTTTTGTGTTGACACAGAAACCGTGAGTCCAAAGTGACCAAAAGAAAGACCTTTTCAAATGCATCATTGTGTGGGCTCTTTTATTATTACACCTACACATAAGACACAACGCAGAAGGAAACCCACTACACTTATATTCTAAGAATCTCACATCTGCAATGATATCCAGGATCTTTTAAAGTCAATTAGTCTGTTACTTTACTGTGGTGTGCAAATGCAAAACGGGTACAAAGTGTGATTTCACATTAAATCCTCTCGGCACCCGTCATGTCATCTGAATATCAACATTACTGAGGTCAGCCAAAAGGTTGATTGATCTAATTTTGTGTGTCTGGAAAATAGTGATCTAAAACAATGTATTATGTTGAATATCAAAGTTTTTTTTTTTTTGGAATAAAATATTTATTTTTAAGTAAAAAGATAAAATTAGACCTTTGGGGTAAGATGGACCCCAAGTGGCATGTTGTTACTAGTGTCATTATTTTACAATTTAATGGTTATTGTAATTAATGGGGTTATTATTTAATATTTCCATGAATTACATGCAGCCTATTTCAGACATCTTGGCTTTCATTAAAGTTAATTGAGGTAAATCATTTAATTTTACTTTATAATCAATTAATGATTTTTCAATAAAAAAATTTGCAAATGTGTCTATTTTCTATAAAAACATTCATCAATAGTAATTAATTACTAATTATATAGATATTAGCAGCAAATTGCATTATATTTATAGGCTGTTGGCTACACTTGGGGTCTCTAAAATATATTATTATGAAATGATTGTATTTAGTATATATTATTATTTAAATTCAGTAAAATAGCAACTTCTATAATAGGCTATAGACTGGGAGCATGAGCAAATAATAATTTTTTTATCAGCTAATTATTTTCTCCAATTAAGGGGGGTTCAATACCAATATAAACGTACAACTTGGATGATATTTTTTAAAAATATATATATTACACTTTTACCCTCGCGTGCAAAGTCCGCGAAAGAACCTGGCAGTGGGTATATAAGCTGACGTCTGCCATGATCGCGCGCATAGCCCGACTCCGTTCTGAGTAAGAGGACAAAGCCCAACAAAGAGTTTCCCTGAGGGAAAGTACTTTTATTTTTAAAAAAGTATTTCAATGACTGTATTACTGTATCATGAGTACCATCCCAAGAACACCATCCCTATTGTGAAGCATGGGGGTGGTAGCATCATGCTTTGGGGGTGTTTTTCTGCACATGGGACAGGGCGACTGCACTGTATTAAGGAGAGGATGTGTTGCGAGATTTTGGGGAACAACCTCCTTCCCTCAGTTAGAGCATTGAAGATGGGTCGAGGCTGGGTCTTCCAACATGACAATGACCCGAAGCACACAGCCAGGATAACCAAGGAGTGGCTCTGTAAGAAGCATATCAAGGTTCTGGCGTGGCCTAGCCAGTCTCCAGACCTAAACCCAATAGAGAATCTTTGGAGGGAGCTCAAACTCCGTGTTTCTCAGCGACAGGCCAGAAACCTGACTGATCTAGAGAAGATCTGTGTGGAGGAGTGGGCCAAAATCCCTCTGCAGTGTGTGCAAACCTGGTGAAAAACTACAGGAAACGTTTGACCTCTGTAACTGCAAACAAAGGCTACTGTACCAAATATGAACATTGATTTTCTCAGGTGTTCAAATACTTATTTGCAGCTGTATCATACAAATAAATAGTTAAAAAATCATACATTGTGATTTCTGGATTTTTTTTTTTTAGATTATGTCTCTCACAGTGGACATGCACTAGGGATGACAATTTCAGACCCCTCCATGATTTCTAAGAGGGAGAACTTGCAAAATGGCAGGGTGTTCAAATACTTATTTTCCTCACTGTACATTATATTTATATATTATTATTATATTTATATTTTACGTTATGCAGCTAGTGCAGATATTATTTATCTATATTGTGGATTATATCTTAGTTATATTCAGTATAATGTTACTTACGTGTATTATCGCTAGTCATGTTTCTGTACACATGAGACAGCCCAGTTAGTATGTCTCAGACTGTGTTGATAGTTAATTTCATCTGTTAAAGCAGCACTAGGTAACTTTTGCTCTCGGGGTCCCCCTACAGTTGGGAAACAGTATTGTCCTCTACTACTGTTGTAAACTCTGTCATCCTACACAGGGGATGCATAGCACGTGCATTTGTTGACATCATGACAACTATGATAGCCCTGAACACTGCAGTTGATCACATGCAGGAGTTCTGCTTGTGTCGTGTGTGAAATGTCTTCATCCCAGCTACAGTGGCATATGTTTCAGCATGACATATGAATATCATTTCATGGGTTTAATTTTTTTTTCAAACGCCAAATGATCGCGATGCTCACGTTTACAAGCCAGCGTCATTATAGTAGTCTAGTCTATTGGTTACCGTTTTACAGAATCTATATGATACTTCAATTCAATGTTTGAGTGGTAGGTAATAACCATATATCGTCAATATAATATCAAGCTACCATAGATGAATCTTCAAATTTGAAAAGTCGATTTGCATTATAGCTTGAGGCAAGACAAATAAAAAATTATCACAGACATGTTAGGTATTGTAACGAGTAGGAAAATAGTGTGGCGGTTGGAGCGTCTGTGTGTGTGTGTGTGTGTGTGTGTGTGTGTGTGTAGGCTTGTTTGAGAAGCGCCTCGCCTCGCCTGCAGTTCAGACGAGACTAGGCGGCTGCAGTGAGGGGAGGAGTGAAAAAAGTGCAGGCAAGCCGGACAGTTCTCTCTTCTCGTAGTGGATCAGACACCTGCGAGATCAAAGGCGGATATCGCGGGATTCACACTCGTGCGCTTTGTTGCTGATAAACTGGATGTAATTTAAAAATAAAAATAAATATTATGAACAAGACACCCAAAGTTTTTGTTATTTATTTCCATTCGAAAGATGTGTTTATCAATCATTTTTACTTTAATTAGGCCTACATACACGTTTATATATATATATATTTTATAAATATGACAACAATCACATAACCCACAGAGAGATCGCCTTTGTTAGAGAGTTTGGGAATAACCCCATATGATAGCAGAGTTTTAAAATCAAACATTTTAAAAAAGAACCATACATCACGGTTGTTTAAACCAATAAGCATTAAGCTGTGTCGTCAGCAAGTCGTTTCCCATCATGCTTTTGCTCCGCGCAGTCGGTGGAGAGCAGCTGCGCTCGACTGCAGAATCCGACACATCCGCCTTTCGCTCGCGAGAGTTTTTTGACATACGTCGGCATGACATCAGAGCAAGGCGGACCGCCCTCGGACACTTTTCTAACCGGCATGCATCTCGCGCTGATCACCGGTGATCGGTTCTGCGCAGATTTTGCTCATCTCAAACAAGCCTTGTGTGTGCACTGCGCCTCGAGCTCCCATGTGTGCGGATTATTTTCTGTCTTTTGTTGCTAACATTCAGTTATTTTTGTTTTGTTGGGTAATGCTGTGGACGGAAGTGGAGTTTGTGCCGGACTCTTGTGGGGGTTCCGCGGGGAATAAAGTGCGGGCTGTTTGATGTCAATCGCCTCCGTGTTTGCATCGACTCCAGTTGCGTTGAGTGAGCTATCCGTATTTTTCACCCGGACACATGTGTTACAGTATCCTAAAATATGATTTTGTACGTCTTATGTATTTACTTGCGAGAATGTAGCCCCTACCAAACTTGTACACGCCGTTTAGACATAAACTAACCCTAACCCTCGCACGTCCGAATTTAAGGAAGTGACGTATATGCCGTAAAGCAGTCGAATTTTGTAGTTCTTTTTTTTCTCGGGTTACTACCCGAAACCCGAAGTTTAAAAGTACGATTAAAAACGATACAGACCCCGTCAGGCTATGGCAGACGTGCCATTCAACCTATTGTAAGTCGATGTATCATCACAAGAGTCTTGAAAATATATTATGAAGGTTGAAAAGTTACCTAGTGCTGCTTTAATGTTTAGTATTGGAATGAATGTACACTGCATCCGGAGAGTGTTCAAAGCGCTTCACTTTTTCCACATTGTGTTATGTTACAGCCTTATTCCAAAATGGATCAAATTAATTATTTTCCTCACAATTCTGCAAACAATTCCCCATAATGACAACACGAAAGAAGTTGGTTTGAAATCTTTTAAAATTTATAAAAAATAAAAAACGAAAAAATCCCATCAGTATTCCCAGCCTTTGCCATGACGCTCATTGAGCTCAGGTGCTCCGGTTTCCACTGATCATCCTTCAGATGTTCAGACGGAAGACACTCCTCAGGAAAAGACACATGACAGGAAGGACTCTCAGTCCATGAGAAACAAAATCCTCTGGTCTGATGAAACAGATTGAACTCTTTGGCCTGAATGGAGGAACCCGCTCATCTCCTGGCCAATCCCATCCCTACAGTGATCATGGTGTGTTTCAGCGGCAGGAACTGGGAGACTAGTCAGGATCGAGGGAAAGATGAATCCTTGATGAAAACCTGCTCCAGACCTCATACTAGGGCGAAGGTTCATCTACCAACAGGACAACGACGAGAGCCCTGCATGGGCCTCAAATTCAATTTAATTCAATTCAATTTATTTGTATATCGCTTTTCACGATACATATCGTTTCAAAGCAGCTTCACAGAAAATGCATTCGTGTTGATGCAGAGCTGCGTCATCTGAAGTCCTCGCAGGAGTTGAGTTGTCTCTTCACAGGTGAAGGTCTTCTGAAGTCTTTACGAGAAGCTGGATCCAGACTGGAGCTGACGGACTCTCTAGTTACTTCGGGATGGGCGTTCCGAGATAAAACACAACAGAAAAATAATTAGAGTAGCTACTGTTCAAGGCATTAAGCAAAGACGATCATGTGCATTGATATAACTATAGAGTACAAGGTTAGGAGATGCATCATGTGAATGCCTGGCTAAAGAGATGCGTCTTTAGTCTAGATTTAAACTGGAGGAGTGAGTCTGAGCCCCGAACATTATTAGGAAGGCTATTCCATAGCTTAGGTGCCAAATATGAAAACGTTCTTCCTCCTTTAGTGGACTTAGATATCCTCGGCATTACCAGAAGCCCAGAGTTTAGTGATCTTAAATATCATGATGGGTTATAAGGTGATAGAAGATCAGTTAAATACACAGGAGCTAAACCATTTAGGGCCTTAGGTCAGTAGCAATACTTTATAATTGATACGAAACTTAACAGGTAACCAGTGTAGAGATGTTAGAATCGGTGTAATGTGATCTTGACCTAGTAAGAACTCTAACAGCTGCATTTTGGACTAATTGTAGCTTGTTTGTTGAGGAGGCAGGACAGCCAGCTAGCAGTGCATTACAGTAATCTAGTCTAGAGGTCATAAATGCATGGACTAACTTTTCTGCATCGGAGACAGATAACATGTTTCGTAGCTTAGCGATGTTTCTGAGGTGGAAGAAGGCTGTTTTTGTAGTATTTGAAATATGATTTTCAAAAGAGAAGTTGCTGTCTAATATAACACCCAGGTCTTTAACTGTAGCAGATGAAGTAACAGTACATCCTTCTAAATGTAAGTTATAATTTAAGAGATTCTGTGTACCAGTTTTTGGTCCAATAAGTAATACCTCAGTCTTATCTGAATTAAGTAGGAGAAAATTACAAGTACAATATTTTATATCTTTAACACACTCTGTTAGCTTGGATAATTTGGAGATTTAATCTGGTCGTGTTGAAATATATAACTGAGTATCATCCGCATAACAGTGGCAACCTAACGGAGGCTCAGGTGGACGCCTGCTCCCTGGCTTCGCTGTAGGTCATGGTAATTCAGAAAGCGAAGATGGCCCTTGGTCTTTCATGAGCATGATTTCCTGTGATCTGCTGTACCTCAAACTGCTACACTCCCTGACTCCTCTTCCTTCCTTCAGTCCTGCTCAAACCATGCATGTCCTAACATCTGCTCTAACGTTAGACTCCTGCATTGATATTTGTCTAGACACTGCATTATCAGATCTTGGCATTCTGAGTTTTCAAAGAGGAAAGAGCTGGTTAGTCATCTATGCTCTTTATGAATGTAGGAAAATAGCTTCTGAAAGGCATAGTATTTAGTACTGTATTCGTCATCAGTACCCAGAACCCAATACAGTATTGATCATTTTTAGGTGTTCCATCTATCCAAATATTTTATGTTTAGTTGACTAACTCCCTGAAACTGTACCAAGGCTTATGTGTGTGTTTAACAGTGTCGCTGTGGACTCACCTTTGGATAAACTTTGGATAAGCAGTGGATCAAGTCTCCCGGATTGCAGAAGTCTTAAAGGCTTGTCTCTGCTCACTATCTCTAAAAGCACTCTACCCAGAGACCAGACTGTCGATTCGACCACCCATTCACGAGCTGAGTTGGAAGCAAGAGATCATTTCATTAGCTCAAGTCATCTGTGAGCCATTAGTCTACTTTTAGATTACATTTGAGAGAGTCTATAAAATGGAGCACATGCCAATCCAACACATGCTATTGTGAAAACAATAAGCTTGAATCATGTACAATATCAGATTATGGCTAACTCACTTTTACTGGTCTTAAAAAGGTCACTGCAGCCAAAGTCAATGAATTTGAGCTGCAGTGTCTCTGTGTTGATCAGGATGTTGTTCGTCTTGATGTCCTTGTGGTAGACGCCCCGGTCAACACAGAGTTTGGCTGCAAGCACTGCTTGGCGTATTAATCCACGTGCCACGGTTTCATCCAGGAGTCCTCCTTTGCGCATGGCGAATCTGAGCAAGGTCTCACACGGATGTGGATACTCCATTATAAGGGCGTACTGTTCCGGCTCATCACACCAATCTAACATCTGTACGATGTGGGGGCTTTTCCGAGATGTGCGCATCTGCAGATTCACAGCCACTTCCGCAAGCAGAGGTTTGGTGGACCCTGGCTGGAGAAATGTGTTTGACAAAAGATTAGCTTTCACTTTTATATGGAAACAGCAGAGTCTACAAGTCTAAGAACAATTCTATTTGGCAAATTAACTGATTACATGGCTCGCAAAATCGCTAGTTAAATCCTTTTGGAGTTTGAAGTTTTGCGAGCCCTGTATTATCAGCATGGCCATTTTACAAAATTGGTTTATTTCTAGATTTTCAATGTGGTCACAGACTTCTGGACCCAAATGAGTGTTAAACAAATTGCGTATTGATGTATGCAAGTCTTGCCAACTTACCAATTCAATAAACTTGTTCCAGCTGTTCTTGGGTAGAAATTTGATAGCAACCTGCAAAAAGACCTGATCAAAATCTGCAAAGATCGATGTGTTACATGTCCAAACATCATTTTGTGGTTAAAGCAAGAGTAGATTACCTTCTGGCCATCAAATCTACGCGTCCCTTCATGCACGATGCCAAAGCCTCCCCTTCCAATCTCTCTATTCACTTCGTAAAAGGAGGAAATTGATCCTGAAAAAAACAACATGCAAAAAGATTGGCTTATGATTCCTACATAAGAACTAGACCAATCAGAATTAGACGAATGCCAGTAGCATTAAAACGTACTAACTAGGTACAAGTGTGAGTTAATGACAGCAGACTCACCTGTAGCTGGAAAAAAAAACAGATACATCGAGGGCATCTGGGACGGGTTTTGGCTCAGGATCGGCCAGACCCATGTCAGGTGTCAGTTCAAGACTGGATAAACTGGAAACAGACGTTTCCTCGCGACTGGATGGTCCCAGGACAGACAACTCTGAAACAAGATCGGATGAACTCGAGTCAAGCGTTGACTGTGAATCGAGGCTGACTGAACTTGACTGGGAAAGATGTGTTGACGCGCGTCTGGAGGTCCAGCGTGATGAGACGTCATGCTCGGCCAGATTCGCCTGGAACTCGTGCTTCTTCGGTTGCGGAGCCGCGCCCAAAGTTACAAAATTTGACGTGCACACCGCCAAGCGAAATGGGGTCTCGCGCACTCAACGCACACTACCGCTCCGCGTTGACCTCATTTTTGCCGCGTGCACCCTCGCGCTCGTGCGGACACATCGAGTTTAAACAAGGCTTAAAGCTACACTGAAGTTGGCAGTTTGATAAATGCGAGTTAATTCTTCAGCTTAATCTGTGTGTGCTAAAAGGGCACATAAGTTCCTGGAGAGATAGCAATACATATTCTCCTTTTTTTGCCAAATAAATGAATAGCATGTCATCAATGTCTTCTCTCTTGCTGTATCAAAATCTCCCCTAGCTTTCCTCAGAGATGGGCCCAATAATGTGCTTAAGTCAAGTCAAATTCAGTTTGTGCATGATTACATGATATAACCATTTTTTTTAATACTGTATCCTAAATTGTGGATAATTAAGCTAAATATCATATGCTGAAGTACATTTCTGGAGTGTTAACGATTAAAAGAAAAAACAACAAGAACCGTTCAGAACCGAAAACCGCGATACGAACCGTGGGTTTTGTGAACCGTGCCGCCCCTAATATGCACCTAAAACACAATCATCCGTTGCAGTTTTCATCCATTTTATTTATTGTTTTATGCATTTATTCAAGTGCATTTTTTGTTAACAGACTGAGAGTCCATTGCTTTTATTGTTTTTGGTTGTTTTGTGCCATTATCATTATTTTAGATGAAAAGGGTCTCAGAACGACAATATTATCGTTTATCGCAATAATTTCTTGGCCAATTTATCGTCCAGCAAAATGTGTTATTGTGACAGGCCTAAATACAGAGCGGTGACTCTCTCGATGAATGCTCCATCAACATCAGCCATCTTGCAAACGGACAACCGCCTAGCACTTGCCACTCCCACTTGCCCCTTTCGCCTCGAACGTGCGTCTATTTCGCTTTAATCACTCGATTTATACACAGCAAATTGGACACGCGAGTAGATTCAAAATGTTCAAGTGTCCAGCTAGACGCGATAGATACAAATTTGACGCTCTATTCCCGTTCGGTGTGTAAAAATACCACTATAACAAAAATAATGACAGACTCACCAACAGCTGCCCCTAAACCAGATGGACCTGGGATCCCAGAATCCAGTGAGGATGGACCCGGGACAGGTGGCGGTTCTGGATCAGTCTGATCTGCTGGATCCTGGAGAGCCACCGGCTCGTCTGCAAGCCAATCTGGGGTCACTTTGTTGCCCTTTTGAAAGCGGCGGACAGAACGCTTTACAGCCCTCCATCTTCGGTGGAATAACTCACAGATGGCTTTCATCCTCCTCTTCTTTTGTTTTCCTAAAGAAAGATAAAAACATTACCACAAGAAAGGTAAGACAAGGTTATAGGCGAGACAACTGATAAAGAGGAACAAATGAAGCTTAATCATCTGAAAAAGCATAAATGCTTAATAATTAGGCATGAATGTGAAACGGCAGTAGAATAATAATGACCAAAGAAAGCAGTGATTCTGCGCTACAGAATCAACATCGGCCACCACATATTGAAAAAATTAGCTTGTCCGGATAATTTTTTTTTTTTTGGTAAATATAATCTATTCTGAAGCAATATTCTCACCAGTGTTCAATCAGTTTTGACATATTTAAATATGCATATTTTTTATATTTTCACCTTTTTATAAAGGGCATTTTTCCATAATCTTATTAAATATAGGCTACGTTTCAGCTTTCATTTTATATTCTTAAATTTGATCTATAAATTAAATTAGAATAAGATACTATAGGGCTGTTACCAATAAGAAATGTCGGAAAGATGAAACTAAACCACCAGTAGGTGGCGGCAGGTGACCCTCTTAATGAGCGAGTCATTGAGTCGAATCAGTGAAACGGCTGATTCATTAAAGAATTAGGCGGTCGTTTATGAAAAGGTCATTGAATCTTTGATTCAACCGATTCGTTCAAACACTGAATCATTCAGTAACACACACCGTTGCTGTGAGATGCGTTATGGTTCTTCTGTGGTCTTTGTTTGGAACTATTTTCGCTGCTGAAATAGAACAAAAACCTCAATATTGCGTCTAAAATGTAAGTGACTTGATGTTCATTAATTGTTTGTGGAACTGGCATATGAAATCAGTGTCGTTTTCAGTCGTGATGCTATTCAGGAAAACGACACTCTTGTTAGTGTGATGTTGCTTAACTGTATCATACGTTATAAATATAAAAACTACACCATTTTAACAGTGTATGTTAACTGAGTTTCTTTGTATGAGCGGCGCTCATTTGTTTTCGATTTTCTCCTCGAGAGGCTGCGCGAGCCTCAGGACAACCTTGTCAGTTCATTTTATATTATTATCCACTATCGATCTCCACTTACACTGAATGCAGAATCATTATTTATACTTTGGTAACCTAGAAATCTAGACGCACACGGGACTTTGAAAGACAAGCATTTATCCCGCCCCTCGGATTGAGCCCTGCCAATGGTGAGTTTCCAGACCCAACATCTTGATGTGGCTCTGGCTTGTCAGGCTACCGTTGTCCATCATTTGACACAAAATGTCACGTCGCAATATTGATATTTAGTTTTTCTGTTTTAAATCATGAAGGCGAGTCAGTGGACATCACGCAATGTGTGCGAGAGTCGGTGGAGTCTCAAACCCAGTCAATTATTCACTACAGAAAGTGAAAGTCAAATCTGACGAGCTTTCGCCGCATATTCTCACAGAGACAAGAGATAAATCTGCTTTAACGTAGCCTATACCTGTCTTAATTTATATTATTAATATTTATCTTGTTGCCCATATTGTGACATTTTTTTAAAGAGAAGTATAGGCCCATTTCTGGTTTTTGAAATAAAGCTGCTCTTACTTTTCATTGAGACTGATATTATTGCAGTGTTCTGACATATTATAGACTGATAATCATGTTAATTATAGGCCTATAATCCTTGTTTAATTGGGCAAAATGTATTTAAATAATGAGGAGTAAGCTAATCTATCTATTTTTTTTTGTCATGCAGCGTGTCGGTTATGCATTGATGCGTTATGAAATTATTGTGGGGGCAAATTAAATGTAATATCAATTTAATAATAAAAGTAGGCCTACCCTAATAATAATCATTTATATACATAAATTGTAAATGCTAAATCCTCTTGATATCGAAAGCTGATGCATTTGATAGGCTATCTCTCTATTATAGGTTTTATTGCGCATATTTCACTCGTAAAGTGTGAGCAGAAGTCGTTTATTTCACTGTTTATTTCATATTTTCTGTTCTGTTGTGTGTGTAATTGACTCTGGGGCAACTATGTCATCTATGGGTGGGGGCTATGAGGGGCCACTCTCTAGTCAGAGTGTTGATTCTGTAGGGATAGATGGAAGACCCTTCGAAACTCCTTTAACTCCTCTGTTGGAGGTTAGAGTGGATGGTAATGTCTTTTTCCACCAGTTTGTTCTAATGACATCATGCAGCTACAACCTCCTAGGTCGTGACCTAATGATAAGATTGGGCATGACCCTGGTTTTAAAAAATGACAAAATGGTAATCCATACCACAGATGAGGTGTGTCATGAGGTGGGGGCCCTCAACGGGTTACCTGTTGCACAATTATTGTCTGACGTGTGTCTGTGTGTATATATATATATATATATATATATATAACAATATGTTGGCCTGCTGAAAGGATCCAGTGTATGTTCATTTGTATGAAATTATTTGATAATGCAGCAATAAACTAGCTAGTAGGCTATGAGGAGAAAATTACAAGTCATCCAATATTTTATATCTTTAACACACTCTGTTAGCACACCCTGTTAGCTTGGATAATTTGGAGATTTAATCTGGTCGTGTTGAAATATATAACTGAGTATCATCCGCATAACAGTGGCAGCCTAACGGAGGCTCAGGTGGACGCCTGCTCCCTGGCTTTGCTGTAGGTCATGGTAATTCAGAAAGCGAAGATGGCCCTTGGTCTTTCATGAGCATGATTTCCTGTGATCTGCCGTACCTCAAACTGCTACACTCCCTGACTCCTCTTCCTTCCTTCAGTCCTGCTCAAACCATGCATGTCCTAACATCTGCTCTAACGTTAGACTCCTGCATTGATATTTGTCCAGACACTGCATTATCAGATCTTGGCATTCTGTACGAGTTTTCAAAGAGGAAAGAGCTGGTTAGTCATCTATGCTCTTTATGAATGTAGGAAAATAGCTTCTGAAAGGCATAGTATTTAGTACTGTTTTCGTCATCAGTACCCAGAACCCAATACAGTATTGATCATTTTTAGGTGTTCCATCTATCCAAATATTTTATGTTTAGTTGACTAACTCCCTGAAACTGTACCGAGGCTTATGTGTGTGTTTAACAGTGTCGCTGTGGACTCACCTTTGGATTAACTTTGGATAAGCAGTGGATCAAGTCTCCCGGATTGCAGAACTCTTAAAGGCTTGTCTCCGCTCACTATCTGTAAAAGCACTCTACCCAAAGACCAGACTGTCGATTCGACCACCCATTCACGAGCTGAGTTGGAAGCAAGAGATCATTTCATTAGCTCAAGTCATCTGTGAGCCATTAGACTACTTTTAGATTACATTTGAGAGAGTCTATAAAATGGAGCACATGCCAATCCAACACATGCTATTGTGAAAACAATAAGCTTGAACCATGTACAATATCATATTATGGCTAACTCACTTTTACTGGTCTTAAAAAGGTCACTGCAGCCAAAGTCAATGAATTTGAGCTGCAGTGTCTCTGTGTTGATCAGGATGTTGTTCGTCTTGATGTCCTTGTGGTAGACGCCCCGGTCAACTCAGAGTTTGGCTGCAAGCACTGCTTGGCGCATTAATCCACGTGCCACGGTTTCATCCAGGAGTCCTCCTTTGCGCATGGCGAATCTGAGCAAGGTCTCACACAGATGTGGATACTCCATTATAAGGGCGTACTGTTCCGGCTCATCAAACCAATCTAACATCTGTACGATGTGGGGGCTTTTCCGAGATGTGCGCATCTGCAGATTCACAGCCACTTCCGCAAGCAGAGGTTTGGTGGACCCTGGCTGGAGAAACGTGTTTGACAAAAGATTAGCTTTCACTTTTATATGGAAACAGCAGAGTCTACAAGTCTGAGAACAATTCTATTTGGCAAATTAACTGATTACATGGCTCGCAAAATCGCTAGTTAAATCCTTTCCGAGTTTGAAGTTTTGCAAGCCCTGTATTATCAGCATGGCCATTTTTCAAAATTGGTTTATTTCTAGATTTTCAATGTTGTCACAGACTTCTGGACCCAAATGAGTTTTAAACAAATTGCGTATTGATGTATGCAAGTCTTACCAACTTACCAATTCAATAAACTTGTTCCAGCTGTTCTTGGGTAGAAATTTGATAGCAACCTGCAAAAAGACCTGATCAAAATCTGCAAAGATCGATGTGTTACATGTCCAAACATCATTTTGTGGTTAAAGCAAGAGTAGATTACCTTCTGGCCATCAAATCTACGCGTCCCTTCATGCACGATGCCAAAGCCTCCCCTTCCAATCTCTCTTTTCACTTCGTAAAAGGAGGAAATTGATCCTGAAAAAAACAACATGCAAAAAGATTGGCTTATGATTCCTACATAAGAACTAGACCAATCAGAATTAGACGAATGCCAGTAGCATTAAAACGTACTAACTAGGTACAAGTGTGAGTTAATGACAGCAGACTCACATGTAGCTGGAAAAAAAACAGATACATCGAGGGCATCTGGGACGGGTTTTGGCTCAGGATCGGCCAGACCCATGTCAGGTGTCAGTTCAAGACTGGATAAACTGGAAACAGACGTTTCCTCGCGACTGGATGGTCCCAGGACAGACAACTCTGAAACAAGATCAGATGAACTCGAGTCAAGCGTTGACTGTGAATCGAGGCTGACTGAACTTGACTGGGAAAGATGTGTTGACGCGCGTCTGGAGGTCCAGCGTGATGAGACGTCATGCTCGGCCAGATTCGCCTGGAACTCGTGCTTCTTCGGTTGCGGAGCCGCGCCCAAAGTTACAAAATTTGACGTGCACACCGCCAAGCGAAATGGGGTCTCGCGCACTCAACGCACACTACCGCTCCGCGTTGACCTCATTTTTGCGCGCGCACCCTCGCGCTCGTGCGGACACATCGAGTTTAAACAAGGCTTAAAGCTACACTGAAGTTGGCAGTTTGATAAATGCGAGTTAATTCTTCAGCTTAATCTGTGTGTGCTTCAAGTTCAATCTGTGTGTGCTAAAAGGGCACATAAGTTCCTGGAGAGATAGCAATACATATTCTCCTTTTTTTGCCAAATAAATGAAAAGCATGTCATCAATGTCTTCTCACTTGCTGTCTCAAAATCTCCCCTAGCTTTCCTCAGAGATGGGCCCAATAATGTGCTTAAGTCAAGTCAAATTCAGTTTGTGCATGATTACATGATATAACCATTTTTTTAATACTGTATCCTAAATTGTGGATAATTAAGATAAATATCATATGCTGAAGTACATTTCTGGAGTGTTAACGATTAAAAGAAAAAACAACAAGAACCTGTCACGGACACACACAGGAAACAGTAAGGTCCAATTGCAGTATCTTTATTAGGGTAATCCGTACTCACATCCAGTCCAGGCAAGGGTCAAACTCCAAATAGACAATCCAAAACACGAAAACAAACACAAGGAAACAGAGAACAGGCCTTGAAAGTGACGTGACATATAACAAGGACTCCATGACAACACAGAACCAAACAGGGTATATATACACACAGATACTAACAAGGTGACGGGAAACAGCTGTGTGCAATTATCAAATGAGTGACAGACAGGATGATGGGAAATGTAGTTTAAGAGTGAATGACACCGTGGGGAAGGAGGACCTCTAGTGGCTACCCGGGGAAACACAAACCCGACACTGTGACATAACCCCCCCTCTATGGAGCGGCTACCAGACGCTCCAAGACACAACTATAAACAAAACAAGAGTCCAGGAGGGAGGTGGAATGGTGGAGGATCAGGGGGAGGGATGGTGGGCCAGGTCCCTGAAGGGGAACAGGGGGTGACGGCTTAACCGACGGCCAGGGCGAAGACTACCGTTCGGGAGGCCAGGGCAGCCCGCAGAGTTGGGGCGGCCCGCAGCGTTCGGGAGGCCAGGGCGGCCCGCAGAGTTCGGGAGGCCCGCAGAGTTCGGGAGGCCAGGGCGGCCCGCAGAGTTCGGGAGGCCAGGGCGGCGCGGACACGGCAGGAACCGCCGGGATGGTCTCTGGCCTTGAGACCACCGAAATCGGGACCACCGGAACAGGGACCACCGGACTCGGGACCACCGGGACTGGGACCACCGGGACACGATCCACCGGAGCAGGGACCACCGGAGCAGGGACCACCGGAACTGGGTCCACCGGAGCAGGGACCACCGGAGCAGGGACCACGCCAGAGGAAACCCTGTGCTTCTCCCAGGCACGCAGAACTGCCGCCATGAAGAACCCCATCACAGCCCTCCAGGCCATGTCAGGACTCGGGACCACTGGAACTGGGTCCACCGGAACAGGGATCACCGGCACTGGGTCCACCGGAACAGGGACCACTGGAACAGGGACCACCGGAACTGGGACCACCGGAACTGGGTCCACCGGATTCGGGACCACCGGAACTGGGACCACCGGAACTGGGACCACCGGAACAGGGACCACCGGAACTGGGTCCACCGGATTCGGGACCACCGGAACTGGGTCCACCGGAACTGGGTCCACCGGAACTTGATCCACCAGAACAGGGATCACCGGAACTCGATCCACCGGAACAGGGACCACCGGAACTCGATCCACCGGACCTGGCATGGAGGGAACCTTTCTCCTCCTCCTCCGTTTCGGAACCCCTGAGCTCGGGACCACCGGAACTGGGACCACCGGAACAGGGTCTGCCGGAACAGTCACAGAGGGAGTCTTCCTTCTCCCCCGCTGTTTTCGAGATTGAGTCGACGCTGCTGTCTCTTTGGAATTCACGGGGAGCCTAGTGGTCTCCTCCGTGATTCGAGCCCACAACGCGAAACACTCGAAAATGTTCATACGAGGCGGAACTTCTCTATACTGAGCATGCCTCCCCTTCTCCTTCTTGGTGGCTGGGGACGAGAGATGAATACCCACACTGCTGGACCTATTCATGATGGAGTCCTTCTGTCACGGACACACACAGGAAACAGTAAGGTCCAATTGCAGTATCTTTATTAGGGTAATCCGTACTCACATCCAGTCCAGGCAAGGGTCAAACTCCAAATAGACAATCCAAAACACGAAAACAAACACAAGGAAACAGAGATCAGGCCTTGAAAGTGACGTGACATATAACAAGGACTCCATGACAAAACAGAACCAAACAGGGTATATATACACACAGATACTAACAAGGTGACGGGAAACAGCTGTGTGCAATTATCAAATGAGTGACAGACAGGATGATGGGAAATGTAGTTTAAGAGTGAATGACACCGTGGGGAAGGAGGACCTCTAGTGGCTACCCGGGGAAACACAAACCCGACACTGTGACAGAACCGTACAGAACCGAAAACCGCGATACGAACCGTGGGTTTTGTGAACCTTGCTGCTCCTAATATGCACCTAAAACACAATCATCCGTTGCAGTTTTCATCCATTTTATTTATTGTTTTATGCATTTATTCAAGTGCATTTTTTGTTAACAGACTGAGAGTCCATTGCTTTTATTGTTTTTGGTTGTTTTGTTCATTTATTGTGGATATTTAAAATGTTTTCAGTGTTAAATAGTCCTTACAAATAAAAGTTTATTGATCTTTGAAAAGGTGTATCTGCGTTATTATGCCATTATCATTATTTTAGATGAAAAGGGTCTCAGAACGACAATATTATCGTTTATCGCAATAATTTCTTGGCCAATTTATCGTCCAGCAAAATGTGTTATTGTGACAGGCCTAAATACAGAGTGGTGACTCTCTCGATGAATGCTCCATCAACATCAGCCATCTTGCAAACGGACAACCGCCTAGCACTTGCCACTCCCACTTGCCCCTTTCGCCTTGAAAGTGCGTCTATTTCGCTTTAATCACTCAATTTATACACAGCAAATTGGACACGCGAGTAGATTCAAAATGTTCAAGTGTCCAACTAGACGCGATAGACACAAATTTGACGCTCTATTCCCGTTCGGTGTGTAAAAATACCACTATAACAAAAATAATGACAGACTCACCAGCTGCCCCTAAACCAGATGGACCTGGGATCCCAGAATCCAGTGCGGATGGACCCGGGACAGGTGGCGGTTCTGGATCAGTCTGATCTGCTGGATCCTGGAGAGCCACCGGCTCGTCTGCAAGCCAATCTGGGGTCACTTTGTTGCCCTTTTGAAAGTGGCGGACAGAACGCTTTACAGCCCTCCATCTTCGGTGGAATAACTCACAGATGGCTTTCATCCTCCTCTTCTTTTGTTTTCCTAAAGAAAGATAAAAACATTACCACAATAAAGGTAAGACAAGGTTATAGGCGAGACAACTGATAAAGAGGAACAAATGAAGCTTAATCATCTGAAAAAGCATAAATGCTTAATAATTAGGCATGTGAAACGGCAGTAGAATAATAATGACCAAAGAAAGCAGTGATTCTGCGCCACAGAATCAACATCGGCCGCCACATATTGAAAAAATTTGCTTGTCCGGATTACATTTTTTTTTGGGGTAAATATAATCTATTCTGAAGTAATATTCTCACCCGTGTTCAATCAGTTTTGACATATTTAAATATGCATATTTTTTATATTTTCACCTTTTTATAAAGGGCATTTTTCCATAATCTTATTAAATATAGGCTACGCTTCAGCTTTCATTTTATATTCTTAAATTTGATCTATAAATTATATTAGAATAAGACACTATAGGGCTGTTACCAATCAAATTAATTTATTTACACTGAAAATTTACTACTGGATTAAATAATGTTATGAGATTTATTTAAAATATTTTTGAATATACAAATAAGAAATGTCGGAAAGATGAAACTAAACCACCAGTAGGTGACGACAGGTGACCGTCTTAATGAGCGAGTCATTGAGTCGATTCAGTGAAACGGATGAATCAATTCTCAGGACAACCTTGTCAGTTCGTTTTATATTATTATCCACTATCGATCTCCACTTACACTGAATGCAGAATCATTATTTATACTTTGGTAACCTAGAAATCTAAACGCACACGGGATTTTGAAAGACAAGCGTTAATCCCGCCCCTCGGATTGAGCCCTGCCAATGGTGAGTTTCCAGACCCAACATCTATCGGCAGAGCCGGATTAACGCAAAGGCAAACTAGGCACGTGCCTAGGGCCCGATTGGTGGGATGGGGCCCAGACAGAGGGAAAAAAAAAAAATAATTATAATAATAATAATAAAATAAAAATAAAATAAAATGTACAAATGTCCTATCTACAATTTATTTCAATATTTATTAATTAACTAAAAATAGTGACGATGTTTATCTTAACCATAGACTGTTACATTATGTCACATTAACGCCAGCCCGTGACTGTATTTATATAGAGGCGCCAGCCAGTTAAGGAGCCGAGGAGACGTCAGTGGCGGTCAGAAGTTAGAGCGGGACAACAAAGCTAGCAGGCAGGTGTGTTTTTTAAGTAGGCTAACATTCAAGATGCTTTCGGGTGCGGCAAAACGTAAAAAGAAAAAAAATGAAGAGGAACAAAAGAAGAGACAGCGGGGGGCTTTACAGAAGTTTCTGTCGGGCAGCCGTCCGACAGCTGTGAACCTGCTCGAGTCAGCAGAGCCAGGCCCGGAGATACGGCCCGAAGACGCGGTGGAAGACGCGGCGGGACATGCGGGGGAAGACGCGGCGGGAAATGCGGTGGAAGACGCGGCGGGACATGCGGGGGAAGACGCGGCGGGAAATGCGGTGGAAGATGCGGCGGGAAATGCGGCGGGAAATGCGGTATCACTCACACTATTTAATAATCACACTACATTATTAAATTATAATATTTTGACAATTGGCCCTTTTCACCTCTTTTTTCAATTATTTCCTCAATTAATGACAGTTTGGGAATGTACATAATATCTGTAGACCTGGAAGACATAAAACTTTTAAGCTGTGAATATAAAAAAAAAAAAAATGTTTTGAGTGAATCTGGTGTTTTTCACAATTCTTGAAATGTAAGAAGTATTCCATCCATATACAAGTCTTTAATAGTCTGAATACCTTTAGTTTTCCACAGTTTAAATCCTCCATCCTTATATTTATTATTATTTATTGTTAGACAGTTTCTAAATGGTCTTGATGAATGTGAAGGGGTCATGTTTGCCTTCTTGTTCTTAATTACAACATTTATAAATGTTGTAAGCTATTGCATTTTGCAGAAAATCTTAATTACAACATTTATAGATGTTGTAAGCTATTGTGTTTTGCAGAAAATCTTAATTACAACATTTATAAATGTTGTAAGCTATTGTATTTTGCAGAAAATCTTAATTACAACATTTATAAATGTTGTAAGCTATTGCATTTTGCAGAACATCTTAATTAAATGTGTTGATTAAATGTAAACAGAGCAAATAAGATAAACGTCTCGGGTTATGACTATAACCCTTGTTCCCCGAGAAGGGAACGAGACACTGCGTCATCGTGATGACACTTCGGGGAACGCCCCTCGTGTAAAGCGTCTGAAGAAACTGTAGAATCAGCCCAATCCGATTGGTGTTGCGTGATGACGTAGTATGTGACGGCATACCCGGAAGATACAAAGAGACGTCTGAACGTAACAGAGATAGCGTTCTTTGCGATGAAGCGAGCGCTCTGATGATTGGGTGGACACGAGACGCAGTGTCTCGTTCCCTTCTCGGGGAACAAGGGTTATAGTCATAACCCGAGACGTTCCCCTTCGAGGGAACTCGAACTGCGTCATCGTGATGACACTTCGGGGAACGAGTACCAACTATCCCGCACCAATCATACCCACCCCAGTGTGAAGCTGGAAACCAGGCACAACTAGGGGGCGAGCACTCTCGCGCCAGGCGTCTCAGGGAGATGCAGACTATAATAACGAATGAAGGTGTGAGGGTTGGCCTCCCAGCTGCCTCGCAGATCTTTTGCATAGAGGCTCCAGAAAGGAGGGCCACCGAGGAGGACATGCTCCTGGTAGAATGGGCCCTCACGGCTAAAGGTGAAGGCAAGTTGCGCACCCGATAAGCCATGGCTATAGCCTGGACAATCCAGTTACTGATCGTCTGCTTTGACGCAGGCAGCCCTTTCTTGGGTGAACCAAAACACACCAACAGCTGGTCTGACTTTCTCCACTGAGCAGACTTCTCCAAGTAAATCCTCAATGCCCGCACGGGCAGAGGAGGTGAAGTCTGCTCTCTTCCGCCGTCACGTGAGGTGGAGGATGAAAAAGCCTGGAGAACCACTGACCGTGCCACAATAGATGGCACCTTGGGCACGTAGCCCTGACTGGGATGCAAGATGGCCATTACCATGCCAGGGGCAAACTCCAGGCAAGTCGGCGTGATAGCCAGGGCCTGGAGGTCCCCCACTCTCCTCAGAGAAGTAATGGCAAGGAAAAAAGCCACCTTGAAGGTCAGTATTCTCGCCTCAGCCGACTCCGGTGGCTCAAAAGGGGGCCTCAGCCAAACCCTCGAGCACCACCGCCAGGTCCCAGGTTGGGACCCTAGAATGAGCCGCAGGCCTCATCCTCCGAGCCCCACGGAGGAATCGTACAACCAGATAGTGCCTTCCCAACGGCCCATCACTTAGAGGTGCGTGGAAAGCCCAAATGGCAGCCACATACGCCTTAAGTGTGGACGGGGAAAGACCGGCGGAGAAGCGGTCTTGACGGAACTCCAGCACTGAAGCCCCCGGGCAGACTGGGTTCACCTTCCGCTCTCTACGCCAAGTGGAAAATATTCCACTTCAGGCTGTACAACCTCCTGCTGGAAGGAGCTCTGGAGCTGAGTAGGGTCTCTACGACACCCGCCGACAGGCCCTCTACTAGGAACTGAGCCCCCTCAGGGGCCAGACCCAGAGACCCCACACCTCTGGCCGGGGGTAGGCTTAAATCGTGCCCTCGGCCTGAGATAGCAGGTCCCTCCTCAGAGAGACCTGCCATGGGGGACCGTCCCGCAGGTAGATGATGTCGGAGAACCATACTAAAGTGGGCCACCGGGGTGCTACTAAGAGAAGGCTGATGCCCTCCCGGCAGACACGCTCCAGTACTCCCGGGAGCAGAGTGATCGGGGGAAAAGCGTACAGACGTAGCCTCGGCCACATCTGTGCCATGGCATCCAGCCCCAGCAGGGCCGGATGAGTGAAGGAGAACCACAGCGGGCAGTGGGACGTCTCTTGAGACGCGAATAGATCCACTTCCACCGGGCCCAACCGCTCGCACATAGCCTCCACCACCTTGGGGTGGAGTCGCCATTCCCCGGGCCTCAGCCCCTGCCTCGACAGGATGTCTGCTCCCTAGTTTTGGTCCCCGGGGACGTACATCGCCCTGAGGGATGACAACCTCCCCTGGGACCACAAGAGAACCTGATGCGCCAGTCTGCAAAGAGGGCGCGACCTCAGGCCCCCCTGGTGGTTTAGATACGACACTGCCGACATATTGTCGGATCGTATCAGGACATGGTGGCCGCGGAGGTCCGGGAGAAAGCTCCTCAGAGCTTTGTAGACCACCAGCATTTCCAGGCAGTTGATGTGCCAGGAAAATGCCGGGTCTCCCACAGACCTCTGAAAAAGCGGCCTTCCATGACCGTGTCCCAACCAGTGAGGGATGCGTCTGTTGAAACTGTTTCCCGACAACATGACGCTCCCAGCACCGGCCCCCGGGACAGGAACCAAGGTCTCTTCCATATGACAAGGGAACGAAGGCATCTGCGCGTTACCCTGATCATACAGAATAAATATCCCCTCAAGGAAAGCCCCCTGGTTCACTTACGCATCAGGACATGGTGGCCGCGGAGGTCCGGGAGGAAGCTCCTCAGAGCTTCGTAGACCGCCAGCATTTCCAGGCAGTAGATGTGCCAGGAAGAATGCCGGGTCTCCCACAGACCTCTGAAAAAGCGGCCTTCCATGACCGTGTCCCAACCAGTGAGGGATGCGTCTGTTGAAACGGTTTCCCGGCAACATGATGCTCCCAGCACTGGCCCCCGGGACAGGAACCAAGGTCTCTTCCATATGACGAGGGAACGAAGGCATCTGCGCGTTACCCTGATCATACAGAATGGTCTTCCCCTCAAGGAAAACCTCCCTGGTTCTCAGCCACCACTGTAGGGGTCTCGTGCAGCAGGCCAAGAGAAATTCTGTTGGACGCAGCTGCCGCAAGTCCCAGCAGTCCTAAACTGCTGTACAGTGATGCCCGAATGGAGGAACCTGATAATGATATGCTTCGCCCCCAAAAGCGAACCTCAGGAATCCCCCGTGACACAGAAGGATGGAACATGGAAGTATGTGTCCTCTTTAGATCCACCGTGACAGACCAGTCCTCAGACTGGATCTGAACCACGACACTCAAGCATCTTGAATCTGAATCTCCTCGGAGAACGATCCAAGTACCTCCGATCTAAAGTTGGACGCAACTGGCCATCCTTCTTAGGAACTATGAAGTACCGGCTGTAGGACCCGGACTCCCTGACTGGCGGAGGAATATGTTCAAAGCCTCCTTAACCGACAGGGAGTGTACTTCCTGTTCCATTACCCGCACCTGCTCTGGGCCGACCACAATCCAGACCACCCCGTTAGACTTCGGGGGAGGGAACTGAACTGCGGCCTGTAACCCGTTCTACAGTACGCAGGGCCCATGCAGATATATTCGGAGGCATAACCATGCGCCGAGATAATCTGCTAAGGGAACCAGCCTCTCGAGGCCGGCCTCGGGTGTCAACCGAGCCTCCTCCCCGACCCCCTGAAGCGGCTAACCGGCAGGGCGAAATCGAGGAAGATTTTCGGTGAGCGTACGCGTTTGCTGGACCGCCGCAGGTCTTGCTAGAGGCGGCTGGTGCAGCGCGCGTGTGCTGAGAAACGATGTGGCCCGAAACGTACTAGACGGCGGGAGCACAACATCGATTCCCAAAAGCTCCTCAGGGGGCCGGCCAGCAGGGGCCTCATCTAAGGGAGCAGCTCGACAGGGCCGCAACCTCCAATCTGGATGGATATCCAGACAAGTCAAACACGCTTGGGCGACAGACTGATTAAGTATCTAACTTAACAAAGTCAGATAACATGACACTCTATTCCTCAGAATTAAATGTCATCATAATCACCCAACCGTGCAACCTGGTCTGAATGATAGGCTGAGTAAAAAATACATCTAACTCCTATAGTCAGATAATATTTTAATTTAATTCCTCGGAATTAAATGCAGCCATAGTAAGGTGAAAGCGAATACTGTTCGATTATATTATATACGGCTCGAAAATCACACGTTGCCTCAGCAACGCGGCTCAAGCAGTTATAATACAATTGGCCTTCCTCCCTCGAGAAGAAAGCCAAACAGTATCACATTTCACAAATACGGTGAACATGGTCTGAATAATAGGCTGAATATCTAACTCCTCAAAGTCAGATCATATTTCATTTAATTCCTCAGAATAAAACGCAGCCACAATTATCAGACAATACTGCTTAATTGTATTATATACGGCTCGTAAACCACACGTTGCCTCAGCAACGCGGTTCAAGCCGTTATAATACAACTGGCTTTCATCCCTCGAGAAAAAAGCCAAACGGGCGCGAGGCTGAAACACCCGAAGGCGCACGGCAGTACGCGTCGCGATATTTCTGAATGAAAACAGCCCGCCCCCTCAGGAGCTGACTGCATGCCTCGCACCCACAGTATCCCTACTCACCGTGTCACGTTGTATCACTCTAATAACGGACCCAAACCTGCGCGCCGCCTCGGCAACTCGAGGTTGAATCTGCATTAGGAAAGGCGAGCCTCGATACGGAGCCCATCTAATTCCTCATAATCAGACAGCTCACGCATCGGGTCCTCCACCCCGGGGGAAGAAGCCGCAGCGCGGGGCCGCGGGCTTCCACGCGGGGAAGGAGAACAATGGAGCTGTCACCGGGAAGGAGAAGATGCATAAGCACTCTCAAGTTCCCCTGACAGACCCATCTGCGAGTCCATGATAGATCAACCGTGCTGCCTCAACAGCACGGGACCGGCCATGGAATTCGCGAGCCCTGTATGCTTGTGAAAACAACGTTAGTAGATAACAACACCAAATACTCTCAGACTGGTAACACAGAGCGCTAACGCTGAAGAGCAAAAAAGCTATCTCTGTTACGTTCAGACGTCTCTTTGTATCTTCCGGGTATGCCGTCACATACTACGTCATCACGCAACACCAATCGGATTGGGCTGATTCTACAGTTTCTTCAGACGCTTTACGCGAGGGGCGTTCCCCGAAGTGTCATCACGATGACGCAGTTCGAGTTCCCTCGAAGGGGAACTTATTTGCTCTGTTTACATAGTTTACTGACACCTATTGGTTATTTACTGGTACTACTGCCTTAAAGGTCCCATGGCATGGCATTTTTCTATTATTTTATAATGTTTCCTGAGGTGTACTTATATTGTTAGTATGACTTTTACATCATAAAATGTCATAATTTAGAAATTAAAGGCATTTTTTCAATACTGCTGTTTGCCCTGTGGCTGAATGCCCTGCTTCAAGAGGCGTGTCTGCTGTGAGACTTCAGTAAAAACGCCCACTGTTGTGATTGGCTGACATCTAGAACGATTCAGTCCGATTTGGTGAACTGATTCGGTTCACTAAAAAGAACAGGTTCAAAAGAAAGATCGTTCGCGAACCGGACATCACTAACGTACCAGAGACGGAGCTCAGCGATCGCTAACAAAGTTATTTATAGTACCTACTGAGTTATGAGAGCGCTGTCAGTCAGCGCTGTGAGTTTATTGTGTTTGTATCTGAGAGTTCTGAATAAACACGAGTCCCAGTCACACCGAGTCCGTCTTCATCATTATTACCAACTGTGTAACACATGCAAAGTACCATTACAGCTGTCGAGATGAACGAGTTAAAAGTAAGTGTTGATAATAGCATTATTTTTAAAATAAAATAAAAGCGTCAGTGACGCGCGTTGAGTACACAGCGCAAACAAAGACACAACAGCAGTAATCGAATGTAATCCAGTTTATTGTGGGGCTAGGCTGGCTAGCCCGACTATGCTCACGCTTACCCCCCTTCTGCTTAATCTCACGCCGCGTTTGGTGCCTCCGCTGTGGGCCAGATGCAGTACTGGGGGTCGGGGATGTTGAAGGCCAACGGCCAGTGCAGCCCGAGCTTCGGCGTGTGTGAGGCCGATGTTGAGCAGAAACTCATGACTGTATGCACATTTTAGAACCGGTAGACGCGACGAGGACGTACAAAAACACTGACTCACAAGATAGAAAACACGAAAACACTGTTCTGTCTGGAGAGAGAGAAGCCGCATTGTGTGCACGAATAATAAATAATTAGCTACACATCAGAAATTACTGATCCCAGATCAGAAGGAACTGAAAAAAGACTTCTGTTTTCAGTTGTACATCCAAACACTGAGAAACTGCCAGCATTCACTCGTTCACAAGGAATGATCTCTCGAGCGTTTGCATGGGCGTGCCAGATTCTCTGGGCGGAGGAAAGGGAGGTAACCGTTCCTGCTTGGACGTCAAACCAGGAGACTTCAGGATTGGCTCGTCTGGCCTGTCATTTTCTCAAAGGCAGAGAGAGACAGCCAGAACTCGGTTTACACCGATCAACATTTCTATCCACTTGGGGACAATATTCAGGCTAGGGGAACTCATATTAATGTTGAAAAACCTCATAAAATGAAAATTTCATGCCATGGGACCTTTAACAATGACACTCCCAATGGATGAGGATAATTTAATAGCATTTAATAGAGCCGTGTAATGACGTATAAATAATGAATATCAAAAAATAGTCTGATAGACTGTTTAATATACAACACAACCAATTTGTAACTAAAGACTATGCTATGTAAAATGTGAATTAACTTTTATTAGTAACTTTGGTAAGTTTCAGATTTCAGTTCATAAATAACATCGATGGAGGGGGGCCCAAAAAATGCAGCCTGCCTAGTGTAGTCCGTTTATTTAATCCGGCTCTGTCTATCGGTTTCCTTACACTGAGTGACCAGGTGTCTGTAATTTAATCAATTAATGGCTGATTAAAAATGAGCTTGAGATGTTGTTTGTTATACACACCCTGACGAAGGCATGTAAAGCCGCAACGCGTAGGTGTACCTGTCACCAATTTTAAATGTTTAAGCCATGAAAAAATAAAGGCTTTGTAACTTTTTCAACACACCCATCGAGTGCCTTGGACTACCTTTGTTTCTGAACTTAATTATTTATTTGTGTATAATTTATAAACAGGACATTTATTGAACTGGCAGATTTTATAATAAACTGGAGCAGGTGTGAATAGTGTCTGTGTTCACTCATTAGTGAGCTATTTCAGTCACTACATGCAGCAACTCACACAAATTACCCTTGACATTGAATACATACTTCTGATTTCATTTAACTTCTGTGAATTTTTATTTTATTTTATTTAGGTTTTTTTTTACACATTTTACACGTATTTTTTAAGACTCAAATTAAGTTTATTTGTCCACTTTTTTAATATTGTCAAAACACACTGATTGTATGCGTTTCAATTCGGATACATGAATGAACTTTGCTTTATTAACTTATACACTCTTTTTAACATGTTTGTTCTCTTACGAGAGGTTCTCTCGTATTGCGTAAGTTCCTTACGCTACGGGAAAGTATTCTTTCTTCAAGATTTCTGAAAAACCCAAAATTATCCTTAATTTTGTAACATTGTCAACGCAGTGCGGCAGCCTGGCAGACCATAGCAGGCTATTCCAGCGTGCCATTGGCTGCTCTGCTGGCAACTGCAGCAGCCTATCGGTGAGCCCGCGTGACGTGGCGACCAATGAGGGCGCTTCGCGCCCACCTGGCTTCATTTGCCTACAGGTGGGGCGTGGCCACGTGTATATAAGCAGGGCTCACGGGCTGCATATTCGATTTTCTTTTCTTCAGCGAAGCCCTTCGCATCGCTGGATCTGGAACCCGCCGCCGTTGAACGTGCAGACGAGCAAGCAGAGGACAGCGCCTGAAGAAGCCGGCAGCATCGCGCCACCTTCAGCCATCCGTACCTGCTCTGCTATCCGGCAGCATTATATCCTTTTATTGCTCAGTGTTGTCGCCGCTGCGTCACACTTTCACAAAAAGAGCCGAGCGTTTTTCTAAAAATGTCTCGTTCCACCTGCGGCTCGTGTCACGCGCAGCTCAGTTCCGGGGACCGCCATGTGATCTGCACTCTCTGTCTGGGCCGTGATCACGCCGCCGCCGCACTCCTCGCGGGCGAATGCCCCGAGTGTGAGGAACTCTCTATGTCGACCCTGCGGGCTCGACTCGAGCAGTTTTATGACGACATCACTCCGCTGTTCCCCCCCTCTGTTCAAGCCGCGCCACCGCGCCGCTTACAAGAGATGGTTGAAATGAACGGTCTCGGAGCGAGCCTCCTCCCCCTCTGTTCAAGCCGCGCCGCTTACAAGGGATGGTAGGAATGAACGGTCTCGGAGCGAGCCTTCTCCCCCTCTATTCAAGCCGCGCCACCGCGCCGCTTACAAGGGATGGTAGGAATGAACGGTCTCGGAGCGAGCCTCCTCCCCCTCTGTTCAAGCCGCGCCACCGCGCCGCTTGCAAGGGATGGTAGAAATGAACGGTCTCGGAGTGAGCCTCCTCCCCCCTCTGTTCATGCCGCGCTGATGCGCCGCTTATATACAAGGGATGGCAGAAATGCACGGTCCTGCAGCTCTCTTTACGTTACAAGAGAGCTGTTCCACCCTCGCGCACATTTTTCAGTCCCCTCATGAGTTCAGGCGACTGGAATTGTTCATATTGCTGTACACGAGCCTGTTAAGACACGCACGCCAGCAAACATACGCCGTCATAAGACATGACGCTAACATATGCTCTCCAACGAACCCGCACTCCCCCCTCTTGGACCGCGCAGATTGCGCCGTTCACAAGGAATGTGAGTGCGCTCGGTCACGAGCACGTTCAGCGCGCGCGCACGTGCGCGCGCCGCACTCACCGGGAAATTAACAGAGGGTGTTTTCGTCCCGCTGTGGCCGGACAAACCGCCATTCTCTAGCATTTCTCAGCCCCCTCTCCAGTTCAGGCGGCTGGAAATATTACTATTGCAGTAACGAGCCTGTCTTTTATGCACGCACGACTGCCAACAAGCACGAGGACGTACTGCTGTATGCTCGCGCTAACTGAACGCTATTGTGTCCCTCCCGGTAGCACAGTGGCAAAATCAGCGGCTGAAACGCCGGAGACCCGAGTTCGAGCCCAGCTCTCGCGGCAGATAAAAATGTTTTACTGTCCGCTTCCCCGGGCTCGCGGCCAGCTTTTCTTACATACAGAAAGCTAACTCGCACCACGTGGTGCTCGAGTATTTTTGGACGTCTATACATAAGGAGAGGAAAGACGGTTAAGTCCCGCTGCGGCCGGACCACCGTTAAAACTCTGTTTTTCCTGTCAGTCCCCACTTCTGTGGCTACTGCAGATGTTTTCCACGCAGCCTACGAGCCGGCGAACTCGCCCTCTCGCCTGTTTCCAACTGTAGCCCCTCCAAAGTCCTCCTAGCAGAGGGGGGAAGCGACGGTTAAGTCCCGCCGTGGTCGGACCACCGCCAAAACTCTTCTTCCTGTCAGCCCCCACTCCTGTGGCTGCTGCAGATGGCTCTCACGCAGCAAACGAGCCGGCAAAACTGCCCTCTCGCCTGTCTACAACCGCCGTTTTTATGACGAACCAGAGAAATCACGAAGTTGCCTTTTTTCTGGTTGCACGGCTCACGGCGTATATGTTTTCAAATGCAGTAAACGTGCCCACTTTTGTGTTCACCCCTGCACCCAAGCACCACAAATCCCGTGTCTCTCACTCACATAAAGCGGCCACCGGCCGCTCGAGTGCTAGAGTTAGGTCACGTGTCCGCTTATTTGCGCCCACGCCTAATCACCACACGCGCTGTCACAAAGCCACTCTTAACCGGTCATGTTCCACGCGTAAGAGTTGTGCCCGCTCAAACGCGCTCACACATTTTCGCGAACATTCTGCCCCCGGCGCCATGCGCCGCGCCACACACCATTTGTTCTCCGCCCAAGGTGGCCGGAACGACGAGTGTAAGGCCACACACAAGCCACTCCCTGCTCGAAGCGGCAGAGATACAGTGTGTAGGGCGGCCAGCCATCGCGAGCGATCGGCTGGCCCACAGCACAGAGAGCGCGCGCACTGCGCCCGCCCCTCCTATACAGGCCGTCGAACCCGCGAAGCGCGGCGTTTCGAGCCCGGAGGCCGTTCTATCCCGTGTGGCACACGCGAGAGCGTGGGAAGCCATTCCAGGTGTATCAGAATGGGTGCTGAAAACAGTGAAGCACGGCTACACTCTGCAGTTCGCTCGCCGCCCTCCGCGCTTCTGTGCGCGTACGGAGACGAGAGTGAGCGAGGAAGTAGCACATCTACTTCGAGCGGAGATAGCCACACTGCTGTGCGAAGGGGCTATAGAACCGGTTCCCCATTCTATGAGCGAGTCAGGCTTTTACAGCCGGTATTTTCTCGTGCCAAAAAGGGTTGGGTCGCTTAGACCGATTCTGGATCTGAGGCGTCTGAACAAAGCTCTTATGAGAAGATCGTTCAAGATGCTCACGACCAAGCAGATCCTTGCGCATATTCGCCCGAGAGACTGGCTAATCTCCCTAGATTTGAAAGACGCATATTTTCAAATCAAGATAACGCCGCGTCACAGGCCATTCTTACGATTCGCCTTCGACGGCCAGGCTTATCAATACACCGTCCTTCCGTTCGGCCTGTCACTAGCACCCCGTACATTTACGAAGTGCATGGACGCGGCCCTCGCTCCCCTGAGAAGTCGAGGGATGCGAGTGTTGAACTATCTGGACGATTGGCTCATCCTGGCGCAGTCAGAGGCCGAGCTCCTCGCCCACAGGGCAATGCTGCTCAGCCATCTGGACAGCCTGGGGCTCACGGTCAATTGGACCAAGAGCTCATTAGTGCCAGGGCTTAAAAACGGAAAAAAATATCAATCGGTTCACTCCGAGCAGAATCGATATTATAGCGTTTCGGTTTTTGCGTTCCTCAATAAACATTACTGTTCCGAAAACGGTTTGATATGAAAAAATACCGGTTAATAACGTTATTTTAATTAAGCCTATACTTTAAACAAATATGTATAAATTTTAAACAAATATGTATAAATAGACTTATTTTCACTCAATAATAATATAACACATGGTAATTAAACTTGAATATTTATTTAAAACCAGAAATACATGCATTAATTACAAGGCATAAACAGCGGACCTGTTTTAATGGAGCGTTAGACAATCGAAAGTGGCCTCTAATGCCGAATTATTTTCAGAAGAGTGATAACATTCTTTGTACATAACTTTTTTTCAACACGACTTGTTTTAAAAAATGCATGAATAAAGAATAAATAAACTGGATAACCATTGCTCTTTTAATGCACCGTCAACTGCTAATTTCAAAGCAAACACTGCGCAACCCGTCCTTGCATCACATAATCAAATTCAGTCAGCTAATAAAGCTTGCATTTAATGCAATATAACATACCATTTAATACGAAGCATCAACCGTCTATATAGAAAACATTGACCTGTCCTGTATTGGCAATCTGAAAGACTATAGGAAAAATGTTTGATAGATGCTATAGCCTACTTGGATAGGCTTAAACGGAATCCATAAACTATCCTAAATCAGTCTATTTGAGCTTAAAGTCCGTACTGCTTATTTAAACGTTCGAAAAGAATGTCCTCCAATACCTGCACATTCATTGTAGACCTCAGCGGGGAAAGAAATGTACTTGAGGCATGAAAATGCGCGCTCACACTGACTTGCGTTACCGGCAGGGTTGCCAGGTTTACACAACAAAACCCACCCATTCGTTACTCAAAACTAGCCCAATCGCGTTTCTCTGGTAAACATCGCGTTCGGGGGGTTAAATATGTGTGTTTTTTTGCTTCAACCCGCGGACATGAGACACAGCCCGCGGCAACAGTGTAGAAGTAGCCCAATTCCGCGGAAAAAAGCGGACTTGGCAACACTGGTTACCGGTAGATTCATAGATGATGGTGCGCGGGCATTTCACTCACGCTTGATCCGTCAACGTCACATGCTGTACTACTCATTTCATGATTGGTCACTGCCAAATTAAAATATTAAAGAGAACGATAAAATAACGTTATTAACCGGTTAATGGTCATTTCAAATTAACGTTTCTGTTCAGAACGATTCAAATTGATTTTGATTTCGTTTCCGTTTTTGTTCCTCTTAAAATTTCGTTCGTTTCCGGTTTTCGTTTTCGTTCCTTGAACCGGTTCAGAGCCCTGATTAGTGCCCACGCAATCAACCTCATTTCTGGGTTTGAATCTGGACACTGTGGCAATGTCAGCCCGCCTGTCACCCCAACGCGCGCGCCAAGTTCGGCGCATGGATGCGTACTTCCGGCCGGGCAAAATCGCACCTCTCAAGCTCTTTCAGAGGATGCTGGGACGTATGGCCTCAGCTGCAGCTGTGCTCCAGCTGGGCTTAATGCGCATGCGCCCGCCGCAATGCTGGTTAAACGCCCGAGTGCCTCACAGAGCCTGGGCGTCCGGAGGCTTCAGGATCAGAGTGACTCAGGGCTGCGTTTCAGCCCTAGAGCCCTGGTTAGTAGCGACTGGTACCAGCGGGGAGTGACGATGGGAGCCATCTCACACCGCAAGGTCATCTCGACGGACGCCTCCACCACGGGTTGGGGCGCCGTTTTCGAGGGCAGATCAGCCTCGGGCCTCTGGTCGAGCGGGGAAAAGCTCCTACACATAAACTGTTTGGAGATGATAGCGGTAGAGAACGCGCTCAAGCAGTTTCTCCCGCTTATACGAGGACACCACGTGTTGGTCCGGTCGGACAATACCACAGTGGTGCCCTATGTGAACCGGCAGGGCGGTGTCAGGTCCAGGTGTCTGGGCAATCTGACAGAACGCCTGCTCGTGTGGGCACACAGCTCGCTGCGCTCGCTGAGAGCTGCGCACGTACCGGGCCACCTCAATGTGGGCCCGGACAAGCTGTCCAGGGGCCTCATTCTCCCAGGAGAATGGTCCCTGCACCCTCAGACAGTCCAGCTGGTATGGCGCCTATTCGGCAGAGCGGAGCTCGACCTCTTTGCAACAAAAGAGAACGCCCGCTGCCCGAGGTTTCTGTCCAAAAGCGAGGATGCGCTGTCCCAACCTTGGCCCAGCCTCCCGCTGTATGCTTTCCCGCCGATTTCCCTATTGCCCCAGGTCATAGCGAAAATCAGGGAGACGCGCCGCCTGGTGCTCCTTATAGCGCCGCGCTGGGAGAACCAGATTTGGTACCCAGAGCTGGTGAAGCTGTCGCACTCACCCCCCTGGCCAGTTCCGCTGAGAGCAGACCTCCTCTCTCAAGCAGGAGGGTCAGTTTGGCATCCCCATCCAGAGCGTTGGTCTCTGCATGTATGGGTGACCAACGGATACCCGTTGACCTGCCCGAAGGGGTTATGAACACGATTTCACACTCTAGAGCCCCCTCGACGAGGCGGTTATATAGTTCTAAGTGGTCGGTGTTCACTGAGTGGTGTGTTTCCAAGGGATTGGACCCACAGCAATGTGGGGTCCAGCGGGTGCTCTCCTTCCTCCAAGAGCTTTTGGAACTGGGCAGTTCCCCTTCCACGCTCAAAGTGTATGTGGCGGCTATAGCAGCGTTCGCTCAGACGACGCTAGGTAGCACGCTAGGAAGGAACGAGCTCATCATCCGTTTCCTCAGAGGAGCCAGACGGATGAATCCCCCGCGGCCCCCATCGGTTCCTATATGGGATCTGGCCTTGGTCCTAGAGGCCCTGAAGGCCCATCCTTTTGAACCGCTCGAGACTGTGGAACCAAGGTTCCTTTCGCTAAAAACCGTGTTCCTGATAGCTCTGGCTTCAGTGAAACGCGTGGGGGATCTACACGCGCTCTCAGTGAGCCCGACGTGTATGGAGTTCGGTCCTAATGACTCTAAGGTCATTCTCAGACCGAGGCATGGTTATGTCCCCAAAGCGATTGGCACTCCCTTCAGGGCGCAGATTATCTCCCTCTCGGCTCTGCCAGCATCCGACGAGGGGGACGGTGGCAATATCCTCTGCCCTGTCAGGGCATTGAGGGTTTATGTCACACGCTCCGCCGCCTTCAGGCGTTCTGAGCAGCTATTTGTTTCGTTTGGTGGGCGCACTAAAGGTCTCGCCTCCTCGAAACAGACCCTTTCCAGGTGGATAGTGGACGCGATTGCAACTGCATACGCTTCCAAACACCTGCAGTGCCCGCTAGGTGTCAGAGCACACTCCACCAGAGGCATGGCCTCTTCGTGGGCTTGGGCCAGAGGGATTTCCATCCACGATATCTGTATGGCGGCAGGCTGGGCCTCCCCGTCTACGGTCGTGAGATTTTACAATCTGGAAGTTCCTGCCTTACAGGCGAAAGTGTTACCAGTTCAATAGGGCTGTTGGTCCTGCCCAGTGATTCTGCGCAGACATAGCTCACATACTGGTAGTAAGTTCGGTACTAGGCTCATGTGAATTTGAAGGAGACCGGCGGTGCCGTTTCCTCATTTACGAGACGAGCTGTTGTGAGTTTGAAGGTGACCGGCGGTGCCGTTACCTCACTCATATAACAAAATATTGTGAATTTGAAGGCGACCGGCGTTGCCGTTCCCTCATTCATGAGACAAGGTGTGGTGAATTTGAAGGAGACCGGCAGGTGCCGTTCCCTCATTCATGGGACAGGGTGTTGTAACCACCCGTTGTAACCACCCGTCAGTTCGAATGAAGTGTCTGTAGATGTGGTGGCCCGTTTTCCTTACCGGCCACCCTGCCCGAGCAGTGTTATGGTCCCCGGTTCCCTGGGATACATATGCTGTACGCGAGGTGCGCACGGCGTTGACAATATGTTCCCGTAGCGTAAGGAACTTACGCAATACGAGAGAACCTCTCGTAAGAGAACGATACTCGGTTACTTAACGTAACCTCGGTTCTCTCTAGAAGAGGGAACGAGTATTGCGTTCCTTGCCGTGCGCCCCGCGGGCTTTTACGCTTTAGAACTACGAAAACCGAATATGCAGCCCGTGAGCCCTGCTTATATACACGTGGCCACGCCCCACCTGTAGGCAAATGAAGCCAGGTGGGCGCGAAGCGCCCTCATTGGTCGCCACGTCACGCGGGCTCACCGATAGGCTGCTGCAGTTGCCAGCAGAGCAGCCAATGGCACGCTGGAATAGCCTGCTATGGTCTGCCAGGCTGCCGCACTGCGTTGACAATGTTACAAAATTAAGGATAATTTTGGGTTTTTCAGAAATCTCGAAGAAAGAATACTTTCCCGTAGCGTAAGGAACTTACGCAATACTCGTTCCCTCTTCTAGAGAGAACCGAGGTTACGTTAAGTAACCGAGTATCGTTTTTATCACATGTGTCACTGTTTTAAGTTTAATATAGGGATTATCAGGTAAAAAATTGTAGACAGACATTTCTCTGCACATCAGTGATTTTAGACAGCTGAGTGTAAACGGGACTTTTATTTTGGTGTGATGTAATAAGGCTGCGCTCCTGCATCTGGTGTGATTCAGCTGGAGAAAGGTTTGTTTTAAGAATTTAATCTGTTTAAATCAATAGAAACCGTTCAATGATTCACAGTTTTTACAAGCAACGTAAAATTAATTTATTCACTACTGAATATAACATTGTATTGCTTTAACTAACTTTAATGAAGGATATTGTGTGTGAGTAAATCACATCCCCACCAGTAACAGAAAAGCTGCGTCTCATTCCTCTCCCTCTATCGTGAGTCAGTTCATCATAAACACGAGTTCAGTCACTGGCGAGTAATGATGGAGAAACGGAGTTGTTCGACACTCAGCGTGTGTCTCAATCAGCTCCCTAGATCAGTAGTTAGGGCACTGATAAGGACATAAGTCAATGGGCTGACTCCCTGATCAGTGCCCTGACTACTGAACTATTTTTTTCATCAAAAATATCTTTATTTGTGTTCCGAAGATGAACAAAGGTTTGGAACAACATGAGGATGAAGAATTAATGACAGGATTTTCATTTTTGGGTGAACTAACCCTTTAATTATTCTCATCTTAAACAAGACAAACACAGAAAAACTCCTGGTGAAGTGACTGAGATCCACGTGACACTATTATAAAGATGGAGTTTAAAGAGGAGAGTGAAGACATGAAGATTGAAGAAACATCCAGAGTGAAACATGAAGAAACTGAGGAACAAACAGGTTGGTTTCATTCTAAAAGCTGAACTCACTCATTTTGTCCTTATTAAAATCTCCAGCTCTACAGAAATGAAGGATATTTTGGTGATGAAGTGTCCTGATTAAAGTGCTATTATATGACATGAAGCTGGTCAGACATGTTAAGATCACATGACCTGATAAATACTAATGCTACCTTCAAGTTAGGCAAAAAATTATAGCTGTAGCTTTTTACAATGTGTCACATGACAAACCATTAATTTATCCTTTAATTATAATACAGTATCTAACAAAATCTTTATTTTGCAGAAAGTAAAGCATGAAATGTGATTGATTAGCTTTACACTTGTTGTCCATAAGGGATTTTTTCATCCTCAAAATAAGACAGGTCTCTTAAAATGAACATTAATATCTGTGAAAACCAATTTAGTGCATTGAATTGAATTGCCATGTTATATTCAAAATACAAAATCATAAACAAAAAAATATATAAATGTATACATTTCAAATTACTTAAAAAAGGTAAACATAGAACAACCTAAAACTAAACCTACAACCTATAAATCAAAATAATAATAATAATACTTTCTGAGCATTGCATTTATGTTGTGCAACTTAACTTTCAAGTTTCAGCTTCAGCTCAGGCATGACAAGGCTTTACTGTCTTCTGAAGGCTTTGTGGCTTTTGTAACAAGCAAAAAATACTGGACAGGAAGGAAACTTGGAACAAGAGTAGAGATGGGCGGATCAGCTCTAACGTCACCCGAATCCGCTGTTAAAAACAAACCCTCCACCTGCACATGATTTTCTCTGATTTAGATTCTCACCTGATCATCACATTACAATTATTCATATTCTCAGTGTTAACCGCGATGCTATTGTAACATATTAGCTACACTGAAGTGCGTTGCTCATTTCTTAAATAACTTAAACCAGGGTCGACAACCTATACAGCAAACGGAGGAGTAACTGCTGGAACGTGAGAACACGAGAGATGTTTGTGATTAATTCAGATGAAGTAGTACATCGCACATAGCCTACATATATATATTTTAAGCCAATCATTCATCATAGTAACACAGCTTGTTTTATTAAATTAGGAGCTGAAAATATAATTGAAGTGTGAGATTTAAATTACGCAAATCAATGAAAGCACGCAGCTCTGAAAGAATGAGCGCTGCGCATCACGCGCGCACAACAGATACAGCTTGTTCTGCTATTTGTTGTGCTTAGCTTTGAGAACATGTATTTCGGAGATTTCAAGGATATAAAGTCCCATTAAACATTTCACATACACATCACAATGACAGTGATGCAAACTCCGCAAATGAAACTGAAATGTTCAACATCGTCCTGAAGCTCAACACACAGTTGTCTTAATTTAAAAATAGCCAGACTAGATTATTTTGCAGTCTCTGATCTTGAAATGAGCTGAAAACTAAAGTTAAAGAATGACACACATTCATGCGTTTTACCGTGAAATGAGTTCCGCGTCATTCATGATTTATCTCTCATCAACCTGCAATTTCTGGAATGTCTCTTTTTATTACTTTGCCCACCTGACCCACGGATATTCAATGGGGAGAACAAGTATTTGATACACTGCCAATTTTGCAGGTTTGCCCACTTACAAAACATGTAGAAGTCTGTAATTTTTATCATAGGTACTCTTCAACTGTGAGTGAAGGAATCTAAAACAAAAATCCAGAAAATCACATTGTATGATTTTGAAGTAATTAATTTACATTTAATTGCATGACATAAGTATTTGATACATTAGAAAAGCAGAACTTAATATTTGGTACAGAAACCTTTGTATGCAATTACAGAGATCATACGTTTCCTGTAGTTCTTGACCAGGTTTGCACACACTGCAGCAGGGATTTTGATCACTCCTCCATACAGACCTTCTCCAGATCCTTCAGGTTTCGAGACTGTCGCTGGGCAATACGGACTTTCAGCTCCCTCCAAAGATTTTCTATTGGGTTCAGGTCTGGAGACTGGCTAGGCCACTCCAGGACCTTGAGATGCTTCTTACGGAGCCACTCCTTAGTTGCCCTGGCTGTGTGTTTCGGGTCATTGTCATACTGGAAGACCCAGCCACGACCCATCTTCAATGCTCTTACTGAGGGAAGGAGGTTGTTGGCCAAGATCTCGCGATACATGGCACCATCCATCCTCCCCTCAATACGGTGCAGTCGTCCTGTCCCCTTTGCAGAAAAGCATCCCCAAAGAATGTTTCCACCTCCATGCTTCACGGTTGGGATGGTGTTCTTGGGGTTGAACTCATCCTTCTTCTTCCTCCAAACAGGGCGAGTGGAGTTTAGACCAAAAAGCTCTATTTTTGTCTCATCAGACCACATGACCTTCTCCCATTCCTCCTCTGGATCATCCAGATGATCATTGGCAAACTCCAGACGGGTCTGGACATGCGCTGGCTTGATCAAGGGTGGTCCCAGCTCTCTTCAGGTCATTGACCAGGTCCTGTTGTTTAGTTCTGGGCTGATCCCTCACCTTCCTCATGATCATTGATGCCCCACAAGGTGAGATCTTACATGGTGCCCCCATTCCGAGGGAGATTGACCGTCATTTTGAACTTCTTCCATTTTCTAATAATTGCGCCAACAGTTTTTGCCTTCTCACCAAGCTGCTTGCCAATTGTCCTGTATCCCATTCCAGCCTTGTGCAGGTCTACAATTTTATCCCTGATGTCTTTACACAGCTTTCTGGTCTTGACCATTGTGGAGAAGTTGGAGTCTGTTTGATTGAGTGTGTGGACGGGTGTCTTTTATACAGGTAACGAGTTCAAACAGGAGCAGTTAAGACAGGTAATGAGTGGAGAAAATTTACATTTATGCATTTAGCAGACGCTTTTATCCAAAGCGACTTACAACTGAGGAGTACAGGAAGCGATCCATCATGAGGAGGCAGCAAAACACAGAAAGTGCCTGAAGTACTAAGTTTTGGACATCGCACAGAGCATCACATACTAGGGCAGGGAAGAAGTAGAGGAAAATAGAAGGAAAATAAGGAAAATAAAAGTTTTTATATAAAAAAAATATAAAATAAATAAATAAAAGGTTAAGTGGTCGCGGAAGAGGTGAGTTTTCAGCTGTCGTTTGAATGCTGTCAGTGATTCTGCAATTCGGATGGCGGTGGGAAGATCGTTCCACCAGCAGGGAACGGTGAATGTGAATGTTCTGGAGAGGGATTTTCTGCCTCTCTGTGATGGTACCACAAGCTGTTGCTCCTTAGCTGAGCGAAGGCTTCTGGTGGGTGTGTAGACTTGTAGGAGTGAGTCAAAGTAGGCAGGAGCGGAGCTCGTGGTGCATCTGTAAGCGAGCGTAAGCGCCTTGAACTTGATGTGAGCAGCAAGTGGTAGCCAGTGCAGAGAGATGAAGAGTGGTGTGACGTGGGCCCTTTTGGGTTCGTTGAAGATAAGACGTACTGCTGCATTCTGGATCATTTGGAGCGTTTTGATCGCACATGATGGAAGTCCAGCCAGAAGCGCACAGGAGGGCTTCTTAAAGAAAAACGAACAGGTCTGTAAGAGGCGGAATTCTTACTGGTTGGTAGGTGATCAAATACTTATGTCATGCAATAAAATGCTAATTAATTATTTAAAAATCATACAATGTTATTTTCTGGATTCGTCTCTCACAGTTAAAGTGCACCTATGATAAAAATTACAGACCTCTACATGCTTTGTAAGTTGGAAAACCTGCAAAATCAGCAGTGTATAAAATACTTGTTCTCCCCACTGTATCTGTTTCAAAGTGAAGTGAATTTCTCTAAAATTCCTTTAGGTCATAAAACATCTTACTGTTGTGTTTTTGCTGTTAATGGTAACCAGTACCTGGTTCTGGGATTACGGAGTTGAAGAAATCTAACTCGTAGTTTGCTTGTTGGGTGAGGGGTATTGTGGATTATTTATTAAAATATAGTAAATAATTGTGTGTCTGATCAGTCTCATGCTGCCTTCACGGCAATAATCGGAATTATTGTAAATACGAGATTCCTAATTAAAAATTGCACATAATTACTTTTATTACTATAACTCACTTCAATGCAATGAGCTTGTAATCAAGACTTCGTCTTGATTTCGAATTACGAAATTTCCGATAGAACGTGAAGGTAGCATAAGTCACTGCATTTACCACCTTTTTCAGCCAGGCGGGTATAGGATCTAGTTGTATGTTGGTTTTAATGCTTTATATTTGTAAATGTTTTAATGTTGGTTGCTTTGTGCCATTAAACTGTGGTTAACTTTTGTCTTTATTGCCTTAGACCTGATGGCGCTGAAAGAGGAGAGTCGAGATCTGAATGAAATGGAAGAGAAAGATCTGTATGAGAAACACCATGATTTCATAACTGAAGAAACAGCTTTTAGTTGCTCACAGACTGAAAAGACTTCTTCTCGAGAAGAAACTCAAAAGACAGAAACTAAAAGTAATTTAATCTGTGGACAGTGTGGAAAGAGTTTAAAAAAAAAGGGAAACTTTAAAGTCCATATGAGATTTCACACTGGAGAGAAGCCTTACACCTGCCAACAGTGTGGAAAGAGTTTCCCTCGACAAAAAAATCTTAACTTCCACATGAAAGGCCACATGGTAGTTCACACAGGAGAGACGCCTTACAGATGCCCTCAGTGTGGAAAGAGTTTCATTCTAAAAGTAAACTTTTTAAGGCACATAGGAACTCACACTGGACAGGCCTCTTGCACATGCCCTCAGTGTGGAAAGAGTTTCACTCAAAAAGGAAGCCTTAACATTCACATGAGAATTCACACTGGAGAGAAACCTTACACCTGCCAACAGTGTGGAAAGAGTTTCACTGTAAAAGGACACCTTGACAGTCACATGAGAATTCACACTGGAGAGAAGCCTTACAGCTGCCAAAAGTGTGGAATGACTTTCAGTGGAAATGGAAGCCTTAATTACCACATGAAAGGTCACAATGGAGAGAAACCTTATACCTGCCAACAGTGTGGAAAGAGTTTCAGTGAAAAAGGAAAACTTAAAGTCCACATTAGAATTCACACCGGTGAGAAGCCTTACACCTGCCAACAGTGTGGAAAGAGTTTCAGTGTAAATGGAAGCCTTAATATCCACATGAGAACTCACACTGGAGAGAAGCCTTACACCTGCCAACAGTGTGGAACGAGTTTTAGTGGAAAAGGAGGCCTTAATTACCACATGAGAGGTCACAATACTAGACAGAAGTCTTTCACCTGCCCTCAGTGTGGAAAGAGTTTCACTAAAAAAGGAGTCCTTGAAGACCACATTAGAATTCACACTGGAGAGAAGCCTTTCGCCTGCCAACAATGTGGAAAAAGTTTCAGCCGAAAAAGAACCCTTAAACTGCACATGATAACTCACACTAAAGAGAATCCGTTCATATGTGACCTCTGTGGAGAGAGTTTCAGATATAAAGGAAGCTTAAAGCACCACATGAGGATTCACTTATGAGAGAACTGTTATATGCGTTGAGAGATCATCATTGGGGTATGAGTTTAAGGCTCGCTTTACTTTAAAAAACTTTAGGGTTCATGAAATAACTCTTACTGGAGAGAAGCCTTGAAACAAAGCCAACCTTGAGGTTCACATAAGAGTTTAAAGCCCTATTCGGACGGGATTAGTTTTACATGGGGAGGTGGGGGTGAAGTAATTATTACCAGAAGTTCTCAGTGATTTTACTCCCGTCCGAATGTGCCATCTCGGTAATCATTACGGACAATGTCAGTAAAGATTACGGAGACTTTTACCTTCTGTAAAAAGGTCCGGAAAAATTACCTTGGATAAAACTAATCCCGTTCGAATAGACCCGCTGTAAAAATGTACGGTAAAATTCCATCATTTCCTGTTTAAAAGTACGTTTTGCACGCATGGAAGCGCTTGAAGAAGCACTCGGTTTCGTTGTAGGTGGGACCAGTCCTGCCGCTGGCCGTTTTTATGCCCTAAGCGCGATCACTTTATGATGCCCACGGTTTCCTTTCAGTTTTAAAATAAATGTGGTTTATTCTCTTATATTATTATAATGATTTTGAATGACTCTTTCCAGATATGATTTTGCTTCATCAATAGGACCAATAATTGCTTCTTCCTTTATATTTCTAAAGTTTGTATTTGGTCTCTGAGTGGTGACTGAGGGTCTGTCGGATGTGATGTTGCAAAAACACTTGATTTTGGTCATGTGTTGGGATTTTGGAGGCATCACACACCCCTAACTTGACAGTAGTGCAGTAACAGTGCTTTCTCACTTAGCCTGGCTTCCAGAGATGGAATATGGATCGGTTTTTCAATTTATTTTTTATTATATTTTATTAATTTTCTTTTACTGAAAACCCTAAAGACTGGTATAAATATTGCCTGTACTATTGTCTGTACCTCTCTCACTGAGAGACAGCACATGCTATCTCTATGTTTTGGGAAACTTTTTCTTGTCAGCACTAGAGCTCACCAACTCCAACCTTGGAGAGACTGTGTGTGTACGCAGTATTCAGTGTTAAAGATCAGTATTGGATGTGGATTACGGGCATCCTAAGAGATGAGTGGACTGGTTGTCCTGGGCAAGCTGGCACCTGCTCCAGAATCTCTAAGGTCGCCACGTGTCTAAGTCCGGGGAGAAAGCATCAACAAGTGATATATGTACACATGAATCTAATTAACTGACAATGTGTGGAAATGTACTGTGACTGTTAATTTTTTCTGAGCCAATCAGAATCATCCACCTGGCAGTAACAACGTTTCTAGACCTTGAAAACAGTATACCTGTTGAGACAATTGTATGTACAAGAGGCTGGTAGAGGGAGTGCGGCCTACAAACTCCTTGTGAGACTTGAAGCTGGCTTCTGCTGATGAAACAGCAAACTATTCTTCAGTAAATTTCTCTTTAATTAATTGCACTCCTGACTGTTGGTCTTCATTTTTCACTACTGGTCCTGGGTCTTAAACTGTTACACCAACAATTTATACTGCAGTTTATACAATTATTTTTTTTATACATGAGCTTTAAATCAAGCAGCTTTACGGTATTAAACATGAAAAAACAGAGTTAGTCTCCTCCTGGAGAGGAAGTCAGCTACAGCCATCTGAGCACCCGGCCTGTGGACCACCTTGAATTTAAAAGGCTGTAAAGCTAGATACCAACGGGTGATCCGCGCGTTGGTATCTTTCATGTGATGGAGCCACTGTAAGGGGGCGTGGTCCGAACAGAGGGTGAACTCCTGCCCGAGGAGGTAATAGCGTAGGGTGAGAACAGCCCACCTGATGGCCAAGCACTCCTTCTCTATGGTGCTGTACATCGTCTCTCTCTTATACCCCTTTTCCACCAAAGCAGAGCCAGAGCTAGATTGGAGCCAGAGCCTAGTTCCAAATCGGTTCTTTGTGTTTCCACACCCAAAGCCCCAGCTCCGAGCCAGGAAAAGTGGTTCTTAAGTAGCACCAAAACATTGCTGGGCTAAAACAGGGCTAGAAGTAAGAACCGATTGCGTCAGGCACTGGGGGCGGGGTCAACAAGACGAACACAGACTTGAGATCCGCCATTGTTGAAATAGCAGCTAATGGAGCTAACAGCTGCTGCTCGTTTGTAATCTCCGTCTATACAAATTACGGCGAACTACACGAATGCGTTGGATTCGCTGTGTTTTGATGCCGATGTAGGATCGTAAAGCCATGTGAATCAATAGTAACGCAACGTTTGCATTGTTGATGGAAGGCTTGTTGGCAGCGGTGCTGTGCAGAGACCGATCGCCATATGATAACGAGTCCAGCGAGAGCACATGACTCCTTATGCTTTTGATTCACTCATGCGTTTTTTAAATATTATACGTGGATCGGTCTGCGCAGCGCCGATGCATCTCAAACAAGCCTGGTGTGTGTGTGCTTCCCGCTAGCGTTGCTGAGAAAGATGAGACGTATACAGTGACGTAAGACCGGGCTCTGTTGTGGCTCTCTAGCCTGTGGAAACGCAAACGGTTCTTAGCAGGCTCATCAGTTGAACCAACTATGAACTGGGACTAGCTCTGGCTCCGATCTAGCTCTAGCACTGCCTTGGTGGAAAAGGGGTATTAGAGAGCTTCCGACCGATGTACAGCACCGGCTGCTCGTCACACTCCACCTCCTGGGACAGGACCGCACCCAACCCTCTGTCCGAGGCGTCAGTCTGTAGGATAAAAGGGAGAGAAAAGTCCACCACACAGAGCAGCCTTTATCTAAGTAAAAGCCTGCTGGCACCGCTCTGTCCACTGAACTGTATCTGGCGGCACCTTTTTAGTTAGATCAGTCAGCGGGCTAGCGAGGTCTGAATAATTAGGCACAAACCTCCTGTAATATCCCGCTAGCCCCAGGAACTGTCTAACCTCCTTTTTGGTCTTGGGTCTCGGACAGGTCGCAACAGCTGCGTTCTTATCAATTTGGGGACGCACCTGACTATGACCCCAGATAACCCAGATACTTTACTTCCACCCGCCCAATTGCACACTCCTTCGGGTTGGCCGTGAGCCCCGCCCTTCTCAGCGACTTCAGGACAGCTCGCAAATGTTGCATATGACGTTGCCAGTCCGCACAGTAGATGATGATATCATCTAGATAGGCAGCAGCATATGCAGCATGCGGACAGAGAATTCTGTCCATCAGACACTGGAAGGTCGCAGGAGCCCCGAACAAGCCAAAAGGAAGGGTGACGAATTGGTGTAATCCAAACGGTGTGGTGAAAGCGGTCTTTTCTTTGGACATAGGAGACAAGGGGATCTGCCAATATCCCTTTAAGTCCAGTGTTGAATAAAAATGAGCGGTCCCTAGCCGATCAAGCAACTCGTCAACCCTCGGCATTGGGACAGCATCAAACTTCGACACCGCGTTGACTTTACGATAGTCCACACAGAACCGGACCGAGCCGTCAGGTTTCAGTACTAAAACTATCGGGCTCGCCCAGTCACTGTTGGACACTTCTATTACCCCCATGTCTAGCATAGCCTCTAATTCAGCCTGAACCACTTTTTTCTTGTGTTCAGGCAAGCGATAAGGCCGGCTGCGAACCACAACTCCTGGCTCCGTCTCAACGTGGTGCTGAATGAGGTCGGTCCGGCCAGGTAGGGGGACACGTCAGCAAACTCTGCTTGTAAACGTTTTATGTCAGTGAGCTGCGAGGGTGAGAGGTGGTCTCCCCCTGAGGCCAGAGCGAGAGATTGAGGTTTTTGAACTGCCTCTGGCCTGAGATCCTCCTCTCCACTCACTACCATCGCTAGCATCACTGACTCGGCCTCAGACCATCTCTTTAACAGGTTGAGGTGGTAAATTTGACGTGCCCCGTCCCTATCTGACCGTATCACCTCATAGTTGAGATCTCCAACTCGCCGTGGGACCTCAAAGGGCCCTTGCCACTTCGCGAGTAATTTAGAGCTAGATGTAGGGAGTAATACAAGCACTTTATCTCCTGGTGAAAATTGACGGAGTCTAGCGCCTCTGTTGTACAGCTGTCTCTGTTTGTCTTGAGCCTGTAACAAATTCTCCATAGACAGCCGCCCCAAGGTGTGGAGTTTTGTTCTCAGGTCCAAGACATACTGAATTTCGTTCTTACTAGTGGAAGGCCCGTCCTCCCAAACCTCTCTAAGGACATCCAGCACCCCCCGAGGCTGGCGTCCATAGAGAAGCTCGAAGGGGGAAAACCCTGTGGAGGCTTGGGGGACCTCGCGGACAGCGAACAACAGAGGCTCTAGCCATTTATCCCAATTTTTGGCGTCCTGAAAATTGATTCGTAAGATGAACTTACGAATCATGGCTTTTAATGTGCGATTAAAACGTTCGACCAGACCGTCGGTTTGTGGGTGATAGATGCTGGTGCGAATCGATTTAATGCCCAACAATTTGTAGAGTAATAAATGCCGTGCCTTGATCGGTGAGAATCTCTTTCAGGATTCCCACCCGGGAGATTAAAGAGAACAGCGCGTACCACTTTTAGGTACCAACAACTGTGTTGTATCTTGCTTTGACTGGGCGTCTTGGGTCACCAGATACAACCTATCTTTTATCATTTAAAAATAGGGATAGGAGAGCGGCTGGTCAGAGTGGAGGAGGTGGCCGTCAAAGGAACGGACCTGACTAAACGCGTGTTTGAGCGTCTCATTCTGGGACTGTTCCAGGGGAAAGTCATCGCGGTCTGTGAGAATGGGAGAATTCTAAAATATCCAGAGCGCTCTGTTCCCCCAGAACCGAACCCAGAGGTCCCAGTAGTTAATATACTACACCAAATGTCAAAATTTGATTGATTGACAGGTGGGCGGGGCTTCCGGTATAGGGGGCGGGACTTCCGGTGTAGGCGGGACTTCCGGTGTAGGCGGGACATCCGGTGTGGGCGGGACTTCCGGTGTAGGCGGGACTTCCGGTGTAGGCGGGACTTCCTGTATAGGCGGGACTTCCTGTATAGGCGGGACTTCCTGTATAGGCGGGACTTCCTGTATAGGCGGGACTTCCTGTATAGGCGGGACTTCCTGTTTAATAAATCATGTGATTGACATTAGGTTTTGACAGTTGGTTTTTGACCTATTGTCATAATAAATCATATGATTGACAGTTGGTTTTGATGGTTTTTTGACATTAGGTTTTTTTGTTTTGAATGCGGTATAATAAATCATGTTATTGACAGAAGGTTTTATCTTTTGAAGTCGCTGTTATCAGAAAATTCCCCGCGCATCCCAGAGCAGCGTATATGAATGGGCCAGTGTTGTGAAGTCCGTCTCCCCCAAACATCTGTTCTTTTAAAACAATATACGCCTTACAAATGCAATCAGTTAAATGTTTAAACAATGAAATAAAAAAAAAAATCAGCTTACATGTACAATCAGTGACATGTTTATTAAAGAGTTAAAGAAAAAATAAAACAGGTTATGGATGTATAAAACAAAAAATCATCTCACGGCCCTCTGCCTTCTTTTCAAGAAACTACTAGCGTTCACCTTGAGCACGTCTCTCAAAAACAGGGAGGCGCGCATCTATGTATGTGCGTGTGTCTGTGTGTAACAGGCACGGTCTTTTATTTTTTCCAATTACAATCTTTTAGCAGTAGTACATCCGTAGGGAGTCGTCCTGAGTGTGTATGTGTGTGTGTGTGTGTGTGTGTGTGTGTGTGTGTGTGGGTGTGTGTGTATGTACGCGCCACCTCTGACATCTCCCCTCGCATTCCAGCGATTCCAGTGAGAGGTTCTTCTCATGCGGAGAGATATAACACATGTAACCGTATATTGTATGCATTGAACCTATTTCTTCATTATATCCTATTTGTATGTAAAATGATAAAAGGCAAATATTTGAACCTGTATCAAACTAAACAACAAGAACAAAGTTAGCAAATGCCTTTTCCAGAGCCAATGTTGTTCGTACTCATTTTATTTCCAAGCCTAATCTTGAAAGTTTAAATTAGATCTAAATTAAATATTTAAAGTTTTAATAAAATCGTATCTTCTTAATCTTCCTATAACAGCGATGTATCCAGCATCTGACGCACCATACTGGATGATTTCTGCTTAAACTCATCATAAACCATCATTTTTATATATACCTCATTTATACAAATAGTCAAGCAGGTCTTGATTAATATAACATCCTATGATTTTTAAATCCAGCATAAAGGACCGTTTTTACTAAACAGAGAATGTTCCATTACTTTTATGTTAGTGTGTTGCGTTTGGCATCGCCTCAGACGTTGTAGGTGGAAATATATATTACACTCAATAATAATGATAATCTTGCTAAAACTGAAACACAGGTAATCAAACATTGTAGTTTTAGGTAGATTAAATATATATATATATTACATACAACAATGTAAATACATTGAATGATTAACTTACAAAAGGAAATGCACTGTATAAAATCTCTCTCTCTCTCTCTCTCTCTCTCTCTCTCGCTTTTCGCCTTTCCAGAGCCAATGTTGTTCGTACTCATTTTATTTCCAAGCCTAATCTTGAAAGTTTAAATTAGATCTAAATTAAATATTTAAAGTTTTAATAAAATCGTATCTTCTTAATCTTCCTATAACAGCGATGTATCCAGCATCTGACGCACCATACTGGATGATTTCTGCTTAAACTCATCATAAACCATCATTTTTATATATACCTCATTTATACAAATAGTCAAGCAGGTCTTGATTAATATAACATCCTATGATTTTTAAATCCAGCATAAAGGACCGTTTTTACTAAACAGAGAATGTTCCATTACTTTTATGTTAGTGTGTTGCGTTTGGCATCGCCTCAGACGTTGTAGGTGGAAATATATATTACACTCAATAATAATGATAATCTTGCTAAAACTGAAACACAGGTAATCAAACATTGTAGTTTTAGGTAGATTAAATATATATATATATTACATACAACAATGTAAATACATTGAATGATTAACTTACAAAAGGAAATGCACTGTATAAAATCTCTCTCTCTCTCTCTCTCTCTCTCTCTCTCGCTTTTCGCCTTTCCAGAGCCAATGTTGTTCGTACTCATTTTATTTCCAAGCCTAATCTTAAAAGTTTAAATTAGATCTAAATTAAATATTTAAAGTTTTAATAAAATCGTATCTTCTTAATCTCCCCAGAAGACTGATATATAAAGATAGCATCTGATGCCCGATGATTTTGTGCTTAAATCCATCATAAACCATAATTTTTACTAAACAGAGCCCAGTACATAATTTTAAATATTAAAGATTCAAGCCGGTCTTGAGTAATAACGCTTAACCATGTATGAACCCCATGCAATGAAACATGTTAACAAAGTTTGTCACAAATAAACAGAATTTGTTTCAATACATTTCATTTGTTTTAAAACAATCTTAATCTAAATCCCCACACAATCATTAGTGATAGCTTCAGGGAAGGGTGAAGGGTGATGGGATGATTTGAAGACCAGCTGGTCCTCTGTGGTCAATGACACAGTAGAAGTAAAGTTTGTCTTGAGTGAATATTTAATTTTACTCGTCTTATGTCTAAGCATGATCTTACTTTAAATATTAACTGGTTATATTTTACACTACTAATATTACACTACTAATATTTGACATTTTGTGGAAGCCATGATCTAGGATTGCGTGTACAAGTTGCATATGATTTTACTTTTCTTGTGTCTTCCAAACTGGCCTTTATCATTGCGGAAACATACCCTTTACTGAAAATATGCTATCGGTTATCTACTCAAAATACGGTGAATTTTACAAATGTAGCCTTTTGTTGATGAGACAGTTTGTCTGTTGACCAGCATGAACAGACTACATGTTCTTTCTAGGAATTATGTGTGCACAAAAACTCTCTGTAAATTCAAGAGGCCTAGAGTAAGAAAACAGCGACATTGTTTAAGAAAAGATGTCATACTGCATACAGAAAATCCAATTTATTGTGATAGGTATTTTTTCCCCGCCATAGTCTTAGTTATATTATTATCAATATCACTGATCGCATTTTATTTGTCGGACTCTATATGGTTTTAGGTGAAGATTCCGATCTTGTTGTTGTCGGTGTAAGTGATCACTTGTGTGATGAATTCACTTTAAGCATATTTTTAATTGTATGACTAAACTTTTGTTGTTTTCTTTTGACAAACCTACATTTCAAACCATTGACCTCCTGTGTTTCACAGCCACGGGGAATACATATTGTTTTGTAATACTCATTAAACCTAATCTTGGCAAATTTTTCTCACCTAGAACACAAAACTTGTACTGTTTTACACATTTTGACTATTTAACTATTTTTGTAGGTATCGTGTCATTTTAGAGGATTTACTAAAAGTTTAAATGCGCCAGAATCACAATGTTTGTAAATGATGTTTTTTTTTTTTGTTTTTGTTTTACTCCACTAGATTGATCATATTTAGTCAGATTTCAGATGACGGTTTTTTCCAAGCATAATCTTTATACAACAATTATCCGTGCACAATTTAATTTAAGAAAAGAGACATTTAGCTATAATTAAAACATAATACAGAAATCATCTCTTCTGCTCTATTGTAAAAGTTTGCAAAGTTTATTTTTGCCACCGCCAGTAGATGACAGTTTTACATTTTGTTTCTTTGTACAGTTTTTAGATGACGACTGCTCTTTGAGCACGGTCAAACAAAATACAACATATGAAAATTAAACTATGATGTTCTTTCAGATCGTCTTTCTGCTCTATGAAGTAGTCACAAGCCAAGACATTTACAACTACTGTGGTTAAAACACACCCGTCTATTACAGTTAGTTACAACATTTGAGAATGATGTGGTCCCCCTTTTTTATAATATGCAAACTTCAATAAAAAGTAACCTTGATAAGTAGTCAAGTAAAAAGATTCAGGCTGTTTTAGTTTCCCCACGCTCCAATAGGGATCTGCCTTTTAGGTTTGATCCATGAAACGGGAACAAAAACAACATTACAATGTGTCTTCATGGTTGTCTCAATAATTATTCAATAACCGGTGGAATTGTTTAACATCTCTTAATTTTTTACAATTTTTAATATATGTTCAACTTAAATATTAGTTTTTAGTCATTTACAAAGATGTCATGCGCACTGTCTTATATATAATTATGATATTGTTACATGTTCTGGTTGTTGGCACCTCTAGGTGGTAAAACTTAGCAGTAAATGAGAGACGTGATTAGGTTGTTACTCAAGCGGTCCTCTGTGACGTCTTTTAATAAAACATTTCAGCGTCATCAAGGCAAACTCATTAACGGTATGCAGTGAAATAAATATAAACATACAAAACTTTATGGTAATGAATAGGCAAGAATGAATATCTAGAATGAATACTACCTCATGCGCTTATTATATTTTGCTTAAAGTTTATTTGTTCAAGTTTTTTTTTTTTTCTGAAACAGTGTTTTACCACTTTATTTTTTAAACATCACCATTCTTCTTTGTCTGTAATTGTAATTATGTGCATGTTTGTTATCCCCTTTCCACTAAAACTACGTTTTCCAACATTTAGCTGTAATGCTAGCGACCAAATTATGTTCTTCACATCTCTTGTTTCGTATAGAGCATTTGGTTGATTTAATCAGATGATGCATTAAACCAGCGTATTCATCATTTACATAGTATTTATACTACCATAAATATATGTTTGGGTGTATAGAATGGTCAGACACAATCATAACATGAAGTTAAGTGATTCAGCATTTTATTTCAACAGTGTATTGTTGAATATACGAACATTAATTGAAGTATTGAAGAAAATGATAGAATGGCATTACATACATAAAGTAAAACATTAATAATGACATTACAGATGATCTAGCCAGAAAAGAAAATCTCTGCAGACTATCATGTTTTTCTCTAGTATGTAGTTGACCAGCGTTTCAACCAATTCATTAATGTCAGTTTTCTCATTTTTTGACACCAGGGATACACATATATCTGATACATATGTACACATACAGAGTACTTCGGTAACTCCTAACTCATCGCTACAATCATACATCACATCCAAAACCTTTCTGAGGATTACACAGATAGGTTGTTTACTCTTAAACAAGCTTGTCACATCAGGCAATGAATTTGTCAGGTCTCTTATGCCGTCCATTTCATTTTTGAGAGTTGTTACACGTTTGGTACCCCCCGCACAATCATTATTTGAACCACATGCATCGTCAATGATTTTACGCATCAAGCCAACCATCTGACCTCGAAAATTATCTTTAAACATACCGCCTAACATGGCTTTAACATGGCACTCCTTCCCCACGGAGCATGTGCACGCCGGAGGGTACTTGCGCACATCATCACCAGAGCTCAACGGGGAGTCGCTCTCCATCAGCTTTTGCGTAGCCATTCCAGAAATCCGCACCGTTGAAGACGTCTTCTTCAGAACTGTATACGGTGCAGTTGATGCTGAAAGATTCTAATAGTCCCTGGAATCTCCGGTGTGTCCTTTGTCCACAATTGTCCAGGCCTTGTGGGTTAACGTTCTGAAGTTTGGGTTTTTTTGGGTCTGATCCCTCAAAATGCGAGTAAAAGAAGCGAGCTTTTCGGCAGGCTCAGACAAACAGGAATGTTGACTTTGAGGTCAATATAACAGCCAGACAATCTTCCTTCAACTTCTGATGCTGCAGTACCACAGAAATCTGTGCTGATGTAGTCGTCAAACCTAGGCTAGTAGCTAGATCCCTTTCGGTTAGGAACCCAGATTGCTTGCGTTAACCGAGCACTATGTGTAGAGTTTATCAGGACTGCCGTTTTGGGAGACTCCCTTAACCCCGCCCCTGTTGTGAGGGGGTGTATGGGGGTTGTCGTCAGGAAGTCATAAAAGCTAAGTAAAAACTACACTCTTTTTAAACCGCTAACAAGTATTTACCACACCTACATCATAGTTAAACTTCAGCCAAAAACCATATTTTGTTAAATACAAAATCTACCTTTCAAAATATAACTAATGTAATCAAAACAGAACAAACCCGATTCAAAATTGAATCATTCTGTCAAACTCTAGAACATAGTGCACAATGACAAATACTAACAATTGATGGTATTATGAAACCTGTATTTCAGTTCTACCTGCAGACAATATGCATTCCATTGCTATATATATATATATATATATATATATATATATATCGTTTCTTTTACTGTAAGTCATTCTACAATTTTGTTGAATGTGTCCTATTAAGTATTGACTCGTTCACTTTTAGATAGTATGTTGCCAAGAATGCACATATTTTTCCTTCTCTCCTCTATCTCTCCTTCCACCCATTGTCCTGATCCTAATACTCCTCTCCTCCATCTACTCCTCTCCCTCCATTCCTCTGTACACTGTAAAACTTATATGATCGATAAGTTATGACAGCATATGTTTTTACATTGCGTTAACTAAATCAGAATAAAGTTAAAGCAATTTTCAACTTTTATTAATTACACTAGATTTTTATTTTAAAGTACTTGAATATTTAAAGCAATAGTTTGCTATTTTACGGTAAGTTCAAGTAATGGAAATAACTTCAACAATGATTTTTAACACCATGTTTTACAAGATAAAATATTTCAAAGATATGCTACATAAATGCTTAAGTTGTTTCGGTCTTTGTTTTATATATCTTCACAACAATGAAAAATGGTTTAGATTAGATTTTCTCAAAAAATATTTGTGCATAAACTTGCAAACAACTATGCACATTTTACACATATGGATATTAAATAAATCTACTTAACTATGTGAAGTAAAATTAACAAAGTGGACAAGTAAATATAACTTGGCCTGTTACAATTATATAGAGTAATTTTTACTTACAAATCTGATGTAATTAATATAATTACACACAAAATCATTTGCTCTTTAAATACATTTTACTTGCAGTGCTGATCATTATTTTAAATGTAAAATGTTACTCTTATAATGTGACAAAATAATACTGTGACAATATGCAGTTAATTCTCCTTAGAAGAAATAACAAGCACTTACAGAAACCTATAATGCTTATAATCACTTTAAAGGTTTAAGCAACTTGAGCTATGATAAACATCCGCGTTCAATAACATATTAAACACATATTAGAACTCTAAAATTAGCAGTTCTATGCATAGATAATCTCAGTATCAAAACATCTGAAAACCTTTTAAACGAGCAAAAAATAAATTTGTAAGAAATGTGTGAATGTAAACATATTTTTCAAAACAGTTATAAAATGATGGCATCCTTCATTACCATCTATGTTGTTTTAATACAGCGTAAGAGATGCGCAAATGTAAACGTAAAGGCTGCACGCAATGAACCTTTTGGATGTCACAGGGTACAGGTTTTCTCAAGGTAAGAACGTACTTTAGGAGAAAACTTAAGTCCATCAAGGGCCAGAAACAGTTTCTTGAAGAATAAAAGGGGCAATCACTTGTTATTATTTTATGAGCATGTCTGAGCCAGCTACAAACAGTATATTACACCGCTTGCTACCCTGATTCTTTAGGAGGTAAATATGGATTTTTTACGATTTTAAAAAGGCTTGTCAAAACACTACATACAATTCACACATCTACATACATAAGTAGCAGAACACCTCAGTTCTTTTACAAATGAAACACTTCTTTCAAATTTTACAATAATTTAACAAACCCCAATTTTGACAGCGTAGGGCACACACACGGTCCATACACTCTGATTCTGTTTGGTTCATTTACACTCTGCTGTTCTCAATCTTAAACAATTGTTCCATTTCTAATTTTCTACGGATATAATTTGGGGTTGATTTTCGAAAGTTTTGTTAGAGTAAAGTATGTGAATATATTGAACAAACAGTAAACATAAGACCAGTACTGCATATTGACGAAAATATATATTTCTCTCCACATTGTAAAATCATTAGATTCATTCATGCCTTTCAACTCTCTCAATGTCAACCCATGGGTACTCAGTATGGCATCTGATAAAGTTGGTCCCCAGTCTTCTTTGTCCACATCCCACGTCTGCCTCTTCCTACTCACTATACCCCTCTTCCCCTCTCTACCCCTCGTCCTCGATGGGCTCCCCCTCGCATCCTCACTCTTTCTCTTACTACAACGTTTCCTTCCATTTTTGTTGAAGACAGGTAAACTAACCTGTTGCCCTTTTATAGTGCTTACCCCAGATTGTAGAGTTTACAATTAAGCACCTAAGTGTCTACACACCTGATGTTTGAACAATTGGTTTATAGGGGTGATATTTTGGAAAACAGTGCCTTGAAATGGGAAAGAAGTGACATCAGGTTCGATTTCGGTGTCTAATATTGAGTGTTTAGGGTTTTGCAAAACACTGTGCGTAGTGTTATGCAAAAAACTAATCACAGAATGTGATTATAGTTCTGCATATCTGGGCTGAGGTTTTGCTCATTGAGTGTCAGTTTAAATAATTGTGCCATGCATGTCATTTTAGTGTGTTAACAATTGGAAAAATTGTAATATTAATAAAATAATCATCTTAAATGATTCTAACACTATTTTAACAAGATAATATATTTCAGAGATCTGCTTATCAGTTGTTTCAGTCTTTGTTTTATATATTTTTCAAGACGTTTGAGCTGCTGCTGTTGTTTCAGAAGTAGAGGCTTTATACTATATTTGGAACATTAGGTCTTCATTTGTGTCTTACCGTGTTTAACCATTTGTAAATATGACCAAAAGAATATATGATTTTGGTATTGGGTAAGCTCGAATGAAAAAAATTAAACAATTTTAGAATTGTGTTAACTGATTGTATATTGTGTCGAAACAACAGAATGATGTTGTGCTAATTGTAATTAGTTTAAAAATGTGACTATAGATTGGATGAAAAAAAAAAAAAAAAAAAAAAAACATACAATTGTGGATTGTTCGAATTCATAACATGTATTTAAAAAGTAGATGGATGGAATTTTTATTTTTGCTCAGATTTTAAGGTAACTTATATACCAAAGATAATGTTAAGATGTTCAGTTAAATACTTTCATTGACATTGGCATATTAATATGGCTCAAGTAATATTAAGACGCAATGTACATATTGTATGAAACAGATTAATAATAATTTAAATGTTTTTCCAGTATATACAAACACTTTTAATCAATATTCTACAATTTGAATAAGACATTATGTTGTCTGTTAACAGATTTTTAGAGGCGAGTGAAATTCAATCACAGTTAAACAAATTCATAGTTTTTACGGTTGGTGCGGTGCAGCAGGGATGAATCAGAATCGGACTTCCAACAATAGACAGGTTTATTCAGCGAGGGGATAACACATCAACCAAACACACAATACCAACCATAGTAAACATATCAATAAGAATAGACATGGGGTACAGGGAAGTGAGTCCAATATAATGGGGGTGCAGGGGATCCGGGGAGTGCGGGAGAGAGGATGACGAAGTGAGTTCAGTTGTAGGACAGGGAGGATCATGGGAAACTGAGTCTAGGACAACCGTGGCTTGTAACAATTGTACATTACAATATAATTGTACAAATAGTGTTTTTACCAGAACGCATGTTCCTATTCAATACTTATTAAGACATATCACCATGACTTTAAATGAATTAAACTCAACTCCGCTTAAAAAGCATGTCAATTGCTGAAAAGACGGTGTGCAACATAGGCATGTCACTCCATAAGAGGGGAAGACTCTTTGTACAACATTCAAAAGGGTAGTCCTCTGGAATTGGGTAGTCATTATCAGAGTCTGAGTCGCTGCTGCTTTGAAGCCAATACTTCGAATTTCGAATTTCGGCCTCCTCGTAGCATTTACGCCGCTTAAGTCGGTTTTGTTCATGTAGCGTCTTGTTCCTGCAGGTTGATATGAGTACACAATCATCAGGCTTTGGTTCCTCACTGTCCTTTGTCACCTTGTACCTCACATTTGGTGTCACTCCATCCCATTCGTTGATGTAAAAGGTTTTACTAGCAAGCCCATTAAGATCGCTCCAAACACGATTGTAGAAAAATGACCAGTCTTTAGCGGGAAAAACCACACAAGGTGTCTCCGATGTCTCCAATTCTTCAAAAAATTCCACAGCGTAGAGCTTGACCGTCTGTGCTGCCTTGTCAAAAACAAATCCGCCAATATAAACACCACCTAGCAGAAATTCCTGTTTCACAGAATCTTCATCTTCATGAAGAAACTTGGTCAAATGGATCCTCTGTTTTTTCTGCTGTGTGTAAGGAAGGTTTTCTTCCGTTTCAACAGAAGTTCTTCTTGTCAGTGTTACACCCATCACAGATGTTTCAGAAGTTTCAGGAGTAGCCATTGTAACACTAGAGTTGTAGACCGTATCCTAACTTCTTTAAACACCAAATTCAGTGGGTAGGACCTGTAGCTTCGTGGTTGTTAGAGATAATATGACGTCTTAAATAGTCATAAAACACCACCTACTTTTAACACACACGATGTGCGATTATTCATGTCACAGCTTCTAACCCTTGTTCTTTGAAATGGTATTACACAATCAAAATAAAATGTTTTCTTCCCCATTCAAAAACATTTAAGTTAGTATAAATGATGAATACGCTGGTTTAATGCATCATCTGATTAAATCAACCAAATGCTCTATACGAAACAAGAGATGTGAAGAACATAATTTGGTCGCTAGCATTACAGCTAAATGTTGGAAAACGTAGTTTTAGTGGAAAGGGGATAACAAACATGCACATAATTACAATTACAGACAAAGAAGAATGGTGATGTTTAAAAAATAAAGTGGTAAAACACTGTTTCAGAAAAAAAAAAAAACTTGAACAAATAAACTTTAAGCAAAATATAATAAGCGCATGAGGTAGTATTCATTCTAGATATTCATTCTTGCCTATTCATTACCATAAAGTTTTGTATGTTTATATTTATTTCACTGCATACCGTTAATGAGTTTGCCTTGATGACGCTGAAATGTTTTATTAAAAGACGTCACAGAGGACCGCTTGAGTAACAACCTAATCACGTCTCTCATTTACTGCTAAGTTTTACCACCTAGAGGTGCCAACAACCAGAACATGTAACAATATCATAATTATATATAAGACAGTGCGCATGACATCTTTGTAAATGACTAAAAACTAATATTTAAGTTGAACATATATTAAAAATTGTAAAAAATTAAGAGATGTTAAACAATTCCACCGGTTATTGAATAATTATTGAGACAACCATGAAGACACATTGTAATGTTGTTTTTGTTCCCGTTTCATGGATCAAACCTAAAAGGCAGATCCCTATTGGAGCGTGGGGAAACTAAAACAGCCTGAATCTTTTTACTTGACTACTTATCAAGGTTACTTTTTATTGAAGTTTGCATATTATAAAAAAGGGGGACCACATCATTCTCAAATGTTGTAACTAACTGTAATAGACGGGTGTGTTTTAACCACAGTAGTTGTAAATGTCTTGGCTTGTGACTACTTCATAGAGCAGAAAGACGATCTGAAAGAACATCATAGTTTAATTTTCATATGTTGTATTTTGTTTGACCGTGCTCAAAGAGCAGTCGTCATCTAAAAACTGTACAAAGAAACAAAATGTAAAACTGTCATCTACTGGCGGTGGCAAAAATAAACTTTGCAAACTTTTACAATAGAGCAGAAGAGATGATTTCTGTATTATGTTTTAATTATAGCTAAATGTCTCTTTTCTTAAATTAAATTGTGCACGGATAATTGTTGTATAAAGATTATGCTTGGAAAAAACCGTCATCTGAAATCTGACTAAATATGATCAATCTAGTGGAGTAAAACAAAAACAAAAAAAAAAAACATCATTTACAAACATTGTGATTCTGGCGCATTTAAACTTTTAGTAAATCCTCTAAAATGACACGATACCTACAAAAATAGTTAAATAGTCAAAATGTGTAAAACAGTACAAGTTTTGTGTTCTAGGTGAGAAAAATTTGCCAAGATTAGGTTTAATGAGTATTACAAAACAATATGTATTCCCCGTGGCTGTGAAACACAGGAGGTCAATGGTTTGAAATGTAGGTTTGTCAAAAGAAAACAACAAAAGTTTAGTCATACAATTAAAAATATGCTTAAAGTGAATTCATCACACAAGTGATCACTTACACCGACAACAACAAGATCGGAATCTTCACCTAAAACCATATAGAGTCCGACAAATAAAATGCGATCAGTGATATTGATAATAATATAACTAAGACTATGGCGGGGAAAAAATACCTATCACAATAAATTGGATTTTCTGTATGCAGTATGACATCTTTTCTTAAACAATGTCGCTGTTTTCTTACTCTAGGCCTCTTGAATTTACAGAGAGTTTTTGTGCACACATAATTCCTAGAAAGAACATGTAGTCTGTTCATGCTGGTCAACAGACAAACTGTCTCATCAACAAAAGGCTACATTTGTAAAATTCACCGTATTTTGAGTAGATAACCGATAGCATATTTTCAGTAAAGGGTATGTTTCCGCAATGATAAAGGCCAGTTTGGAAGACACAAGAAAAGTAAAATCATATGCAACTTGTACACGCAATCCTAGATCATGGCTTCCACAAAATGTCAAATATTAGTAGTGTAATATTAGTAGTGTAAAATATAACCAGTTAATATTTAAAGTAAGATCATGCTTAGACATAAGACGAGTAAAATTAAATATTCACTCAAGACAAACTTTACTTCTACTGTGTCATTGACCACAGAGGACCAGCTGGTCTTCAAATCATCCCATCACCCTTCACCCTTCCCTGAAGCTATCACTAATGATTGTGTGGGGATTTAGATTAAGATTGTTTTAAAACAAATGAAATGTATTGAAACAAATTCTGTTTATTTGTGACAAACTTTGTTAACATGTTTCATTGCATGGGGTTCATACATGGTTAAGCGTTATTACTCAAGACCGGCTTGAATCTTTAATATTTAAAATTATGTACTGGGCTCTGTTTAGTAAAAATTATGGTTTATGATGGATTTAAGCACAAAATCATCGGGCATCAGATGCTATCTTTATATATCAGTCTTCTGGGGAGATTAAGAAGATACGATTTTATTAAAACTTTAAATATTTAATTTAGATCTAATTTAAACTTTTAAGATTAGGCTTGGAAATAAAATGAGTACGAACAACATTGGCTCTGGAAAGGCGAAAAGCGAGAGAGAGAGAGAGAGAGAGAGAGAGAGAGAGATTTTATACAGTGCATTTCCTTTTGTAAGTTAATCATTCAATGTATTTACATTGTTGTATGTAATATATATATATATTTAATCTACCTAAAACTACAATGTTTGATTACCTGTGTTTCAGTTTTAGCAAGATTATCATTATTATTGAGTGTAATATATATTTCCACCTACAACGTCTGAGGCGATGCCAAACGCAACACACTAACATAAAAGTAATGGAACATTCTCTGTTTAGTAAAAACGGTCCTTTATGCTGGATTTAAAAATCATAGGATGTTATATTAATCAAGACCTGCTTGACTATTTGTATAAATGAGGTATATATAAAAATGATGGTTTATGATGAGTTTAAGCAGAAATCATCCAGTATGGTGCGTCAGATGCTGGATACATCGCTGTTATAGGAAGATTAAGAAGATACGATTTTATTAAAACTTTAAATATTTAATTTAGATCTAATTTAAACTTTCAAGATTAGGCTTGGAAATAAAATGAGTACGAACAACATTGGCTCTGGAAAAGGCATTTGCTAACTTTGTTCTTGTTGTTTAGTTTGATACAGGTTCAAATATTTGCCTTTTATCATTTTACATACAAATAGGATATAATGAAGAAATAGGTTCAATGCATACAATATACGGTTACATGTGTTATATCTCTCCGCATGAGAAGAACCTCTCACTGGAATCGCTGGAATGCGAGGGGAGATGTCAGAGGTGGCGCGTACATACACACACACCCACACACACACACACACACACACACACACACACACACATACACACTCAGGACGACTCCCTACGGATGTACTACTGCTAAAAGATTGTAATTGGAAAAAATAAAAGACCGTGCCTGTTACACACAGACACACGCACATACATAGATGCGCGCCTCCCTGTTTTTGAGAGACGTGCTCAAGGTGAACGCTAGTAGTTTCTTGAAAAGAAGGCAGAGGGCCGTGAGATGATTTTTTGTTTTATACATCCATAACCTGTTTTATTTTTTCTTTAACTCTTTAATAAACATGTCACTGATTGTACATGTAAGCTGATTTTTTTTTTATTTCATTGTTTAAACATTTAACTGATTGCATTTGTAAGGCGTATATTGTTTTAAAAGAACAGATGTTTGGGGGAGACGGACTTCACAACACTGGCCCATTCATATACGCTGCTCTGGGATGCGCGGGGAATTTTCTGATAACAGCGACTTCAAAAGATAAAACCTTCTGTCAATAACATGATTTATTATACCGCATTCAAAACAAAAAAACCTAATGTCAAAAAACCATCAAAACCAACTGTCAATCATATGATTTATTATGACAATAGGTCAAAAACCAACTGTCAAAACCTAATGTCAATCACATGATTTATTAAACAGGAAGTCCCGCCTATACAGGAAGTCCCGCCTATACAGGAAGTCCCGCCTATACAGGAAGTCCCGCCTATACAGGAAGTCCCGCCTATACAGGAAGTCCCGCCTACACCGGAAGTCCCGCCTACACCGGAAGTCCCGCCCACACCGGATGTCCCGCCTACACCGGAAGTCCCGCCTACACCGGAAGTCCCGCCCCCTATACCGGAAGCCCCGCCCACCTGTCAATCAATCAAATTTTGACATTTGGTGTAGTATATTAACTACTGGTCCCGAATCCACCTCCCCCAACTGAGCAACCGTCACCTTCCTTTTTACTATTTTTCCCCAAGAGGCATCCGCACACAAGTGCCCCAACAACTTTTTAAAGGCTGGCTCCAGAATTATCGGATGCCGGAGGTGCGGGTTAACTGCAACCAAGCGAAGGGTTGTTAGGTTGTTGTCAGTAATTTCTATGATTCACTTGACAGGGAGAATGACATAAAACACCAACATGCCTAAAAAAGTATAAAAACTACAGCAGAGAGACAGAGAGAATACAAACAAAAGTTCAGGGAAGAACCAAGGAACAATTATTCTTAAATTAATGTTTTATGGAAGCACTCACTCACGCTTTATAATGGCAGGGAATTGTTGGGTCGTTTTTGAAGTCCATAAAAGTTTATCTATCCATCATAAAAGTGCATCTATCCATTATAAAAGTGCATCCATCCATCATAAAGGTGCATCCATCCATCATAAATGTGCATCTATCCATCATAAAAGTACATCCATCCATCATAAAAGTGCATCTATCCATCATAAAATTACATCTATCCATTATAAAAGTGCATCCATCCATCATAAAAGTGCATCTGTCCATCAAATAACTGCTCCACAAGGCCTTCTGAAGTGAAGTGGCGTGTTTGTGTAAGAAAAATATCCATGTTTAAAACTTTATAGACTAAAATAACTAGCTTCCGGTGGTGTAACATACGGTCCACTGGAGGCAAGTGTTCAGAACCCATATGCAGTTTATTCACAAAATCCAAAACATGAAACAAAGACTTGGCAAAACAACAAACAAAACTTGGCTTGACAATAAACTTGGCTTGAGTAAACAAAACAGACTTGACTTGAGAACACTCACCACCAACGAGTTACAACGTCAATAACAGACAAAGACACATGGCAATCTAAGGGCGGCTCCAGACGCCCAAACAAAACACCCACAAAAGTCTTGGGGGAGGGTTGGGGGTCCAGGACCCTGTGGCGTGGGTGGACCTGGACCCTGAGGCGTGGGCGGACCTGGACCCTCAGGCGTGGGCGGACCTGGACCCTCATGCGTGGGCGGACCTGGGCCCTCAGGCGTGGGCGGCCATGGCGGATCAGGTAGTTTCAGGGACCATGGCGTTAACAGCGTTCAAGGGGCCATGGCGGTAACGGCATTTCAGGGGGCCATGGTGGTAACTGCGGTTCAGGGGGCCACAGAGGCGTGGCCTTCGTGGCCTCCATGTACCCCTTGCCCCCCCCAAAAAATTTCTTAGGCAGGACTAATTGCTCGTGGGCTGGAGCATGGAGGTGGCCTGGAGCGGGATCTTGATCTAGATTGAGTCCCCTGGCTTAGACGAAGCAGGGTAACTGCTGGGTTCATGTTAGGCGGTCTGTTAATCTGTAACATACGGTCCACTGGAGGCAAGTGTTCAGAACCCATATGCAGTTTCTTCACAAAATCCAAAACATAAAACAAAGACTTGGCAAAACAACAAACAAAACTTGGCTTGACAATAAACTTGGCTTGATTAAACATAACAGACTTGACTTGAGAACACTCACCACCAACAGGTTACAACGTCAATAACAGACAAAGACACATGGCAAACATGAGGGTTTAAATACACATGGACTAAAGACCAGACAAGGGACACCTGTGAACAATGATTAGACAATTAACCAATGACAGGACATGACAAGATCACATGAGGGCCTGGGAATCACAAGACAAGACCAACACACCCTGTGACAGGCGGTCAGCGGTGCGCGAGTCGACTTACGCTAAAAGTGTAACACCTGACGCGATGTATAAGAGCATCAAAAGCTGTGACGCCTCTCGTGGATACGGCTGGGCAACAAACTCAAGCCCCTCTTATATCAAAATCCTCCGCCATTTCTCTTTAAAAACTCTCGTTTTAGACTCTAATTCATGAACAGTGTCTTGTTTTGCGTTCGTCAATACGCATGCGCCAAGGGTTATTACTCTTTTGCAGTAGATTGATGCATATGTCAAACCGCCGGAAGCTAGTTATTTTGAGTCATTATCCACCTGGTTTATTGTTTCCTACCCTTGGGTGCACGACAAGGGTCAGGTTAACGCTTCAGTAGCATACATAGCACACACATATTCACACCATTATCACATCTTTTTCCAAATCCCCTTTATAAACACACACAGAAAACAGATAAATAAATCCATAAATGTTTAATGGACTTATCTGCATATTATTTTTTGTCTTTGGTCGCGGTCTGTTTGTGTTGTGTTTAGTCCAGGTTACCGGAGGCAAATAGCAATCAATCTGTCAATCACACGTCGCAAGTGTATCTGCACCCAAACTGCCGTTATAATGAATGACACTGTTATGCTGCACAAAGCTCTTACTGTATTCCTGTCGATGTTGTGTTTGCTGTTGTGGTGAAAGCATTTTGTGAGAGAAAACGCGTTGCAATGACGAGATCACTGCATTCATGCGATCAACAGACTGTCTGTGTACTCAATGCTCATCACTGCAACCTTTCATGTGATAGGAATAGATCATAAAATAATGATATAATCCACACTTTGACGATTCATTCATCTCGACGCTGTAATGGTACATTACATGTGTTACAAAGTTCGTAGAATAAAACTTCCTCCAGCTCTCCGTGGTTCACGAGTGCACAGTCAGCCTCTCTCTCTCTCATGCATGCAGTCAGTGCGAGCAGTGCCTCGCTAAACCACGCCCCCTCCGCAACATAATCTAACACTCATTTCAAATGCAAAGATGTCAGCCAATCACAACAGAGACTTTCACTGAAGTCTCACTGCAGACACGCCCCTTGAAACAGGACATTCAGCTAGAGGGGTAATAACAGCCTTTTATTTCTAAATTATGAAATTTTTTAATGTAAAAATCATACTAACAATATAAGTACACCTCAGGAAACATTATAAAATAATAGAAAAATGCCATGCCATGGGACCTTTAACCTCTTAACTGTCACCCCCATTTTTGGGTATAGACATGAAAATGTACTATACAATCTTAAACAGCTGTAATTCATGAATGCTTTGAGATACAGACATAAGGTTGGTCTCTTTTGAAAGAAGACACTTTGAGGATTATTGTTAAAGTGGAAATGTATTAAAATGTATAATTAAAATGTATTAATATTTCTAAAAGTTATTAAAGTTTAAGTTTATTGTTATGAAAATGTTATGTAATATTTGTTTTATTATATAACATTTTTATATATAAAAAAAATATATGTTTCAGCCTAAAAATGCTAAAAAAGTAAAAGCCACAAGTCTAAATGAGATGTGTGTCAAATTTCAGCTTGATATCTCAAAAAATGAGGTTTCTGTGAGACTTTTTAGTTGTCACATCACTAATGGCCACTAGGAGACACCCTTGTTCATTGTTGATTCCCGCTTGAACTTACATCTGACACCACAGCACAAACACAGAGAGAGATTAAAAAAAAACATTAAATTTTTTTTTTTACTTTTTTCAAAACATGTTCACTATTCTATACAAATTACAACAGAAACACGAATTTGACTAGTATGAAAGAAAATAATAATGAAATAAAAATACTGGAAAAATAAATACCAAATAATTTCCAATTTTTCAACTATTTATAAACTATTTACAACTATATACAATTTTTCACAACTTCTGAACACTACAAACTATTTACATCATGCCAGTAATTGAAGCAATCTCGTGTTGCTTGGAAACACAAGTATGATGCACATCCGTGGCAGAACACAAATGTTTTCCGGTGGCACACTCGACATCTTCGCCTGGGGTCATCACTTTTATTAGTGATGTACATTGGCCTGTGGCAGGCATGGCCTGAGGGCTCTCCTGTCACGTGAGGTGCTGGAGCAGGAGGAGCAGACTCACTTGGAGGGATCCAGTCTGCAAGCTCCATCACCAAATCTTCTCGGAATTCCCGCTGTGTTTTTGGTCTTTGGCTTTGAGCAGCAGCCAACTGCTTGTGCAGGATGAATGCATTTACCACCGCAATGTCAATGAAGTGGTAGAAAATCGAGCGGTACCACTTCCTGGTCTTCCTGAGTACTTTGTAGTACCCGACAAGGGCATCAGAGAGATCAACTCCTCCCATGTACCTGTGCGGAAAATAATAGAATAACAGTGAGAATAAATAAAATATGAACTCATTTGCACAATTTTTCTACACAACACCACTGAATAAATTCAACTCACTTGTTATAGGCATGCACTGCAGCAGGTATAGGTACAGTGAGCTCTGTCCATCCTCCATCTCTCGTCTTCACCCTCCTCCGTGCGGTGTGATCTCCACCTGCTGAATGGAAGGAGGAGCACATGAGCACCTCCCTGGTGTCCTTCCATTCAACAAAAAGGAGACTGTTGTCACGAGTCCACCGCATACTACCACGGGTAGCATTTCTGGGCAACTTGTTGACTGTAGTTTGTGGGAAGCCCACCCGGTTGCTCCGAATGGTCCCACAGGCCCAGATGCCCTTCTGGAGGAGGTCTCTGAATAGTGATGGGCTGGTGTAGAAGTTGTCTACATACAACTTGTAGCCAGTTCCCAGCATCTTCTCATCCACCAGCGCCATCACTGATTCATTACTCAGCCCCTTACTTTGTCCATTTTGGGCTTCAGGGGATTTGCCCTCATAAATAAAAAAATCCCACGTGTATCCATGGACAGAGTCAGCTAAAACGAAAAGCTTGTATCCCCATTTTGTTGGCTTTTCTTTTTGATACTGCTTCAGCCCAACCCTTGCTTTGGATGCCACCATCCTCTCATCTACGGCAATGTTTTGTTCAGGGTGAAAAAAGGTATTGCAGGCATCTCGTATCTCCTGGTAGACTGGCTTCAGTTTACCCAGGCGATCATAGGCTGGAGTCCCCTTCTTTTTCGCATTTTCAGCATCCATCTTAGGATCGCTGAGATGCAGTGCTGCTGAAATGGCCTGAAATTTCCTACCAGACATAACAGTAGCAGGAAAACCAAATTTGTATAGTCTGGACCCACTCCAGTAATTTGACAATTCTGGTACTTTTACCAGACCCATGTAGATTACCACTGAGACATAGGAGTATAGGTCCTTCAGGGACATGTCCTGCCATGGTTTTCTGGTTGTGTCCTGATGCTCAGCTGCATAGGCATTTGAGTTCCGGATGATGGTCTGACACACCGTGGAAGAAAAGAACTGCTGAAACAGTTCTAGAGCACTGTATTTCTCAGTAGTTAGAAGCTGAGGGCCAGGAGTTCGAGCTGGTCTAAATACAACTTCTGGTGGTTGGATTTCGGGTTCCTCTGAGCTGTGCCATCTGGCCTCAGTGATACCTGAAGAAAAAGCAGGTTGAGTACGTCTCTCTCTTCCTCTGTTCTGAGTTCTTCCTCTTCCTCTCCCTCTCCCTCTACTTTGCCCTCTCCCTCTGCTTTGGGCTCTCCCTCTGCTTTGCCCTCTTCCTCTGCTTTGGCCTCTCCCTCTGCTTTGCCCTCTTCCTCAGATGATGCAGATGAGGTGGAAGGTTCAGGGTCTTCAGCAGATAAGTCCTCGCCATCATCTGAATACCTATTGCAACAATACAGTAGAAACTGAATATAGTATACAACTTACATAGTATGTGCAACAATATGGTACAAACCGAATATAGTATAAAACTAATATGGTACTTGTAACGATATAGTACAAATTGAATAAAGCATTCAACTAATGGTACATGCAACTATTGTACAAACTGAATAAAGCATAAAACTAACATAGTACATGCAATGCATAATTCAATTATATATACACATCTAAATGTATATTTATCATATTTACAAAACAATCATATGTTTATGACATATTTACACATAATCCAGTAAAATTAGTAACGATTGTGTAATATAAAAAAAGGAAGAAAAAAAAATTCACATACCGTTCTAGGGTTGAATCAGACATTTCCTCTGGCAAAAGCACGTCTGGTTCATCATCACTTGAAAGATTTGGCTCTTCGTTGTTTGAAGAATGATTTTGCTCATCATCACTCGACTTACAAAGTTCTTTCACAACTTCAAGCAGTGTAAAACACTTTTTAGGCCTCGGTGGAACCATCTTGTGAGTGTGGCAGTGGTGAATGAAAGTGCAGTTTGTGTGATCCTGCTTTCTGCTCTGGACGTTTGTAAACGTTCAGCAGCATTTCAAAACAGGAGGTTGATTGTGATTGGCACGTGTATGCAATTATACCTAAACAAGCTTTCTATTGGATAACGTTTGTGCTTTCAAAGAGGTGATTAGCCAACTGATATGCTGAAGGCATAGTAACAACCTAGTAACAGCTCTGACAGCTCTGTTTGGCTACTGAGTCTTTCTTGACTTGATTTTATTGGACATAACATTGTAAAGATGGGCTGTTGCTTGTCAGAAGACTCTACCAATATAGCAATTAGTATATTATAACAAATCCACGCACACTCTACCAATATAGCAATTAGTATATTATAACAAATCCACGCACACTCTACCAATATAGCAATTAGTATATTATAGTAAATCCACACACACACAAAAAAGATTTTATTACAAAATGAATATTCTAATTATTCTAATTATTATAACTATATATACTAACATTATAATTCTCATTCAAGACAATATACAGAAACAATTAATATATAGATGGATATACTAGATATATAATTACTAGAATATATGTTTTATTATAAATCTTTAGCATGAAAACATACCGTAAGTTTCAATGATTAAAAGTGGGCACATCGACTTTTTGTGACAAAGGTCAGAACTCCTGTTTTGTCATAGATTTTTTGAGGTGCACTCTTGTCATAAATTCATTTATTACTTTTCCTACATCATTTTTAACAAAAAACAGGGGTGACATATCTATTTAGGAGGCTTAGACCTTTCCAACGATATATAGTTTGTCATGATCATAGGCGTCGATTTCGGGGGGGACGGGGGGTACGCGAACCCACCAGATTTCGTCATGAGTCCTTTTGTACCCACCACTTTTTTTTTTTTTTTTTTTAAACCTCGAGTTCAATTTTACGGTGAAGCATTGCTGCCACACACATATTTTTTCCACTCAATTGTGTCGCAATAACGAGATCTTATGTCGTTTTAACGACATCTTTTGTCGTAAAAACTTTTGAAAAGCAGAAGCAAGCTCCGTAAAATAGGCTCTTCCGTTGCCTGTATCAGTGGCAGTGCCCATAGCACGAAATTGTTATAATGTATTGATGTAGCCTACAGTTCTTAACAGCCATGGGTAGAAGGTGCCATGGGCCGCTCATGATTAGCGTAATGACGGACCCGGAGCAGCCACAAATATCAGAACTATCTATAGGCCTACTGTAATTAAGACATTCAAGAAATGTATTAAAAAGAAAGACGCGTTCAGCCTTACTCAAAGTAGAGCCATACATTTCTGCCCGAGCCCGACAGGCCCCGACTTTTTTATGCCCCTAGGGCCGGGCTTCGGGACAATTTTCCAGTCATAGCCTACCTCAGACGCGGGCCGGGCTTCGGGACTTTTTAGGCTATTTAGGCCGCTGGCCGCTTGGTCATCACTTTAAAAAGCAAAAACTTTAGTTTAACAACAAAAAAATGCTTCAAACATTTTTCTAAATTAACTTAATAAAGAAATAAAACGAAATATAACTACTTTGACATTAAAAACAAAACTGAACTATTTTAATGGCTGCAACTAATGTGTAATAGGGAGGATAAAAAAAATTAAAGCTGCGAGCAGCGATGACGGGCTCAAGCCGGTGGCACCGCCACGCCGGTGGCATCAGCTTAACTGTGCACTGCAGGTAATAGGCATTTAAAATGGGAAAACATAAAAGGACTATGTCAAAGTCATCTGAATTCACCACATTAACTGCAGTAGTTGGTGCTGCTATGACCACAAACCACATCTATGAGATCAATTAAATTTATATGAATTTCATGTCAGACTATGTCAAAGGTCAAATTGGAACTAGGATTTGTGCGCTCAACGCTCATCGTCTCTTTATGCCGTGAACTTTTTAATGTGCACTCGCGGTGCACTGCGCCCTCTGACTCCATGTTGCTTTAAGCGCATCATTCTGCACCCGGGATGCGCATAAGCGCATTGTGCCACGCTTTCATATATTTTCATAGTTTTGTGCACTTAAAGATGATTAAAAAAAATCTTGTTCTCACGTATCTATCATATATTTGTTGCCCCTTTACAGAGCTGCACATTACGTTTACAATAAACTATAAATCTTAAATGTTATATTATTTGTGTAGGCCCATATAATTATTTACATTCATATATAAATTAAATATAAATTGTTTTTTTTATCAATGTATTTAATAAGAACACAAAGTAATTTGTACCTTTTCATTAACATTTTTAGATTTTATAAAATTAGTCCAGAGATGTTTTTTAAAGAATTACTTTTTGTAATTGCAATTTTTTTTAACTATCCACTCACCTAATTTAATATATATTTTTGTCATAGCTTATGATTATATATTTTTATTTTATTGCTCAACAGTAGTTCTCATCGCCGATGAGGTCTTTAAATATTTTGAGAAGGTCTTAAAAAAGTCTTAAAAAGGTATTAAAATTTACTTCAGGATTCCTGCATATACCCTGCAATATGCATCATACGTGATCTTGGCAAACACAGCACATGACGTTTTTATTTAAAATTAGAAAGTTTTAAATTAGTTAAATTAGATTAGTTAAATTAGAAATTTGTCCGGCTCGAGGAGAACAATATATGAGAGAGAGAGAGAGAGAGAGAGAGAGAGAGAGAGAGAGAGAGAGAGAGAGAGAGAGAAACCAGTTTTTTTATATCCTGCTTCAAAACTAATACAATGCTGCCATCTTGTGTTCATTGAGGGGCACACACACAGAGACAGAATAGGTTATTGATAGAAATATTTTAAATAAATAAATATATTGATCTGAAAAATAGTACAGTCATTTTAAATTAATCTAAGTTCAATTACCAAACATACAATCTTAATTTAATTGAAATAAAAATATGATTTTACAAGATATGAGAGAATTTCTGTTCCCCTTTTTTGTCCTTATTTAATCCCTTGGCATGGGAACACCGTTTGAGATATCCAATATCCGTTCGCATTTTAGCATCTTCCGTATCTTTGTTTCACTTTGACAGAGTTTGGTGGAGATTGAATAAATCGCCTACGAGGAGAACGTGAAAACTCAGACCCTGAATTACACAAATATTCACCTTCAAACCAAAATATCTGACTTCCTGTTAGTCGAAGCTAATAACTGTAAATTAGAAAGTTGTCCGGCTCGAAGAGAACAATATATGTACCGAGTTTGGGGACTGAAGATAAAACTAACCCCCCCACTTTTGTCAAAAGGTGGCGCTATAGAGCCCCTCATCCCCGCCCGTTTCTGAGGCTTTGCCCATGTGTACTGACTGACATCTCTGATGTGTGTGTTAAGTTTCAAGCAGTTTCAAGCATGCTAAAAGTCTCAAAAACAGCCAAAAACATTATTAAACTTTGACACGTTGCCATGGCAACAGTACTTCAAATTTCAGGAATCCATTTCATACGTCTCTATCTGTCATGTTTTCACATTATACTGATGAAGTTTGAAGTCAATCGGGTGTAAATAAGACTGTGATTTAAAGCATTTTTGAAAGTGACACACTTCCTGCTGCCAGTTGGTGGCGCTATAACTTTGACTCACAAAAGTCATATCCATGTGATCGGCCTCTTACAACGAATACACATCTGAAGTTTCATCCAAATCATTCAGTGTTTGCACAAGTTATAACACACTTCCTGTTTCCCTTTTCTCGCCATAAATTCGTTGCTTCGCCACGGCCAAACCGTTTGAGATATCAAAAATCCGCTCGCAATTTAGCATCCTGAATATGTTCACTTCATGCTGACCGAGTTTGGCGATGATCGAAACAATGGCCTCGGAGGAGTATATTAAATTCCAGAGCATGGGTTTTCCGAACAACCCATTATAGCTCACTTCCTGTTGGGCTGACGCGTAACTATGAGCACGAAAGTTGTTCGGCCCGATGAGGTCTATATGTGTACCGAGTTTCATACATGTACGTGCAAGTGTGTTTGATATATGGACCAAGTTTCAGAACGCATTCTAGGGGGCGCTGTCGAGCCCCCCTGCCACGCCCAGGTACCAGCTTCAGCCCGGCTCTGATGGCCGCGCATTCCGACGTGTGTGCAAATTTTCAAGAGTTTTTGAGCATGGTAAGGGCCCCAAAAGTGCCAGAGAAGTCCATAAAATAATAATAATAATAATAATAAGAAACCGAGGAAGAACAATAGGGCTCTGCGCCCTTTCAGGCTTGAGCCCTAATAAAAAAAAACACGGGCTCCAGTGGGACTCTGATAAAGAAGTGGTAAAAAAATTGCACAAATGAAAGATATTAAAGAATTTGCGGGGCGCTTTCGTCGGCATGAGTAAGATGGGCTATAAGACCGCAATATGTCTGTCAGCTGACATTTTTATTTATTTACATTAGTAAGCTACAGGACATAGTCTTTCAAAACATGACCTGCGCTAAAGAGAAAAAAAAATAATGCATCATGTACCCAGCACTTCTGAAAATGCACTTCTGAATGCGTCTCTGTCCCCAGCACATTTCAAACCAAACAGACGCCCATGGTCATGATTAGATAAGGATTTAATTGTAAAATATTGAAGCAAACGTAGGCGTCCCGCCAGCGGGACGGTGACAGTTAAGGGGTTAAGAGAGACAATTTTGTACACTAAAATAATTTTGGTTTCTAGTGCTATGGACATTTTGTGAAAATAAAACAAAGTGGTTCTGAAACTATCTACTAATGAATCCTTAACTTTGAAATCAGTATGATAAACTAAATGCCTTCTACAAAGAAAGATTGGATTCAAAATACAACAAATCTCATAAATCACACTTAAAATATTATTAAAATAGTAATTATTATTTAACCTGTAAAACAATTTTTAAAAATAGAAAAATATATATATTTACAAGGTAGATGTAAATAAAATCTTAATAGGTCATTATAAGCCTTCTTAATAAATTATTTATTATTGTGTTTCGGTAGTGACAAATTTGGGGAGAAGGAAAATATTCCAGCATTTTCTGAAAATACAATATGAGAATTAACAGCACAATTACTAGAAATGTGTACCTTGGATATTATACAATTTGCATACATGCAACATTTGAGGGAAAAAAAAGAAAATAATTCAAGATGTTTGACTGTTGATGTAAAATGGCCCATATATAATATAATATTGTGGGCCAGATTTTCAATGCAACCGAGAGATGCAGGAGTAGGAAGAAGAGCTTCCTAAATGGCCAGAGATGAAGCGAGGAAAGGGGCCAGACAGAGGGCAGCAGATGAAAGGGCCAACAGAATTATAAGTTTGTTTGAAACTCTTGTGAATAGAAATGAAATAGTATTTATTTTTATATTGTATATTACTGGTGTGATTACGTTTGATTTTGTTGTGTTGTTAATGCAGTGCTTTTGTTTATTTATTTATTTTATTTTGTCATTTATTAAAAGGGTACTTCATTTGGAAATAAAATGTTAGTCTCATTGAGTTTTATTTTCTGTGAGGTTCCAGACACAATAGGTGTAGTAATTAACAGTTACACGTGTTAAAAAAATTAAACTATTCAAAATTAAGCATATTCAAACAGTTTTATTATACATTGATGTTTAACAGAGCAGTGATTGATGTTTGGAACAAGGTGGCAAGAGGTGTAAAATGAAGATATTATTTGTATTTATACTCTTTAGTTATATTACACATGGTAATCATTATCAACAGCATGATCCTGCAGGGCAGACATTTCCGTTTACAGTCTCCCTAGCCACTTCTTCTTCTTCCTCAGGTTGCTCTTCTTCCACTGGCAAGATGCCGTCATTGCCAACACAGATGTTATGCAGTATGGTGCATGCCACAACAACATCAGGGACAAATGAAGTGTCCACCTCCAGGGCATGGAAGAAGATGGCCCTCCACCTGGTTTTCATAATGCCAAATGCTCGCTCAATGACAGAATGGCCTTTGGCATAATGAATATTAAACCTGTGCAGTCACAAAGGTGATTTCAATACTTAAATATAAGCAAAACATATAATGTTACTTTTCATGTGTTGATTTACTTATTTATATTTTCACTCCTCTTACAGGCTGCTTGTAGTTTGTCACCAGTGCAATGGGCCTCTCCAAACAGGGGTATCCCCCATCACCCAAGAGGAAGTGTCCTGGTGGTGTGCCACTGCGATACAAGGGGCTGTGTCGGAGGACTCTGGAGTCATGCACAGAGCCAGGAAAGCCAACAAAGACATCAATAAATCTTGCTTTGTGCCTAGGCTCAGTGCTAGGACCGCTGCTCTTCACCCTGTACATGCTACCACTGGGAGATATTATTAGGAAGCATGGCGTTAGTTTTCATTGTTATGCTGACGATACTCAGCTCTATATTTCTTCACGCCCTGAAGAAACTTACCAATTCACAAGATTAACGGAATGCATAGCTGATATAAAACATTGGATGACCGGTAATTTCCTGCAACTCAATTCAGAAAAAACGGAATTTTTAATTATTGGACAAAAAAGCTCCACAAGTAGTAACCTAGAATACTGTCTAACACTTGATGGCTGCCCTGTCAAGTCTTCGTCGTCAGTGAGGAACCTGGGTGTGCTCTTTGATACCAATCTTTCATTTGAAAGCCACGTTTCGAGCATCTGTAAAACTGCATTCTACCATCTTAAAAATATATCTAAATTACGGCACATGCTCTCAATGCAAAATGCGTAACAGTTAGTTCATGCGTTCATGACCTCAAGGCTAGATTATTGTAATGCTCTACTGGGTGGTTGCCCTGCTCGCTTAATAAATAAACTCCAGCTGGTCCAAAACGCAGCTCCTCGAGTTCTTACTAGAACCAGGAAGTATGACCATATTAGCCCAGTTCTGTTAACATTGCACTGGCTCCCTATTAAACATCGCATACATTTTAAAATCTTGCTTATTACTTACAAAGCACTAAATGGTTTTTCTCCCCAATACTTGAGCGAGCTCTTAACATATTATACTCCATCACGTCTGTTGCGGTCTCAAAATTCTGGCCAGTTGATAATACCGAGAATATCCAAATCAACTGCAGGCGGTCGATCCTTTTCCTATTTAGCTCCTAAACTCTGGAACAGTCTTCCTAGCATTGTTCGGGAAGCAGACACACTCTGTCAGTTTAAATCTAGACTAAAAACACATCTCTTTTCTGTGGCATACACATAAAACACTTTTTCAATTAAATGATTGTTAGGCTGCATTAACTAGGTCAGCCAGAACCGGGAACACTTCCCATAACACCTGATGTACTCGTGACATCATCAGAAGAATGGCATCTACGCTAATGATAGTCTCTCTGTTTTATCCCGAGGTTTACTGCAGTCAGCCGGATCCGGGCCATATCCTGATCAGATGATGGACCTGCGCCCAGAGAAGACCAACACAGGACCCCGAAGTGTCCGCAGAGACCGTGTCAATTAGTCTCCCCCTGCAACTGCCTCATCGACACGGCATCTTAATAAACCTGTCTCCAGTGTGATAAGTCCAATTGTTCGAATATTACAATTAAATAATACTTAAATCGGTATGTCATCCACAATAAACCCGTCTCCAGCGTGTTGCCTCCCGTCCTTCGAATATTCCGATCTATTATGACCTCTGACCTGTGAAGCTGCCAGAATAATAATAATAATACACTGTTTGTTAATTGGCCAGAGGAGAACTGGCACCCCGCCTGAGCCTGGTTTCTCCCAAGGTTTATTTTTCTCCATTAGGTCACCTGATGGGGTTTTGGTTTCCTTGCCACTGTTGCCTCTGGCTTGGCGTGCTCAGTTGGGGACACTAAACTTTTTCAACTAAACATCGAAATAAATCTAATTAATAAACTAAATGAACCATATAATAATGAACCATATATTACTGATCTAATTATTGATCTAAAGCCCACACTGTCACTGTATGGAAATTTAAACTGATGACATCAAATGACTATACAGCTTAATAAAATTATGCTGCATTATTTTCCTGTTTAACACTGTAAAGCTGCTTTGGAACAATCTACATTGTTAAAAGCGCTATATAAATAAAGTTGACTTGACTTGACTTGACTTTGTGGTCGCATACAGCCTGCAACTTGACTGAGGGAAACTGTTTGCGTTTTCTGTAGCACTAAGCATGGGGTTCTCCAGGTATTTGGCTCCGGATGTGAGAATGAACTAACTGTCATCACTGATTTTGAAGTCCCACGGATTTCCTTGATTTATTTGAAAGCATGGGTCAGCTGCACACATTGGCGTGTTTTGTGTGCAAATAATCATAGCGTACTTTGGTGAGTAAGCGATAATGCATTTTATTTCAAATTTGTATATCCTACAGTCAACCCTGGGCGGGCTAATCATTGGCCCGTTTTCTCCGTTTCCAAATAGCCTTCGACAACATAGCTTTTTAATGTGTCTACAACCGATACACGTGACCATTATGCATGTATATCACTCCCAATTCATGTAATTATGTAACTATTGAATGAGTGAACGAAAAGGCACCGTGCTTGGTATCTTTTCGTTTGTTTGTGTATAATCCAACAGATGAGTTGAATGAAATCGTAGAATGAATTTGTAGAATAGATCATGTTCTTATAGTAAGAAAATAGGTCTAAATTTACTCTCAGCTTAAGAGCAGGAAACTAAATGACCACAGATAACCTAATTTTATGGGAGGGGTGGAGACAGTCACCCCTGAACCAAGATGATCCCTAATTGGCTAGAACCCATCCAGGGAATGGGCAAATATTTGAGTTTTAATCTCAGAACACGAACAGTTCTGCCCAGTTGAGTTCTGTTCAGTTGAGAGCTGTTCGGAGTGCAGTTCCAGAAGCCCCCCCAAGGAGAAGATCGTGGCAGACAAAGATCAGAGAAAATGGGTTAAAGATTTCATTCAGGCCATCTGAATACTCAACTCTCACTTTCCTTTCTTTTACTTAAAGGGGTGGTAAACCACGATTTCACTTTTCTAACTTTAGCTAGTATGTAATGTTGCTGTTTGAGCATAAACAACATCTGTAAAGTTACAACGTTCAAAGTTTAAAGCAAAGGGAGATATTTGCTTTTAAAGAAATCAATTTCTAAGGACTACAGCAAACGGCCGCTAGGGACTACTACACATTCCTCCAGGGTCTCTGACATCACCAGCCCTAATATTTACATAAACCCCTCCTCCGAGAATATGAAATAAGGGGGGGCCATTTTGTATCGCAGCGGGGAATAGTTGTTGTGGTAGGCTAGTTAGTAGGCTGGAGTGCTGTTGCCAATGCCGACGAAACGCTGTTATTTTCATCCGGATTGCAGGCGCACTTTCTTCAGCCTTCCTAGGGACGGGGGTGCGTTGCAGTGCGTTTAACATACAACGTTATAGGCATGCGTGTGTATGAGACATGAGGGGAACACGATCGCATTTGCAGCGGATATGCTGCCCATCATAAATCAAAGCACAAGAGAGACAAGGGTCGGAGGAGAAGACCGGAAAATGTTACATAATGGACACCATTCGTCTGTATTTGCAATACATGAGCCGCGGTTCTGCTGCTCAAGACAGGCGGGCGCGTGCGGCTCCCGCGTCACATTTCACGGAGGAAAACTTTCACAATCTTCACGAGTTCAATCAAGATGGATTTAAAAACAGAAGCTGTTTACGGGCTACAACCTGTAAGTGTGATTTATTTTTGCGCTACTTTTCCCTCGTTGAGGTGAAAGGTAAGAATGTTTATGTAACGTGCAACTTATGCCCAGGAAGAAAGAGTCTCTCCACGTCTGTGGCAAGTAATTCTAATCTAATGAAGCTCCTCACATCATCACATGCCACCACAAAATGAGTGGCCAGGTGATAACGTGAGCTCCACTACCAAAGGAGTAGTATAGTACTGATAATATTTACACAATATTTACACTATAGTAGGTCTACAGAAAATATTTACAATAATGTATTGAATTTGATAGGTGTCTCTCACATTGTCCCACAGCAATAGTCTAGCCTACATTAATGTACAATGTTTTGTAATAATAATTTATTCTATTTAGTGTCCAATTCATTCATTTAACATATTTAATATTGGGGGCATCCAAGTTATTTGACATATTTGAACATTTGAGAAAAAAAAAAGTAACGCAGTAATTACTTTACCTGGTAATTAGTTACTTTTATAATGATGTAACTCAGTTACTAACTCAGTTACTATTTGTAAGAAGTAACTAGTAACTATAACTAATTACTTTTTTAAAGTAACGTGCCCAACACTGGTCATAAATGCATATATTGCTAGCAACTTGAGATTTCATCATTTCTCTCTCTTAAAACTCATTCTTTCTTCACTTTAATCCTGTGAATGTGTGAGTGCGTGGGTTCGTGTTAGATATTAGTTTTATGTGTTAGAGTAATCAATAAAGTTTTGTTTGTATTCAAAGATAAGTGTTCTTGTGTTATGTGTTTATGAATTTAATGTCTTAAACTGCCGATCTAAGTTACCTGGCTATTTAAATAGTGTTTCACTATTGTTCAGATATTATCCGCTGCAGAGTTGATGGTTATGGCCCGTTCAAATGAGCGCTGGATGAGTCATTTGCTCGGCCGTAAAACAGACTCTTTCATAATTCCCTATGAAGTAATTATTTCATTCATTTGAGCTGAAGAGACCTGTTTCCCTTTTACAGAGTCCCCTTTAAGTTCTTACTATATATATATATATATATATATATATATATATATATATATATATATATATATATATATATATATATATATATATATATATATATATATATATACTGTATATAGTGAATGATTCCACCAAAACAGCTTATCTTTGTAAAATGGCACATCTTGTTACATTTAGATAAATTCATATGTGATAAGACCAGAAAGTACATATTTTCGATCAGTCAATCCCACCTTTTTTTTATTTTTATTATAGAACTTAAGTAAAACGAATTGTAGTAACCATTATGAATGAAAATGTATGAATGCATATTTGTCATTTTAATAGAACTTAAAGGGATCACCTAAAAATGAAAATTATGTCATTAATTCCTCACCCTCATGTCGTTCCACATCCATAAGACCTTTGATCATCTTTGGAACACAAATTCATATATTTTTTGATTAAATCTGAGAGGTTTATGACTCGTCCATAGACTGCGGTTAAATTACCACTTTCAAGGTCCAGAAAGGTACTAAAGACATTGTTAAAAACTTAATGTAATGAAGCGACAAGAATACTTTTTACGTTCTGCGTCACGCATGTGTCAGCTTCACATACATGCGTCGTGCTGCTCACGTGTACAGCGCCGGCCAATACTGGGCAGACTGACATGGAAGAGAAGAAATTGTTGAATAAAGTCATTATTTTAGTTTTTTGTCAGCATACTTCAAGAGAAACCGGCAGTGGCTTCTGCTTGTTCTCAAAGGCTAAATAATTCCAAATGAACTCTGTTTTTTGACAGGAAAATACAACGGAGAATATAATACATGTAGCATGTCAATTGTTTGTGGTATGTCAGACTCTCTCTCACTTGTGTTTGTGTGTGTGTGAGAAACACTGAGCGACAGCAAGTCGTGTGCATTCACAGTATTTACGGTATGTCAAATACTTTCAAAAACTTTCAAGCAAAACTTTCAAGCACTCAGTGTTAAAGACAAAGTAAGTGAAAATATATCTGTGCTAAACTTATACTGGACTTAGCATTTAACTCAAACACTGGCCAGTGAAATGTAATTTATTAACCAATGGCTGACGATAGACATTTAGTCTCCTAGCATGAAAGTTTAATTGCATATGCAAGTGATTTATTCGCATTGTAGAGGGTTGCATAGAAAGAAAGTGAATGTTTTCTCAACAGTTTATCACTTTTTTTAGGATTTTCCTTCCAATCAATGTGAGTGACAATCACTGGATCCTTCTGGTAGCTGATATTCCAAACATGGAAGTTTCAGTACTGGACTCACTTTCAGGAAACAATGTCTTGTATGTCGATATGTGGAAGTAAGCTGTAGAATTTTTACCAATTGAGTAATGTCATTGTACATGTGTTTTTTTTTTTTAAATCATAGTATATCGTAGTGTCATACTGTATATATTTTTACTCTTCACTCCAACAGAATTAAGTTCTGCTTGTTTATCTGCCATCATATTGATCTTTAGGGGCTTTCACACTGGGCACGTTTGTTGAGGTCTGAGTGCAAATGTTCATGTGTCGTCATCGGCTAAAACACATGCTCACAAGCAAACACATGTTACTTTACTTCCTGAGCAAGTGCAAACCTGAGTTGGAGTGAAGTGACCTTGGAATTTGTGCTCTGCATTTAACCCATCCAAGTGCACACACACAGTAGTGAACACACACCCAGAGCGGTGGGCAGCCATATCGCTGCCAGCCCGGGGAGCAGTTGGGGGTTCGTGCCTTGCTCAAGGGTCTCACTTCAGTCGTGATATTGAGGGTGGAGGAGATTATTCACAGTTATTCACTCCCCCCACCGACAATTCCTGCCAGACCTGAGACTCGAACCCGCAACCTTCAGATTATAAGTCAGACTCTCTAACCATTAGGCCACGACTGCCCTAGTAGCTTTCGCATTCACATTGTCTATTTTCGCATAGACAGTTGCTTTCGCATTCACGTGAATCATAGTTCCAGTGCTACAGACCTCGCCAAGCTCCGACCACCTCCTACAGGTAGACTCAGGTTCAGTACCCTGGTGTGCTCCAGGGTCTTATGACAGATTTCACATTATCAATTTTTCATGCGACCTGTGCTCTGTTTGGAGCTGCCAGTGTGAAAGCACACTTAGATCTTAAATTGAACTAGGCCATGTTATGGAAACATTAATTTTAACCTTGTTATGGTGGTATAAGGAGGTATATGGCTGCAAGGTACAGTCATACCAACGAATTGGGAGGATTCTGGGAAAATGGTGGTCTCTGCTCTGCACCACAAAACGATGCCAGCAGTTGTGGGGCATTTGTACTACTGGTAAGGCTTTATACAGCTTCATAGCCACAACTTGTTTCTTTATGCAGCATTTTCTTTTGAATACATACATGGACTTCTTTTATTTGGCATTAAATATCTTTAATTTATCTGTCCAGAATGCTCTTGCCCTGACTAGAGGCACCAGTCCAAGCCAGCTGACACAACACCATGCAGTGCTAATGAGGACGTTTGTGTACCACAAATTCAAACAAAATGCATTATGTTAAAGGATTAGTTCACCCCAAAATGAAAATTATGTTATTAATTACTCACCCTCATGTCATTCCACACCCGTTCATCTTCAGAACACAAATTAAGGGTGTACTCAGACTCAGGGGCGTAAATTTCATCTAAAAGTTGGGGGGGACAATAAACATGAAATTTCTCAAGAGCAATTTTTGAAGGGGACACAAATAATACAGCCAAAATCGTACTTGTAAGGATATGTGTACCACAAAAAAAACATTTCGTACTTATTTGGCGTTTTGGTGCACTGAAAAATGATCTAATGTCCGTTTTTCTTTTCGCTGTCATTTTATCTGACCAACAACACAAAGCGATAGTAGTTTAAATACGATTAAGGTTCACCACGCAGTCATATTATAATTATTAAATTATCTTGCGTCCTCCACAGTATTTTATACTATGATATTCAGATATTTAGATATTCAACTGCAGCAAGCCTCTGATCTGCCACTTATTATCATATTGAGCAAAACCCAACACAGATCTGACTGAACTTTCGTTTTAGATTTAGCCAATTTTTAGAATTTGGGGCGGGTTGCTTGAATTTTTGGGTTCATTAGCCTATTATTCGTAATGAAAAACACAACAACAAAACAGTCCAATGACACACTCCCTTAAATAGGCGCTTTTACGCTTTGAAACCAAATCTTCGATAATCTTGTCTGTCAGCGGTTTGCTCGTTCGGCTGGTGCTGTATTGAGCAGACACGTTCAGTTTTTAATTGTTTTGTCAGTTCTCTAACTGAACTAAATGATTTTATTACTATACAGCGGGGCGGTGCGGCGGTGGGCAAGTGATGTTAACAGTGTTTTGACTAATCTGTATTAAAGAGAAAAGAATCACTTCATCTGACATTTAAAGTGAATAAAATAGCCTGGACAGCTACTTACTGGTGTTTCACAACTGCTGTCTGAAGAGCCTTGTTCTCTCCCCAAACTTGTGTGGTAGTTTTTCTACGGTCTATGGGTAACGTTAGTTGAGGTGCACGGTGGATCAAACCACTGTGAGGCAAGGGGGGAGGGGGGACTCAAAATGTTTCTGAACTTAAAACACATTTTTTGTCCCGTTTGCGTTTGTATTGTTTTATTACTTACACATTTATTTGAAGTATATATTGTTATATTATTTACAATACTCAGCATGGTTTTTAGGGGGGGACAGCCCTCCGATTGGGGGGGTCCTGTCCCTCCTGTCCCCCCCGCGATTTACGCCCCTGCTCAGACTAGACACGGTTACCTTGAACTGAGCCTGAACGCAATTGTCCCCCCTCCCCTGCTGGCCCTCACTGACACGTTTCAGAACGGGGCACGCTTACGTCATATGCGATGCAACTTTTTAAATAGAAGAAATGGGAAGAAATGCACTTTCGAGATACTGACAAATATAGGCTATTTATAATGTATGCCGCGCAGTGATTTTCAATAGCACGTATCAGAGGATTATTACAAAGGCAGCTGACGTTAATGGAGGAATTTGCAGCTCTAATCGCAAACTACAATTCATGTTCATCAATAAGGTGAGAATCAGACCTTGTGTGTACTATTAAAATGTACTAGTAAAGTAGTAATAAAGATGTTTCCTGTCATAATGATACAGTAGCGCACACAAAAGTAGCAGCTGTTCCATGCTGTGGCAGCACCCACACTGCATGCAAACCGAACTGCGCTCTGGCCCACCTCTCTCGTCCAGGTATGGAACGGAGCGATCATACTTGTCAAGCGAACCAGGCTTTGGGGATGAAACGTGCTCTGGCACGGTTCAGAGTGCCTAGTGTGAGTACGCCCTAAAATATATTTGATGAAATCTGAGAGAAATCTGAGAGGTTTCTGACCCCCAAGAGCAAATAACATAATTACCACATTCAAGTTCCAGAGAAGTAGTAAAAAACACTGATAAAAAAGTCAACATGAATACAGTGGTTCAACCTTAATGTTATGAAGCGACAAGAATAGTTTTTGTATGCAAAAAACAAAACTAAAATAATGACTTTATTTAATTTCTTCCCTTACCTATCAGTCTCCTACTCTGTTTACGTTGTAGAGACAGAGCAGTGCTTCTGGGTTCTACATCAGAACGCCGGCTCATTATTGGCCTGCCTCAGTATCACACACATGCGGTGTGTTGCTCATGTGAAGCGCAAGGGCAAATTGAGATTTGCCGTTCTGACTTAGAACCTGGAAGCGCTGCACTCTACAACTCATGTCACTCATGTCTCTACAACTGTCTCTGTAATTAATTACATAAATTGCATTTTTGGGTGAACTAACCCTTTAATATTTGTTCTTCTCTTTCTCTGAGTGCTTTCCCTACTTTTTACTTTCACTTTTGTAGTGTCACAGCACTCACCTGACCCTGTTTCCCGTGACATCACTGACCTGGTCTCCAATGTGTTTGCTGCACCGTGGCATAACATTGGAGTCAAGACGCCACTTGCGAGGCCTTCTGTTGTTGTGTTATAGCCTCTCTCTTTGTTTTCTAGGTACTACAGTGTAGTCCCTGTGAGATTAGATTAGTATGTTCCTGGTTTGTGTAACTGTACTATTATGTATCTGTGATCATTCATCTTACCCCTCGTGTCCCTTCTCCAATTCTCCTCCACTTCCCAATTTGTTACACGTTTGTAATGTGTAATAACTTTTTTGTATGGGGAGAACAAGTATTTAATACACTGCTGAATTTGCAGGTTTGCCCACTTACAAACTTTTATCATAGGTACTCTTCAACTGTGAGAGACGGAATCTAAAACAAAAATCCAGAAAATCACATTGTATGATTTTTAAGTAATTAATTTGCATTTTATTGCTACATCAGAAAAGCAGAAATTAATATTTGGTACAGAAACCTTTGTTTGCAATTAGAGATCATACGTTTCCTGTAGTTCTTGACCAGGTTTGCACACACTGCAGCAGGGATTTTGGCCCACTCCTCCACACAGACCTTCTCCAGATCCTTCAGGTTTCGAGACTGTCGCTGGCAATACGGACTTTCAGCTCCCTCCAAAGACTTTCTATTGGGTTCAGGTCTGGAGACTGGCTAGGCCACTCCAGGACCTTGAGATGCTTCTTACGGAGCCACTCCTTAGTTGGCCTGGCTGTGTGTTTCGGGTCATTGTCATGCTGGAAGACCCAGCCACGACCCATCTTCAATGCTCTTACTGAGGGAAGGAGGTTGTTGGCCAAGATCTCACGATACATGGCCCCATCCATCCTCCCCTCAATACGGTGCAGTCGTCCTGTCCCCTTTGCAGAAAAGCATCCCCAAAGAATGATGTTTTCAGTGGCGTAACTTTGCTTTGAAAAGTGGATGGGACACGCACAACTCGTTTTGCTATGTGTTTATTTAATACGGCGACGCATTGCTGCCACATACATATTATTTTTCCACTCAATATTGTAGTAATAACGAGATCTTATGTCGTTTTAACAACATCTTTTCTCGTAATAATAACGAGATCTCAAAAACCACATAATTTTCTCATAATAATGAGATTGTATGTTGTTAAAACAAAATATTTTTCTCGTTAAAATTACATATTTTCTCCTAATAAGGGCATGTGTTGTATAGTGATGTGTATATATGTCTGTATCCATATTAGAGATTTTATTTAGCCCATGCCTTTGTCACACTTGTTTGAAAAGCAGGAGCAAGCTCAGCGTAAAATATCTCATCCGCTGCCTGTATCAGTGGCAGTGCCCATAGCACCAAATTGTTGTAGCCTAATTTATTGATGTAGCCTATAGTTCTTAACAGCCATGGGTAGCAGGTGCCATGGACCACTCATGATTAGCCTGAGTGGCGTAACTTTAACCTAGTAATGATGGACCCTGGTGCACAAATATAATAACTATCTATAAGGCCTACTGTAACTAAGACATTCTAGAAATGTATTAAAAAGAGGCCAGTGGGTTCAATCCATTCCCGGTGTTCTTATTTTGCTTCCGATTTATTAAATATACAAGCAATTAGTTTATGAAACCTTGATCAAAATTAAAATACAATTCACTTTCATCATCAACATATAAAAATTAAAACAATAATATATTAGGCTAATATTTAAACATATAGCCTAACTATGAATCTAAATAGGCTACGTTTTGCATGTAGCCTACTCCACTCCAAATTTGATCAAGGTTTCAGAAACTAATTGCCTGTATATTTAATACATAAGAAGAAAAATAAGAACACCGGGAATGGATTGACGTGCGTAACGAACCCACTGGCCTGTTTCCACGGCCTTTGAGTAAGGCTGAAAGCGTCTTTCTTTTTAATACATTTCTAGAATATATGTATTACAGTATAGCATACAATATATTACAGTAGGCTTATTATAGAGTTATGATATTTGTGCAACGGGGTCCGTAATTTCTAGGTTAAAGTTATGCCACTGATGCTAACAAGCCACCTCCATGCCATGCGGTCCATGGCACCTGTTACCCGTAGCAAAGTGGTAAAACTTTGAGTTACCACCATGCAAATTCAAACATTTCGCTCGTCTCTGTATGTGGCAGGCTGGCAGCAATGCATCACAATAACCTGGCGTATGTAAAAGTCGATCATTCTTTACAGATGGCGCGGTATGTTTGGACAGAAGACGAATTCTTTATTAAACTCATAAAAAACAATAGAATATAAAATGCCACAATTTATCAAGACCTTGAAGCAGATAAGAGAGAGAAACACCCAGAACACCTCATATGTGCCGCTCAAGTAGCTATAAGGGGCTTTCCTTGCCATCAGTGCTTGAATAACACACGCGTCTCCTTCCATTCAAAATAATGGCGTGCGGTGTCTGGGATATACATAAACCTAACATACGTGGCATAACTTTTGGAATGACTTATCATGTGAGGAAAAAAATTGTTTTAGTCGCATAACATCAGTTAATGGAAACGCTGTCATTTCGCGATATTTTTTTTAACGACTATTAGGAAATATGGCAAAAGTTTTGCGCAAATCTGTAATGGAAAAAAAGTTTCTGACCGGCGGAAAAATTACGATTTGTAGATTGTGCTTTTGCTTTAATACACACCTTCCGCAATCTATTATTCAATTACTTTTAAAAAGTGGTGGGGACAATATCGAGCCTGGCAAAAAGTCGTGGGGACATGTCCCACCTGTAAATTACGCCTATGGATGTTTCCACCTCCATGCTTCACGGTTGGGGTGGTGTTTTTGGGGTTGTACTCATCCTTCTTCTTCTTCCAAACACATTGAGTGGAGTTTAGACCAAAACATGACCTTCTCCCATTCCTCCTCTGGATCATCCAGATGGTCATTGGCAAACTTCAGACGGCCCTGGACATGCGCTGGCTTGAGCAGGGGGACCTTGCGTGCACTGCAGGATTTTAATCCATGACAGCATAGTGTTTTACTAATGGTTTTCTTTGAGACTGTGATCCCAGCTCTCTTCAGGTCATTGACCAGGTCCTGCCGTGTAGTTCTGGGCTGATCCCTCACCTTCCTCATGATCATTGATGCCCCACGAGGTGAGATCTTGCATGGTGCCCCAGACCGAGGGAGATTGACCATCAACTTGAACTTCTTCCATTTTCTAATAATTGCGCCAACAGCTGTTGCCTTCACACCAAGCTGCTTGCCTATTGGCCTGTAGCCCATCCCAGCCTTGTGCAGGTCTACAATTTTATCCCTGATGTCCTTACACAGCTCTCTGGTCTTGGGCATTGTGGAGAGGTTGGAGTCTGTTTGATTGAGTGTATGGACAGGTGTCTTTTATACAGGTAACGAGTTCAAACCCGTGTTAATTTCGTTGACGAATAATTTTCATCATCATTTTCGTCAATTACCTTTTTTCACTGACGAAAACGAGACAATAACTAAATAAAAACTAGTGTTGGATGACAAAAACTTACTGTAATTTTCGTCAACAAATAAAAACGAGACGAAAGTGTTAGGGAGGGACGATTAGGGAAGAGATCCAGGTCCGTTCTTCGTACCTCGCTAAACTTCTTAACCCGCACCGGATCTTGGGCGGGGAGGTTGACGTGAGTGGGCGTGTCTGTACTTTTATTTACTTTTGTTTTATACAAAATATTCAATCAACTATCACAAACTATGCATCATTTGAAAGCTAAAACACTCAAGATGCATGTTCTTTTTTTTGCAATAAATACACCAGAGAGGAAAGGGTTAAATGAAATGCTAAAGGACCGGCCATTTAAACATTAGCATAATATTAGCGGTACTCGTCTTTCATCTCCTGTTGTTCAGATCAAATCGGACGAATCCAATAAACACCCGCATACATATCCGTGTAAGGGTCCACTCTTGCATCCCACTTTTTAATCCAAAACTATGAAAAAATAGGGAAAAAACTAAAAATCCTCCGTTGTTTGCAAGAGAGTTTTGACTTAGCGTAATCAATCATGTCCATTTTCAATGAAATATCGATTCTAATCCGTTTCTGGCAAACTCCCCCTGCAAGAATAGTATCTTCTCCGTGATATAAACCCTCCCTCGTCTCTCTCCTTCAATCAGAAGGTGTGTTCGACATCGGCTGCGGCTGGATGCAGCTGATCAACGAGAGTAGCCGCGTGCAGGCGGGGAGGTGCTGCAAACGGAGACGTGAAGTCGGACACTTTCTGCTTCCCGTAGTGATGCTGCATTTACGTCAGTCATGGCAGATCACGTGGCGTTTGCTTGCTTTATCGCAGACGAGCTGGAAGCGATAGAAATTCCATTCTTTTTGCATGAAATTGAGCCCAATGAGCAACGAAGGTGAGTAAAGGTTCAATGTAATAAGTAGACCTATCATTATTTTTTATAAACTATACGTATAAGAATTTAATTTTAAAATTACTGCCTAGAATAAGAATACTGTAGGCCTATTGCAAACCAAATTAAGTGATTGAATTTTTTCTAGTCTTAACTCTTTACAATCAATGTATGTAATAGGTGGCTCTGTGATCAATACATAACTACTATTGCTAGCCTATTGGTTTAAATATAGATAATTATTCATTCTGTTTACACAAAGAAATAATGGACTTTTATTCCTATTTCAACACTCCTGTATACCCTACTTATTTGATTAAAAGCCCAGTTCAACATAAAACATTGAACATTACATTTTAACTACCTGTGTCTTCCGTTACATGTATATAGTGAGCACAGTTTTCTTTCTGTTATATACAGAATGGTTCCAAAAATTGTGAATTTTGTGGAGGATGTTGTCCCTCTCTACAGTCCCTCAGAATTTAGAGGGCATTTCAGGCTTTCCAAAGAACAAGTGGAGGTGGGTACAATATAAAATTAATTTAACTATTACAAGTGTTAGCATGTTGTCTTGATAACCTATTTTCTACTTGTACAGGATGTCATTACCACCCTTGGTCCTGTTTATATGAATTTACAACAGACCAAACTGCCACTCACAAACAGTGTTCTTGCCTGCCTTTGGACATTGGCCAATCAAGAGTCATATCGTGGGGTGGCAGATAGATTCAATATCTCAAAATCCACTCTTGCCAAGCATCTCCATGAGTTTTGTTCTTATGTTAATACATACATGGCCCACTACATTTCCTGGCCAAGAGGCCAAAGGCTGGAGATGTCAAAGTTAGGGTTTGACGCAGCAGGTTTCCCCAACACTGTATGTGCAGTGGATGGGTGTCACATTGCTATACTGAGACCCCATTGTGATAATCCCATAGCATACATGAATAGGAAACAGTTTTATTCTGTAAATTTAACTGGGTTTTGTGACAGTCAGCGGCGCTTCTGTCACATCAGTGTGGGTCACCCTGGGAGTTGGCATGATGCCAGGGCATTTCGCTTCACAGAGGTTGGTCGTGTTCTCGATGAAGATCCTCATTCCCTTGTTCCACAGGGAATGCACATAATTGGGGATTCTGCCTACCCCCTGTTGCCTCAACTTATGAAGCCTTATAGAGACAATGGCCACTTGTCTGCTAGGCAAAGATACTTTAACAGAAAGCTCAATGCTGCCCGTGTGGTCATTGAGCATGCATTTGGCATTCTAAAATCGAAGTTTAGAAGGCTCCAATGCATGCATATGAGAAACATTTCAAATATCAGTTCAGCAGTCTCAGCATGCTGCATTTTGCATAATCTTTGTTTAGAGCCCAGTGACCAAGTTGTTGTGGTAGATGATGGTGTTGATGATGAACCACACCCCCAGCAGCAACCCCACAACACTAATGCATCTCATTATAGAGACCAGATTTGTGGCCAGATCTAACTTGTATGTATATACATTTAACATACAAAAACTGAAAAGAAATGAGTGTTTATCTGGACTAAAACTTTTGTTCTTACGTCAGTAATTTTTTATTTTATTTTTTTTATTTGGCAAATTACACTCTTCCTGTGAATTATATATATATTGTTTTTGACCAAATATGTTTTTGTTAATTAAATAAGAATGTTCTTGTTCTTTGAGATTTGGTGACTTCTCTTTCACTGGCTGAACACACAGCAAATTGGATTCAATTCTAAGTTGGTGGTGGTAAAAAACAAACAAAACATTTCATATGGAGATTGATTGACGTTATGTGATATAGATTTTTTTTTAATATATAGATAAATGGGTTAGTAAGAGAAGGAGTTGGGTGTATGGTGTTAAATGAAAGGAAATGGTGTTCTAAACATGCAGACAGGTCAATACTGAACATAGTTTCAGTACATAACTCATGTGGCATAATCAGATTTCTTAAACTGGACATTTTTTACACCTCTGCGGTAGACTAAACACTTGTATCAGATTGTGTATAATTTCATCCAAGTCTTTTTGGATGCCTGTATCTCCCTGCACTTTAAACAGAGTTCCCATTTTCATTCCTAACTTTAGCTTTGAAATACAATAGATTGAATGTTACCAATATGCAGTCGTTTCAGTGCAATTATCTTGTAAAAGTACTTTTCACTTCGTAACTTGGCAGTTATAAATGCCGTTTAACATGCACATAAAGTGTGTAACAGATAAATGGCAGGATTTGTGTTGAAATGTATATTAAATGAACTCAGAAATAAATACTTGATTGAATTAGTTTATAATTAGAAATGGTGTAACTTGGCGAAGCGTAAAAAAAAAAAAAATCTGTCAAGTAAAACATTTGAAGTTCAGGGAAAGGTGTCAATCAAAAGAGAAGACGTTTACAGCTTTAAATGATCATTTTATTGAGTTTCGTGTTGGTTTTGTAGAAGCTGTATAATTTCATCTTGTCTTTTTCCCATTTTTTTCAGCTCCTCCACAATTGTTCCCAAGCTGCTCAACATCTTTTTTTCAAAAGATCGTCTACGCCGCTCCTTTAGTCGCCTCCATCTCTCCAGGTCTGGCCTCACCAGGGACTCAAGCACAGCAGTCCTTCTTTCTGCATGTGCTTCATAAGACTCCAGAAAGTGAGATGGTTGTGGACGCCTCTGCCTGCTGGTGAGGTTTGCATTTTGCATGGCAGAGGTTCCAGGTTGTTCGTCCATGACAGCACCTGTTGGCTGGTCTTGAGGAGGAGTTGTGGGCCTGTTTTGGGATGCCTCTTCCAAACCAAGAGGAGTCGAGAATATCGTGCCAGGTGGTGCAGTACCAATCCCAGATGACCCAAATAACTCATCCATTAGCTGTGGGGAGGAAAAATGGCATGTCAAATATACAATGAAAAAAAATGACAAAAATTTCAGTCTTGTAAGACATGACAATGTTATTTTAGATACTTGTAAATAAGTAATATAATGCATTTAACTTACTGTATAGTACTCCCAGGTGTGCTTCCCCTCACCAGTTGCACGCCGTCGGTCCTTTATGCGCTTATAAGTTGTTAACATGTTTGCTAGTTTTTTTCTAATTCTCTCACTTGATAAGTTGTACCCCTTTTGTGAGAACGCCGTTTGTACCTTCTTATAGAAAGCCATTTTGTTCCTAAAGTAGAGCTGCTGATGAGTTTTTGTTAGGTCCAGTAGGAATAAGGTCATTTTATGTGTTATTTCTGTAAAATGGAGGGGGTGGGGAGATAAATTATAACCACACACAAAAAAATTAAACTTAAACCATAGCATTGACATTTATCTTTCTTGCAGTGTTTGATGCAATACCTTGTGATTCATGCCTCTCTGACTGAATGGAGGGGGGTGAAGTTTGAATAGCTTCTGAAGGGTTTCCACACATTGCACCAGGTTGCAGCGTGGCAGACGGTAGGTCCTTGACAGTGGGGGTAAGTGGAACAGGGGGCCTAGTGGTAGTGATGGGGCACTGGCTGGTTGATGGTGGTGGTACAGGGGGCCTAGTGGTAGTGATGGGGCACTGGCTGGTTGATGGTGGTGGTACAGGGGGCCTAGTGGTAGTGATGGGGCACTGGCTGGTTGATGGTGGCTGTGGATTCACAAAACTGAGGTTTAGGGGTTCAGGGGACCTACTGGAGGTAGTGGGACACAGAGTAGGAGGTTGGGGGAGCGTTGCAGGGCAAGCTGGGCCACTGATTAGAGCTGTTTGGAGAGAAGGCTGTAGATGTGGTCATGATCACTTAAGAAATATTGTACGTGCTTATTCATTGAGTCTGTGTACCTTGTTTTGTTTCAACAGCTGATACCTTCTCCATGACAGAGGAAAGGAACTTTTGATCTGGAGAAATAAATCAATAAAACATTTGCACAAAATCATGTGACTTGTAATTACGCCACAGTTCTGAGGTTTACTTACCATTCTTCATCCTTTCAGCGATGTCCTTGGAAACTGTTACCTTTGCTGTCTGCCACATTAATTATTACATTGTCCATTTTGTTGTGTGTTACACAGGGTAATGCAGGTTCTTTATATATCCAAAGGAACCATGGGACGGACCATAGCCAACACCTGTTCCATTCATTATTACTAATAGTTACCAACAAATGCAATTACCCTTTTAAGTCAACTTTCAGTATTTGTTCAACTTTCAATTAGCAGTGATTGCAGTGGTGTTTTTATGATTTAGTGATTAAGTAGCTTTATGTTTTAAGAAACTATTAATAGGTATGTATAAGTGGTGTGTTTTGAAAGGGTGTCAAGAGAGAAACAAGCTATAATAAACTGAGAACATATTGGATGTGATGAATTGCTTTTTCCTTCCAGTCAGCTAAGCTCTTTTTAAAGTCTTTAAGACAAAACACCATACATTTTCATATACAGAGAACTGCAATTTTTATGGATTTTTTTATTTTGATTTACACCAACCATAAGTGCACAATTTTGTCCTGTTGTTAAGTTAAAAATGCACCCTAAGTTGTTAGCAGTTTGTTAACTACATGCAAATGAATTATTATGAACACAGCAAAAGAAACTAGATAATATAAAGAGAAGAAACCATATGAACAAATGGAGGACCATAATGTATTATGCATTATTTGTATTGGAGCATATACAATTATGAGCACATTATATGTTTTTAAGATTGACTTATTCTTTAAAAAAAATGTCATTTGAATAGGTTATGCAGCTGAAAACTGTAAAAGGTCCGTATAAAAAAGAAAGTCAGAATAAACCTACACACAACAAAACTAAACGATATGAATCAAATAAAGTACAGTAAAAAACAAACAAATAAAAAACATCTGTAATAAACATGATTTATAAGATGAAGACGACGTGAAGAGTGAAATTCGGTTTTGGATGTTCGTATATTACAATTAGTGGAACTGAAGGTGTCCGAATAAACTTGAAACACACGTCACCGGTGTCGTCAGTGAGTCTGCCCAATCGTGGAACAGCTGTGTCGTCATCAGAGCCCCTGCAGCCTCGAGCAGCTGCTTTGGAGAAACTGCACCGGCTGTGTTAGCTGGCTGCTCTCGAATCGCTCTCGCGAAACTTTGTTGACATACGTCACTGTCACATGGCGTCGGCGCTGCCTCAAGTCGGACAAAATTTCTAACCAGCATGCACTGCTTCAAGTCAGCCGCCGATCGGTCTGGGCATCGCTGGGTGAAGTCGAACAAGCCTAGAGTCTCTCCTGTGATGCATCATATAGAGGAAGCGCCTTACAGGCTTGGTGAGCTGTCAATCATTGCGCCCATGGTTTTCGTTGGTAAAGGCACTCGGTGCCCAGCCAATGCCTTTCCAACAAAGGTTTGATTGATGGGCTTAGTAACCAATCAAAAGGCATTATCTTGCGCAGTTTATGTAAGTAGGATTTGGTGAATACTACTAGTGCTTAGGCTTTCATAACACCGGCACGCGCCTGCCAGTGGAGCGTGCAGACTCTGACTGACACTTCTTATCAGCTAAATGAGTTTTTTACACTTTGTAATTTCTGTAAATAGTTGCTTTAGTTTTTCAGTAACTGTTTATCCATTATAATTAGCAGTTTATTGCAGATTTATTTGAATTAAAAACTACTCTTTACAATTGCAAATGTTCTGAAATAAATTGCCTTTTTGAAAGGACGCCTAGTCTTTTCCTGACATAAAAGCTTACAGAAGCTACTGAGAGAATCATCCTCATATTTGAATCATGACATGATTAGACATTCGGTTTTATATTTAAGTTATTTTCAGGCTCTTGACATTAAATTCTCATATTTTTTTCCCTAAGTGAAAAACCCCCAAAAAACTTACATGTATATGTGCATGTAATTATTCTGTTGCCGTATTACTTTGAGTTATTATGACTCTTGGGTAGCAAAATTTCAAGTGTCTAGTTTAAAATAAGACCAGATTTATGAATATAGACCATAGGGTTTAAGAGCTGCAGACATTTTCATTTGGGTATGTCGTTTTCAAAAAGTTCTCAAAAATTGAGTTGCAGGAAATTACCAGTCATCCAATGTTTTATGGCGGCTATGCATTCCGTTAATCTTGTGAATTGGTAAATTTCTTCAGGGCGTGAAGAAATATAGAGCTGAGTATCGTCAGCATAACAATGAAAACTAATGCCATGCTTCCTAATAATATCTCCCAGTGGTAGCATGTACAGGGTGAAGAGTAGCGGTCCTAGCACTGAGCCTTGTGGTACTCCGTACTGAACTTGCGATCGGTGTGACATCTCTTCATTTACTGCTACAAACTGATAACGGTCTCATAGGTATGATTTAAACCATGATAAAGCAATTCCACTAATACCTACATAATTTTCGAGTCTATTCAAAAGAATGTTGTGGTCGATGGTATCAAATGCAGCGCTAAGATCGAGTAACACTAATAGAGAGATACAGCCACGATCGGATGATAAAAGTAAATCATTTGTAACTCTGATGAGAGCAGTCTCAGTACTATGATACGGTCTAAATCCTGACTGGAAATCCTCACAGATACCATTTCGTTCTAAAAAGGAACATAATTGTGAAGACACTGCCTTTTCAAGTATTTTTGACAGAAAGGGTAGATTTGAGATTGGTCTATAATTGACTAATTCTGTAGGATCAAGTTGCGGTTTTTTAATAAGTGGTTTAATAATAGCCAACTTAAAAGTTTTCGGTACATATCCTAATGACAAAGATGAATTAATGATATTAAGAAGAGGATCTATGATCTCTGGTAGCATCTCTTTTAATAGCCTAGTCGGTACAGGGTCAAGCATACATGTTGTTGATTTTGATGATTTAACGAGTTTAGCCAATTCTTCTTCTCCTATAGCAGTGAATGATTGTAATTTTTCCTCAGTGACACTACAATGCTCTGTCTGATGTGATACTGTAGTAGACGGCTGCATGGTTAAAATTTTCTTCCTAATATTATCAATTTTACATGTGAAGAAGTTCATAAAGTCATTACTGCTGTGCTGTTTACAATCATCAGAAGTTGAAGCTTTATTTTTGGTTAATTTAGCCACTGTATCGAATAAATACCTTGGGTTGTGTTTGTTTTCTTCCAAGAGAGTTGAGAAATAAGCGGATCTAGCAGTTTTTACGACCTTTCTGTATGCGATCATGTGCTCTTTCCACGAATTTCGAAAGACCTCTAGTTTTGTTTTCTTCCAGCTGCGCTCCTTTTTTCTGGCTGCTGTTTTAAGGGCCCGAGTGTGCTCGTTGTACCACGGCGTTGGACTATTTTCTTTAATCTTCTTTAAGCGCAGAGGAGCAACTGTGTCTAAAGTACTGGAAAAGAGAGAGTCAATAGTTTCTGTTGCAACATCGAGTTCTTCTATGCTATCTGGGTTGCTGAGGAGATGATACTGATGAGGAAGAGTATTTAAAAAGCAATCTTTAGTAGCGGCAGTGATTGTCCTGCCATTTTTTAAATGAGGGGGCGGCTTTGCAACTTTAGCTAAATTAAGTATACAAGATACTAAGTAATGATCTGAGATGTCATCGCTCTGCTGCAGAATTTCAACGGTATCAACATTAATTCCATGTGACAATATTAGGTCTAAAGTATGATTATGGCGATGAGTGGGTCCTGACACGTGTTGCCTAACTCCAATAGAGTTTAGTGTATCTTTAAATGCTAATCCTAATACGTCTTTTTCGTTGTCTACATGGATATTAAAGGGGTCATAGAATGACATTTTTGTACAAGTTAATATGATTCTTTACTGTCTAAATGAAAAGTTTGTAATATACTTTAATTAAAAATTCTCATTAGTATTGTAAGAAAACACTCATTTTACCTGGTCAAAACCAGCTCAGTTTTCAGCAAGTCATTTCAGTGCATGTGACTTTAAATGATAATGAGCTTTGCTCACCCCGCCCCCTCTGCTCTGTGAGGCGTTCGGTTCGACCCGACACAACACACGTGGAGTGTTGCCTTGACAACATTTGAGGGTATATTTTCGAGAAATAATGGCAACGGGAGTCTCTGAGGAAACATCTGAGCAACCTTATCATTTTGAACCGGAGTCGGACTAGGAACAAGATGGCGAACCCATCGAAGTTCGAACAGGACGTTTCTGAATGGTTGGTTAACGTCATGTCACTTTGATCTATCTTTGTACTGGCAGAGTAGTGTAGTTGCTATGTGTTTACTGATGTGTTAGTTCATTGACAGATTGATGTTATGTTATAAGATTTTTTTTTTTTTTACATTACTTCTTAATCAGTAACAGACACCGTTATAAACCATGTACAAAAGTAAGCTTAGTGTAGTGTTACCACGTTAACTTTATCACCCGAGTACACAGTTTGTAATAACAAACATAACGCGTTGTTCATTATAAACGTGGGATTATGAATTATATTGAGAACATCATACACAGAAAGCATGCCGTAATGTAACTTACCCTGTAAACTTTAGCCTCATTCATCGTGAAGCGATTTGCAAAGATTAATATAAAGGTTAATAAAACGTTACACTCACATCTTCCTGAGGTGCAGCAGGAACACGATCCTTTTTTCAAGAGCAGCTTATTAGCAAAACCTGCTTTATACTGACGCTCGTTTATAAAGCAGTCTGCTGAGAAATGATTCGCGCAAACATTGACGTTGATCGGGGGGAATATTCCCTTCTAAAACAAAACTCAGCAGCCACTGGGTCTTCAGCAGTTCGGATTTAGGAACATCAAAATGACTGCTGTGTTCGTTATTACACACAACAACAACACAACACCACAATCGCTTAGACGCCATTCTGTTCCAGAGTATCAACAATGGCGGACTGATGACAGCTCGCTCAGGGCGGGTCTGTGTTGAAACGCTGCTGTCGATCAACAATCTTAGGAGGGGCGTACACCGTGTAACGTCACACGGTCAGACAGCTCGATTTGAGACAGGGGAAAATATATAAGGAGATTAAAAAAAAAACACTGGATGTATTTTTATCATTATAGGATGGTTGTGTACAGGCACTGCCAACACACATTTCCGTATAATCAACTTGTAAAAGTGCATGTACCATTCTATGACCCCTTTAAAATCACCAACAATTAGTACTTTATCTACGGCCAGTACTAATTCTGATAGAAAGTCAGCAAATTCTTTGATAAAGTCTGTATTATGCCCTGGTGGCCTGTATACAGTAGCTAACACCAATGTTGAACGGGTTTTGTCATGTACACTACATAGCGTTACATAAAGCACCAAAACTTCGAAGGAATTATATTTGAAACTAGACTTCTGAGTAATACTGAAGATATTATTATAAATTACAGCAACCCCTCCCCCTTTACCTTTCAGACGCGGCTCATGTTTATAACAATAATCTTGGGGGGTGGACTCATTTAAGGTAATGTAGTCGTCAGGTTTTAGCCAGGTTTCTGTCAAACAGAGCACATCTAGATTATTATCTTTAATAATATCATTAACAATAAGCGCTTTTGGGGAAAGGGATCTAATATTCAGCAACCCAAGCTTTATCAATTGTTCATCTGTATTATATATTTTGTTTATTTGTTGGACATCAATTAAATTTTTACTGTTGAATGGTTTTGATGTTTTTTTGTATTTACTAATTCGGGGAACAGACACAGTCTCTATATGATAATATCTCTGTGAAAGAGTCTCTATGTGCTGGGATTTATCTGACTCCGGTGACGTGAGACAGCTAGCAGACGGTCGGTTTAGCCAGTTTGTCTGCTTCCTGACCTGGGCCCTAGTGAGTCAAGGTTTAGCTCTAAGACTATGTGCCAAATTACTAGAGAGAAGAGCGGCACCACCCCAGGAGGGATGGATGCCATCCTTCTTCAACAGGTCAGGTCTGCCCCAAAAACGTTTCCAATTGTCTATGAACCCTATGTTATTTTGCAGACACCACTTAGACAACCAGCCATTGAGTGATGATAGCCTGCTAACTATCTCATCACTCCTTCTAACGGGGAGCGGACCAGAACAATAAACAGCCTCTGACATCGTACTAGCGAGTTCACACACCTCTTTAATGTTAATTTTGGTGATCTCCGACTGGCGAAGTCGAACATCATTAGTGCCGACGTGAAAAATAATCTTAGAGAATTTACGATTAGCTTTAGCCAGCACTTTTAAATTTGCTTTGATGTCAGGCGCTCTGGCTCCCGGTAAACAAGTGACTATGGTGGCTGGTATCTTCACATTCCGTGTAATAGAATCGCCAATGACTAGGGCACTTTCAACAGGATACTCAGTGGGTGCTTCACTGAGAGGGGAGAACCTGTTTGATGTTCTAACCGGAACGGAAAAGCGTTTTTTTGGTCTGCGACTATGCTGCCTCACTGTCACCCAGTTGCCCTGCTGCGAGGGCCCTGCAGCCGGAACCGAAGAATGTACAGAGTTCACTAAGCTATTCACATCCAAATCAGTGTCTAAAGCTGTTACATCCTCACTACTCTCAGATAAAGTATGGATGCGTGTTTCTAATTCTGAAATCTTCTCCGTCAGCCTAACTATCTCTTTACATTTATCACATGTGAAGCCCTGTTCGCCAGCGGAGAAGCCTATACTAAACATGCAGCATGAAGTGCAAGTGATAATGACAGGAGAAGACATGACTTACCGTATTTGTTGATTAATCCAATTTACCACTTACCACAATCGTATGCTGGACACTATTTACTAATCCAACTAATGAACTCAGAGAGCAGGAGACCCGGTTGCAGAGATGACAAGCTAACAGGCTAGCGAAATGCTAACGTGTGATGGTGATTTAGATTAAAAGCTAGCGATGTCAAATTTAACGTGATAGGCAATTTTTAAACAATTTATGGTGATGAGTAAGTTATATTTAGCAGTAGAATAAAGAGGAAATATCAAGATAAAGATTCAAACGTGAGCAAGGCTGTACAGAGCTACAAACAGGCACACAGGAGGCACACAGGAGACAGGAGCAATCCTCCTGCAATCAATGCAGCGATTGGCTGGCGTCAAGACAGCAACGTAATGACATCATATAATTAAAAAGCCACCTGGCAATTTTTTTTTGACAAATTACACAAAAAAACCCACACATTTCTGGACCTTTATAAGGAAACAGCCAAACGACCAAATCAACATAAAAGTTATAATAGATAAATGATAAATGTTTTTTTTTAACATGATTACCAATTATTTATATTCATGATTTTATACAGTATTTGTACACCCTTTACATTTTTATTTCAATGTTGTGATTTAATTTGTAATTCAATTTGAAGCAGATTTGTAACGTGACAGTATTAAAGTTTCTTAAGGGTCAAGATAAAATTATCTTCTCTTGCACTGCATCAAGCCATCCCATAATATCCGTGACCACTTATATTAATGCACGGTTCAGATTAACTGTACAACATGTGTGTAAACCAATACAAATAAAAATAATTTTATAAAATAAAATTATAAAGTAATTATTCCATCACAAATAAATCGCTCAATCAAGTGGCTATGTCTATAGTATTATACACAACATTATACATTCACATATACATATACAATATAACATTTTTATATTATTATTATTATTATCTAAAATTATTATTATTGCCCTGTGGTTATATAACAATAATACTGTGGTTCAGTAATGAACACTTGTAATAAAGTAGCAGTGGCTGGGACAGATTTTAAGTATCACCTCAAGGTGCAATCTAATCCTGTTCACATGAAATAAGCCGCTCCCGGACATGTTGCTATGACAGCAAGTCCAGGATGAGCTTCAAAGAACCAGACAATCCAAGATCATGCCAAATCGTCAACAATCAAATCCAGCTAACTGAGTTAGCGAGGTACGAAGAACGGACCCCTGATGTCCTGTGCAACAGATGTGCACATTTGATTTGAACGTGCTGATCTAACCGCTGAAAAAAAAAAAAAAAAAAACAGCGCTGTTGCACGTTCTACAGGCTCATCCCCAATACAGCGCTCCAGAGCAGTTCACAATCAATGAATAGCGCACATTTATGCCAGGCAATTGTTTACTTTACGATGCTTACATAGTAATATGTTTTAGACGGTTGTAACTGCATATTTTATCTCCTGAACTTGAATGAGCTCCTGCAACTGCAATAGTAAGGCGCAGACATTTCAAAATAAGAGTCAATGTGTATTTTGAGCTTGTTTATAATTAAAAGTCACGCATTATATATTTGTTTTTGGTTACACAATAAACTGTATTTAATTTAATTCCCATTTAATTCATAGTCAGGAGGAAAGACCAGTATTTGACACATATTCAATAAAGTATGAGGGTTATAATAGTTAACTAAAACCATAAAAAAAATCTTCATTACTTGAAATTAAATAAATGTTAACTGAAATTAAAAAAATAAATAAACAAACTTATTTGAAGCTTTAGCTTAACCTGATATGGCCTACTAACTAAAACAGAAATACAAAGATTTAAAAACTATATAGATGTTTTTTAAAAATAAACAAAAGTGAATTGAGCTCTTTCGTGTGTATTTTTAATGTCAAAAACAAAATGATGTCAAAATGTTGGTTCAAGTGACAGTCGGTTATGTAATGCTTAAATGCTTAATGTATTACAATTTAACTAAACTCATTAGATTTTAGCAGACTAAATCTACTGTAGATTTAGTCGACTAAAACTAGACTAAAGCTAAAACAATTCAGGTGACTAAAATATGACTAAAACTAAATCAAAATTTGCTGTCAGGTGCAGTTAATACAGGTAATGAGTGGAGAACAGGAGGGCTTCTTAAAGAAAAACTAACAGGTCTGTGAGAGCCGGAAGTCTTACTGGTTGGTATGTGATCAAATACTTATGTCATGCAATAAAATGCAAATTAATTATTTAAAAATCATACAATGTGATTTTCTGGATTTTTGTTTTAGATTCCGTCTCACAGTTGAAGTGCACCTATGATAAAAATGAAAGACCTCTACATGCTTTGTAAGTAGGAAAAACTGCAAAATTGGCAGTGTATCAAATACTTGTTGTAAATAGTATATTTTCTTGTTTATTTCTATTTCTTCATTGTAAACCCATTTTCCCCTTCTCATGTTATTTTCATACCCTTGCATTTTGTAAATAAATAATTTGCTTGCAATTCAGCAGCAAATGTTGTCCTGTGCATTTCTCTCTGAAAATCTGAGTAAAATGGGTCGGCCCAGTTATTGTTTGGAGGAAAAGCGTACTTTGATTAAAAAGTTGATTAGAGAGGGGAAAACAAATTTAAAAAAGTAAGTAAAGCTCAAAATCCTTATAATAACTTTTATTTCAATACACGCAAATGCATTAGGAACACTGCACATACTATTCTAAATCAAAACATGAAGAAAAATTTATCACATTTGTTATTACTTTACAGAAAGTGAAGAAAAAGGAATATTAGGCTGTTAAAAAAATAGCAGTGTCTGCATTTTTCTTTACAAAGTCAAACATTTACTGTATAAACTGAAAAATGCTTGAGGATTTCGCTTTCTTGTCAATCACTGGACTAATATTTAGTTGTATAACCATGGTTTCTGAGAACTGCTTCAGTTCACATCTGTGTTGCATAGAGTCGACCAACTTCTGGCATCTGTGAACAGGTGTTCCAGCCCAGGACGATTGCACTACATACCACAATTCCTCTGCATTTCTTGGTTTTGCCTCAGAAACAGCATTTTTGACATCACCACTCCATAATGTTAGTCTTGTTGGTCTGGAACCAAGATGCTGCTCGCTTACTGTTGTGTTTGGGGTCATTGTCTTGTTGAAACACCCATTTCAAGGGCATTTCCTCTTCGGCATAAGGCAACATGACCTCTTTAAGTATTTTGATGAACTCTAACTGATCCATGATCCCTGGAATGCGATAAATAGGCCCAACACCATAGTATGAGAAACATCCCCATATCATGATGCTTGCGCCATCATGATTCACTGTCTTTACAGTGCCTAAAAAAAAACAATTTTGCTTTCATCAGTCCACAAAATTGCGCCATTTCTCTTCAGGCCAGTCAATATGTTCTTAATTGTAACCTCTTCAGCATGTCGTTTTTTCAACAATGGGACTTTGCGAGGGCTTCTTGCCGATAGCTTGGCTTCACATAGGCGTCGTCTAGTTGTTACAGTACTCACAGGCAACTTTAGATTTTCTTTGATCTCCCTGGAGCCGATCTTTGCCATTTTGGCTATTCTTCGAAACATTCGAATGGTTGTTTTCCGTTTTCTTCCATGTCTTTCTGGTTTTGGTTGCCATTTTAAAGCATTTGATATCATTTTAGCTAAGTAGCCTATCATTTTCTGCACTTCTTTATTTGTTTTCCCCTCTCTAATCAACTTTTTAATCAAAGTACACTGTTCTTCTGAACAATGTCTGGAACGACCCATTTTACTCAGATTTTCAGAGAGAAATGCACAGGACAACATTTGCTGCCTTTGTCCTTAAATAAGGGCCACTTGTTTGACACCAGTTTTTTCACAGAATAAATAACCTCTAATTGATCACTAATTGAACTCCACACTGCTATTTTTTTGAACATGTAATTCCAATAATGATTCAATTACACAAAATCAGCAGCATGCATGTCATGACTGCTGGGTCTGTTGGTTTTCTATTATTCTACTACACCTACTAGTAAAATATTTGCCATGTAGAAATATAATTTCTACCAAAAACAGTGACTGATCTGGTTAGTGATGTTGGACTGCTATTATTTTGAACACAACTGTATGTGGTGTATTTCTGTATGATTACTGTGCAATCCTGACACAAACTAATTATTACCACTATATCACTTTTTAATATAAAACTGTGGTAAAACATCAATGTTTGTGTTCTAAATCAGTAAATAAAAAACAAAAAGGCAAACATTTATCAATTTTTTCCAGTCTGATAATAATAAAAAAAATCCCTTTGTTGGTGAAACTTCTTTCGTTAATTTTAATAATCAATACACTGAAATCTGATTCTTGACTCTGGCTTCTTTACTCCTCTCACAGTTACTGGCCAGGACATGAGACGTTTCCTGTCTGTGAAATTCATGCCACACTGATGACATACACTCACCTAAAGGATTATTAGGAACACCATACTAATACTGTGTTTGACCCCCTTTCGCCTTAAGAACTGCCTTAATTCTACGTGGCATTGATTCAACAAGGTGCTGAAAGCATTCTTTAGAAATGTTGGCCCATATTGATAGGATAGCATCTTGCAGTTGATGGAGATTTGTGGGATGCACATCCAGGGCACGAAGCTCCCGTTCCACCACATCCCAAAGATGCTCTATTGGGTTGAGATCTGGTGACTGTGGGGGCCATTTTAGTACAGTGAACTCATTGTCATGTTCAAGAAACCAATTTGAAATGATTCGAGCTTTGTGACATGGTGCATTATCCTGCTGGAAGTAGCCATCAGAGGATGGGGACATGGTGATCATAAAGGGATGGACATGGTCAGAAACAATGCTCTGGTAGGCTGTGGCATTTAAACGATGCCCAATTGGCACTAAGGGGCCTAAAGTGTGCCAAGAAAACATGCCCCACACCATTACACCACCACCACCAGCCTGCACAGTGGTAACAAGGCATGATGGATCCATGTTCTCATTCTGTTTACGCCAAATTCTGACTCTACCATCTGAATGTCTCAACAGAAATCGAGACTCATCAGACCAGGCAACATTTTTCCAGTCTTCAACTGTCCAATTTTGGTGAGCTTGTGCAAATTGTAGCCTCTTTTTCCTATTTGTAGTGGAGATGAATGGTACCCGGTGGGGTCTTCTGCTGTTGTAGCCCATCCGCCTCAAGGTTGTGCGTGTTGTGGCTTCACAAATGCTTTGCTGCATACCTCGGTTGTAACGAGTGGTTATTTCAGTCAAAGTTGCTCTTCTATCAGCTTGAATCAGTCGGCCCATTCTCCTCTGACCTCTAGCATCAACAAGGCATTTTGGCCCACAGGACTGCCGCATACTGGATGTTTTTCCCTTTTCACACCATTCTTTGTAAACCCTAGAAATGGTTGTGCGTGAAAATCCCAGTAACTGAGCAGATTGTGAAATCAGACCGGCCCGTCTGGCACCAACAACCATGCCACGCTCAAAATTGCTTAAATCACCTTTCTTTCCCATTCTGACATTCAGTTTGGAGTTCAGGAGATTGTCTTGACCAGGACCACATCCCTAAATGCATTGAAGCAACTGCCATGTGATTGGTTGATTAGATAATTGCATTAATGAGAAATTGAACATGTGTTCCTAATAATCCTTTAGGTGAGTGTATAAAACCAGTTCTCTCATGCGTGAATACTCATGTGGTACTTCAGGGCTATTTTATACTTAATACTTTTCCCAACACATGTAAACGGCTTCTCTCCAGTGTGAACTCTCATGTGCCTTTTAAGGTTTCCTTTTCGGTTGAAACTCTGTCCACATTGTGGGCAGGTGAACGGCTTCTCTCCAGTGTGAACTCTTATGTGGTCTAAAAGGTGATGTTTTTTAGTGAAACTCTTTCCACACTGAGGGCATGTGTAGAGTTGCTTCCCAGAGTGAAGTCTCATGTGGACTTTAAAGGTTTCATGATCATCAAAACACTTTCCACACTGTTGGCAGGTGTAAGGCTTTTCTCCAGAGTGAATTCTTTCATGGACTTTAAGGTGTCCATGTAGATTGAAACTCCTTCCACACTGAAGGCACACGTAAGGCTTCTCTCCAGTGTGAACTCTCATGTGTATGTTAAGGCTTCCTTTTCGGTTGAAACTCTTTCCACACTGTTGGCAGGTGTAAGGCTTCTCCCCAGTGTGAATTCTTATGTGGTCTACAAAGTGTTGTTTTGTAGTGAAACTCTTTCCACACTGTTGGCAGGTGTAAAGCTTCTCTCCAGTGTGAACTCTCATGTGCCTGTTAAGGTTTCCTTTTCGGTTGAAACTTTTTCCACACTGTTTGCAGGTGTAAGGCTTCTCTCCAGTGTGAATTCTTATGTGGTCTACAAAGTGTTGTTTTGTAGTGAAACTCTTTCCACAGTCAGTGCAGGTGTAAGGTTTCTCTCCAGTCTGAATTCTCATGTGCCGGTTAAGGCTTCCTTTTTCAGCAATAGTCCTTCCATACTGTAGGCATGTAAAAGGTTTCTCTCCAGAGTGAATTCTCATGTGCCTGTTAAGGTTTCCTTTTCGGTTGAAACTTTTTCCACATTGTTGGCAGATGTAAGGCTTCTCTCTAGCGTGAATCCTTGTGTGTTCAACAAAGTGTTGTTTTTTAGTGAAACTCTTTCCACACTGTTGGCAGGTATAAGGTTTCTCTCCAGTGTGAACTCTCATGTGTCTTTTCAGGCTTACTTTTCCCTCCTTTTTAGGCCTTTTTTGTGACCGTGTCTTTTCAGTCTGTGAGCAACGAAAAGTTTTTTCTCTTGTTATGAATTCATAATTCTTATGTTGATCTTTCTCTTCCATTTCATTCAGTATTTCACACTCCTTTTTCAGCACTGTCAGGTCTAAGGTGAAAAGAGAAAAAAGCAACAGACAACAAAACATTTAGACATGTAAATGATCAAAACCAACATACAACTAGATCCTATTCCCAAGGGTGTCACACTAGGGGGAAAAGGTGAACAGAGTGCAGAAGGCCTAGAAGATTATTTGGGGGACATCCATAACAATGTCCTTCGAAATAGCTGAGGAGCACCTTCTTTTTACCCCCAAGTGAAGACATTCGCTCTGATGCCTGCAGCGCCACACTTTTGTTTAATGGCGATTTACATAACCTACTTAGTGCACCTGACATCGCCACCTATTTGGTGGTTGTGCAATAATTTTTTCAACCTTTTCATTTAATAAGTAATCTTTATTCACTGAATAAGGATTATATTGTTTGTTTGATGCTAATTTATTTAATGCAGATCCATGTATGAGATGACAATAAAATAAATAAATCCACTGGTTAAGATTCTGCTGAATCCGAAACCGAATACCGAATCCTACTCCCATCCTCAGTCCATTATCACAGTAAACACATTAATGAAGTACACAACGTCCACAGCAGTGTAGGGATGCTCATATTGACCGTTTAACCGTTAACTAAAAGTAAGAACTAGGGCTGTCAAAATGTCTGAAATTCGAAATTCTTTCTTAAATATTAGCAAAATTCGAATTATATTCAAATTCTAAAGGCAATATTTAAATGTTAGAGGGAAAAAGTACTGTATGGTCTCCTATGGCCACAAGAGGGCGCAAGCAAGCGCAACAAGCAAATGTAAACCAAATCAAGCATCGCATATTTTATTGAAATTAAATGACATTCACTTTTTACAGTGCATTAACTTTTTTTAAACAATTGTTATTAAATAAAATATAATTTAATTAATGAACATGTAAGGAAAATTAGGTAACTAAAGTGCATAAAACTACAAGTGCATCAGTGACCTGAGAAAACACGCTTCAACAGGCAACGTATTCAGGACACAAAATAGCAAACGGACATTCAGAAACAATCCATTTCCACTCACTAAACATCTACATATTGTTGGTGAAAAACTCCAAACCGTCAACTTGACCTGCAGCGAGTGCTGAGCGTTTTTTGCTGAGGTATGATCAAGTATGTCTTTGCCATCTGCGCAATATGTGGATACATAACGTTATACCGCATGATTTTGCCACCAACTGAGAGGATTTTCGTCAGCAGGCAGCGCATCTTCTTTTTCATTTATATCCAGCTCATGCTCCAAAGCCCTGATTGTCTTCTTCTGCACTGCTCTGTGTCTGACTGAATACGCCGTTGAACAGGTTGCCCATTTTTTACGCCTTTTTACAGACGCACCACTGTACTGGATAAACAAACCGCGTCAGTTCATCATCATGTCTCGCGTGCCTCTACCAAAAATTCGAATGCACAGTTTTTGCATTCGAATGTGCAATATTTTTTGTAAATTCGACGAATATTCAAAATTCGATTTTTTTTGTTGACAGCCCTAGAAAGAACTTTGACCGATTAATACTATCAGTTAAACGGTTTAAAGTTTTTTTTAACGCTTGTTGTTTGTTTGTTTGCTGCATGGTTATAGAAAAATATGCTGTATTTGTTCAGAGCGCGTCGACCAGTCTAACCAGACATATTTTGCAAAATGAAGCAATGGGAAAGAAGAAGCTTACTGTGTGGGACCATTTCGACAGAAAGGGCGATGAATTAACTTGTAAAATATGCTACGCGGTATTAAGATACAGCAGTAGTACAAGCCCCTGACTGGTGGAAAGCAAATGAAAGGCGCTGTCCACTCTAGCGAGGTGTTATCTCTCTATTCCCGGGGCATCTGTGCCATCTGGAGCCTTGTTGAGAGTTTTTAAGGCTTTTCGTATTGTGGTTTTGGTCAAGTTTACTAGTAAACATGGTCACGTATGTTCTTCTCGCCGCTTTTTCCTGATGGTTTATAGAACAATTACCCCGAGTCGCCCTCTTTGTTTCACAAAACAACACAAAAGGCGCACGCGCAGTCAGCGGAATCTCGCACTGCGGAGACAGACGAAAGTATAAATAAGGCTTGAGAGGGTGTTTTCTGCCACGGGTTTAACTGTCAACAGACTGTGCTCCAGACTAACCCACATCACTTAAGACATGTTACATAAAAAATAAAAAAAATTACAAGGTGTGGATTGAGGTAGTTGTATTTTATTTTTAAACATTCCGGTTCTTCAAAGTGATTCAGTGTATTTTCGTTTTGTCATCTTAATTTAGTAATTATTTAAGTGAAAAATATTTAGTGTAGGCCTATTTATTTTATTCTTTTTATTTATATTTTAACTGATTTGTATGCTGCTGTTTTCACAGTAAAAGAAACCTTTTTAACGGGTCACAGACACTCGTCAATTGTATTTTTATTTAATTCCAATGCAATATTATAATCTTATCAGTTAACTATTAATAATCAGATAATGAGCAGTGGTTGTCGGTTAACTGAAATGAGCATCCCTATAGCAGTGTATTTTTAATTTAATTTATTTTTAATTAAGAATAGGCAACATTATGCAGTCCCTCCAGAAAAACGTGATTATGTGATTACAGAATTCAATGCATAATCAGCCAAAGTCCGCATATTTATGCGGGGGCTACATCTTTTCAAATACGCCGCACTTTCGCCGCATAAATTGCTGATTTCATAACCCATTCATAAAGTCACATATATCTTAGCAGAAAGTTGAAAAATGTTGTGTTTACTTCACACAAGAGCAGACATTTCCCCCAATTGCCATTATGTGATGTGAACATCATCGAAAAGCTGCAAACCCCGCCAGAGTTAGACACTACGCAGTTATAGGCTGAATCCGAAATCGCCCCCTATACCCTCAAATTGGGCATTATTTGAGGGGACAGCCATTTGTAGTGGTGTCCGAAAGCATAGTGGACGTTATCAAGTGCATTCATTCAATCCCACATTGCACCACAATAACAAGTGTACAGCAGATGTACACACAACTGACTTCACACACTCGTTTTCATTCACTCTCATTTCATGAGAGTGTGGAAAGAAGAATCTGATGATTGACAGTGTCAAAGGCAGCAGATAGATCAAGGAGGACGAGGACTGATGATTTGAAATCAGCTTTAGCTATCCGCAGGGCTTCAGTGACCGACAGTAATGCTGTTTATATTTTCTAAATATTTCTTAATAAATCACTGATCGCACACACTGCATTCATGTACAGACAGGTGTTTCCACACACACTCATGTGTGATGTGTACGTTGTTGTGTTTAATAATCGTAGGTTTATGCAGTCAAAGCAGTTGATTTAGCATCAGTTTTTTAGGAGTTTTTTGGCATCTCCAAGTGGTCCTGTTTGATATCGCAGCTTGACTCGTCCAAAATACACACACACACACATCCATTTTTTTTTTATTATATTTTTTTTCAAGGCACATTTTACCAATTCCAAACCACATTAATCTAATAACTACTATTAATTTTGTATTTAATCATTTTGTAAATGATATATAATTGCTCATGAAAGCTGGAAATGGAAAACTCCTTATATTCAAGTGTGTCTGGTTAATACAATTAGCCTTGGCCATGATGTCAAATCAAATGAAAGAATGAAGGTGATTCTGATAACACACATTTATTAAAACACAGAAGAACAAATCAGAACAAGAAAACGGGAACAACACTCAGACCGAAACTCATGATTTACCCGTATTTCCCTTATAATTTCCTATTGGAAAGGCCGGATGAGTCATTAGTTGGGTTAGTAAAATAACAAAATTAAGTATGTAAAGAGATATAGTAAAATAAAAAGTGCTTAAAAGTGCACAACTCTTCTTAAGTGGAAGGAAACTACTTTAAAAAATAAAAAATCTTCAATTACATCACTTATAAATGATGAAATGCAACGTTAATAGTAGTTATTAAGATTAATGTGGTTTGGAATTGGTAGAAAGTGCTTGGAAAAAAGATGATAAAAACCATGAGCCACAGGCCACTGAGATAAGACATTCTTCAAAAATATCCTTCATTTCTGTAGAGCTGGAGATTTTAATAAAGATCAAATGACTGAGTTCAGCTTTGAGAATGAAACCAACCTGTGTGTTCCTCAGTTTCTTCATGTTTCACTTGGAATGTTTCTTCAATCTTCATGTCTTCAATCTCCTCTTTAATAAACACCATCTTTATAATAGTGTCACGTGAATCCCAATCGCTTCACCAGGAGTTTTTCTGTGTGTTTTTCCTGTCTCAATCAGCTCTAGTTCGGTAGTTCAGTCACTGGTGAGAGAGTCAGAGAGAGAGAGAGAGAGAGAGAGTTATTGGTGCATTATGTGACTTTCCATCCGCTAGAGAACGCCTATTCAAAACAAAGGTGTAGTTTGCTGGAGCGATTGTTGATAAGATGAACACCACACACGCCTTGCGAGCAGCAGGCCTTTTTTTTATGTCACAGTCACCGGTGCCACTTGAGGTAACGCAGCTCTGTATATCAAATTAGATACATCGGAGTGTGTTGAAAATTATGTTATGACGTTACTCTGGGCGTTCGCTCAGTGGCTGCTATGACACTTGTTCACACTGCAGTAAAATAAAACGGAAACCGAGGGTAACGCGGATACGCATGACACAATTGACAGGCGACTCCCTCACACGGCCCGGTTCCTTGGTTAAAATAGAATATTTCCTCATGATTTACAAATAGTTGGAAACATTTGGGATATTGTAAGTACTCTACTGAACAAAATATATAACACTGACCTAGTGGTTTTTGGATATTTTACTGAATTTTTTTTATTTTATTGTGTGCCTTTAATGGACTTAAATCAGTTAGATTTAAAGACAGTCAGATGGGTTTTTTTCCAAAAATGTTTTTAAAATTACAGAATTTAAGAGAAAGGTTTTGACATTTTCACATTTTGTAAGTATCTACGGTGTGCAGAATTATTAGGCACGTTGATTTTCTGATCATATTTTTTTCCAGGCACATTTGACCAATTCCAGACATTGCCCAACCCTGCAACCTAGTTTGATGAATATATTTTTTCCCCTAATAACATAAACAAATCAATAATATATATATATATATATATATATTTCTTTTTAAATTACAATTATTTGGTTTTATTTGTTACACGATTACCACTAAGAAATCCACAAAAATCTTCCTACTCAAATGAGGGAAATATTAACCCAAACTAGTTTAGATGAAGGAGAAGAGATATAAAAAAAAAGAGATCTAATCGATTGGTCACTGCATTTATCATTAATTAAATCAAGTTTATCTAAAAACAAATGTTCGTAGGCTTTTACTTATTCAAAATAATTGCTTTGTGGAATATTTCCCCAAACAATTTATTTTAAACAAAAACACTCAAAATTAACACTACAGATTAATAAAAGAGTGCAAATTATACAGACCCTTGATATATTAGTCCGTTTAGCCATTTAATGATTTGTAGAAATCGAGCTAGAAATAGAAATATAGCGCTTCGAATCACTGAATCATTTGTTGTGAATCAATCGGTTCAATTGACTCAGAAGGTCGAAAGCTCCGGTTCTCTCGGCACTCGCATGTTCACAAATTCATGTTTGATTCACGATTAAGAGCGAAATGAGACGTTCCTTCTGTTACTAATGAGTTTATGATGTTACTTTACTCACACAACGCTGATAAATGTTAGATAAAGCAATGCAGTGTTACATTTAATCATACATTTATATCATACATCATTAATTTGCTCCGCTTTAAACACTTTAAACGCTTAAAACACAAACCTTTCCCCAGCCGAGTCACAACAGATGCAGGAGCGCGGCGCGGCCTTATGACGTCAAATCACCGCACCAAAATAAAAGTCCTATTCACACGCTGTTGTATCTAAAATCACAAAAGTGCATAGAAATTTACATAGAAACATACATTAATAAAAATAAGAAAATACACAAAATGGTAAGTTCATTGAGAGTTTAAAAAAATACAAATGAAAGCAATATAACAATGCATTCACATTTTTGTCTTAATGAATTACTCTTTTTTCCATTTAGAGCAGGGGTGGCGAACTCCAGTCCTGGAGGGCCACTGTCCTGCATAGTTTTGCCCTAATCAAACACGTCAAATCTCCGTTACCAGAATACATCGTATTTTCGCCCAGTATATATACCCCTGAAAAGACCTTTGTTTCTCTTTGACGGTAACATGCAATTTAGCCTGCGACAAGTACACGTTTGATATACTTGCACCAATCAAATATAGACATATGAAACATAATACGAATGCAAATTCTACGTTTATTCGCTTAATATGCCGTTTTTAAATCCAAAACGGTCCTATTACCCATAATGCTTTGCGGCTTATGCAAACACGCAGCCTCGCTATTGGCGCAAACGAAGCAGAAACATGGACAAAGATTCTTTAGTTTTTGTGAAGTTAGTTCAACTCTTTCGCATGTACTACCCCACAGGTCCGTCTAGTCTTGGCTTGTCCCACCCACACCGCTGTAGTTAGAGCGGTCAGCGCATCACGCATTCAACGTTAAATCCAAACGCTCTCGCGCGTTGACTCACGTTGGCGCTAGGGCCAGTGACAGACGCACTCATCATATATACAACAACAACTATTCACTGTTTTCAACCGTGTGTTTGTTTATTATAGGTTTCAGACATTATTAAATATACATAAGTAGCAGCAAACCAATTCAGATGTAGAGTTTGTAAAATACACGCCGGTGTCTATAAAAAGCAGTAAAAACAACCCTTTTTCCATTATACTTAGACAACGAGTTTTATTCATATCAGATACACATTGTGTAAGTAACTTTAAAGTTCCCTCTATTCTTCTCCCTATTCACCGGCCACTTACTTTCATGTATTTCGGCAGAAGTGGATGATTTCACGTGTTGTAAATTCAATAGATCCGATTCTCAACAGCTCAAATAACGCGATCGTTATGATTAAACAACAAAACACATCAACTGTAATAACTTGCGAGAGACAGATCTGTTCAAGACAGTTCTTTTAGTCATGGATATCAGCGGCAAGCACTGCAGTGCACTTGATAGCATCGCGCAGGTGGACTCACTTTGCACGCAACGAGGCAACCTCCCCCATGTAAGCCAATACGGAAGTGACCCAGACTGCAATTCATCGACTGGCCGCTAGGGACAGGCTCCAAAAAGGGAGCAGAATCTCATTGAGCCCCATGTTAAAATGCCCATCTTTACAGTAGAAAAAAAAAACACACAAAAAAAAAACATGTTTACAGCCTGGTACAAATTGTGGTTTTGGTCTATATGTCTAATATATCTAATTTTGCTATTTATGACAACTGTGTGAGGGGGTGAATTTTTTTTTATAACTCATTCGCTTACATTATATAAAGCCTTAAAGTCCTGCATAATAAAGGGGAGGTGTGATGGTAGTCCAGTGGGCTAAACCATGGAACTGATATGCAGAAGGTTGCTGGTTCGATCCCAGCGGTCACCACCAGCGTCGGTCTTGTGGGTGGCACATTAAATCTACGTTTAATCTACCTTTATATTTAATTTACCAATGTCTTGCTGCTACCCTTTGATGATGAAAATTACTAGATTTTTTGTTTTTATTGCTAAAACTTTTTTCTCCTGCATCCTATTCTACCATTATCCAGAATGGCAGCACAGCAGAGCTGCGCCCTCTACTGTTCATGCGTGAATTTGCATTTTTACCTCAGCCTGGGGCTTATTATTTCAATTTTGGTATGAAGAGGTCTTTACAAAAATATAAGTTTTTTTGTTATAAAAAAAACAAAAACAAACCCAGCCCAGGTGAGAAAAAGTAACGCAAGAGTAAAGTAACGCATTACTTTTCTTAGAAAAGTAACTAAGTAAGTCAATAAGTTACTTTTTAAGGGGGTAACGCAATATTGTAATGCATTTCTTTTCAAAGTAACTTTCCCCAACACTGACCAGTGTGTCCTTGAGCAAGGCACTTTACTCCATGTTGCTCCAGGGGGATTGTCCCTGTAATAAGGGCACTGTAAGTCGCTTTGGATAAAAGCGTCTGCCAAATGCATAAATGTAAATGTAAGGGCGTGGCCACTTTGAGTGACAGGTGGATTACCGTTTGTCTGCTGTCTGTCAGTCATCACGTCACCTCAGCTCCACCCACATCCCGCCTTTTTTACCCATTTTCTGTTATCCGGGAGTGACGCGCTGCCAAGATGGCAGACCCTACTTTACACTTCAAAACTGCTCTTCAGAATCCTATGGGTGACGTCACGGACACTGCGTCCATATTTTTGTACAGTCTATGGAATGCGCGCCCAACAACAACTTATTCTTTGCTGCTGTTAAGCCAAGTCGAACAGCATTAGATTGTCCCCTACGCGTCAATCCACAAGAGCTCACTCTATTTCAGCCCATCGAAATATCAGATATGTCATGCTATAGTTAACAAATGTCTGAATATTTTTAGTAAAAAAGGAGAAATTAGATAAAAGCACACCATCAGTCATACAGCACTATTATGACAGCGGGCCGGGTGTCACGTGACAAGCAATGACACAATAAGGTGACCAGTTCTAAATCAGGGGTTTTCCAACGGGGTCCTTCAGAAGCTTCTAAGGGGTCCCCAGGAAATTTCAGAGAATAAAAAGACAAAGCAAACCTGGATAAAGTCTACCGAACATTCAAACGGTTTCAGTTCATACTTTCCAGAAGTGTGCATGTTTGCTTTGTATCTGTCTAGTGTTGTAACGTAACTGCTCTGAGACAGAAGGTAGAGGATCCAAACGCAGCTTTATTGAAAGGGTAATCCACGATTGTATAGTCAAAAACAGGCAGCAGGTCATACACAGGCAAGCAGTCCAAACAGGCAAACAAGGCAGGAGAGACAGACAAAAGGGTAATCCACAAAGCAGGCGAGTAATCCAAAACCAGAGACAAGAAACCAGGGAAAACACTCAGAAATGCAGTATTACAACAAACAAGACTTTGCAGTGAATGGAATGATTTTGGGACAGATATTTTGGGGAAATGCTTTGAAAATGTTCAAAAACTCAAAGCACTGTGGGCAAATTCCCTTCCCTTTCATTATGTTCGGGATGAAAACATCCAGTAAATAAACTGCTGTAAAAAATGTATCAGATACAATGTTTTTTTTGTTTTTTGTTTTTTTGCATGAATCGATTAATCAACCTCAGTCCTGATCAAAACTACTAAATGTGTTTTTTCTTTAAATCCAGGATTTGTACTCTTTAATTGACAGTGATTTGGGGAAGAAGTGCACAACTCTCAGCAGGAAGCAGCTGCGTGCTGATTGGCTGTGCCGCTGCAACTGCAGCAACCTATAGCGAGACCGTGGGGCGGGACGGACCAATCAGGTCCTTCCAAATTCCTGCCACAAGGGGCAACAGAATTTGCATAGCCTAGGGTATATAAGACCCACTCTCGCAGGGTTAGTCAGATTAATTCTTCTTCACCGACTTGCAATCGTTGAGCTCCGGATCGAAACCTGCCGTCGACACGCACACAGCGGAACACGCGTCCTGAGGACGTTGGATTCTCCACCTTCAGCCTGCCTTCCAGCTGCGCCATCCGGCACTATATCCTTTATTACCTTACTGTGTTTTTCACATTCAAAAAGAGAACGAGACGTTGTTGCAAATGTCTCGTTCCTGCGCCTCATGCAGAGGTTTCATCGCGGACGGGGATCGGCACATCATCTGTGTGTCCTGTCTCGGACGAGACCACACGCAGACTGCACTCAACCAGGGCGGCTGCCCTGAGTGCGACGAGCTGGCGCTGCAGACCCTTTGGGCTCGGCTCGCCAGCTTCGACTCGGATCCCGTCCCGTGCTCCCAGCCTCTGGAGCCACGGAAGAAAAAACGTCGCGACCAGAGGCCACCGGAGCGCTCTGACGAGCACACGCCGGGCATGTCCCCGCGTGCCTCGCCATCGCCCGTGTTGTTCGTCAACGAGCAGCACAGCTCCCCTCGCATGGCGGCTGCTGCTGTTTCGTTCGGCGGACCGGAGGAGGAAGAGGATGACAGCCTTTCCCTTGCTGCATCCGAGAGCGGGTGGTCGGACGCCGCCTCGGAGCACGCCACTTCGACGCGGACGGCTAGCGGCGTCATAACCTCAGTCGACGCTGAGCTTATGCGCTTGCTCACCAAGGCCGTGGACGACCTCGGCATTGACTGGTCTCAGCCCGAGGAGCCCACGAGAAGCCGACTGGATGAGTGGTATTTCGAGAACCGCCGTCAACCGACCGCTCAAAGACCCACTCCCTTCTTTCCAGAAGTCCACGAGGAGCTAACTAAATCGTGGAAGGCGCCATTTTCTTCTTGCGCCAAATCCTCTTTTTCTCCAGCGCTCTCGGTAGTCGATGGCGCTCAGAAAAAAGGATATCAAGCCCTTCCTCCCCTCGAGGAAGCTGTCGCTGCACACCTTTGCCCGCCCTCCGCCAGAGGATGGCAGTCAAAGACCGTGCACCCTTCCAAAGCCTGCCGCACTACGTCCAGCCTCGCCGGTCGAGCATTCGCCTCCGCCGGCCAGGCGGCGTCAACGCTACACTCCATGGCGGTGCTTCAAGTCTTCCAGGCCAAACTCCTCCGTTCCTTGGACGAGTCTGTTCCTGATTACGAGGCTCTGAAGGATCTGCGCGGCGCCACTGACTTGGCCCTGCGCGCCACCAAGGCCAATGCTCAGGCGATCGGCAGATGTATGGCCAGCCTGACGGTGTTGGAGCGCCATTTGTGGCTTAACTTAACGGAGATGAAGGACATGGACAAGACCGCTTTCCTGGACGCGCCCATTTCGCCTTCAGGATTGTTTGGTTCCGCCGTGGTTGGGTTCACGGAGCGCTTCACTGAGGCACAGAAGGCTTCGCAGGCAATGCGACATTTCCTGCCCAAGCGTTCCAGCTCCTCCGCTAGCCGTCAAGCTAAAGCTGGACCAGCCCATCCCACCAAGGCGCCGCCTTCAGCTCGCCAGCCTCACGCGGCTTCCAAGCCCGGTCAGCGTGCCCGCTCTACGAGCCGCAGCAGACCACCGGAGCGTCGAGGTCCATGACCCAGCAATGTGTCGGAACCTGAGCCTCCGAAGCCGTCCTAGCCAAAGGTATGAAGAGAAGGTGGATAGTGCCCGCTTCGGCCGGTGCACCGCCTCGCTCTCTTTTAAAACGTTCCCCAGCTCCCTTCAAGGCGGCTGGGAACGCCACATTCACAGCCAACGAGCCCGCAAGCAAGCGCGCTCGCCTGTACACAAACGCCGTTTTCACGGCGACCCATATGAGTCACAAAAAGGGCTTTTTCTCTGTAGGCAGTGTGCCAGCATTAAAGCATGTACCCCTACACTCAAGCACTCCCCCATGTTCCCCAGCCCCCTGCACTCAGGTGGCTGGAAACACTATTCTCACAGTCAACGAGCCCGCACTCAAGCGTGCTCGCCTGTACACAAGCACCAATACTCTATCTTCCCCGGCCCCCTGCACTCAGGCGGAGGGAAACAATTCCCTCATAAGCGCCAACTTAGCGCAAGGTTATCGGGCCACCGAGTCCCTGTTACTCAGCGACTCGCCCCACAGATTAATTCAGCCCCTGGCTTCGAAGGCCGAGGCCTGGCGGGCCATTCCCGGCATTTCGAAATGGGTGTTGAACATAATAGAACGAGGTTACTCGCTACAGTTTGCTCGCAGACCACCGCGCTTTCGCGCCGTGGAAGAGACAACGGTGAGAAGCGACAAAAGTCACGTGCTTCGAACCGAGATATCAAAACTGTTAATAAAGGGAGCGGTAGAAGCCGTACACCCCTCACAGAGCGAGTCGGGCTTTTACAGCCGTTACTTCCTTGTACCAAAAAAGGACGGTGGTCTAAGACCCATCCTAGACCTCAGACATTTGAACAAAGCCCTTATGAAGCGCCCGTTCAGAATGTTGAGAATGAAACAAATCCTCGCGCACATTCGCCCGGGAGATTGGTTTTTCACTGTGGATCTAGAGGATGCCTATTTCCACATACAAATAGCCCCCCATCACAGGCCATTCTTGAGATTCGCCTTCGAGGGGAAAACATACCAATACAAGGTGCTACCTTTTGGTCTATCTCTAGCCCCTCGCACGTTTACAAAGTGCATGGAAGCGGCGCTAACCCCGCTGAGGCTTCGGGGAATGAGAATTCTCAACTATCTCGACGACTGGCTCATAATAGCTCAGTCAGAGATACAGCTATTAACCCACAGATCTTGGCTTCTCAACCATTTACAATGCTTGGGACTCAGAATCAACGTGGCAAAGAGTTTATTGTTTCCCACACAGAAAGTTTCGTTTCTGGGAACAGTATTGGACTCGCTGCAGATGAGTGCGCGGCTGACGTTACAGCGCGCGCTCTCTGCTCAGAACCGAGCGGTTTCCCTCAGGTCCGGTGCACACATTCCTCTCAAACACGTTCAGAGGATGTTGGGTGTCATGGCCTCGGCGGCGCCAGTTCTCAGACTGGGTCTGTTGCACATGCGCCCCCTACAGCACTGGCTGAATCGCCGCGTTCCAGCTCACGCATGGCTTTCGGGCCGATTGCAAATCAAGGTAGACCACAGCTGTGTGTTGGCTCTGGCTCCTTGGAAAAATCCCGTCTGGTACAAGACGGGCGTGAGTTTGGGCACTGTTACGAAGTGGAAAGTTATCTCGACAGATGCATCCAACCTAGGTTGGGGAGCCCTTCACGAGGGCAGGCCGATCTCCGGTCTCTGGTCAGACTCGGAGAAGAGCCTTCATATAAACTGTCTAGAGATGAAAGCGGTCACGATATCGCTAAGAGCTTTCCTTCCGTACATAAAACACCACCATGTCCTGATCCGAACGGACAGCAGATCGGTGGTAGCCTATATAAATCGCCAAGGCGGTCTGAGATCTATCGACCTGCACTCAATGGCGGAAGAAGCCCTAATATGGGCAGAGCACAATCTGAGCTCGCTGAGAGCGACTCACGTGCCAGGCATTCTGAATTTGGGTCCGGACATGCTGTCCAGGGGCAAAGTGTCCCCTGCAGAGTGGTCTCTTCACCCAAATATAATTCAGATAATTTGGGGCAAGTTTGGAGAGGCAAAAGTGGATCTTTTCGCCTCACAAGACAATGCTCAATGCCGAATATATTTCTCCAAGCACGAGGATGCGTTGGCCCACGAATGGCCCAACCTTCCTCTTTATGCGTTTCCCCCTATCTCAATGTTACCTCAGGTCATAGAGAGGATCAGGGAGAGCAAATGCGCTGTGCTTTTAATAGCCCCGCTTTGGAGAAATCAACCTTGGTTCTCACTGCTGAGTCAGATGTCAGATGCAGCTCCGTGGCCGATCCCGCTGAGGAGAGACCTCCTCATGCAGTCGGAACGGCAGATCTGGCATCCCCGTCCCGATCTATGGGCGCTTCATGTTTGGCCCATCAACGGGTACATGAGAACCTTTCTGAAAGCGTAATGAATACTATTACTGAAGCTAGAGCCCCCACAACTAGGCGGCTCTATTCAGGCAAATGGTCAGTCTTTTCAGACTGGTGTAAATCGCGAAATCTGACCCCACATGATTGTGCAGTGTCAGAGGTGCTTACATTTTTACAAGAGCTTCTGGACGCGGGTCGCTCCCCCTCCACACTCAAAGTTTATGTGGCTGCTATAGCAGCGTGTCACATTCAAGTGAACGGACTGTCACTAGGAAAGAGCGATCTCATTGTTCGCTTCCTTAAAGGGGCTAGAAGGCTTCACCCACCTCGCCCCCCTTCAGTCCCTATATGGGACCTGTCCACGGTCTTGGATGCCATGAAGAGCTCTGCATTTGAGCCTCTGCATTCTGTGAGCTTAAAGCTCCTGTCACTAAAGACTGCTTTTCTGCTAGCGATTGCATCAGTTAAGCGAGTGGGTGATCTGCACGCGCTCTCTGTGAGCGCCTCGTGTCTGGAGTTTGGGCCAAACGACTCCAAAGTCGTCCTCAAACCAAGACATGGATATGTACCTAAAGTGCTTTCAACTCTGTTCAGAGCACAGGTCATTTCACTTTCGGCACTTTCATCTCAGTCAGATGAAATAGATTCTAATTTGCTCTGTCCTGTCAGAGCGCTGAGAATATACATAGAGCGTTCCGCTGCTTACAGGCAAACTGAACAGTTCTTTGTATGCTTTGGCGGCCGCACCCGAGGGTACGCGGTTACAAAGCAGACCCTGTCACGGTGGATAGTGGATGCTATATCACTGGCTTATGAGTCTAAAGATCTCAGTTGCCACTTAGGCATTAAAGCCCATTCTACTAGAGGCATGGCCTCTTCGTGGGCTTGGTCTACTGGTATTTCTCTGAATGATATCTGTGCGGCGGCAGGCTGGGACTCCCCATCCACTTTTATCAGATTCTATAATTTAGATGTTCCGGCTTTACAAGCTGGGCTTCTTGCTGTATGAACAGATTTAACCCCTTAAGGCCCGAGAAGTCCGGCCTGGGTTGAATATTGTTTAAGTCATAAGCATATTCCTTATACGGCCCGAAGTATCTGGCCACTCATTATTCCTGACCCGATTATGTCTGGTCTATACTTATTATTGCACGAATATCGTGTTCATTCTCATTAGGGCCCGACTCAGGTCTGGCTCATTCTGAATTATTGATATCATACTACGGGCCCACCTAGGTTGGCCTGGGTTTGGTGTCGTCGGCTTTAGAGCCGTTAAGCAAGCATGGCGTTTTGCATTGGTCCCCCATAGCGTTTTAGCAAAACGCAATACGAGAGTACTCTCGTAAGGGAACGTTTCGGTTACTAACGTAACCTCAGTTCCCTAAGATGAGGGAACGAGTATTGCGTTTTGCTTGCCGTGCTTGCTCACTTGCTCAGGAGTCGCTTCAGTCGATTAACCTGACTAACCCTGCGAGAGTGGGTCTTATATACCCTAGGCTATGCAAATTCTGTTGCCCCTTGTGGTGGGAATTTGGAAGGACCTGATTGGTCCGTCCCGCCCCACGGTCTCGCTATAGGTTGCTGCAGTTGCAGCGGCACAGCCAATCAGCACGCAGCTGCTTCCTGCTGAGAGTTGTGCAGCTGCACTGCGTATAAAAGGTATTTTTGGATAAAAATTTGCTTCAATATCTCGAGGAAAGGAATTCCCCCATAGCGTTTTAGCAAAACGCAATACTCGTTCCCTCATCTTAGGGAACCGAGGTTACGTTAGTAACCGAAACGTTTTTGATTGCAAAGCCACGACACCATATAATCATGCATTCTGATTGTTGGTGGGTTTCCCTGTTGGGCTGAGGTAAAATGTATGTCATTTTTACTGTTGATCACCAGGTGGCACCATTAACCCTTTAGATAGGCCTGTGCAACAAAAAAAAGAAGCTCAGTTTCTGGCTTTTATATGGAGTATAACAGCATATAAATGAGGGAGAGAAAAAATAAAATCTGATGCTGCACAAAAACTAACAATGCATCAAAGCCAATGTTGTTACTAATCTTTCACATGTCCAAGACTGTGAGGAAAGGTTAAAACAATAAAGTAAGTTATTTTGTGTTTCCCCCCCCCGAATCAGTGACATCATTTGTGAATTTGGCAATTAAAGAGTAACAAATCCAGATTTGTTTTTTAAACATTTAGTAGTTTTGATCAGGACTGAGGTTGATTAACAGATTTATTCAATTCAATTCAGTTCAAATGTATTTGTATAGCGCGTTTCACGATACATATCGTTTCAAAGCAGCTTCACAGAAACTGCATCTACATTACAATTTAAATTGATTTGTACATGTTATAGGGGTGGTTAATCTGTCTGATTTCCCGATTCGATTCGATTACGATTATTGAAGTCCCGATTCGATTACAGTCGATTCTCGATTATTAACGATTCTCGATTAGCGATTATTGATTTTCCATTTCACAACAGTAAACGAAAATACACTACAAAGTGATTGCAGTATAAAAAAAAAGTCAGCTACTGAATTACTTAACTCTTTTATTGAGTAACAACAACTCAAAGCACTTGTCGTGTAGTGTAGAAATGAATACATCACATTGTGTTGTGACTCATCAAGTTGAACTAAACAATAACAAATAAATGAAAGGCTTATTTCCTTTAGGAAGTAGATCAGAACCAACATACTGTAGAAATTGGACAATTTTCTTCTAGAAAGACAACGTGTTCAGGTGGAGGAAGACTGCAGGTTGCAGTCGAAACATGTCAAGGTAAAGAAGAAGTTTTCTCCACCTAAACACCTTGTCTTTCTAGAAGAAAATTGTCCAATTTAATCATTAAGAAGACAAAATGAACATTTTTGAACAACTTACTGTAGCTTCAGCTTATATACTGTACTGTAGAACACAGTGACAAAATGTCAAGAGTGATGGATGCGTGCGCGCGTGAGGGGGGCGGGAACGCGACGCGTGGAACGATCGAGCTCCTCTCGTTCGTTTCCTGACGTGAGAAAGACAAAAGGGGAAAAAACGACAGAAGAAAAGGGTTCGTGTCGGAGGAGTGTCGAGGCCCGTTCGGTTCCGTGAGCGGGAGCCGCGAGTCGGAGCGGCGGTGTTTCCAGCATCAGTCCGGCTGTGTGTGTGTGTGTGTGTGTGTGTGTGTGAGATCCGCTCATCGCGTCCTCAGGATCGCCTTAATTCCCGCGAATGTGCGCGTAGATGTGTGTCGCTCATAAATCTGCGGATTGAAGGCGTTTATTCGGTGTTTGTGCGCAAATCTGAGCCGTGCTAACGCGCTAATGTGCCTGAGCTCCAAAGGAGGCGAGGCAGGAGGATTTCTAGAGTGTTCCCTCAGAATCATCTCAGCATTAAAGCATTAACGACAGATTTACATTCATCTAATGAACACACACACACACACACACACACACACACACACACACGGTGGTAGAGTCAGGTTTAGATAAATAAAAAAATCGATTTTTGAAAATGTAATGATCGATTCATGCTCGTCCATAACATACTCGCGATTAATCGATAATCGATTTTTTTCACCACCCCTAACATGTTATGCATTTCAGAAATGCACATATACAAAGCACACAGATTAGCTAACTATCTATTATTAATCAAGATAATAACTATGGCACAGAAATAAGAATACATGTTGTTAATGAATAGGGTATATAGGGATGAGCATGAGTGCGTGTTGATGCAGAGCTGTGTCATCTTAAGTCCTCGCTGGAGTTGAGTCGTCTCTTCACAGGTGTTGGTCATCTGAAGTCTTTACGAGAAGCTGGATCCAGACTGGAGCTGACTCTCTAGTTACCTCAGATGGGCGTCCCGAGATAAAACAGAACAGAAAAATAATTAGCGTAGCTGCTGTTCAAGGCATTAAGCAAAGACGATCATGTGCATTGATACAACTATAGAGTAAGGTTAGGGAAGATGCATCCTGTGAATGCCTGGCTAAAGAGATGCGTCTTTAATCTAGATTTAAACTGGAGGAGTGAGTCTGAGCCCCGAACATTATTAGGAATGCCATTCCATAGTTTAGGTGCCAAATATGAAAATGTTCTTCCTCCTTTAGTTGACTTAGATATCCTTGGTATTACCAGAAGCCCAGAGTTTAGTGATCTTAAAGATCGTGATGGGTTATAAGGCGATAGAAGATCAGTTAAATACACAGGAGCTAAACCATTTAGGGCCTTAGGTCAGTAGCAATACTTTATAATTGATACGAAACTTAAAGGGGCTATATGCGTTTTTCTGAAATTTAAACTCGCGACTGACACCTGTGGCCAAAAAACAGAACTGTTCTTATTTTCTGCTAGCTCTCGCAGCGGTGGTGACGTCACATCCGCAGACAGCGCGGGAAAAAACGACCCGCTAGAAAATAGGAAAAATAGGATACAGGCTTATAGGTGCACCCACTGTGAGCGGACAAGGTGTCAGTATGCTCATCAGGAGATGTTTGAGTCATAAATGGTAAAATAAAAAGGCTATTGTTACGTTTATTTTGGGGAAAAAGTTGCATATAGCCCCTTTAACAGGTAACCAGTGTAGAGATGTTAGAATCGGTGTAATATGATCTTGACCTAGTAAGAACTCTAGCAGCTGCATTTTGGACTAATTGTAGCTTGTTTGTTGAGGAGGCAGGACAGCCAGCTAGTAGTGCATTACAGTAATCTGTCTAGAGGTCATAAACGCATGAACTAACTTTTCTGCATCAGAGACAGATAGCATGTTTCGCAGCTTAGCGATGTTTCTGAGGTGGAAGAAGGCTGTTTTTGTAGTATTTGAAATATGATTTTCAAAAGACAAGTTGTTCTTTAATAGGACACCCAAGTATTTAACTGTAGCAGATGAAGTAACAGTACATCCTTCTAAATGTAAATTATAATTTGAGAGATTCTGTGTACCAGTTTTTGGTCCAATAAGTAATACCTCAGTCTTATCTGAATTTAGTAGGAGAAAATTACAGGTCATCCAATATTTTATATGTTTAACACACTCTGTTAGCTTGGATAATTTAGAGATTTCATCTGGCCGTGCTGAAATATATAACCGAGTATCATCGGCGGAAACTAATTTCATGTTGTTTTCTTGTAATATTACCAAGTGGCAGCATATATATTGAGAATAACAGAGGGCCTAACACAGATCCTTGCGGCACTCCATAATTTACCGACGTTATCTTAGATTAGTGTTTCTCAACGGGGGCGTTCAAAGCACAACGGGGGGCGTTGGAGGCAAGATTTCTGAAAGGGGGGGCGTTCAGGTGTTCCTGGGGGGCGTTCACGAGTTTACAACAAAAATCCAGGCAAGACAAGATTAAACATGTAGGCTAATTACTTGCAAAATAATTGCCTACAACCTTAAAAAATCTCTCAGTTTAATGCGACATGTAAACTATGAATCTTTTTTTTTTGCAATGACTCAAGCTTCAATCCGGTGTAGAGCTTAGATTGGGCTCAAAAAATTAAGCCCAACCCTACACGAGCCCGAGGCCCGGCCCGGCCCGGCCCGGCCCGACACATTAACTGTAATTATGAGCCCGAGCCAGGTTAAAACCCGACTATTTTTTAATACTTGGGCGTTCTGACGAGAACGAGCATAATGAGCGAAGCGGACCGGTGCGACACTCAGCTCAATAATCCGCTCAATGCAGGCGCACGCTCATGAAACACCAGTAAAATGATGTTTGCTCAAATCCAGCTCAGACATGACATTTATCTGTACTGTAGCCTAACAATACATTAAACAATGTTTTAAATATATATATATATATATATATATATATATATATATATATATATATATATATATATATATATATATATATATATATATATATATATATATATATATATATATATATATATATATACATACAGTGAAGAAAATAAGTATTTGAACACCCTGCTATTTTGCAAGTTCTCCCACCTAGAAATCATGGAGGGGTCTGAAATTGTCATCGTAGAGAGTCTGTGAGAGACATAATCTAAAAAAATAAATACAGAAATCACAATGTATGATTTTTTAACTATTTATTTGTATGATACAGCTGCAAATAAGTATTTGAACACCTGAGAAAATCAATGTTAATATTTGGTACAGTAGCCTTTGTTTGCAGTTACAGAGGTCAAACATTTCCTGTAGTTTTTCACCAGGTTTGCACACACTGCAGGAGGGATTTTGGCCCACTCCTCCACACAGATCTTCTCTAGATCAGTCAGGTTTCTGGCCTGTCGCTGAGAAACACAGAGTTTGAGCTCCCTCCAAAGATTCTCTATTGGGTTTAGGTCTGGAGACTGGCTAGGCCACGCCAGAACCTTGATATGCTTCTTACCCAGCCACTCCTTGGTTATCCTGGCTGTGTGCTTCGGGTCATTGTCATGTTGGAAGACCCAGCCTCGACCCATCTTCAATGCTCTAACTGAGGGAAGGAGGGTAATCCCCAAAATCTCGCAATACATGGCCCCGGTCATCCTCTCCTTAATACAGTGCAGTCGCCCTGTCCCATGTGCAGATAAACACCCCCAAAACATGATGCTACCACCCCCATGCTTCACAGTAGGGATGGTGTTCTTGGGATGGTACTCATCATTCTTCTTTCTCCAAACACATTTAGTGGAATTATGACCAAAAAGTTATATTTTGGTCTCATCTGACTACATGACTTCCTCCCATGACTCCTCTGGATCATCCAAATGGTCATTGGCAAACTTAAGACGGGCCTTGACATGTGCTGGTTTAAGCAGGGGAACCTTCCGTGCCATGCATGATTTCAAACCATGACGTCTTAGTGTATTACCAACAGTAACCTTGGAAACGGTGGTCCCAGCTCTTTTCAGGTCATTGACCAGCTCCTCCCATGTAGTTCTGGGCTGATTTCTCACCTTTCTTAGGATAATTGAGACCCCACGAGGTGAGATCTTGCATGGAGCCCCAGTCCGAGGGAGATTGACAGTCATGTTTAGCTTCTTCCACTTTCTAATGATTGCTCCAACAGTGGACCTTTTTTCACCAAGCTGCTTGGCAATTTCCCCGTAGCCCTTTCCAGCCTTGTGGAGGTGTACAATTTTGTCTCTAGTGTCTTTGGACAGCTCTTTGGTCTTGGCCATGTTAGTAGTTGGATTCTTACTAATTGTATGGGGTGGACATGTGTCTTTATGCAGCTAACGACCTCAAACAGGTGCATCTAATTTAGGATAATAAATGGAGTGGAGGTGGACATTTTAAAGGCAGACTAACAGGTCTTTGAGGGTCAGAATTCTAGCTGATAGACAGGTGTTCAAATACTTATTTGCAGCTGTATCCTACAAATAAATAGTTAAAAAATCATATATTGTGATTTCTGGATTTTTTTTTTAGATTATGTCTCTCACAGTGGACATGCACCTACGGTGACAATTTCAGACCCCTCCATGATTTCCAAGTGGGAGAAATTTTTTCATTTCATCTGATTATGATAAGTGCAAAGATGCGAGTGGGTCAGAAATGATTTTGGTGATTATATTTAGTTTAATATTAAGTTTTGTTTTGTAGAAAGCCTTTCTATAAAGTGAATTTCGTTTTGTATAAATTGTATCTTAATTTTAATCAAAGTTTCGTCAGCCAATTGCCCGGATTTAATAAATAAGAATCAAATAGACTTGCAGTCGTCGAAGGATCACTTTCATTGCACATGAACTGGAGGTGTCTCATAAATAAACCCAAACTCAGCTTACCTCACAAACATGATAAATATGTGTAAAGCTTGAAACTTCCACTTTTAAACGAAACAATTCGAAATGAAAAGAAATAGGCTAGTTAAGCAAAGCGCAGTGCTCATGCAAGCGGCTCATGATGGCATCTCAGCGGTCCTGCGCTCCATCACTGTGCTGTGAGTTTAATGCGCATTTTAGACTAATCCTGACTTGTGCTTTGTACACATTTGTTTCTTAGTTGTAGTATTAGTTCTTACTTTGCTAAAAAATATATATTATTCCTGATTATTGCATAGCTTTCTGCCCACCCAATTAGTCTAATAAAGTAATGATTAAAAAAATCACAAACGCTTGATCAAGGGCCCGGCCCGACCCGGCCTATACGGCTGTGCACATTATACTTTCACTTTAGAATTAGAGTCAATTCGGGAGTGAATTGCTTGAAAGATGTGTTCAATATTGTTCTTAATGAAAAACACAGAAACAAGCTCAATGACAAGATCGCTTAAGTGCTTTTAGCTTTATACCAAATCTTCCTCAGTTTTAGCTCTTCACTCTTGTGATAAATTAATTCTGATTCCTGCTGCTGGTCTGTGCTCAGTTCAGTTTTTAATTGTAACGTCTGTTCTCTAACTGAAATATTTGTATTACTATATAAAAATTAAACAACGGTGGGAAAGTGATGTAACCGGTGTAACGCCGACAATCCCAAGAAGATAACATATAGCAGCATGCGGTAAGGAATTGTTGTTTATGATATATCATACAGCTATATCTATAACGAAAAAACATTTACAAGTCTTGACATCATATCCGGGAGATAAGTCAGTAAATACAAGTAAAATCACAGGCTTTGCTTATCCCGTGCGAATGCATCCCGTGCGTAATCACACACGAGGTCCCAAGATAACAGCCTAGCTACTAATCCCGTGCAAATAGGGCTATAGTTCACCAAGTAATTTACTAGTCAGGCATTATTGATAACTCGCAAGACTGTAAGAAGAAAATGACAATTTGACTCTGTAATCACATTTAGGTAATGTATTAATTCCGCCGTCACATCTGAGCGCAAAACGCTGCTTGGATGGTTTCAAGATAGTTAAAAATAATTAATACTACAATAATAATTTAACGGTTCATGTATGTTTATTCTTGTTAGAAGCTTTTGTTTTTATTTTACTGATTATGAACACGAATTAATCATGACAAACTAAATTAGTTTTAATTGTAGGCTATTAATTAGGCTATAGCCTACCATTGATGAAAACAAGCTGATACCAAGGTATTTAGGCCTATAATTATAACATTTATTCATGAAAAATCATGATTATATTATTTTTTTATCGAAAGTAAGGTTAATAATTAGAGCCCTGTGAAATCCATTTTTTTTGGACTCCATTTTAATCGTTAAATTATTATTATTATTATTATTATTGTAATTAAAAAGCATGTCTAATTAGGCTATTTTTGGCTACTCCTTGCTGATTGGATGTCAAATTTGTAACCATTGCATTTCATTAACACTGGCACTGATTTATAATTTCTATCTCAGACTACTTTTTTGCTCTCTGGGATTCTAATATTCCCGCGTTCTACTGCTTTACGGGGTCCGGGCTTTCCCTGTCCGTGCAATCATCCTTGAATGAGCGTGGATTTCTAGCGTAGGCCTATTTACTTGAATTCCTTAGGTAATATATATGGGTTGACCCATTTCAGAGGCGGCTAAAATCCAAATTCGAATGGACTGTGAATAAATCTCTCCACGAACGTGACGTGCATGCGATGCCGCGCTGACTGACATATGTGCAAGAATCAGTCACACAGTCTCACGCACAGAGAAATATTGTTAGTTACATTTTTAACAAACAGAATAATACTGCATCACAAATTCAATATAAGCCTACATTTAAGTTAATATCTTTTAACTATTACTAGTATTTTGAAAGACTAAAACATGTGACATGAACCATTATTGGCTTTTACATTAAGTAAACTGTCACTTTGAGGCCCTGGTGAGGTGCAAGGCCCTGTGCGGTCGCACACTTGGCATAGCCCCTGCGCCGGTAGCCTACTGTGTGGAGGTAGGCTACTAAATTATTATTAACAATGTTAACAAATAAAAAAACAGTCACAAATTGACAAACATTAACATTGTGATCGGATTCCAATAATGAAAAGAAAGAAAATAATCTGAATTTTTATAACGATTCCAAGTAGGAACCGGTTCTCGATGCCCAATACTAGTAACGATGGTGCTAGCAAACATTCTAGAGCGCTCTTTAGTTCCTACTAAATTGTGACAAGGCGTGCCTTTTCACTTGCCCATTTATCTAGTATTGATGGTCATTGCAAAAACTGTCATGCAGATCGGCTGAGGATGGGAACCAATGAAAAGTTTAATATACGCAAGTTTTTTTTATTGTTGTTGTATTTGCATTAAAAATAGGCTAATAACGAACAAAAAAATAAACATTCATTTGAAAGTAATTAAAGAGGAAATTATGAGGTAAGCAATATCATACCAGCAAGAGTGCTATTTTCCAGAGTAGCCTATATCAGCATGATTGCAAAATGCGATATTAATTTTATACAACAGTTCAATAAAAAACAAGATGTCGTTTTTTTTAATAGTTTTTCTCTATTTTTCCAACAAAAATAGCTTCAAACAAAGTATGAGTTTCGTTCTCGCATAATTCACCATTTTTTAACAGTTGAATGATTCTAGAATCCATTATGCCGCCAACTACACTGGCAGTTTTATAGTTTCATAGGCCTGGAATAATTAAAATTTTCCCAACATTTCATATTGCTATAATTAAAATATTATATTTAGAACAAAAATCTAATTAGCCTACATTATTTAGGCAATTGTAATTACAGTGTAAGTGGATTTTGATAAATGGTAAGATGGATTTTGTTGATATTGATTTCATTTAATTCTTATAACAGCCATGTATTGTGGTAAATAGTGTAATTACTTAAAAAGATGGTCAACAATATGTAACTTTACTTTATAAGAGGTGTGCCCTAAAAAGTGAGCATGCAATTTTGAGAACACCAAAGCGCACGTTCTTTAGTCTGTTTGGATACTTCAAACACAAGTTTGCACTGCCTGTTTGGTTTACCTGTTTAGCCTACACGTTAGTAACATGCGTTTTGTCCGACTCATAGCGCACGTCCTCAACGCGTGATTTACCATATAAGCGCGTATTCGTAAAGCGTTTTCCTTGAATCCAAAGCGCACGGTAAGAACGCGCGTTTTTGTGGTAAATCAGAAATTTAGAAACGCACAACCAGGGGCGTAAATCGCGGGGGGGACAGGGGGGACAGGACCCCCCCAATCTGAGGGCTGCCCCCCCCTAAATTGTAAATAATATAACAATATATACTTAAAATAAATGTGTAAGTAGTGAAACAATACAAGCGCAAACGGGACAAAAAATGCGTTTTAAAGGTCCCGTTCTTCGTGATCCCATTGTTCAAACTTTAGTTAGTGTGTAATATTGCTGTTAGAGCATAAATAATACCTGTAAAATTATAAAGCTCAAAGTTCAATGCCAAGCGAGATATTTTAATTAACAGAAGTTCCCTTTCAAAGCCTACAGCGAACGGCTGGCTTGGACTACATCCTGGTACTTCCTTCATAAATGACGTCAGTAGAACAGTAGAACAGACTAACCTCCGCCCACAAGAATACGCGGAAAAAGGGGGCGTGGTCTTGTTGCTGTCCCACGTGGAGAAGAGGACGTGTCGCGTGGAGAAAAGGAATTGTTGCGTTTGAGTGTGTTTGTCGCCATGTCGTCGAGACGCTGTTATTTTCATCCCGGAGTCAAATCACCTTTGTTTGGCTTTCCCAGGGAAGCTGTAGAGATCATTAAGCGCATATATCTCCCGTTAAGAGGCGTGACCTTTCCACGTTCGCTAAGCTGCGGTCAAATCACAACACGGGAACCGCTGGCACAATCAGAACTCGTTACGTATTTCTGAAGGAGGGACTTCATAGAATAAAGGAACTCATCAGCCGTTTTTAGGAGAGTGAAAACAGCGGTATACAGATAAGTAAATTGTGTTAAAAATACTGGGTTTTTTTACACGCGAAACATGAACACATGTTATATTGCACACTGTAAACGCAATCAAAGCTTAAAAAAAACACGAAGAACGGGACCTTTAAGTTTAGAAACATTTTGAGTCCCCCCTCCCCCCTTGCCTCACAGTGGTTTGATCCACCGCACCTCAACTAATGTTACCCATAGACCGTAGAAAAACTACCACACAAGTTTGCGGAGAGAACAAGGCTCTTCAGACAGCAGTTGTGAAACACCAGTAAGTAGCTGTCAAGGCTATTTTATTCACTTTAAACATCAGATGAAGTGATTCTTTTCTCTTTAATACAGATTAGGCAAAACACTGTTAACATCACTTGCCCACCGCCGCACTACCCCGCTCCGCTGTACAGTAATAAAATCATTTAGTTCAGTTCATGGGCGTCGGAAGCAAAAAAAATGTGGGTGGGTCCTTGCTAAACGTATAGTTCACGTATAGATGCACGGCATCTAATTTTGACACAAATCGACCCGCGGTTCGAGTCCGCCTTTCGCCGCACTCAATCTTCTCCCTTTTCCCATCACAAATCAGATCGGAAAGGCATTTATTTTCAATAAAAATGAAGAAAATGTTAGAAAAGTGGAAATAAAGCGTCTAACGTGTTTATCCAGGGACCTGGATAATGGATAGGGGGCGCTGGCCCAAAAAAGGTTGAGAACCACTGGCCTAAGGGAATGACTATCAGGGCTGAGGCCATCAGTCCCAATAGCCTGAGGCATGTGCGGAAAGAGACACTTTTTCCCTTCTGAAATTCGGCCAGGCTCTGAGAGAATTTTACCACCCTGTCCTCTGACAGTCGTGCTCTGAATGTCACCGAGTCCAGTGACTGCCCCAGATATGTTATAGACTGCGTGGGTATTAAAACACTCTTTTCTGTGTTTAGTTGTAAACCCAGCTTCTGTATGTGTTCCAGAAGCATAACTGTGTGTTCTCTCACGTCCTGCTCTGACTGAGCTTTCACCAGCCAGTCGTCTACATAAGTAGCGAGACGAATACCCTGTTCCCTGAGCGGAGTCAGGGCCGCTTCTGTGCACTTTACAAATACTCTTGGGCTGAGAGACAGGCCAAACGGGAGAACCAGATATTCGTATGCCACGCCAAAGAAGGCAAACCTCAGGAATTTCCTGTGGGGTGGGTATATCTTTATGTGAAAGTATGCGTCTTTCAGGTCGATCGACGTAAACCAATCGCCCTGGCGCACTATTTTTAGGAGTGTAGAATGGGTGAGCATTCTGAACTTGTACTTTCTTAAGTATTTGTTCAGTGCACGCTGATCTAATATGGGACGAAGAGCCCGAGTTCCCTTCTTCGGAACGAGAAAGTATCCCGAATAAAACCCACTGTGGCTTTGCTCGGGTGGGACCACTCTTATTGCCTTCTTGTTCAACAGATAGGACATTTCTTCCTGAAGAACATGCTTTAATTCTCCCCGCACCTGAGAATTAACTATACCTTTGAATTGCGGAGGAGAAGTGACAAATTGCATTCTGTACCCGAGCTGTATCGTTCTCAATACCCAGCGGGACTGTGTGCATTCTCGCCACTTGTTTATTTGCAGCGTTCTGGTGCCATCGTGTGGCTGAGTCATGAACGAGTTTGTGATCTGTACTGCGCATGCGTGGGGACTTCGCGTTTGGACAGAGTTTAATTGTCTCATCACCTCTAAGGGAACGCTAACCCCCCGAGGAGATGTAATATTGTGTTCTGTTAATATGTTTTGCAACATTTTTGTGGCATTATGTTTTTCAACATGTTTTGGGGGTACAGTGAAAACTTTATTGAGTTTTGAACATGGAAAGTGCTTATGACTAGTGGGTGGGTGTGCACCACTGCACCGTCTCTTGTTCTTTTCACCGCTCTGCTTCCCCTGGCCCAGCCGGGCTCTGTTTTCCACACAGAACATCTGGAAGTGGGAAATTCAGAACTCGTTCCTTGTTGAACACTGAACTTTTGCGGGTCGGGAGCCAGCGAACATGGGGGCTGTGGGCTCCCGTCCCTTGGGAAGATCCCATCAAACTGCCTTCTTCTTCCTCCTCGCTCCCTGAGAATGGGCATGAGGATGAGGTTGAGGAGCTGGCTGAACCGTCTGAGCTGGTGCAGGCGGATAGTTCTTTCTAGCCCAGGCAGTTCTCTGTTCCGGTGCTCCGCCCTGACCCGCTGCATTCACGTTCTGTCTCTGCTGTTTAGGAATATGAAAGCTGGGGGGTGGGCGGGTCGTGGCCTGTGCGAAGGTCTGCCGGGGTGGCGGAGGGGGTGCAGTCTGCGACTTTCTAGGCATGCAGGGTTGTAGAGCCTCATCATCCCTCTTCTTCTCCTCGCATCTCTTTTGCATCAGTGTCAGTGCTGGGCCAAAAATGCCCTCTGAGACCACCGGTGCGTCCAGGATGGCTTCTTTCTCCCTGTCAGAGAGATTAGCCAAGTTAAGCCATCTTCCTCTCTCCTGAATGACCATTGTGGCCATGGCCTTGCCCGCGGCTTGAACCGCGCATCTCTGAAGACGCAGAGAGAGATCCGTAACGACTCAGATCTCTTCCCAATGTGTCTGACCTGGCATGGTCGACGCTTCGTCCTGCAGCTCCACTTGGTATGCGGTAAGCATAGAGATCGGGTTCAGAGCCCTGACAGAGAGAGCGACTGCTTTGTAAGCGCGCTCCGTCATGCTCGACTGGAATCTGTCCGCTTTGGATGGTAAAGTCGGATTTACAGCCGCCGTACGCTTTGGGTGTAAGTGCGCGGCAACTAATGGCTCCATGGAGGGCATTCGGAGAAGGCCATCGTTCTCTATCCCTTCCAAGTCAAGAGCAGATCCTCCCTGCACGGGCATCTTGCTAGTGAACGGTTTGTCCTTCCATGTCACCGCAACCTCCTCCAGGAGCTCTGGAAATACTGGAAGGAGCTGTCGTGTTGCCTGTTTCGCTCTTGGCAGCCTCTTGCCCTCGTAGCAAGACTTTGCAGTCTCTGCTACCACGGTCGGCCACGGAATATTTAGTTTATCTGCAGCGTGTTTGCACACATCTTGCAGATCAACACTGAGAAGCGGAGAGGATGGTGCCCCGCCCGCCTCTTCTGTGGATGCCGCCGCGGCGAGGAGCTGTGCTGAGTGCACAGGGGGAAGGAAGGGGGAGTCCCCGAAATCTTCCTCTTCTTCAGAGAGAAGAAAATCGGAGTGTCCCACTTCCTCGAAATCAAGCGCGTCCTCATCCTTGTCTGTGCTGAGCACACTGGGCAGAGGGACGCCGCATCAAGCTCTTCACTCCAGGACAGAACTGCCGTGGCGGGCAGCTCTACTGCAGGAATGGTTACCTGTGGAGTGGCAGCTGGAACAGGGCTAGGTGACATGAGGGGATCTTGGCCTGACAGGCTAGCTTGGCGTACTAGCATGTGACGAAGGCTCTTCATGGTTAAGCGTGCGCAGTGTTCATAAGAGCCGGGGTTCCCGATCGTCATTGGGCATGTTTCAGCCCGAGACATGTAGAGCAGACCTGGTGTGTGTGGCCTTGCATGAAATTTTTATTCCGCATGAACACAGTCGCACAGAATCTCCCTCACTAGCCTGGATAGTTTGCTTTGCTGCAGCCATCGTTGTATCGAACAATCCTTACAATCGGCTGGAATGCAAATTGAAGGAGCCAGATGAAAAACGGCGTGGTGGCCAGTAGTTTGGCCAGTAGTTTGTCCAGAAGTTTGTTCTTTTAAGTTTGTCCAAAAGGTAGGCTTCTAGGCTTCTGGGGTGAAGCGAGAAGAGGTTTTTGAATGTCGTAGTGACGTTGTGTTGCCCCTTTTATACTGAGGGAAGGGGAGGCCACTCCCAGACACAACCTCACGTCTGCCAGCCAATTGGGGCTGGCGTAATGTAATAGGGCTTCTGAGGAATATGCGGAAGGGGCATATCCCATAGTGAGACACCGAAACGTATGCTTGAAAGAGAACTTCAACTCTGGTCAGCGGAAGTCAATGAAGTCGTGTCGTCTATATTTTTTTACGGTCTATGTGCTCTTCACTGATAAACTAATACAGTAGCTAAGAATCAATGTATATTTTGTAGTGAAGTCTATGTAGTGTTTTATTTTTACATTTATTCATTCAATTTCATACTTAAATGCTAATGTACAGCTCTGAGCTGCCAGTGTAAATCTTTATTTATATTTATTTTATATTAATAATTTTATACACTAGGAATTTGTACAAGTTTTTTTTTTAAGTAAAGTTTTAAGTTTAAGTAAGGTTTTTCAATTCTTTTAAGTAAAATAAAGAAATAGTATTGCAATAAATTTTTTTTATTTTTTCTCCTTAACCTCTTTCTGTTCCTGTCGCTTAAAAATAGAATAGCAAAAAACTGATGTGACAAGCCATCAGAACCGAACCGAACCGAAAACTGTGGTTAAAAACCGAGGTATGTATTGAATCATGGACTAACTGTATTGTTGCATCCCTAATAGACACACAATTTTAAAGGATTATGTAGAGGCATGGATTTGTCTAAATAGATCTACTTTAACTTACAAGCTACTTGTAAGTTAAAGTAGGCTAGTTAAGTTACATTCAAGCTACCCTTTTGAAAGAATAGCTACACTACAAGTTACTATCAAAAATTAGCTAGCTACATTGAAACTACTTTTCTTTTTTCTTTAAAGCGCACCTGCATAGAGCGGATTATTGAGCTGAGCTGAGCGTCACACCGCACCACTTATAGATAATTTACTTTATAAAGTTTTAAATATGGATATTTTTAAATATGGAACGCCTTTATTAACCCCCCGGAGCTGTGTGGAGCAGTTATATGATGGACAGATGCACTTTTATGGACTTCAAAAACAGAGCAGGGAGGTGGATGTTAAAGTAGGCTACCTATGGGGAAAAAGGAGGCAAAATCGTTGGTGTTATAGTATCACACAGACAGTAGGGTTGAACAACATACAGGGTTGAAAGCAACACTGGTAATTATGGGTATACATGAAAATGGATTATGCTATGTGTGTGGTGTATCTGAAAATGTATGTCATCATGTATTAGGCCCTATATGTGTAGCAAGTAGGCTATATTATATTTTGTGATGTACTATTCAGTCACTTTAAGAATGGAGAGGATATAATGAAGAATGAGGATATTTTAGGAAAAGGTTTAATGGACGGACAGCTATATAGAGAAGTAATTAATTTTATATATGACTCAGGTTTCGGATCTAGAATATAATATATGTGGAGCATTAATCTTGCTGTGGGGGCAGAGTCTGGACCGAGGAGCTGAATGATGATCGGGTATGAGGAACAAGGATGATGTATGTGGATTAAGAGTAAGGTTCAACAAGAAATTAGACAGCCGACTGTCAATGGTTCATCTGTGAGAAAGAAGATGAAACATCCATTCAGAATTTAAACTGTAGACTTATCAACCAAGGCTAATTTGCCAACCAGTACAGTAGGTGGCGATAATGCTCCCAAGGAAGAATTAAGCACTTCCCCTGAGGATGTCAGCTTGACGGCTTGGGCTGGCGCGCGAAAAAAAATCACGCTGATCAAAACAGAGATGGCGAGGAGGTGCGTTATGGGTTGTGGCTCTCCCGAAACACTTTTCCCAATCCCCAAAACTCCCTGGTTGCGGTCCCGATGGCTCGAGTTTATGCATTTCGAGGAAGGAGGGATATCGGAGAGGTCGCGGTTGTGTTCAAAGCACTTCACACGCGAATGCTTCAGAAACTGGACAGAGCACGAGATGGGGTTTGTGAGATATCTGTCATTAACAGAAACGGCTGTCCCGTCAGTGTACACCGTCGGTACCTCACAAAGTTTGACGGTAAGTGAAACCAGCTAGCAACTCTTGAAATGTATCATGTCTCATGCAATCTTTCAAGAAGCCAAAAGCAGCTTATAAACAGCATGTCACGTAACATTATACCTCAGAAAAGCCATTAAACTACCATAAACTCGAAAGTTTGTGAGAAAAAGGAACGGCATTGTATTTTGTTAATTAAATGCATTATATTGCATATTCATTATGTTTTACTCATTAAAAACGTACTATTATAGTGTTTTGTATTATAAAAAAATAGGCATAATTTTGTACAAATCAGTTGTTAATTTTGACCTTTAATAATAATGTACCAGCTGACAGGGTGCCCTCCTTGTATAGTGTACAACATTAGTAACGTTAGAGAGAAAAGAAAATATCCTTGAAAACATTTAATTATTTTTGGTCAATATTGGGATTCGTAATATTTCAGTCCCCCAGAATTTTTTTTTAAAGTGGTGGTTCATCAAAACGAAATATTAAAAGCTTTTCGCAATACTTTGGTATGTCCATTATAATGAATAAAAATAATAAAAATAATAGACCTTTCTCACAAAAACCGGAAATACGCAATCGTTGCGGATCCGGAGTTCCTGTCAAGCGCCAACACATCAGAAAAGCATACCCGGCCAAGAGAAAATGGATCAGCGAGTCTACACAACTTCGCTAATGGATTTGCCAAATAATTACATTTGATGGAAATTAACAATTAGGCCTATTTACATAAGTCTCATATTACGTAGCTACAAAGAACCAGCGTTACATGACGTCTTCCTTGACCACGATGATATCTTGTTTGTGCGGACATTGGCTACAGTTCCAAATAGTTTAAACATCATGCAGTGTGCACAATTCTATATTTTAACATACAACATAATACTTTTAATAAAATGATATATGTTTTTATTTTAAAAAACTATAATACTATATGTTTACAATATAATACAAAATGTTGATTAACATCACGTTATGTTTTAAAACAAAATAAATTCACAACATGTATTGAGGCATTTTGCAAAAGTGAATTTTATATATATTAAATAAAATATCATACATTTTTTAAATAAAAAATATATACACGACTCACAAGGCAACATCCATTTAAGCATGCGTGTTTATTTTAGTAGTCAGTGAACAGCCTGAGAAACATTTAAATAGATTTCAGTTAATAATGGTTATATACATATAACGGTTATATAAATATAAATATTAGTAAAAAAAAAAAAATCATTTTATCTTTCCCCACAGAGGTGTGTCATATGCCGCTTTGCGTTGAAAGGCTTGTAAGTTAGGACAGGAGCAGGGAAGTTTGGTCCTTCATCCAGCAGGATAGCCTGAATCCATTTCCGTCAAACTCCACCATCAACAGGGAAGGAATGAAACGACAGATATAGCTGCTTTTGGGAATAACAAGAACAGCTACAATCACACTTGCTCGTTGTTTGCGCTATTTGCTTACCTGTATCCCTGCCCGGGGAGGAAGAAGATTATCACGACGAATGGTCGCAAATACAGAAGTTGTGAGAGAGGTCTATTGGGATTCGTAATATTTCAGTCCCCCAGAATTTTTTTTTAAAGTGGTGGTTCATCAAAACGAAATATTAAAAGCTTTTCGCAATACTTTGGTATGTCCATTATAATGAATTAAAATAATAAAAATAATTTTGTCATGTCCCTTCACTGAATTTGTACTTAGAAAATATTTAACAAAATGTGCACAATGCCTATATGTTTTGGCAATACCTACTGTTGCACTTGTGTATATGGTTGAGTGACAATAAAGTGATTTGATTTGAATATTGTAAGTATGTATTTGTTATTTTCTTGAAAAAAAAAATTCTAAAAAAGAAAGATATTTTATATATAAAAAAAAGACTATAAAGTTAAGTCCCTCAGTCTGAACTCAACCCTGTCACGCCAACCATTCTCTGACCATAATAATTTAGACTTTTTCATAATAATTTAGACTGGTGCAGAATATGGGGGTGGGGGTATACTGTACATTTATGGATTAAAATTGTATTTTAATTAGGGCTGTCAAAAGATTAATCACGATTAATCACATCCCAAATAAAAGTTTGTGTTTACATAATATATGTGTGTGAACTGTGTATAATTATTATTTATATATAAAAACACACACAAGCATGTATATATTTAAGAAAAATTTATTATATTTATATATAAAATATTTATATTTATATATAATATAAATTATATAAATGTATACAGTATATACATGCAAATATTTCTTAAATATATACATGAATATTTATATAAACATAATAATTATAGAGAGTACACACAAATATATTATGTAAACACAAACTTTTATTTTGGATGTGATTAATCGTGATTAATCTTTTGACAGCCCTAATTTTAATCCATACAATTTACTAATTTCATTGCTGCCATATATGTGACCCTGGACTACCAAATCAATCATAAGGGTCAATTTTTTAAAACAATTTTTTTTGAGGTATACATCAGCTGAAAGCTGGACAAATAATATTTCCATTGATGTATGGTTTGTTAGGATAGGACAATATTTGGCCAAGATAGAACTGTTTGAAAGTCTGGAATCTGAGGGTGCAATTTTTTTTAGAAAATCGCCTTTTAAAGTTGTCCAAATGAAGTCCTTAGCAATGCTTATTACTACTGTTAATACATTTGATATATTTACGGTAGAAAATTTACAAAATCTTCATGGAACATGGTCTTAATATCCTAATGATTTGATGATTTAATGTGTCCACTGAAACACTGAAAAGCATCCAGTGTCAGATTCAATGTCACATCAGCAGCAGAAATACTGTTGTGCAGGCAGATGTGTTGACCCAGAAAGAAGGGCACAATATGTGAATAAAAATATAAAATTAAAGGCAATGTCTCCCTTCAAACCTGTTACAGTTTTCATCCCCGTCACACTATTCTCAACTCTTTTGGAAAAAACCCCCACCTGACATGTTAAGGACTAACACAATAAAATTGTGGTTTTGGTTAAACATCTTAATTAATTAATTTTATTTTATTTTTTAACAGAAATAAACCATAGACGGCAGACAGTGTAAAAATCCCCGGCCGAATTACCTACTATTTTTTGACAAACACCAAGGTCGTGTGGACATTTAATTGCCATCCGAATTCACATCTCTGAGTTTTCAAGAATATATCACTTCAAAATTAAATGTTTATATCCTTTTTGACCACTGCAGAACACCGTACGGCTGCAATTTGGATGCATTTTAAAGATCTAGACTTTTATTACTGAAATGCTGGCAAGTATTTACAAGAGCAATATTTCATCACCGCTCAAAAAATAAAAGGAAGAAAAGCACAAACTTTTTAAATGGGTCATTATTAGGCTATGCAGAATTATGCTTACCTCATGTAAATAAGAGGCTGTATTCACTTATTTCCGCTCATTTCCATGTGGAATAACATCCTTTATTTTGAGATAAAATACAAGACAGAAAACCATTTTAACTAAAATCTGTCTATATATCTTCCTATGTTAAACAGATTTAAATAATTAAATAATATTTAGGATATTATTTTATTATTATTAATTGAAATTTGCATTTATTATTATTATTATTATTATTATTATCATTATTGTTACAGCATTGCGTTCCCAGGTGTGCAGGATCACACAACTCTCTCCTCCACCGTGAATAAATCACCATCCCAATGCACAAGTTTTATCACTGAGGTGGCATGCTAATTTATTTTTACGGACTTCCACGTGAGAAACAATTACCGTTCAAATAGGGCTCAAGTTGAACTCAAAAGCTGGCTGTCATCTATTTTTGCATTGTACCCATTTCATACTGTAATGCAATTCTTGTTATACAGCCCCTAACAAGAGATGTGGCCTGTCAATGTGACGCACCATCTTTGAAGAAGAGTGCAGCGAGCCAAACGGTAACACAAAAGCTGAAAAGACGGAGTAAAGGTAAAGTTGCTAGCTATGTTTATCTTCACATTAGCTGAGAATCGTTTTCTTGTGTTGTGTTTCATGGGTTTGATTGTGTTGACAATTTCAGCGATTCAAGTGAAGCCTGTTAGCCACTCTGTTGGCATCTCTTGCTCTGAGAATGTTGGCACAAGTATTGAACCTTCATGTCTCACATCAACACCAGTTAAAAGGTCACGCATGGAAGACACCGCATTCAATGACTGCTCAACATGAACCTCAAAACAATCATCCGATGTCACCTACGAGCCTGATATCACTTGAGGGCAGTGAAAAGTAAGTCTATATGTGGTAGAGATTCATTTTAATTTCGTATACACAGGTTATCACTAAAACTTCAGACATGTTGAGGGCATCTAAGGCCCTGTTTACACCTGGTATTAAGATTTGTTTTGGTTGATTGGATCACAAGTAGACGAGGGAGACACACTCGTTTACATCTGGTGTTTTAATCCGTCTCTGGTCCACTTTCAACCACTTCTGTCCTGATTTCTTCTAGGGAGGATCTATGGGCGGGTAAATGTATGGGATTTTTGCCAACACATTCGACCACATGTGAAGTGGTACAAGAGTCACTCAGGTTTAGCCCCGCGGAACTGGGGTCCGTTCTTCGTACCTCGCTTAATACATCTGACATGATTTGACAGATCCCAGATCTTTTAATCATGATAACTGATGTCTGACTAATTTGGTTCTTCAAACGAATTTGCGGATTGGATTTAAATATCTGGATTAAATTATCTAAGATCACTGCGCTATCTTAAATTATCTAAGATCACTTCTTGTTTTCCCTGAAGAGGGCAGATGCATCGATACTCGAATCCATGATCAGCAATGCAGCGATTGGCTGCCGTCAAGACCGCAACGTAATGACATCATATAATTAAAAAAGCCACCTGGCAAAAAACTTGGCAAAGTACACAAAAAAACCCCACGAATATCTGGACCTTTATAAGGAAACAGCTAAACGACCAAACCAACATAAAAGTTATAATAGATCAATGATAAATGTTTTTTTTACATGATTACCAATTATTTATATTCACGATTTTATACAGTATTTGTACACCCTTTACATTTTTATTTCAATGTTGTAATTCAATTTTTTATTCAATTTGAAGCAGATTTGTAACGTGACAGTATTAAAGTTTCTTAAGGGTCAAGATCAAATTCTCTGCATCTCCTGCGCTGCATCAAGCCATCCCATAATATCCGTCATCACTTAAATTAATGCACGGCTCAGATTAACTGTACAACGTGTGTGCAAACCTCCAATAAAATTATAAAGTAATTATTCCATCACAAATAAATCGCTCAATTAAGTGACTGTGTCTATAGTATTATACACAACATTATAATATTATATACATATACAATTTAAAATGTGTATATTATTATTATTTAAATTGATTATTATTGCCCCTGGTTCAGTAATGAACTCTTGTAATAAAGTAGCAGTGGCTGGGACAGATATTAAGTATCACCTTAAGATGCAATCTGATCCTGTTTACATGAAATAAGCCGCTCGCGAGCAGGTTTAAGCTTACGGACCTGTTGCTATGACAGCAAGTCCAGGATGAGCGTCGAAGAACCAAACAATCCAAGATCATACCAAATCGTCAACAATCAAATCCAGCTAACTGAGTTAGCGAGGTACGAAGAACGGGCCCCTGGTCTTTGGCCACATGTGTACCTTTGGCTGTATTAAAAGAGAAGTGGCTCTGTGGTATAAAAACTCTTCCTGAGTATGTCACAGAGTTTCGTACATGCCTTTTCAGAGTCCGTGAGCTAGCTAAACAAAATCCCAAGAAAGCGTAAGACAAGATGAAGTCTTGGTTTGATCAGAAATCTAGAGAACAAAGTTGTATCCCTGGTGATAAAGTGTTGGTGTGGTTACCTGTGTTGGGCAGATCGCTGCAAGCTCGTTATAATCAGGCTTGTGCACAATTCAGAATTGAATTGAGAATGACTCCTGAATTTCAATTCAATTCTTGAATTTATATTGATGTCAAAAACAGGATCTAGAATTACCATTCGAATTTGAATTAAAGGAAGCGGTAATTTATTTCAAGAAATTGATCATTATCTATTTTAGAACAAAATGTATGCAGGGTTGAGGAGTGACTACACTGAATTTTTTTTTATCATGGGTCTTGTAATTTTCACTTAAGAAAATATACACACTATTTTTAATTATAACCTTAATTTATTAAGATAATTGTGGTTCAGTGTTGTATAGAAAATATTGAGAACATTTCGCTAATAAAACCAAGAGATACATTTCCTTATTTTTTTAAAAGGAAATGTAAGCACTTTTGAACCTATTAAGCTGATTAAAATTAAGGGAAAATGCTACCTATTTATTTTAAGAGAATTATCTCAATTATGCAGTTTTATTTAGAGGCACCATTGTTAGTTCCCAGCATGCTTTGCATATGGCTGGAAATGGAGAGTTAATATTGAAATGAAGTGTTATTTTATGTGTTTTTGAGTAAAGGGAAACATCTGTTAATGTTTAATGATCAGTTATGTTTGACTTTTGAAAGAATTTCAAAATTATGTTGAATTCAAAATGATGAATTTCAATATGTTGAAGTTTTGACCATTACCATGGTGCAGAAGAGTAGAGCTTATGATTAGGTTGTGATGTGAATAACTGCAAGTATTATTATTATGAAGGGTGTTGCTTTGTTCAATGAGCAATAACCTTGCTAATGCCAGTGCAGTAACAAGTTTGTTTTTTCTTGTGCTGTGCTAGCAGCGAATAGTCTGTTAATTGTATAACATAACTCAAAGTCAAATATAAACATGTCATTTCCATTTACTCTAATTTATACCCCTTTTTTAAGTCAACTTTTTAAACTTTTTCAATTAAAAAAAGCACATTCCACTAATAATATTAAATTCATCATGTGCTATAGACTAAATAATTTAGGAAATTTTACCTAATTTATTCAGGTAGATTCCACTAAAAAAAACAAACCGTAAAAACTACTTAAATATTGTGTAATATTGTTACCATATTTTTTTTAAGTAAATAGTTTGTAATATTTGTTACAGTGTAGTTACGTGTAATGAAATTGTTATTAAAATTACAAAATTAATGTAATTGTATTTAGTTGTATTACTAAGTCAAGTTAACTTTATTTATATAGTGCTTTTAACAATGTTGATTGTTTCAAACCAGCTTTACAGTGTTAAACAGGAAAATAATGCAACATAATTTAATTAAACTGTATAGCCATTTGATGTCATCAATTTCCATACGGTGACAGTGTCGGCTTTAGATCAGTAATTTAGTTTATATGGTTAATTTAGTTTAATAATTAGATTTATTTCGATGTTTAGTTAAAAAATTTAGTGTCCCCAACTGAGCACGCCAAGCCAGAGGCAACAGTGGCAAGGAAACCAAAACCCATCAGGTGACCTAATGGAGAAAAATAAACCTTGGGAGAAACCAGGCTCAGTCGGGGTGCCAGTTCTCCTCTGGCCAATTAACAAACAGCGTATTATTATTATTATTATTATTATTATTATTATTCTGGCAGCTTTACAGGTCAGAGGTCATAATAGATCGGAATATTCGAAGGACCGGAGGCAACACGCTGGAGACGGGTTTATTGTGGATGATGTTGACTAAATCATTAATTAAATAAATTATTAAATAAATAATTATTAAAGTGCAATATTCGAATGATCGGAGGCAACACGCTGGAGACGGGTTTATTGCGGGTGACATAGCGATTTAAGTATTATTTAATTGTAATATTTGAACAATCGGAGTCATCACGCTGAAGACGGGTTTATTGAGATGCCGTGTCGATGAGGCAGTTGCAGGGGGAGACTAATTGACACGGTCTCTGCGGACACTTCGGGGTCCTGTGTTGGTCTTCTCTGGGCGCAGGTCCACCATCTGATCTGGATATGGCCCGGATCCGGCTGACTGCAGTAAACCTCGGGATAAAACAGAGAGACTATCATTAGTGTAGATGCCATTCTTCTGATGATGTAACGAGTACATCAGGTGTTATGGGAAGTGTTCCCGGTTCCGGCTGACCTAGTTAATGCAGCCTAACAATCATTTCATTGAAAAAGTGTTTTATGTGTATGCCACAGTAAAGAGATGTGACAGAGTGTGTCTGCTTCCCGAACAATGCTAGGAAGACTGTTCCAGAGTTTAGGAGCTAAATAGGAAAAGGATCGACCGCCTGCAGTTGATTTGGATATTCTCGGTATTATCAACTGGCCAGAGTTTAGAGAGCGCAGTAGACGTGATGGAGTATAATATGTTAAGAGCTCGCTCAAGTATTGGGGAGCTAAACCATTTAGTGCTTTGTAAGTAATAAGCAAGATTTTAAAATGTATGCGATGTTTAATAGGCAGCCAGTGCAATGTTGACAGAACTGGGCTAATATGGTCATACTTCCTGGTTCTAGTAAGAACTCGAGCTGCTGCGTTTTGGACCAGCTGGAGTTTATTTATTAAGCGAGCAGGGCCACTACCCAGTAGAGCATTACAATAATCTAGCCTTGAGGTCATGAACGCATGAACTAACTGTTCAGCATTTTGCATTGAGAGCATGTGCCGTAATTTTGATATATTTTTAAGATGGTAGAAAGCAGTTTTACAGATGCTCGAAACGTGGCTTTCAAACGAAAGATTGGTATCAAAGAGCACACCCAGGTTCCTCACTGACGACGAGGACTTGACAGAGCAGCCATCAAGTGTTAGACTGTATTCTAGGTTACTACTTGTGGAGCTTTTTTGTCCAATAATTAAAAATTCAGTTTTTTCTGATTTGAGTTGCAGGAAATTACCGGTCATCCAATGTTTTATATCAGCTATGCATTCCGTTAATCTTGTGAATTGGTAAGTTTCTTCAGGGCGTGAAGAAATATAGAGCTGAGTATCGTCAGCATAACAATGAAAACTAACGCCATGCTTCCTAAGGTAAAATGTGTAATTCAATTAGTTACTAATCATATTAAAAGGAAATTGCTTTGCATTGATAAAGTAATCCAACCACATTTATAATGGGTAACTTATAACAGTAAGCAGTAAACATGTCCAAAGTAACCTTCCTAACTGAATGTATGTGAGATTCAACACATTCTTTCTGTTGTGTGACTGTGTGGAATTTCTTTGAATTTACATGAATTTAATTCCATTTCCTGTCATTCAAATTCAACTTCCTGTGGGGCGGAGTCATTCAATTCAAATTCCAGTTCATGAATTGAATGGAGGCCAATTCTGAATTTTGCACAAGCCTGGTTATAATGGTCCCTACATGGTTGAAAATAAACTGTCAGATCGTGAATACTTGATTCATAGTCCCGATCGCTGTTAAAATTCCAGAGTTTGTCATATTAATATGATAAAAGTTTGAGGTAGGACCTTCTAGGTGCACAGTTGAAGGTAGATTGAAAAATTCAGAGCTGCTCTTTAACTCTTTCTAGTGCAGCAGGCGCAATGATATTACGCAGCACCTGAAAATAGGCTTAACTTCCGTCAACATAACCTGCTTGCACAGGGAGTGCGCTGGGGACTATTTTCAGGCGCTGTGTAATATCATTGTGCTGCTGCACCCATGGTATGGCACAAAGTTCCTTGATTATTACGCAGGAATGAGAGTATCGTTCCTAGCCATATCGGTCTCTAGAAAATCACAACTTTTCATTTTCCGTCGGTCTTCGTACACGATGTACATACTACAGAAGAGTCGAGTTTTAAATAGGAAAAATATCCAAACTCTTTGGTCATTTTTGAGCGAGATGCTAACGGTCTAATCTGATTCAATGATCTATGCTAAGCTATGCTAAAAGTGCTCTCGCCAGACCCGGAGATCGGCTGAATGGATTCGAAAATGGTAAAACTCAACTGTTTAACTCTAGGGGAGTTGGAAAATGAGCCTATTTTCAAAAAAAGTGGTGGGTTCATTTAAGACAATTCAGCCTTGCGGTAGATGCTAGTGATGCGGGGGTAGGAGCTGTCCTCCAGCAGAGAACACCCCGTATTAGGGCTGGGCGATATGGCTGAAAACTGTATCACAATATAAGTGTTTCATATCAGTCGATATGGATAATTATCAATATGTTTTATGACCCATTTAAAATAAGGACCAGGAGAAAAATATTTTACATTTAAACATTTTTATTTGAAACTTAACCTTCCTCTGATTATAATCCCCTCAGTTATAAATGCAGAAATGTTGAAATCAGACTGTTGAGCATGTATATCCGATAATGACATTGGCCACTCTTCAACTGTGTTGTGTGGTACAGTTTATCTTCTATAACCTTATATTGATCTTTCAGATGATCGCCATGTCCTGCCATTGTTTGGAATATTCTGATGACATCTGTGATAGTTTAGCTTCCATATGCGATCAGAAAACGTGCCAGATTGGCGCTTAACGTTACCTCAGCTCTGCTCAGCTCTTCGTGAGGAATGAAATCTGACACTGCTGCGTCTGTGCTGTGACTTTCGTTCGGCTCACTCACACTTTATTGAAAAGACACGTTCAGTTTTTAATTGTAGTGTTTATTCTCTAACTGAACGAAATTATTGTATTACTATGAAGATCAAAACGACGGTGTACGGAGTGGCCTCGTAGGGCAGCGAAGCAAGTGCATTCTGGGAGTTGTTGTCTTTCATCCACATGAGACACAAATTTTCTTTCTTTTCTCAGTCTAGAAGGCACCAAATTCAAAAATAATTTCACATTTCTACTGCATAAAGGACCCAGTTTAAATACAAAGCTTAATGCTAAATCACTGAAGTTACCCTTTAACGCGCTCCACAGCGTCACCCAGTGGATTTAATTATATCTGAGAGTTATAGTGCTTGGGATTTATCATGGATTCACTGCATTTACAGCCAGCAAAGCAACATCCGATCAACCAAAACGCATCTTAATACCAGGTCAGTTTTGAGATGATAAATAAGATGCCTTATTAGAAAGTATGATATGACTTGCGAAGCTATATCTGATTGTCCGGGCTTTGTCAACCACTCTACAAAGCCAGGAAACGCATATGAAGACAATTCTACAGCTATTTCGGAAGTGTCCAGCATGCGGCACAGTAGACACATTTGTAAATGGGACATTTGTATCCATCACGCAGGTAATGATAATTGTATTACTGACAAATTGGTACAAACATAATTGTTTATTTCATTATTGCCATATTGGATATTGTTCATATACATTTTATTGCTTCATTATTGCGTAGGTCTGTTCACACTGCCTCCACAGACACAGTGGAACAGCCACACATCCGAAATACACCACTGGAAATCTGCATTTGTCAGCGGCAGTAGCCTTCAGTGGGGAATCATACAGATCCACAAGGTTTGTCTATTGTGAAAATTAAATAAATGAATTGGATAAATTGGTCATTAGCTACATTTACATGGACACCATTTGATTGATGTATTAGAATATAGTGTTTACAGAAACGCTAAATAAAGTAGTCGGGTTGATGTGCACGTTTGTCACAAGCTTCACATCGGAGTTGATTTTTATGACAAATATACAGAGGTTCCTGCTATTCTTCTTAATTGCTTATTTTCTTTGATTTTAGGTCCTAATTAGGAGACAATGGCACGTGAACCATTGTGCCGTGATGCTTATATTAATTAGGGATGCAACAATACAGTTAGTCCACGGTTCAATACACCTGTTTTTAACCACGGTTTTCGGTTCGGTTCGTCACATCAGTTTTTTGCTATTCTATTCTTAGGCGACAGGAACAGCTAGAGGTTAAGGAGAAAAAAAGACTATTTTTTTTATTGCAATACTCTTTCTTTATTTTACTTTAAATAATTGAAAAACCTTACTTAAACTTAACTTTATTTAAAAAAAAAAAAACCTTGTACACATTCCTAGCGTATTGTATAATATAAAATAAATATATAAAGATTTACACTAGCAGCTCAGAGCAGTACAGCAGCATTTAAATATGACACTGAATGAATAAATGTAAAAATAAAACACTAGACTTCACAATAAAATATACATTGATTCTTATTAAAGCTACTGTATTAGTTTTTCAGTCAAGAGCAGTGAGTGATTTTCTCTTCGTCTTTTGTTGTTGTATTAACATTAAAGGGATAGTTCATTCAAAAATGAAAATTCTGTCATCGAGAAATGAATACAAGTTTGGAACAACATTAGAGTGAGTAAATAATGACATCATTTTAGAGGTGAACTGTCCCTTTAAGGACAGCGTGTTCACGAGGCTGCGCTGCTGTCAGTTTAAGACCTGCGTGCATCTAATATACAGACCGATACAGACACACGCCGATTTTACTTTCACTTTAGACATAACCGACTGTGTTTATGTAAACCTTGTGTGTATTTGACAGTATTAGCACAGTAAGACGACTACTTAGTTCAGTAATCACGTGTTTGACAGGCGTTTAGTGCGCGCCCTCGGAAAAGTGCATGTTAAAACCGCTCACGCGAATGAGCCGCCAAGGCTTTAAAACGCATGCAAATAATGAACTTTATTGATTGTGAATAACTAGGCTAAAGTGTTCCGTGAGTATAACTACCACTAGAGTGTGATGTGAATGTATGTCGTGTTGTTCAGTATTGGGATGGAGGCAAATAATTTGTAGAAAAATAATGAATTCAATGCAAAACCGAAAAAAACACAATTCACAAGCGCGTATTGAACCGTGAATGCCGTACCGAACGGTTCAATATTATATTGAGAATTGTGGCATTCCTAATATTAATCAAGCAGTAAAAACGGCCATTCCCGCACCCAAAACAAAGCATTTGTTGATGAGAGTTTGAAAGAAGGACTGATGGGACGTTGTCCTGCTCCACTTCACAGACAATGAGTGCAAGGAGAATTTTAGAATCTGTTATGGCAAAAATTTATTCGTCGACATCACTAATAAGAGACAAACCATAATCCAATTGTCTTTATAAAGATTTATTTTCCTTGCAAGAAAAGAGCCACGGTCAAACGCAGCCGCTCGAGGCTGCGTTGAGTGTGAACTGAGGCCACAAGTTTTTTATACCCCCAATGTCTAAACACCTCTTCTCAGTAGTTTTCCATTTCCACACAGGATAAAGGCAAGAAACACAATACACAAATGGTCCCTCTTTGTAAATTATCCGACACCTTTGGTTCAGGAAGGCCTTCAATTTCAGGTGTCCTGATGCTACCCCCCTGGGTTTCCACAGACACTGGGTCTTTTGAACTAAGAGAGGTGATGTGCATGGCTAAAGCAGATTTTGACTTCTGTGTGAACTCAAACATAAATATTAAATTTTTCCACAACAAATCACACTTCATTCTACAACAACAGTTGTGCGTCATTACGCCATGTCTACATCATTGCTCATGCGCAGTACTTTCCAGTTTTGGTTTTCAATCCAAAGTGTTTACATGTCCTCACGATCGGATTACAAAAAGTTTAAACCACGCTTACAATCCGAATGAAATTTTAATAGTAGTGCTTGTAGTCCGATTACGTTCAGATTATTAGGTTCCATGTAAACGCAGCTATTGTTGAAGATTTCTTTCTGCTTATGTCATGTGATCTCTTCCAGGTCCTGTCAGCTTCTGTCTGGAATGTATACGTCCCAGGACAGTTTTTTAATCATCAAAAGGCCTTTCTCCAGCCAACAATCTTATGGCACTGGAGGTCTAAACAAAGACAGTGCAGAGAGGGCATTCTGGAAAGGATGTGGTCCTGGGTAGTGACATGATGGCTGATTCACCAGGTTTGTTCATTTTGAGTGAAAAACAATGACATTTAGTTTCATTTGGTCATTGAAACCACAGTATAAGCACTGAAAACATTTCTGGAGCTATGAAGAATTTTGTGCTCCCAGTGGAGACATTGGAATAAAATGTTGTTCAATGTGACAATCTTGCTCAATAGTAACTTATTATACAATTTTTAATATATAAAATAATAATTCACATTTAATTAAACCATTCAAATTGAATCCAGAAAACTTGAAATAGAAAACACTGAATTTGGTATATATTAAATGTTTAAAAACTTTTAATACATTTTTGTTAAATTGTATAAGTTTCATGGTTTCAGTTAATTAGACATTATTTTTGATTACTAAAATTTAATTTAACCATTCAAATGGGAGAAAAATCTAGAACAATAAAATGGAAAAAACAGAATTTGGGAAAAAAATAAAATAGATTTCATAGGGCCCTACACAGCAACACTTTGATAACTATACAAATTCAAAATGATTGTGCATGTACACATACTCATGGCCTGGTTTCCAGGGCTCCAGACTAACTGTTTTTACTAGGAGCACTGTAGCCCCTAACAACATTTTAGGAGCACAAGCAGACAATTTCACACCTCAACCTGCAACGCAGTTATTTATATTTTCCCCAATTTTGACTGCATTACTGACAAATGCCTTGGTAATAAATAGACTTAATATACAGAAATTAGAATGTGCAGTTTTCAGTTCACAGTGCTCCAGACTAACATTCAGCAGTTTTCTTTTTGCTTCATCTTTTCTGGTTGCCAGGTGAACATAGTCAATTCTGAATTTTTGACTTTGTTTGAATTTAAGTGGGAAAAAAATTGGCCTGTTTTTATTGCAAAAATAGCCAAATACCCCATTTTCCACCACTTGAGGGCGTGGCATACTTTCCGACTATATCAATAAACCCCGCCCTCAAGACTGCTTGACAGTTGACTGGTTAGACATAGGAAATGCGAGTGCCAAGGGGATTGCGATTCCATTTGAATTTTGTGAGGGTTGTGGCAGGACGCGGAGGAAGTGAAATGGCAAATGGGTGATTTTCTATTGCTATTCCAAAATGGCAGGGTCATAACACGCAAGTCATTGTAAATGCAATTGCAAACAGGCTTTGCTTTTCCATTTTAAATTTGGCAGACAGGTTATATACACGCAAAGGAAAATCCAAACGCAATTGCAAATCATGCATTTGTGACCCATTATGTCACAACATATGCGTGCACAAATTGTAAATACAATTTGTATATTATTTGTATAATATTATTTGTATAATATTAATAATTAGTCTTAATATGAATTCAAAAGCAAAACGAGTGAAAAAATAGTTATTAGGGAGTGAAAATGGCTAATAAGCCAATTGGGGTCCTCTGCAGCCACCTACTGGTTACAATGATAATTGAATGTCTTTTTTAATTTTAAATAATACATTTTAAATTTTCCTACATCTTGAAACTTTTAGTTTTATAAATGGGGACAATCTTTGAAGGATGAACATAATGTTTTGGTCATCACATTAAAAATGTGAAAGAATTCTGCTGCAAATCTGAATTCTTCTCACTACATCTCGCAGCGATCAAAGACATTATATACAGACATTGCAGCAATGTTATTAATACTGTGGCGAATGATTTCTTCACTGGATCTCCCAGCACTGTGTAGTAACCGTGTCGCATGATTGAGACCGTGACTCGCGAGTAGCTCGCGGTGCTGCGCTGACCTAGTTTTGATCCGAACTGATAAACGATCCGTGAAGCACAAATGAGTAGAGCAGTTTCCTTTTGTTTGGCATTTGATGCTGGGCAACATTGGTCAATGACCACATCTGTTTGGTTGCAGTCTGGAGCCCTGATTTCATATGATATCTATTAATTGTCAGGATTAAAGTCTAAATGTCCAATGTTTTTTACATCTCAAAACTTTAGCCTGTCTTTGAGAGAAGGAAAAAATCTAAATTTAGCACTCAGAGTAATGAAGTGTGTGGAAGTCCTCGCATGGAACAGGAAGGTTTGTTGAGAAGCCTCCAGTTTCTGGAATCAGCAGGGGTCAGGGTTGGCACAATTGGCACAGATCGCATTACTCTGTGCGTTCGCTCAGTGCCTGATATGAGACACTTGTTGCACACTGCAGTAAACTAGATCAATATTATATTAATAAAAGCTGGTTGACTTGTGTTGCTAAATGGCATGCAATTCATTGTAAAATATATTGTATGGTGGAGAAAAGGCTGTATTACTGTTACTCTTTACTCTTAAAGCTCTTTCTGATTATGCTATGTTAGCCACTTGACAAAATAGTGTTGTCTCTGAGGCATGATACAAAAATGTTACTCGCAGTAAATCAAGAAAACAGATTCAAACAATAAGACTAACTGTGTTGAACTTAGGGGTATAACGATACACTCGTGGCACGATTCGATATAAATCGGTTGGTACCGAACTCACGGTACAATATGTATCCCGATTTTAAGCCAAAGTAAAGAAATAGTATTATTATTATTAATGTATTATTATCATCAAGATCCACAAATATTCCCCCATTGCATTATTATACATTATATTCAACATTATATATAGTCGTTTAATGTAATAATGTCCCTCACGCATTACTCGCGCTGTCAATGCAGGCAGCATTCTCTCCCGGTGCTCGCTATGTCCCGCCTCTCCCGCTATTAATGCACTATACATATAAGAATAAACCATCTAAAATGCTTTGAATAATCATACTGCTAAAATTAAATGTGATCTGGTGATTTAAATGATGTTCGCGCTTTCATTAAGGAGTGCCTCTTTAAATGATGTTTGCGCTCTCACTTTGAAGAGTGCCGTTAAGGCAGCGCGTGCACTTCAGATGATCAATGCAATCAATCACAGTCGCAAGAAAACGTGTCAAAATGACCACTCTCAAACTGTAAATGTTTAGCTCATCCAAGAATTTTAATTCTGCATTTACTCACTCTCATGTTGTTTTCGTGCGTCACGCAATCATTTGAACGCAAGTGTTTACTACAGTATGCACGTCGTGTTAAATATATTAATCATATAAAGCCATTGTGTCTCTTCAGAAGACTTGGATTTGGATTAGACCACTGGATTAGTTATTTTTACGATGCCTTTGACTTTTTTTGGATCTTTTAAGTTTGAGAGGAATAGACTTTAAATAGAGGGACAGAAATCCCTCAGGTTTCATAAAGAATATCTTCATTTGTGTTTGGAAGTTAAACGAAAAACGACATGATGGTGAGTACATGATGACAGAATTTACATTTGTGGTACATTTGTAAATTTGTGTTTGGGTGAATTATACCTTTACAAATAGGCCTACTACAGCAAGTTGAGCCTTGGATAAAACAACTCTATATTGCAAATCATACCATCAACAATATACATCGTCACATATTTATATCGCGATATATCGTTTAACGATCGTATCGTTACACCCCTAGTTGAACTATTTAGCAATGATTCGTTTTCTGTAGATGAATGTATCCAATGTACCCAAACAGTTGCTCACCTGTCTGATAAAACGCATAATATATTAAAGCTTCTTTGGTGTTTCCATGGTTTCTACAAAATAAACCTGAAATCAAGGGTAGGGCGGATATGATGTAATTGACTGGCGACGCAACGACACTGTCCGTTACACTGGTTACATTTTGAATAATGTAAGTACACAAGTCAACAAAATGTATAACATCGTTCTAGTGGATTTATAGATATTTTAATCCAAAAATCTTTTAATGTGTAAACAATTGACTTTTTTTCTTCAAAAATGTATCACATAAAGTTTGCATCATAATAGTGTAGTTTAACTTTGATTAAAGAAAAAAAAAAAGACTGTATAATACCTCTGCTCACCTTAAAAATTCTGAATAAAACAATTTTCTTTCTTTTAAAAACATTTTTTATTATTTAGCTATCATTCAACATTCATAAATGAAAGCATGCACTATATGCACATTTAATAATTTAAACAATTACTCAAACTCAAAAGTATTTCAAATGTTTCAAATGTAGTTATGTGAGGACAGCTCACGTTTTCAACAATGGCATGTGATCACCTGGAAAAGTGTAATACGATCCTTTTGGTTTTGAGTTTCACGGCACTACAGTTAATACACTTAAGACTCACTGAACCAAAAATAAAAGACTATTCAGTGAGCCACTTCATTTGGTTCTGTCACCCAACCGCATCAGTTTTGTTTCAGTTGTGCTTTATGATTGGCAGAATGCCTCTCGATTCTTTTTCCCGACTGAGCTCCAAGATAAATCCAAGAGTCAGAGGGTTGGAGGGAGTTTAGATTGTCTGTGGAAAGCTTTGCTATAATCCAATTGTCCTCCATCACAAGTTTATCCATTGATTGCCTGCTCGAACCTTCATCCCTCCATAATTTCCTGATCTTCCTGATAGGTGGATGCAGAAACGGAGCTGTAAGGATCCAAAACCATCTGAGCGCAGCGCACCATTGTAACCAGCAGAAACAAACAGAGCAGGACCAAGAAGAAGAGCGCAAAGCCCAAATCCACATCAACGTCCATTTGAGGTGCCGGAAGAGGAAGGTCCATGATTGAGGAATCAATTCTGTTAGTAAGTCAAAGCTTCACTGAGTGAAAAACACATGATGAATAGTGGTAAACTTCCAAGATATGAGCTTGATTTGGTCATGCCTTTTAAATACTGTGTCCAAGTGCGAGCGCTTCACATAAATTCCCTCTTGTTCCTGACAAAAGCAACCCTAGTCAGTCGTGTTGTGCTTCTGTTGGTGTAAAACAGATGCTAGTCAGTTCTGTATCAGATGCGTCTCACATTCCAGCACACAACAGTCTTTTCTTCATCCGTTTGGGGGACTTTTCATAATAACGCGTTATTCAAGCTGCTGAATTGCGTGCAATTGATTCTGATCTCGAAATTTCATTCGCGACCAATGAAAAATGAAGACATTTGAAAGAAATACCTTGATGGATGGTGATGGCTGATCCTGTCGGTGGCTCACCCCGCAGCCGTTGGTCAGGGATACGTGTTCTCTTATCTCCGGTATTAGCATGTCTTCCTTTGGCCTGAGAGACATGCACACCAACACTTGGCACCTGTGTCCTCAATGAATTGTTAAACAGGAGATTGGTAACAATCAGGCCTTATATGGGATTAAAACGCCCCTTTAGACTGCGTCAGAAACACTAGATTCCACTTCATGTGTTTCCTGCAACAGGTGAGCTGAGAATGATGAAGGACTGGGCACTGACAGATTTCAGGCCGCAAGAAATGACACGTGGCATCAGGACACAGATTGATGGAGTAGCCAGCAACTGAAAGCTTTAAATCTGCAAGGATAGATTCATGAACTACAATCTTAAAAATAAAGGATCCAAAAGCATTTTTTTCTTTCTTTGCAGTAATGCCATAGAACAATTTTGGGTTCCCTAAAGAACCTTTAAGTGATCAGTTCTTAAAAGGGTTACACTTTATTTCGATGGTCCACTTTAAACTGTTTTCACCCGGTGTTAAGATGCATTTTGGTCGATTGGATCACAAGTAGACGACACTAAATACAAGTGTAAATGGAGTCTAAAGCTTTTTGAGCTTGTCCACTTTCGATCTCTTCCAGAGGTAGTGGAAAACTCATTTGACCGGATTGCTTTCATAGTGTAAACGCTCATGTGGTCGAATGTGTTCAAACAGCCACAAAAGACGCCCTACACTCCGCCTACTGACCTCATGCGTAAACATGGGAAGCGCGTTAGCCAGGCAGGATTTAAACTTTGGTTTGGGGATGGATCGATGCCCGTTGATCACGCCTCTTGTGGTCTGATTGGTTGAAGGACTATCCAATTGCATATAGGGCTGGGCAAAAAAAATCGTTTTTTAAAATGTGCTCGATTCAAAATCTATTTTTTTCCCCATATTTATTTCGTAAAATTCGAACATAAAATGAACGTAAATCTAATTACCAGTCTTCTCCACTAGATGTCACCCTCTTATTGGCCTTGTGCTGTCATTCCTTCATTCAGGGCTTAAATGGCGCCTCACAAATGATAAATCAACAGTCAATAGAGTCAATAGACAGCGCAGGACCAATAATTCAAAGGTTGAACAGTTCAAGCTTTCTATACACACATTTCTCATGTCTGTGAAGCAAGTAGCCTGTGAGTTTCGGTTTATTTATGAGACATGTTCAAGAGCAAGGCAAGTGATCGCTCCGGTGCCTTCATGTCACGATTATTGTCTGCTATAGCCTATTTGCTTCTTATTTATTAAATCCAGGCAATTGGCTGATGAAAGATTGATTAAAATTAAGATGCAATTCATACAAAATGAAATTCACTTTAAAGAAAGGCTTTCTACAAGACACAACTTAATGAAGTTGTCAAAATCATTTCTGACCCACTCGCATCTTTGCACTTTTCATAATCAATATAGCCTAGATAAAATTTCAAAATAATATATTTAAACATAAATATGAAACAAAATGCATTGTTTAATGGCTACAGTATTGAGAAATGTCATGTCTGAGTGGGATTTGAGTGAACTTCATTATACTGGTGAGCGGTTCATGAGTGGAGCATAGTGGCATAGAGCGGATTATTGAGCTGAGCATCACATCGGTCCGCTTCACTCATTACAAGCTCGTTCTCATCAGAACGCCCACATATTAAAAATGGTCGGGTTTAAATCGGTCTTGGGCTCATAATTACAATTAATGTGTCAGGCCGGGCTCAGACACAACGTGCACTGCTCGGGCTTGATTTTTTTGGGGGGCCCGATATATTGGGGCTCGTTTCATGTCATGGTTTCTTCACCGCCACAGAGGATGCGTTAAATTGAGAAGCCAAATTTAGAGCAAATAGATCTCTATTAACCCCCTCGAGTCTTGCTTTTTTTCTTATCAGTGCCAAAGAGACTCAAATAACTCTGTCGTTTTTTTTTTTAATCATTCAGGCAAGGGTTCGGTGCACGCGTGTAACATTACCAAACGGTTTCCGGGTGCAATCTTTAACAGTTAACAGGCTTGTTTTAAGTGCGGAACACACTTCAATCCGAGTTCCCACACGAACATATTAAAGCAGCACTAGGTAACTTTTCAACCTTCATAATATATTTTCAAGACTCTTGTGATGATACATCGACTTACAATAGGTTGAATGACACGTCTGCCATAGCCTGACGGGGTCTGTATCGTTTTTAATCGTACTTTTAAACTTCGGGTTTCGGGTAGTAACCCGAGAAAAAAAAGAACTACAAAATTCGACTGCTTTACGGCATATACGTCACTTCCTTAAATTCGGACGTGCGAGGGTTAGGGATAGCCTATGTCTAAACGGCGTGTACAAGTTTGGTAGGGGCTACAATCTTGCAAGTAAATACATAAGACGTACAAAATCATATTTTAGGATACTGTAACGCGTGTGTCCGGGTGAAAAATACGGATAGCTCACTCAACGTAACTGGAGTCGATGCAAACACGGAGGCGATTGACATCAAATAGCCCGCACGAGTCCGGCGCAAACTCCACTTCCGACCACAGCATTACCCAACAAAACAAAAATAAATGAATGTTTGCAACAGAAGACAGAAAATAATCCGCACACATGGGAGCTCGAGGCGCAGTGTTCACACACACACACACACACACACACACACAGAACGCAGGTGCTCCAACCGGGGCGAACGCTCTTAAAGGGGCTACACTATTTTCCTACTCGTTACAATACCTAACATGTCTGTGATATTTGTTTATTTGTCTTGCCTCAAGCTATAATGCAAATCGACTTTTCAAATTTGAAGATTCATCTATGGTAGCTTGATATTATATTGACGATATATGGTCATTACCTACCACTCAAACATTGAATTGAAGTATCATATAGATTCTGTAAAACGGTAACCAATAGACTAGACTACAATAATGACACTGGCTTGTAAACATGAGCATCGCGATCATTTGGCGTTTGAAAAAAAAAAAAAAAAAAAACCCATGAAATATATTCATATGACATGCTGAAACATAACTGTACCTGGGATGAAGACATTTCACATGCGCCGCAAGCAGAACACCTGCATGTGAACTGCAGTGTTCAGGGCTATCATAGTTATCATGTCAACAAATGCACGTGCTATATGCATCCCCTGATGTAGGATGACAGAGTTTACGACAGTAGTAGAGGACAATACTGTTTCCCAACTGTAGGGGGACCCCGAGAGCAAAAGTTACCTAGTGCTGCTTTAAGTATTCAGTCCATTTTATCACGAAATTCAAACGATAAATGCCGTTTTAACGCTCTGGGGCGTGACTGGTCACTGATCACAGTTCAAGCGGCCGCGATCATCTGTGAAGGCGATCGATCATCTCTTACTAAAGAATAAACATGAATTACCATCTGAAGGTATGCTGAGGATACATTACTTACTGTCATGTATATATGTGGTGTGATCGCTAAATCAGTGTTTCAACGGCAGAAAGACGTCAATATAATTGCTTGTAAACTAAACAATGTCATGTAACGTTAGCATCACATTTACCTCAGGCAGTCATTCAGTGTCACAGAATTTTATTCACTAGAGAAATCTACTCTTTCACTAAATATATGCTCTTTATTAGCCTCATTATATTCTACTTAACCTGTTAGTGATGTCTTGATTATTTCATGCATGTTAAATAAACCTGTCATGAAAATGACAGACACTGTGTATAAATTATTATATTTCAACAACGAATTGGTGAAAAAAAACTATTTTATAATTAGATTTAGAAGTTAATGCAAAAACTGCCTTACGTGAATTTTACATGTTTGCATACAATGTGTTATTTGAGTGTTGATTATTATACCTAAAAATAAATAGCAACTGAATTTAGGCTAATAGTTTGGGCTCTGTTGTGAACCTTTAATATTAATGTGGAAGTAAGGGCTCCCTATATAATTTACAGAAATATCTCCAATAAACTTTGATATAATTTAATTCATTCAAGGACACACTTTTTTTCTTCTTCAGTAAACCACTGTTAAATATAAAAAATAAATAAAAAGCAATTTTGTAAAACTGCTGTACCGAACCGTGATTTCAAAACCGAGTTTTGTGTACCGTTACACCCCTACTGTCAGTCTTTTATTTTTTGTGTCATGCTTCACAACACTTCCTTGAGTTCCAGGCGTTCCGTGTTGTAAATAAAATCATTTTTAAAATATTATGAGATCACAGAAGGTTATTTAAAAAATTTGACTTGTATAAATACAATATAAGATACAAAGTAAGTTTGGAGTAAAAACATGGTTTTAATCTCATAAATTGTTGTTTTAATAAATTGGTTTAATAAATCATAAATGATGGTTTAATAAATCATAAATTGTTGTGGCAGATAATTTAGTTTGTTTTAAGCAAAAACTCACTTAATTTAGATTTTTTTTTCACCCAGAAAATTGTACTTATCTAGTAAATGAATCTTGATTTAAGAATTATATATATTTGGACCGGAAACAAGAAAAAATACTAAATAACAAGAACATTTTTACAGTGCAGTCAAATCTTTTCATCATTTAAAATATAATAGGCCTTTGTTGACTAAAACTACAAAAATATATATGTCCTTTACTCCTGTTGCTCCCTCCGTCACATACCTGAAGCTCATTCATTATGCAGCTCATTATGCAGGTATTTTGTCTCCGATGTGAAAGCCATTATTCATGATCTTTCACGCCTCCTCGCATGCATAGTGGCTTTGTAAAGAAAAAGTGTCTTACAAATTTGAAATCAGTGTATTGTTTTATGTGAATGAGTAGGCTCAATTATTCTCACATCAGTTTGAAGCAAAACCTCTAGGCAACAACACCCATTAGTCAAAAGTCTTGTGGACGCATATCTAGTGTGTGTTTTGAAGCCTTAATTAAAAAACGTATTTTAAAACCACGCATAAACATTTTTCTCTCAAAAATACAAGCATGTACATACATGTTGCTCAAATATTATGGTAGCCCAGTTTGTGCTGAATACAGTGTAATTATGCTTTTGCCATTACTGCGTTTGTAAGCAACTGAAAAAAACACATGTCAACTTCTAAAGGGCCCCAAAACAGCTCATGTGCACCCATGCTCTCGTTTTCTTCATAGTAGGGTGGCAGTGATGCACAAAGGAAATAGGTTATAGTATATATAAAACTAGAAATTGTAATGCGCAAGAACGCTAAATTAATCCAGTGCGCATGAGAATAGTTTCTTGAGGGCACAATAAAGTTTCTCGTGTGCATACAGAGAAAATAAAAAATATACAGATTTTTGCATGTTGTGACTTCGAGAAAATCAATGAAAAAAAAAAAAACCTGAGAAAATAAACATATTTACAGATGACCGTACTATATACCAAATATAACGCTGAAAATAATGCCTTATTATGTTAAATATGGTCTGAAGCTCTACAGAGATGTTTGGAAATTTGAGTCCGGAAAAGTATGGAATTTTGAAATGGAAAACGTGTAGGAACCCATTCGAGAGATCTGAAAAAGCCCCTACATTTATGCATTTATTAAAACACCCGGTGTAAACGGGAATGCGTCTCCCTCATCTATTTGTGAGCTGATCGAACAAAATGTCAAAATGTACGCTTTCTGATCCCTCCATAAACCGCAACACCGACGACTTTCAAGACCCAGAAAGGTAGTAAAGACACCGTTAAAATAGTCCACGTGACTCCATCATAACCTTAATGTTATGAAGCGACGAGGATACTTTGTTAAATAAAGTCATTATTTTTGTTTGTTTTTTGGCACACAATCTCTTCTGTGCCAGTCCACTACCTTCTCCTTTACATTGTAACCACAGTGCAGCGCTTCTGGGTTCTACATCAGAAAACACTCGGATTTCATAAAAAATATCTTTATTTTTTGTCTTGAAGATGAGCGAAGGTCTTAAAGGGTTGGAACGACATGAGCGTGAGGAATTAATGACAGAATTTGAATGTTGGGGTGAACTAACCCTTTAATACCAGGTGTAAACAGGTCCTATTAGTAACGACGTGTCAACTAACTCTCATCAGAGTTTTAATAAACTAGTAGTTATTAGAATAAGTTGAAGTAGTTGCAAAGTCAGTAGAATGTCTGTTGGAGGAGCATCAAAATACTTTATAATAATACAATGACTGCTAGTTGACGAGTTACTTATAGATAGTAGAATGACTCAAGTGGAACATTGAAATAGTGTTAACCTTAAAAGAACCTTTTGAAGAACATTGCACAAATGTTTTTTTTAGATTTTTTTTTTTTTTAAATGAAAAGTTTTTGTTTTTCATGGGACCATCGATCAAAGATTTTGGTAGCAATATGTCAAAAAGATCTGCAGTGCATAAAGGTTGATAAGATTTGGTAACACTTTCGACAGTCCACTTTAGACATCCTACTAACTATAAGTATCTTTGCAACTACCAGTCTGAGTATTAGTAGACTGTCTGCTTAAAATCTGCTAACACTTTTATTTTGATGCTTCTCAACAGACAATCTACTGACAATACGTGACTTTGCAAGTACATGTTAACCTATTCTACTAACCCTAACCTAACAGTCTACTAATACTCTAATGAGATTTAGTTGACATGTTTTTGCAAAGTTGCGTATAGTTAGTAGAATGTCTAAAGTGGACCATCAAAATGGTAAAATTAACAACAACAAAAAACAATTTTATTTGTAATGTTTTTGAGTGTTCAGCTCAACAAGGATGCATTTATTTGATCAAATACAGTAAAACCAGTAATATTACAATTTAAAATAGCTATTTTCAGCATCATTACTCCAGTCTTCAGTGTCACATGATCCTTCAGAAATCATTCTATGATTTGCTGCTCAAGAAACATGTATGATTATTATCAATGTATATCATTCTTTTAAAATGATTTCAGAATTCTTTTATAAATAGAAAGTTCAAACGCATCTGTACATAAATGTCATTGTCACTTTTGATCAGTTTAATGTGTTCTTGCTGAATAAAGTATACTTTTCTTTTTTTAACTGATCCTAAACTTTTGAACAGTAGTGTACATAATTTGAAATGTTGCTTTAAAACTACAGTTGCTTTTCAAAAGTTTCAAAGAACGGTAATTTAAAAAGGTTACAGTACTGGAGATATATATATATATATATAAGTGTGTTAGTGTAGACTAGTCAAAGAGTGACCAATGAGCTCAAATGAAGGCTCCAACAAAGTTTTTTTTTGATAATAGCATTTTAATACAAAAACCCAAACAGTTCTCTTTAATATTTCATATACATACATATATATATTTTTATTTTTCTATATGTTGTACACAACTTTGTGAAAATCTGGATAAAAGAATGATTTCTAACACATGACCCTTTCATATCTGAGGAAAAAAGTGACATGAGTTTTCTGATTTTGATGCACAAAAGCACTAAAAAAACACCCACATTCAAAAGCAAACATCACATTTAATTAAAAAGATTAAAAAGAACAATTACATAATCAAACCTGCCAAAAGAAGTTCTGGAGTATTTCTACAAAACCAATTCAGAAGAGCGACTTCCAAACGAGCCCAACAGCAGAACAGTCCAGATTAAGCATGATAGGGTTCTTCTTTTCTATATTAAAACAAGACCTTACGATAACAATACTTAGGATAGCAATAAAGATGGCTTAGGACACAGACCCTGTTCATTATTGCTTGAGTTGAATCTTTCATTGCATTTACAAAAACACGCCTGAGTGAAACATCTTGAAACACGAGCTTGAACACGCCATTTCAACTAAAACATCTGTGAGGAGTTCTACTGCATCAGCGTCTGTTATACTGCACCAACACTCACAGCTCAGCGGACCCTTTGAATGCTCAATCTGAATTGAGGTAGCAGACAGGATGTTTAGAGAACATTTCAAATTGCAATACATTATCACACACAACCAAAGTATGTCCAGAAACATTGAGAATCAATGTGCATAGAGATTTAAAGGGATAGTTCACCCGAAAATGAAAATGCTGTCATCCTTTACTCACCCTCATGTTGTTCCAGGCCTGTTTGAGTTTCTTTCTTCTGTTGAACACAAAAGATGATATTTTGAAGGACGCTGGTAACCAAACAGTTGAACCAGACACACTTCCAAAGTATGAAGAAAAAATATACACTATGGCAGTCAGTGGAGGCCATCAACCGTCTGGTTTCCAACGTTGAAAGTATTTTCTTTTGTGTTCAGCAGAAGACAGAAGCTCATACAGGTTTGGAACAACTTAAGGTCGAGTGAATCCAATTGAGTAAATTTCCCATTCAACATCCTGTTATGCCAATTCAATTCAAATTCCAAGTCATCCACTGAAAGAGAGCCTATTCTTCAATAAAGAAGCTCTTAAAAACGAGAAATAACATGCCACAGCTTCTGCTTTACAGACAACGAACCCGACCAACACATCTGATCTGGACGCTTTTCATCATAGGGATCAAAATGTCACATGGCGTTAGAAAAGAGGCAGTGCAATCGGTACACAATCACAGTCAGAGACAGACAGACGAGACTGCCTTTGTGCGCACGTGTGTGTGTGTGTGTAGGGCAAACTTACCCTCCTCATTGCCAACTCAAAAATCAAAGCATGTGCGTGTACGGCTGAGACAGTGTGGGACCGCTTGTGCTAGAAGTGTGCAATTGTGCGTGGTTTCAAAGTGAACACATTTCAACAACGCCCGTCTCCGTCCGTCCGTCTGTTTGTGCGCTACACTGTTTCCGTCTCCCTCCTGTATCCTCACATTATGGCTTATAACTTCCATTCTCACAATGCATCCGTCTCTCTCTCTCTCTCTCTCTAGATCCCCTGTGTCTCCATTCAGTCCGATCCTGCCGTCGATTTGGTTAAAAGAGTAAGAAATGACACATAGGAGAGCAACAGTGAGTGAAGGAACTGACAGAAAAGCGGGATCACTCAGGGAAAGGAGGAAACATGGGTATCTCTCCGAAGTCATCGTTCCCGAAGCTGCCGGTCTGATCCAACAAGGAGAGAACATCCTGAAGAAGAGAAAGAGAGGGATGTTAAAGGAATAAACCGTGCAGATAATCCAGTCATTATTTACTCACTCTCATGGTGTTCCAAACCTGTAGGATTTCATTTCTTCAGTGGAACACAGAAGACGTTTAGCAGAATGTTTATGCTCTTATACATACAATCATTGTATGTATAAGAGCATAAACATTCTTTGTAACAGTGACACTGTTATAACATTATATGACACTGTGAGAATAACTTTATTTATAATCAAAACACCTGCGTTATGCATCAAATAATGTGTGCTCTGTATTATGCATAACAATCTTTTTTCTGGTCATTATTGGTATTTTGGTTAACCGGAATACTGTTTGTTAATACTGTAATGTTAATACAACATTTGTATTACAATGAAAGTGAATTGTGCTGTTCTGCAAGCGCAGTGGCACTAATGCCCAAAGTATCATAACAGTATTCCATATGACTTGTGTGATACAGTTAAGCTTTATGTGAACTGTGCAAATAAAATGAATACTGTAAAGGCCCGTTTACCACAACTATTATGAAACCGAAGAATGATTATGGTTTGAATCACTTTCACAACATTTTTTTTTTTCCAGCTGATGAACTATAAAAACATTGAGAGCTGTTACGGACGTGGTGCTACGTAATCTTTATATATATATACACACACACATACATATACAGGTATACTATGTATATACAGTGAGGAAAATAAGTATTTGAACACCTGAGAAAATCAATGTTAATATTTGGTACAGTAGCCTTTGTTTGCAATTACAGAGGTCAAACGTTTCCTGTAGTTTTTCACCAGGTTTGCACTGCAGGAGGGATTTTGGCCCACTCCTCCACACAGATCTTCTCTAGATCAGTCAGGTTTCTGGCCTGTCGCTGAGAAACACAGAGTTTGAGCTCCCTCCAAAGATTCTCTATTGGGTTTAGACTGGCTAGGCCACACCAGAACCTTGATATGCTTCTTACAGAGCCACTCCTTGGTTATCCTGGCTGTGTGCTTCGGGTCATTGTCATGTTGGAAGACCCAGCCTCGAGCCATCTTCAATGCTCTAACTGAGGGAAGGAGGTTGTTCCCCAAAATCTCGCAATACATGGCCCCGGTCATCCTCTCCTTAATACAGTGCAGTCGCCCTGTCCCATGTGCAGAAAAACACCCCCAAAGCATGATGCTACCGCCCCCATGCTTCACAGTAGGGATGGTGTTCTTGGGATGGTACTCATCATTCTTCTTCCTCCAAACACGTTTAGTGGAATTATGACCAAAAAGTTCTATTTTGGTCTCATCTGACCACATGACTTTCTCCCATGACTCCTCTGGATCATCCAAATGGTCATTGGCAAACTTAAGACGGGCCTTGACATGTGCTGGTTTAAGCAGGGGAACCTTCCGTGCCATGCATATTTTCAAACCATGACGTCTTAGTGTATTACCAACAGTAACCTTGGAAACGGTGGTCCAGCTCTTTTCAGGTCATTGACCAGCTCCTCCCGTGTAGTCCTGGGCTGATTTCTCACCTTTCTTAGGATCATTGAGACCCCACGAGGTGAGATCTTACATGGAGCCCCAGTCCGAGGGAGATTGACAGTCATGTTTAGCTTCTTCCATTTTCTAATGATTGCTCCAACAGTGGACCTTTTTTCACCAAGCTGCTAGGCAATATCCCCGTAGCCCTTTCCAGCCTTGTGGAGGTGTACAATTTTGTCTCTAGTGCCTTTGGACAGCTCTTTGGTCTTGGCCATGTTAGTAGTTGAATTCTTACTGATTGTATGGGGTGGACAGGTGTCTTTATGCAGCTAACGACCTCAAACAGGTGCATCTAATTTAGGATAATAAATGGAGTGGAGGAGGACATTTTAAAGGCAGACTAACAGGTCTTTGAGGGTCAGAATTCTAGCTGATAGACAGGTGTTCAAATACTTATTTGCAGCTGTATCCTACAAATAAATAGTTAAAAAATCATATATTGTGATTTCTGGATTTTTATTTTTAGATTGTCTCTCACAGTGGACATGCACATACGATGACAATTTCAGACCCCTCCATGATTTCCAAGTGGGAGAACTTGCAAAATAGCAGGGTGTTCAAATACTTTTTCTCACTGTATATATGTGTGTGTGTGTGTTTGGATAACCTGTCTGTTTCAGATGTGGAACGTGAGTGCAGGAACCGCCTGTCAGTCAACAGATGTCAGACACTGCCGTCAGGATTGTGTAACCAATCACCAGTCCTGAGGCTGCTTATGAATGGCACAAACTTCAATGAGAGACAGACACGCTCTGACTTTTGGGAGAGAGACTGGACTCTCAAACGAGAGACTGTCATCAGAGAGGCTGATTGATATTCGGAGTTCACTGCTGTTACACCTTAACAGTTAGATCAGTTCTCAGTTTGTGTTTGTGCTTGTTTGTGTGTGCTATATGCGTGAGGTGCGGCCACTTTTGATTTGTGACCGCTGTTCATCTAATGCAGTGTAAACGGGTAAGAGGGGTTGTGAGTCAGGTAAGCAGGTCGCGACCTACATTTGCAACACGTAGTTCACCCTGTGTATTAGACACACCAGGTTTAGCAGTGGTGCTAAAAATGTACGTTTTGTTTGGTTAGTTACGGTAGTTATGGCGTTTTCGGACGCTGAAGATTAAGTTTAATTCCCAAATCTTCAGTTAGATGATTTTTTTTTATTCAAGCACCACTCGTTTGCTTCTTCCTCTCTCCCAGTTTGTTTATTTTTGATTGATCCTGTTTAATGGTACATTGTGTAAATATTCTTTATTTTCACTACTTTATTACTTTTCACCTTATTACTTCACTTTATCGTCATAATTCAATCTTTTTCAATCGAAGTTGTTGGTCTTGGGTCATTCTTTTGCAGTTCCCCTACGGTCAAACGCACACACGCTCATCATCTTGTTACATCTGATAATATGCTAAATTTCACATCTAATTAACGAGGGACGTAATAGAGCCAATCAGAATCCATCATGCTTTAAAGAACTTGAGCATTTAAAACGGCAGGCGACAAAACTCAGAATGTGTTTATAATAAAAACAATATTATCCACTAGTGTGGACGCTAATATAGTTAGCGTTTTTGTTATAGTTCTTGGAGTGAAGGTGCTTTATATCCTTAAATAAATCATAAATCTCATATTTTATTTTAACAGGTTACATCAACTGCAAAAATGGGTAACTGCAAGTTTAAAATATATATAAAAAAAAAGTATTTAATATGTAATGAACTTTTATGAAATTTATGTACCAATATATATCAACACATATCCATAAGATGCAGAGAATGATATTAGATTTTGCTGATGCAATAATAATGGATTTAAAGGAATTCTGTAATCAGGTTTTGTACAGATACAGTAAAATGAAATTCCAGGACTTTTTTGATTTTCAAGGGCTGCATTTAGAGATCTCACTTGTCAAACAATATCTTTATTATCTTTCAAATTCTAAAATAGCTGAAGAGCTGTATTCAATTCTTAGAAATATATGAGCAATATTACACTCATAGCCATATGTGAAATGGCATATCTACATCAGATGGGCTGCAGTGTTAACTGTATTAGACTGAATATGTTAAATAATGTTCTTGGTTTTTCCTTCCTGTGACGGTCCGGTTAACCAAAATACCAATAATGACCAGAAAAAAAGATTGTTATGCATAATACAGAGCACACATTATTTGATGCATAACGCAGGTGTTTTGATTATAAATAAAGTTATTCTCACAGTGTCATATAATGTTATAACAGTGTCACTGTTTCTGAACTCCCCCAAACGCCTCCATTGTAGTCTTGAGGTCACAATATTCCTCATTTAAATAATTCCCACCCAAGGCATTTGCAAAATTTGTTGAGACCATAGACCATAAAAAAATATGGACGACGCGTCTTCACTGCCTTCCACGAAAGAAAAGTGAAGCCCCCAACGTCCGAATATGGCGCGGACATCTTGCGCAGATTTTGGACCTGATTCTGCACAGTAGAGAGCAGGAAGTAGAGGCGCAATATCAAAACCCCGCCCACACTCTCGCAGATGCAGAACTCAATATGTCGGTGTGAAATAAACAGTTATGGAAATGTAGAAATTAAAGCTAAAGGTCCAATCTCCTCCTGAAAAAAGTCTGTTGGTGCCTCAGTGACGACTTCACTCAGAGAAGCTGTCAATCTCAGCTGTCAATCATGACGTCACACCCCCGTTTTTATAGCATCAAATAACTAACTAAAACTAAACTTGAAGTGAAATCATCGTGATAAAAACTGCCTAAAATGACAGAAGCCGCCTTTGGGAAAAAAATATTTGAAGCATAATTTGATTGTTTAGTTTGTCTTGTGTCCATTCGAATCCATGGAGGTGCGAGGGTTATGAGCTATACTAGGACCAACCACCTGGGGGCGATTGAGACGTCAGCTTCAGTTTTCAACAAGTGTGGCAGGCTTGGTTGAAACTCGCGGTTATGACATTTCCCGGTTGACCAATCACAACACTGCTCCAGCCGACCAATCAGAGCACATTGTGCTTTTCAGAAGGAGGGGCTTCACAGAGACAGGAACTAAAGAGCGTCACTGAGAGACTGGTTAAGAGGAGCTGCAACAGTGTCAAATATGTGAAAAATGTGGGTTTGTTTTTTTACATTCAAGCATGAAACCCTATTCAAGTAGAGCCTGAAAACAAAAGACTTTCTTTAAAGGCGACCCATTGTGCCTTTTTTTCAAAGACAGATTATGAGCCGATACCAGGAAAATCTGTGTACTGAATATGTTAAATAATGTTCTTCCTGTGACGGTCCTGTTAACCAAAATACCAATAATATTTTTATGCATAATGCAGATGTTTTGATTATAAACAATACGTTTTTTTGTGAGCTTAAATTCTATAAAACTGATTTTAAGACCCACGGGGACCCTGGCTAAGTCATGTGACAGCATGTTTACGTGGACCTGCCGCATATTTACGTGTAATATTTGAATATGACAAAGTGTGAATGCAATTTGAGAGCTGTGGCATAAAGGAAGCATAAATAATTTAACTTGGATCTGTTCCTCACACTCACTGGAAACATCTCTGGCTGGTTGTTTTGAGACTGCGGGTGTGTGTCTGCAGTGCCTTGCGTGTGTGGCTGATTTGGCCACTGCTGCCACCCTGCTACTGCCTCTGCTGGCCTGGAGCTGAACTGCGCCCCCATCTGACTAACGTCCCCTAAACGAAAGAGCAAGAGCAAAACTGAGAGCTGGAACAGGGACAACCGTTTATTTTTCTAAATGTGCTGCAAAATATTTACCGTATCCATTAGTTGAGGGGTTGGTGTGACTGTTTATTTGTTGGTAACTTGTGTTTGCCATTGAAGCAGAAGCTCCGCCCATCTGGCCAAAGGAAGAGGAAGTGGAGGATGTTGGGGTGGAGCTGAAACCACCCATGTTAAACGGAGATGACTGACTTTTCCCAACTTGACCTGCCACCTGCTGGACAAAGAGTATTTACAACAATAAATGGGCATTAACATTTACATTTACCTTTAACCCTCTACTTACAGTGAAGGAATCGATTATACACATTACCAGTCAAAAGTTTGGAATAATTCAGATTTCTTTTATAATTTTTGTCTTTATGCTCACCAAGGCTGCATTCATTTGATCAAAACTACAGTAAACAGCCGCACTCTCCCTATAGGCATTAAATGTCTACCTGTGTGTTGAAGGGAGGTCGTGTGGCAGACCAGACTACAGGAGGCGCTGTGGGTCCCGCCGGGGCCTGGATGGGACTTTTGTTGTTGCTGACAGTGACTCCAGAGGGTGTGTTCTGACGGGACATCTGCGCCAGCATCTGACCTGCTGAATGAGTCACCGGCACCATCTGCTGGGCCATTGCAGCTGACCTGAGAACAGAGAAGAGCACAGTCAGATGAGCGCAAGTAAAGCCCAGGACACAGCAAGCCGACGATCGGCCATCGGGCAACGTCGGGACTTTTTGGAGCGGTGGACGACTGTTTTTCCAGTGTGTTCTGCCCCGTTTGCTCTAGTCGGATAGCGTAGGGCTGGGTATTGTTCAAAATCTTTCGATCCGGTGCCAATTTCGATACCTCAGTTTCGATACCGGTTCCTAACGATACTTTTTTCGATACCATATGTTTTAAAATCCATTTTAACATCAACAAAAATACATTAAACACAAAACTTTAATTTTTCACCTTAATTAAAACATATTCTGGTAACACTTCTCACTCAGGGTAACATTATTAATAAAACTGGTTGTGCTTTTTGTAAGGGTGCTCCGATCAGGATTTTTGGAGCCGATCACCGATCGTCGATCACAGGAAGCAGTATCTGCCGATACGATCACCGATACCGATCTATTTGAAGCCTTCTTTTTATCATGTAGAATTATTTATAGGGAATTTTACAGACATTCATTCAGGGCCTGAATTTTATTTCTGACAATGGGGGAATCCCCCCTTAGGTGAATCTTGTCATATAAATGTATATAATTATCTAATATAAGAAATACTAAAGACATTTAATAAGGAATCAAATGTAAATTAATATGGGTCTTCCCTGAATAAATTAGATGAACCCTTACAAGCAAGGTTGCAAAAGTTAGTCATCCAAGAGCAGTGAGTGTCATAAAGGTTAATCAAACAACACAAGACAAAGAGAAACTCAGAGACAGCAGCAGTTTATTCGACTGCTGTCACTTTAAGAGCGAACTAGGATACGGTTACATGCAGTTGCACAAACTTTCACTCACGAGTCACAACGAGAGTCACAATTACCGTCAAGACGGTAATTTAGTACATAAATTTGTGTGTATTTGACCATTTCAGCGCAATTTGTACTCACAAGCATTTTGTGAGATGGCCTGTATGTGCTGAGCGGTTTGAACACTGGCAAGACTTAAAAATAAATGCAAATGATAAACTTTAGTGACGATGCGATTTTGAAAGGGGGAGAGAGAGAGAGAGAGAGAGAGTGTGAGAGAGTGAGTGTGCGCACGCGGTGACTCTCTATTGGGTTTAGGTCTGGAGACTGGCTAGGTCACGCCAGAACCTTGAGATGCTTCTTACAGAGCCACTCCTTGGTTATCCTGGCTGTGTGCTTTGGGTCATTTTCATGTTGGAAGACCCAGCCTCGACCCATCTTCAATGCTCTAACTGAGGGAAGGAGGTTGTTTTTTTTTTATTATGTCTCTCACAGTGGACATGCACCTACGATGACAATTTCAGACCCCTCCATGATTTCCAAGTGGGAGAACTTGCAAAATAGCAGGCTGTTCAAATTCTTATTTTCCTCACTGTAAATCATTTTTCGATACTCATAGTATCAGAGTTTTTTGTTCGATACCATAAAAGTATCGACGTTCGGTGCCCAGCCCTAGGATAGCGTTGTTTTTTTTGGGTGCACGAAAATAATAGTCATCTTACACAGTGTCTCTGGGCAAATAATTTAATATTAACATGGGCGGAGTGGAATAAAGAAAGTGATCAGCAGGATTGATCTACAGCCTGCAGCATCGGTTCCCCTTTTTTTGAATGACTAATATAGACGAATATATCTGCAGAAATAGACAGTTGTCTCATTTACACGTAGGCGCAGAACGTGCATGCTAGCTGACAGTCGGCTGTAGTTCTCTCTGTGTGTTTAAGTGCAGCTTTTTTTCCCCGATGCAGGCGACGCGAGACGACAACAGTCGGCTTTCATCTGCGCCAGTTCTCTGGCGTCAGTTTGGTGTGTCCCTACCTTAAGATCATGCCAACAGCAGGAAAGCAAATCTATATTTCTATGACAAACAACAGGACATTGATGATGAATTGTGTGTGTGGTACCTGAAGGGCTCAGTGGGACATGCAGTACTGGGGAAAGACGCTGCTGGTGGGTAAACCTGCTGTCCACTGGAGGCACTGGAGGACACGGCCTTGGAGTCTGAGAGAGACAGACAGAGACGTGTCAAAGACTGAATTGGGGCTGGGTGAGAAATCAATTAAGACATATAAAAAAATTCACCAATTGAAAACAAACTTTTGAGTCGTTTTTTATATTAAGTGTGTGTCTTTAAGAAATCTGCATGTTCCGCGTGACTCTGGCTACATTCACTGCAAGCCTAACAACAATAATACAATATTGAATATGTATGCTTTTATTTTATTTTTTCATCAATGTTTTCATGTTTTCAAGTGTAGGACTTTATAACCCTCAATAAAAATTAAAATTCAATGTTTTGTTGTATATTGATTGTTATATTTTCATTTAAGAACATTTTAAAAGATTGATTAAATTGTTTCATGAATTTAAGTTTTATGAATTAATTTAATTAAACACCATTTTGGATGCTAAATGTGTATTAAATCACAAAATACAGACAAAAAAAAATTATAATACAGACAAAATAAATAACATTAAAAAGAAGCTTATTCTGTAGTTCTAGTTCTACTCTAGTTTACTTGTTTACATCCATTCTGAATGGGTGTCTGTCTTCAGTACTGTGTGTGTGTGTGTGTGTGTGTGTGTGTGTGTGTGTGTGTGTGTGTGTGTGTGTGTGTGTGCGTGTGTTTTTGAGGAGTCTTACTGTGATCAGCACTGACAACACCTACAGTCTGCACTGGAACCTGAGAGAAACACAGATGGAGACAGACAGTCATTATGTTGTTTGCCAGTGGTTACAATTTTCCTTGCCCTGCCAAATTTTTCATAAATAAATAAAATAAAATAGGCATAGTAATTTGTTTTTATTGTTTTTTGACCCATATTACCTTAATTGTTAAAGACAAGTAAAAAGACAGTAATAAAATAAGAACAAACAAACAATCAAATTATGAGCAATAGCACAAATAACTACGATAGAACAAACATACAAATGAAATAAACTCTGCTTTTTAGGCTGGTCTAACAATAGTTTGACTGACACTGCCATTTTAACATAGACCCGCCCTGTGAGACCTGTATGCAATCTGCCATGCACAGGAGAGATGTATATGCTACGCCCTCTTCTAAAGACAGGGCGGGGATATGCAGCTCATTTACATTTAAAGCGGTACACACCAAAACAGCGCTTTTTATAGACAGGCCTCAAAATGACATTTTTCAACACGTTATAATAAATTATCTGTGGGGTATTTTGTGCTGAAACTTCACAGACACATTTTGGGGACACCCAAGACCAATATGACATCTTGTAAAAAAGGGGCATAATAGGTGCCCTTTAACAGACTATGTTTACGAGGACACTCACAAAGACTTGGCATTTTGACATAATGTTGTGTGAATAAGTCCATTGGACACACATTTTTGTTAGGAGTTTTAAACTACTATGTTCAAGCACAAGAAGACAAGAAAGCAAATTCATATCATATGTCATATGATCCCAGAACCAGCAATCTGTCCCAAATGCATGATACATTCTCATATTTTCTGGATTTGCCCTCCCCAAATTTAAAAGCTTCCCATAACCACATACAGTGGTCTAAATACACAATTATAGTGTCATTTTACAGGAAACCCTTTGAAGTTACATAAACCACTGCTAAAAGTGATAAACATGTAAGTATACACTCACCTAAAGGATTATTAGGAACACCATACTAATACTGTGTTTGACCCCCTTTCGCCTTCAGAACTGCCTTAATTCTACGTGGCATTGATTCAACAAGGTGCTGAAAGCATTCTTTAGAAATGTTGGCCTATATTGATAGGATAGCATCTTGCAGTTGATGGAGATTTGTGGGATGCACATCCAGGGCACGAAGCTCCCGTTCCACCACATACCAAAGATGCTCTATTGGGTTGAGATCTGGTGACTGTGGGGGCCATTTTAGTACAGTGAATTCATTGTCATGTTTAAGAAACCAATTTGAAATTATTCGAGCTTTGTGACATGGTGCATTATCCTGCTGGAAGTAGCCATCAGAGAATGGGTACATGGTGGTCATAAAGGGATGGACATGGTCAGAAACAATGCTCAGGTAGGCCGTGGCATTTAAACGATGCCCAATTGGCACTAAGGGGCCTAAAGTGTGCCAAGAAAACATCCCCCACACCATTACACCACCACCACCAGCCTGCACAGTGGTAACAAGGCATGATGGATCCATGTTCTCATTCTGTTTACGCCAAATTCTGACTCTACCATCTGAATGTCTCAACAGAAATCGAGACTCATCAGACCACGCAACATTTTTCCAGTCTTCAACTGTCCAATTTTGGTGAGCTTGTGCAAATTGTAGCCTCTTTTTCCTATTTGTAGTGGAGATGAGTGGTACCCGGTGGGGTCTTCTGCTGTTGTAGCCCATCCGCCTCAAGGTTGTGCGTGTTGTGGCTTCACAAATGCTTTGCTGCATACCTCGGTTGTAACGAGTGGTTATTTCAGTCAAAGTTGCTCTTCTATCAGCTTGAATTAGTCGGCCCATTCTCCTCTGACCTCTAGCGTCAACAAGGCATTTTCGCCCACAGGACTTCCGCATACTGCATGTTTTTCCCTTTTCACACCATTCTTTGTAAACCCTAGAAATGGTTGTGCGTGAAAATCCCAGTAATTGAGCATATTGTGAAATACTTGCTTAAATTACCTTTCTTTCCCATTCTGACATTCAGTTTGGAGTTCAGGAGATTGTCTTGACCAGGACCACACCCCTAAATGCATTAAAGCAACTGCCATGTGATTGGTTGATTAGATAATTGCATTAATGAGAAATTGAACAGGTGTTCCTAATAATCCTTTCGGTGAGTGTATGTTGTCTGAACTGTAATAAACCCCGCAAAAAAGAGGCTTTTTTTTTTTTTTTGGTTATTCTTATCAGGGTCCTTGGAGTTTAAGAGGTTATAATGTTCTTATTCATCAAAAAAAAAAAAGAATAGAAAAAAAAAAGAATAATGGTTTCCACAAAAAAAAAAAAATGAAGCACCACAACATTGATAATAAAAAACTAATTGAGCAGCAAACCATCATATTAGAATGATTTCTGAAGGACCATATGAAACTGAAGACTGGAGTAATGATGCTGAAAATTCAGCTTTGATCACTGGAATAAATTAAAAAATAATTGTTAGGTACAAAACACTTATTGTGTTAGGTTATTTAGATTTTATTTAATATGCATAATTGGCTGATAGTGGTCATTTTAGATCTAGAATAGTAAAAGTGTAGCCTTTTTTAATGAAATGTTATGGCACTAGCCTGCTTGAAATTACAATTAAATGTTGGATTGTCTTTGGGATTTTGGCCATTTAGATCTTATTTAGCTCTTACTTAAAAATCTATACTTTTATAAGTTGAAACAAAGAAAATATGAGAATGTATCATGCATTTGGGACAGATTGATCTGTAAAAAGAAAATTTAACATGACTTATCAGGTCAAAATCATGTTATGACATATATGATATGAATTTGCTTTCTTGTCTTCTTGTGCTTGAGCATAGTAGTTTAAAACTCGTGGTAAAAATGTGTGTCCAACAACTGATGTGTGAAAAAAAAAAAGTTGCGAGTTGGATAATCAGTTGATTCATTCAATGTCGGGGCTTTTTTGAATCAACACATTCTGACATCATGGAGCCGAGTTTGAGTACCACTGGTGTAGAATGAAAATGTGTGATTTACCTGAGGAAGAGTGACCTGATTGGTTTCATAGGCTGCATCTCTACCCATCCCTCCGTCTAGCTCCGCCTGCTGCTGCATCTGCCTGCAGAAGAGAAAACAACACTGACGTCAGTGCAGTTCCACCGCCAGGACCATCAAACCCACCACCGCCAACGTCACACCCATCACCGGGCAACCTACTACAGCATTCTCAGGTTACCCTGGACACCACAGCTACCTACAGGAAGAGAGCATGCTGGTTAATCTACCACCGACAGCAGGCAGAATGAAAAGAGGGTCATCCGAGAGGAGGAAGAGAGACACAGAGAAAGAGAGTCCCACTGCTCTCACCTGGCTGTGACTTGACCTGGGCTGGGTGTGGAGGGGCAGTTAGGACTGCTCTGCCCCAGTGAAGGGGGCAGTGACACCCCCGGGGAGGAAAGGGGGGACAGGGAATCCTGATTCGGACCTCTACTGTCGCGGATTGGTGGAGAGAGATCGTCAGATTGAACTGAGAATTGAGCTGAATTAACACGCTCACTCTCAGACACACAGGTCAATCTAGGCAAAACATGTCCGACTCACAGTTCACCCCAAAAATAAATAAGAAACAAATATGAAATTATGTTTCGCATTAAAAATGCATATTTTTGGAAGCGTTCTGATTTTTTTTCTCCAGAATAATTGAGCACATTTCCTAAAATTCTCATCATAATTGTGTCCAGATGTTTACAAGTTCTAGTTTATATTCAATAAAAAAAAATTTTTTTTTTAAAGTATAATAAAAAATTTGCAGCAAATCATCATCATAGAATGATTTCTGAAGGATCATGTGACACTGAGTAATGAAGCTGAAAATTCAGCTTTGATCACAGAAATAAGTTACATGTTTAAATATATTCTCATAGAAAACAAATTGTAATAATATTTTCAATATTACTATTTTTACTCTATTTTTATCAAATAAATGCAGTCTTGGTGAGCATAAAAGACATTTGCACGGTAGTGTACATAACTGAGATTATATGTTCTGCGTTACATTAAGGAGAATTGGGGAAGAGGTAGATATAAGGTAGATATTTATTTATATATTCTTTGTCTTCAACTATATCATGTATGTCTTTTTTATTATTTTGGGGTGAAATAAGACCCAGACATAAACACATGCCTTCAAAAAATTGATACATTTCTATTTGATTACCTCAACAGGAATTAACCTTCAATCATAAAAACACATTGCATGAAGTCATACTACATTAGACAAAAGTGAATAACATGAGGCTAAAACAATCTGAGAGTGTTGAGGCCTTGACACACCAAACTGAGCCGGTGTCAATAGAACTAAAGGCGACAAAATCCGTCTCAACCACATCTGTGCTCTTGTGACTTCTTTGCTTGCTTTCATCGCTTTTTGCTTTAAAACTCGTGCAGTGATTCGTTCGCAAAACTGAACAACAGAGTGATCGCTCTCACCAATGCAGATTCATCATGCTGAATCTGGCGAGAGCCCGACTATAGCCAACGTGTGGAACACAGCGCAGAAACTAGTCCGACAGCTTGGTGTGTCATGGCCCTTAAACAGTGGCCCCAAAAATCTTTCACCACTTAAGTCACAATACAGCATTATCATAGCGAGTAGAGGTGTGACGATACACACTTAGCTCACGAGACAAGGCGGGATACGTGATTGGGTTCACAAGAACGAGACGAGACTTTTCCACAGTAAAATTCATGACTGGAAACCCTTGTGCACCAATTGAAAAAAGTTACACATACAGTGAGGAAATATTTGAACACCCTGCTATTTTGCAAGTTCTCCCACTTAGAAATCATGGAGGGGTCTGAAATTGTCATCGTAGGTGCATGTCCACTGTGAGAAACATAATAAAAAAATTAAAAAAATCCAGAAATCACTATGTATGATTTTTTTAACTATTTCTTTGTATGATACAGCTGCAAATAAGTATTTGAACGCCTGAGAAAATCAATGTTAATATTTGGTACAGTAGCCTTTGTTTGCAATTACAGAGGTCAAACGTTTCCTGTAGTTTTTCACCAGGTTTGCACACACTGCAGGAGGGATTTTGGCCTGTCGCTGAGAAACACGGAGTTTGAGCTCCCTGCAAAGATTCTCTATTGGGTTTAGGTCTGGAGACTGGCTAGGCCACGCCAGAACCTTGATATGCTTCTTACAGAGCCACTCCTTGGTTATCCTGGCTGTGTGCTTCGGGTCATTGTCATGTTGGAAGACCCAGCCTCGACCCATCTTCAATGCTCTAACTGAGGGAAGGCGATTGTTCCCCAAAATCTCGCAATACATCCTCTCCTTAATACAGTGCAGTCGCCCTGACCCATGTGCAGAAAAACACCCCCAAAGCATGATGCTACCACCCCCATGCTTCACAGTAGGGATGGTGTTCTTGGGATGGTACTCATTCTTCTTCCTCCAAACACGTTTAGTGGAATTATGACCAAAAAGTTCTATTTTGGTCTTGTCTGACCACATGACTTTCTCCCATGACTCCTCTGGATCATCCAAATGGTAATTGGCAAACTTAAGACGGCCTTGACATGTGCTGGTTTAAGCAGGGGAACCTTCCGTGCCATGCATGATTTCAAACCATGACGTCTTAGTGTATTACCAACAGTAACCTTGGAAACAGTGGTCCCAGCTCTTTTCAGGTCATTGACCAGCTCCTCCCGTGTAGTCCTGGGCTGATTTCTCACCTTTCTTAGGATCATTGAGACCCCACGAGGTGAGATCTTGCATGGAGCCCTAGTCCGAGGGAGATTGACAGTCATGTTTAGCTTCTTCCATTTTCTAATGATTGCTCCAACAGTGGACCTTTTTTCACCAAGCTGCTTGGCAATTTCCCCGTAGCCCTTTCCAGCCTTGTGGAGGTGTACAATTTTGTCTTTAGTGTCTTTGGACAGCTCTTTGGTCTTGGTCATGTTAGTAGTTGGATTCTTACTGATTGTATGGGGTGGACAGGTGTCTTTATGCAGCTAACGACCTCAAACAGGTGCATCTAATTTAGGATAATAAATGGAGTGGAGGTGGACATTTTAAAGGCAGACTAACAGGTCTTTGAGGGTCAGAATTCTAGCTGATAGACAGGTGTTCAAATACTTATTTGCAGCTGTATCATACAAATAAATAGTTAAAAAATCATATATTGTGATTTCTGTTTTTTTTTTTTTGATTATGTCTCTCACAGTGGACATGCACATACGATGACAATTTCAGACCCTTCCATGATTTCCAAGTGGGAGAACTTGCAAAATAGCAGGGTGTTCAAATACTTATTTTCCTCACTGTAGGTCCATAGAGGACAAAAATGTCTGTCAAAAAAACTGTCATAAAAATTAATATTGGGAGCAGACTTAAGTTTGGTCTCATTTTAAAGACGACCCTTGGCAGATTATTGTCGAAGTCAAAAAATGTTTTGGAGGTTTAAGTTTATGCAAATGATTTATGAATAATATTTTGTATAAAATATATATTTTATGAAACATGTTGAACTCTAAAACTGCTAGAAAATCAAAGCCATAGATCTAAAAAAGCTGCTGTTGTTCTCTCTCAAATATTACAAGCACACACAATTTTATTATTACATACATACACCCCACACTCTGACATCCATACTAACACCCCCACACAGTTACAGCAGCATAATTTATCCAATTGGCTCTATAATATGCATAAACAGAAAACAGGAATAAAGTGAGTATTTGCTTTATAGGCCAAACCTGAGAAAATGGCACCATCTGGTAACATTTTTATTTTATTTTTTTATTTTGAAGCCTTGCCAACAGATTGAAAACCTATTAACAAAGATCGCATCATCTCATAGTTAAATGGCAATGGGATTAAAAATTGCAGTTTTAATGGGTTGCAATGGAGATATTTTTGTCCAAAAGGTAACGAGAGGAAGTATTTTGTGTACCTAGTGCAATTTTTTTTTTTTTTAAAGGAAATGGGGGTGAAATAGTAAAATTCCAATAAAAATACACACCTGTACCAAAAAGTATGTAATTAGCATTAACACAGGCAAAACTAAACTGAAAAAGACACAAATGTCCATGAGGATGCACAAGGGTTAACTAATCATCTAGTAATGCATGTCATTTAATTATCATATGCATTGAAAGACAACAATACTTAAGCACTGTAAAAGGTTATGCCACAAACTCAACTGACTGGCTTCTCTCGTCTCTTCAGACCTTACTGTACATGAATTTTGAGCTTACAGAACTTCTGACTGAGGCTGTGTGTGACCTCCTAATTGAACTCCTTTCCACAAATTGAACAAAGACATGAAAATAGTATAAATAACAAAAATAAGTTTTTTCTTAGTCTTATTAAGTGCAAACAATAAGTGCAACCATAATCAAAGTACTCTCTCAATATTGTTACAGCTAAACAGCCCTGCCTAAAATATCTTTAATATTGGGAGACAGGCTATTGTATGTAGCCTAATTTGCACGCATCAGGGAGCTTGCGTTTTACTTTCGTGTCGCATTTTAATACCCCAAGAACACGTGGCACGAGATCTCATCAAACCGCTAATAGAGAGTGACATCAGCAAACAACTTTTGCAATGAAGTCAGTTCAGTTAATTCATCACCTTCAAGTGTGTGTGTGTGTGTGTGTGTGTGGTCTTGTGTTTACGTGGTGATGCATTTCAATACTAACTTGACATTGGAGTTGGTGGAGATGATGTATTCAATCTCTTCAGAGAAGGGATTCTGGAAGGTGAATGAGCTTGTTCTCATCCAGATCCACTCACGGGATTTAGACTGGAACCGGAACATCACCGAAAGCACCTGACCTCGCAGCTTCACAACCTACATCAAGGGTCAAAGGTCAGTTAAACATCACAAAGAATTGAGGGCCAGCATCAAAAGACCCATTCACACCTACAACTATAAATATAACTATGTTAGCATCCACAACAGAAGACAATATCGCTCTGTTTATTATAAGCATGAGCTGCAGTTTTGTGTTCTGCAGCTTTAAATGTTAAAGCTCTTTAAAGCAGGATGGATTCTGACTGGATTCTGTCAGAATTTTTGAACCAATGCTTTTATCGTTTAACAGAATTTTTTTTTTTTTTTTGAAAGTGAATCCAACAATATTGTTTCTCTGCGCCGTTATCATTATAGTATAGCTATTCTTTTATATTTGGAATTATATTTTATATGTTTAGAACTATATCTTTATCATTATAGCTATGATCCTTAGTGTGAACGTGCCTTAAAACTACAGTATGTTATGTAAAGAATAGGTTCAGATCTCAATTCAGATCAAATGGCCAATGCATGCACATCTTTAACTGCACATCAACTGAATTTAGTTAATTTGACAATTTACCTGGTACACACCATATTGTGTTGATGGTTATTATTAATACATGTAATTATGAATGAAACAATGGCATGTCTAATGCTATTGCTGCCATTTTATAAAAGCAAAAATGTCTTGCCATGCACATTATATAAACTTAAACTTGTAACGTGTTGAATATTTGAGCCTGATGTACCTGCTGAAGGCTGTCTTGCAGTAAGCCTTGGTCTTCTGGGTGTGCAAACTCCAGAACGCTCTTCCCCAGTAACTCCTGTGCCACAGAAGAACACAAAAGACTAAAATTAATATTTTACTGAAACACCCAACTGAAATTCAAAGCTGTCATTTAGCTGAAAACGAAAATAAGGTTTATTTAATAATGAATTAATCATTTATTGTTTGAATTTCATTATAAAATTGGACATGAAACTAAATCTGAGCTTTTAAATTGAGCTTTCAAATGTTCTAAGCAACAAAGCACAATGCATTATTGGATGGCAGATAACTGAGTAGACTAAAATAAAAACTAGAAATCGATATCGTCAACCCAGCCCTAGCGTCCACACGACTGACATGTTTACCGGTTGCAGTTGATCCATGTTGTGAGCACGAAATAGACACTGAAACCGTCAAAACTTGCCATTGGAGAAGAGCTAATTAAACGTCACTGTTTCAGTCAATGATTTCCAAAACCATTTAATACTTTATTAATATTTGTATATGTTCAATTGTGAAATTTCGGTGCATCACCAAGCAAGACAAAGGAAACCTAAAGCTCATCAGCTACACTCAATAAATGCAGAGGAATCTAACATCCTGCTCTTCAGAAATGACTTCCTTTGGCCCTGAGATCCATCTGACTCAGGCTTTTGAGGCTCACCTGAGGTTGGTAGCCCACTGTTGCGAGACAGCGGTGATCCACAAAGGTGTACATGCCCTGGCAGTTGTGGCGGGAAATAAATTCCACTGGAACGCTGATGTTATTTATGTTTGTATCGCCTGGGCAACAGGTGACCTGCATGAACAGAGGTCAAAGAAATCAAAGAAAAAAAATCTGTCATTATTTACTCACCTTCATATCACTCTAAACCATAATACTTTCATTCATCTTTGAAACACAAAGATTAAAAATGAAACCAGAGAGATTTCTATCCCACCAATGAAAGTCCACACAACCAAAACTTGACGATTCAAAACGTTCATAAAAACACTCTGTCAGATTATTGGCTTTTATTCACATACAAACATTGATCAACTCACATAAAGCTCATTAAATATGGTAAATGGAAACACTGTCATCATTTATTCACCCTATTTGGTTCCAAACCCATATGAGTGTCTTTTAAACACAAAGGTAGATGTTTAGTAGAATGTTGATGTTTCTCTTTTACATTCAAAGTGGAGACAAAGAGCAGCATAAACAGTCTGCTAAACTTCTCCTTTTTAGGAAGATATGAGTTAAGTTTTCAAGTTTTCTTTCAAAACTAAATAATTGGAAATTTAAATAAAATGGAAGGAAAAGAGCACCTGCAGCCTTCCAATGGCGACTAGACAGAAACGATTTGCCTGATTATTATCAGCCTCCTCTTCTGAAAGAGTCACTCCTGAAAGAAAGAGAAAGAGGATAAAGGGACAATATCAGTTCCAGTTGTGTTCTGACTGAACGCTGGTGATATCAGTGAACAATAGGCACTTCCTGTGCACTTCCTGTGTATTGTGCTGTGGGTTGTGTTACCTGCAGGAGGCCAGGATTTGATGAAGCCTGTGCAGTGCACAACCACATACTTCGGTTCACCGTCTTTTGAAGGACCTAATCCATTTCTGCAGAAGAAGAGATGATCTTTATATATGTCTGTTTGTGGACGGAGATCTACAGACAGAGAGCTACCTTACCTGTTTCTGCTTCTCAGGAAGTTAAGTCTATTCATGGACACTGGCTCTACCGGACACACTCCACATCTGAACACACACATTACAATGTAGCATGTGAGAAAATGTGCATGTTTTTTTTCACCACAGTAAAACTAGTTTATATTGTGAATAGATTTAATACTTTTTGTAAAAAATATACTTGTTTCTTGTGCATGCAAACAAACAATGATAATTTAGAGTAATTTATTGTAAGCACTTTTCAATATAAACCAAATTTACAGGCATTCCAGACCTTAGAAGTCAAAAAGCTAAATTCAAACGCTTTAAGGACATTGAGCAAACCCTTCTCATGAGTTTGAGCCCTACTGGGCAAGTTGTGTAGTACTAATGTATACATGGGAATTGAATATGTGGAGCAAAAAATGTGTTTGCTAGTGTCCTTATCGCTGTAAAGACTGACATATGAAAAAAATAGTCAGAAAGATAATAAAATATATAAATATAGCTGCAAGCAGCCATTATCGGGGCCAAGCGCAAAGAAGAAGACGAGACATGCCAAAATGGCTGGCAGTGTCAGATCAACTGCAGCAATGAGCAATTAAAGACCTATTAAGGTGATTTTAGGCAAATATACGATAAATACAGTCAATAATAATGATTTAATAATTTATCACTTTCAACCAATAGGTGGCACGGTTACGAAATTGATGTGATGTGGTCAGAATAAGGGAACAATGACACATGCAAAGATTGGTGTCAATATATCAAAGCAGGGTGTTAATACAGTGTCAATATGTCATTGCAGAGATTGCAAGAGGCCATTTCATTATAAGTATGGACCACATGGCGGTGCTGTTTTGAAACCTTTTAAGTACCTTAAAGGCATGGTGCTGATGGCACATACCAAGTTTCGTAATGATACACCAATTCATTTGTAAAGTATAGCATTTTATATCATAATACTGCATTGTAGTCAATGGGAATTTCATGTTTTGTTCTATTATAGCGCCACCAAGTGGCACAATCCTACCATTTTTTTAATGTGTCCTCGGAGTGAGCCCATACATGTCTATGTCAATTTTAGTGAAAATATCTCATTTCCTTTTGGAGTTATAGACATTTATATGAAAAAACACATGAAAAATGACTGACACCTGACTTTGATTGGATTTTACACCCCCTTACTATCAATATTTTGACATTTGGGCATTAACATATGTTTCCGAACTTCTGACGCTGGTTTCGTCTCGATCGGACTAGCGGTTTCGAAGATATCAGCTAATGTTTTTTAGCGCTAAACTGCAACGCTGCACAAACCATAGAGGAGACTAAAAAAGTTCAGGAGACTAAAAAAAAGTTAGTCCCATGAAAATAAGTCAATCTCACCCAAAGTTATAAGCATTTGAAAAAAATAAAATTATCCACTAGGTGTCGCTGTTTCGAAACTTCTTGAGCTCATTTAGGACATCGTGTTGATGGCCCAAACCGAGTTTCGTAACAATCCGTTCATAAAATACATAAAATACAAATTTTAGCACATAATTCAAAATGGCCGACAGCCAAAATGGCCGGTATGGTACAATTGAATATCAGACAACTCGGCATGTCGTCCTGAATCTAATGAGACCACTTTTGATTTTTGGACAAACGGTTCAAAAGTTATAAGCAAAAACAGCCATTTTTTGTATCTCCGGACCAGTAGGTGGCGCTGCGGCGAAACGCTGCACGTTGCCTCAGGTCATGCTTGTGATGATGTGTACCAAGTTTGGTTTGAATACGATAAAGCGTTGCAGAGATATTGCCTTAAGTGTGTTTTTGCAAACGCTACGTAAAATTTGTTTGCGCGTTTATCAAAAACGATTTGACGAATCAACTCGATTTGTAAGATTTTTTTTGTCAGCATGGTCTGAAGATGATCCGTTTCAATTTTCATGCAAATCAGATGAACCGTCTAGGACGAGTAGGTTTTTCGGAAAATTCAAAATGGCGGGAAAATTATCATGACGGAGAATGACGTCATAGGGTGCAATCGAATCGGCTTCAGCCAAGGAATCAGAGCAAAAATAATTTTGTTTCTAGTCCTTATGGTTCAAAAGTTATTAGCATAAACATGAGTCAAATTTTGGACTGATGGTGGCGCTAGAGGGATTGAGTTAGAGACTCCAAATTTGCTATGGTGAGATTTCAGACTGTCCTCTATTAGTGTGCCAAATTTCACAACTTTTTACCATACGGTTCTATGGGCTGCCATAGACTTCACGGCGGAGGAAGAAGAAGAAGAAGAAGAAGATGAATAATAATAATAATAATAGGAACGGGAACGGTTTCAATAGGTGCCTTCGCACCTTCGGTGCTTGGCCCCTAATAAAAAAAGTTTGCATACGTATTTCTTGTTTTTTCATATTTGATACATCAGGCATTTATAGCTCATATAATATAATACAGTTAGAATATGGAGCTCATAGTCAAGGAGGAAAAAAACAATTCAATTTCATTTAGAGACCCAAACTGAGGAAAATATGCAATTTAGTGTAAATGCTGATATTTATACGGTCAAAAAATATAATGAAAATTCTGATAGCATGTAATGTAAATCAATATTATCTTTACAACAGTACAGCAGATACTTACGAAAAATAAAATAAATATCAGTTGTCACTCTATATCACACAATAATGTCTTATTGAGATGATACTAGGTTTATGATCAAACATATAATGCAATGCAATACAATGATGACTGAGAGATGAACAAATAAACGTTCCTCAAATGCCTGATTATCATATTTGATCAAATAAATGATGCATGTATAATCAAGTAAAGTGTTCATCTTGAAATATTACTAACAATTTAAAAGTTATTCTTACATTTAATTTATACAAATTATTAAAGATTTCACCGCAAAAAGACAATAGAACCACAAGCTGAAGTAGAAAAAGGCCTTTTACTTGTATAAACTATAAATCAGATGACAGAAGGCATGTAGTAGATCGTATGCAACAGGTTTTTCAGTAAAGATTTGATCATGTTTATAATTTAGAGGCCTTAGATATTTGTGTTTCAAATATGATACAGTAGGCTTTATAGTGTTAAACGAGGTCTGTCTGTTCTCCCTGTGCATCACCTCATCCTGCAGATGAAGGAGCGGCGTGCACCCATACTCATCCTCACAGATGTCTGACCACCCTCTTTCTTCACCGTGCCTGTTTTCATGTCCAACATCCGACCTAAAGTCAGAAAAGAGGAAGACCATTTAAACAGGAAAACACTGACAACAGAAAAGATTAGAGAAGTCGAGCCGTTTCTTACCGCTGTTGTTGTTCTCACTGGTGGAAAGCTGCTCTCTGAGTTTTTCTGCGTCGTCTGGATGAAGCTGGTCATACAGTGATGATCCAAGCCAATCCGATTGTGCCTGGTTCAGAACCGGTGTGACAGAGTCCGAAACATAAACGACGCGTCCGGTCTCACATGACACAACAAACAGGAAACCATCAGCTGCCTCTAAAATCAGGTGCTTCAGCTCCTATAAAAAGAGAGCTATGTAAATATTTGGTGGCAGTGAAACCCTTAACAGAATTTTAAAATGGCATGCTTAATATTTGAAACAACCCAATAAATTATTTAAACATCTTACCTACAGGATTTTACAGAGCCCCTAAAGGGACATGGTGGTGGGAAAAATATGAGATGTGAGGAAAACATACTTCAAAACTTTCACTGGGGAGCGCAAAAGCATTGACATAATTCTCATGTCATCCCATCTCATATTTTTCCTTCACCTTTAGGGCAGGGGTGTTCAAAGTCAGTCCTGCAGAGTTCAGCTCCTACTTGCCTCAACACCTGCCTGGAAGTTTCTAGAACGCCTAGTAAGACCTTGATTAGCGGGTTCAGGTGTGTTTAATTGGGGTTTGAGCTAAACTTTGCAGGACAGCGGCCCTCCAGGAGAAGGATTGGACACCCCTGTTTTAGGGGCTCTGTAAAGCTGGGCATACACGGTGCGATTTCAGCAAGGTTACCTACTCACACTGTACGAGTAGATCACGTGCGATGTAAAAGCCAAAGCTCACGATTTATGTGCTCACACTGTGCGGTCCAATCATCGAGCGCGGCTTGTCTGCTCACACTGTACTAGTGAAATATGCGTGTAAACGAAAAGATGCTGGGTTTTTTATATTTCGTTTTGTTATAAACGTGCATTGAAGATAATATGCATTGCCTGCACTACATTTGTGTGGCTATAATGTTTAATTTTTTTTTTAATGAAAATAAAATAGGTAGAGTGGTGTTTTATCATACATTTCGTTTTATTGTAGCCTAAAATATACAAATATTTACTGAGTGATACTGTCAAGAACGCTGCTTGTCCATTAGCAGAGTAGGCGGACTAGTGTCCTCCCGTCCTCGGGAGTTCGTTCTCCGGAGTTGGTAAGTCACGAAATATGTCATAAAACACCACTGCCTCATTTCATAAAAAAAAAAAAATTCTTAAACATAATAGCCACACGAATGTGATTAGGCCAATGTAGCTAGGCCTACATTGATTATCTTATATATTTATAATAGAACGAAGTATAAAACACCCTGCCTCTTTTCGTTTACATTTAAAAAAAATAATATATTAAACATTAATATGTGGTTTAGGTAAGGTGACCAGATTTCTGAAATGGAAACCGGGGACATTTCCTATTTGAGAACACAAGTACAGACAAGAACGCTTATTGAGAGACGGCCAGAGTCTCAGATGTTTCTCCGTCGCTCTGCATACGTCATCTCCCTCATCGCTCTGATTGGTTTTAGGTCTATCCAATTGCGCCGAGAGGTATTTGAGCGACACCCGTTGGAAATGATTAGTCTATGAAGCTTTACCAGACCATAACTCCATAACTCAGTTACTACTGAGAATGGTCTGGTTTTAACCAGGCTAGGAGGCATGCAACAGTTTGATAAATTGCTTCTATTTGATAACTGCCTACAGAACTTAAAGAACTTCCTCTTTTCGTTTTCTTTCTTGCTGCATTAAAGATGAAATGGTTCAACTTCTGCTTTCGCACTCTGCTTCAGCTGTGCGATACCCTCACGAGAGGCGACCGAAATTTATGACATGGGAGAGCTTTGTCGCCTCTCGTTTCCCTCTGTACACTGCACGAACACCTCACGACAAACGACGCACGATAAAGCTGAAAATCGGCCTGACCCAAAAAAGAGTCACACGAGTCAGAATTCGGCTCGGAATCGGACAAAAATAAAAATCGCAGCGTATGCCCAGCTTAAGGAATTAAAGACAAATTTGTGGTTATCCCAGCTTTAAAGGGATAGTTCACCCAAAAATGAAAATTACCCCATGATTTACTCACCCTCAAGTCATGGGTGTATATGACATTCTTTTTTCAGTCAAATACAATTAGAGTTATATTAAAAAAATGTCCTTGCTCTTCCAAGCTTTGTAAAACTGCAGCCAAAAATTTGAATCCCAAAAAAAGTGCATCCATTCATCATAAAAGTACTCCACACGGCTCCGGGGGGTTACTATTCACTGCCATTATGAAGCTTGGAAGAGCCAGGAGATTTATGAATGTAACTTTTTGATTGAGTTCGTCTGAAATAAGAATGTCATATACACCTAGTATGACTTGATAGCGAGTAAATCAATAATTTTTGGGTGAACTAACCCTTTAAGAGGTTATTTACAATGATTTTGAAGATGATTCTTTACAAGAATTTGAATTTCTCTTAAATTATGGCTTAAGAACAATCTTAAAGAAAAAGATAAGTACATTCTCGGGGGGTATTCACAAACAATGCATTTTTTGCGGTTAAATATGCAGGTCGACGCAGGTCAGTGGAATGAAAAAAACCCCCCAAAAAACATGCAAAATCTTGCTACTAATTTTAAAGGTAGGTAGGGTAGGTAATTTTTTTTTTTACTGGTAAAATTATTAGTTATACTGGTTATAACCCCTTAAGAAGTATTTTTGGGAATACAAATTCTTTACATCTGAAGGAAGAAAATAAGAAGAAAAATAGCAGTTGATAAGAATGTTTTGTGAATCCGACATCTGGTTCTTACATGTACAATGAGGGATCTATATTGTTGTTCATATCTGACCTGGTCTGTGAGAAAGGACGGTTTATAGGTTCCATCGGTGCTGGTGTTGCCGCTCCCTCTGAGCGACTTCATGTGCGACACAGCCATGCGCAGGATGGTGAGCTTGTCTGGTTTGCGTGCCAGTGCGCTGCAGGTGGGCACCATGTCTGACAGCTCTGTGATGTAGGCGGTCATCTTATTTCTCCGCCTCCGCTCAATCTCACTGTGATTCTCCCTGGGGTCAGGAGGTCAGAGCAGGAGCATGAGAGATGGGCGGTGCATGAAATCGTGGGGAGAAGAGCAGGAACAGAGAAAGGTCGAGAGAAAGCAACAACAAGCAAACGAGGAGGAGAAAGAGAAAGAGAGATGGATGAATAAGCAAATAAAGACTGCATCAATGTGCTCCTCAAATGAGACGACACTCGCATCTTCATGATAAACAAATGTGTATGAACGATCTCATGAAAGCTGAAAGAAAAAGACTCTTCAAACGGCCTGAGAAAAGAAGAGAGGGATAGAAGAAATGCTCAAGGGAAACTGAAATAAAGTGACAGACTCATGGGCTGCTTTCAAAATGAAATACTAGATTACAACTTACTGCATACAATACTGAGTACTCTTTTATTATATACTGAGTGAAACCGTATGCAGCCCAAATATACTCTTTGCAAAGATCTGGGGTAAAAGGAAGTTCTAAGTTCTATCCTCATGGACCAATTGCAGTTCAAAGGTGGTAACAGCTATTTTCCCCAACTGAGTAATCATAGTCATTTTCATCAGAAAATACGTTCAACAGGCAGAAAAAATAAATTTTCACCAAACTTTTAGGAGTAAAGTATTATAAATCAGGCGAATGTTATATGAACAAACCCCTCTGTAAAACCCCTCAGAATATATCAAGTTTATCCTGAATGGACTTTTCAGACTATAAAAGGTAAGAATGAGACTGTCTCTTCTTCACTCCTATTGTCGCATTTTCCATCACCATTTGACTTTTTCTACTTTTTTACTGTCCAAAGCGCATGTTGGTTACTATTTTGTGCAATTTAGCTTTTAATTTGTCTTCTTTCAGACTAGTGGAAAGAAAAAATTCAAATACACATTTGGGTTTATTTCATCTTCATCTGTTTTCAATTAAAGGCTGTTTTCTCAAAATAGAGCTTTTCATACTATGCTTAACCCCTGGTTATCATCGTTCTAAACCCCCATTTTAACCCTCAAACATTAGCACAGTTTTTTACCGGGGGTCATGAAACCCTGATCCGGAGCAGGGTTAGCATCTCTTTTGCAGTGCTTAACGTGTACAGTGTGAACAAAAAAAAAAAACCTTTAAAGGGTTAGTTCACCCAAAAATGAAAATGATCCCATAATTTACTCACCCTCAAGCCATGACTTTCTTCTTTTAGCCAAACACATATGGAGTTATTTTAAAAAAAATATCCTGGCTATTCCAAGCTTTATGTGTGTATGTGAATGTTATTATAATAGATTTTGAAGCCCAAAAAAGTGCACCAATCTATCATGAAAGTAATCCATATGACTGCAGGGGGAAGTGAAGCGATTCATTTTTGTAAGGAAATATCCATATTATAAACTCTGGTATGGCTGTGTTCCGGCTGAAGAGTGAACTCTGAAATTTATGGAAAAATTATGGGATAATTTTTAATTTTGGGGTGAACTAACCCTTTAATTAAAATCTACAGACACCAAAAGACAAAAAGTGTACTAAAATAAACACTTAAATGTTTCTCAGACTTTCTTTCCACTAGTCTGAAAGAAGACAAATGAAAAGCTAAATAACCCAAAACTGACGAGTGCATAAAAAAACAATGGTTTTGGCTGTAGTGTCTTGCCTTAAATGTGTCAAACAGCAGTATGCCATAATTACATGATGTAATATATTGTCACATAACCTGTGACATTTACATTTATGCATAGACGCTTTTATCCAAAGCAGTGCCTTTATTACAGGGACAATCCCCCTGGAGCAACATGGAGTAAAGTGCCTTGCTCAAGGACACACTGGTAGTGACCACTGGGATCAAACCAGCAACCTTCTGCGTATCAGTTCCATGGTTTAACCCACTGGACCACCATCTCACAGTATGACAAATTATATTGCATGTTTAATTGAGCCATCCAGTAATCATCTTGCAAATAAAAAGTTATTGTGCATTCAATTTTGTGTAAATTGTCGTTAACTTTGGCAGTCCAATTAAATAATAAGTGAAGATATATTTAACATTTAGAACAAGTTTAAAAACATTGGCTGATACAGCAATGAAGGCTCATTCAAAGGCATGAGTTTGGGTCAGAACTATCTGATTGGCCAAAAATAGCTGATGGCAAGAGTGTTTGGAAACTTTGAAAGCCCATAAAGACACCAGCACATCTAGGCATTGTCAGTCAACGCTGAGCAATAATCGTCTACTGATTAATGCACTCTGATTTCAATCAATAAATACCTGGCAAATCGCTCCTTGTCATTCGATCCACCTCCATCATCATCACACCTGAGGAAAGAGAAGGCAGAAGAAAAAGAAAGACACATTGTTAAACACAGTCACAAGACACACAAGCTCAAAGTTCAAGGCCGGGTCGAACCCTTGAGTCACAGATCATGACTAACCTGAACAATTTGCTTCCCTCATCGTCTTCATAGTCCGAGCTGGAAACCAGGGAAATTCTCATTAGTCAGAATTATTGCACAACTGCAAAGACATTCAAACATTCCCGTATTTCTTCACCCACTCGACAGACGGATCAACGGCCAGAGCAAAACAAACAGACGACTGAATCAAACCATTCTTTCTACTGTGGAACATGTTAAGAGGAATAGACCCTTTTCACATTTCTGGGTTTCTCAGAGCAGAAGTCGTCATAGTTAAGTTCAATTGTATAGCGGTGAATGAGTGTATACATTAAATAATTTTTTTTTGTGTCCCCATTTGCTCAAATAGCAAAAGAAAAACTCCACAATAGTGATTTTTTTAACTCTCGCAGCGACATAAAAGGCTTAAACCAATCACATACAAGGAAACAAAGGTCACGAAATGTCCAGTTGATGTCATTAGCTTCCCTCATCGTCTTCATAGTCCGAGCTGGAAACCAGGGAAATTCTGAATTATTGCACCACTGCAAAGACATTCAAACACTCCCGTATTAATAATCAACATTAACCTTTGCCAGGTATCGCATTTCTCATGAGATTAAAGCTGCAGTTGTAGTTACAGCTGTAGAGATTAGGGATGGGTCGCGATTTTCGAATATTCAATAGTTGATTTAATTATAGAATATCGAATAGTTTGTGCGATTATCGTCCTCAAAAAATTCCCCATGTTTTCGGTGTGGCGGTGACGCGTTCATGTGACCAGAGGGAGGCGCTGCCAATAACGCACCTAAAGCTGTCAGTCAGCTCTCAGGGTGTTTATACTGGAAACGTTTGCTACGGTCCGAGCGTGATTCTTCCCTCCGCCTCCGCAGCGTTGGTCTGGTTTCACACTCAACTTGAACCCTGGTGCGTTTGAGTTAATCCTACGTCATCACAAACGTGCGCGGGCATGATAGTAAACAGAACGCGGGTCAAATATATTGGGCTTTTTTAAATTAATTTGGTGCTATTATGTGCAGCTGAGTAAACAACAATTGGGTTAACTGTATGTGTGTCGCTGGAAGGCGGCTTTGCTGCTTGCAAACAGACTCTTTTGAGGAGACGGTGAATTGCCATTAATTTGCTGCCCTGATTGCACTCTATGCGTGAATACACTGCAGGCTCGCTCTCGCATCTCAGGTAAATCATCACTATCATCACTTACATGTGTGTTATTGAACTAATGACGTTGTATTCGGCTAAAACGCATGCGCTGGTTACTTTTCTTCCAGAACAAGTGTGCACCCGAGTGTTGTTTCACATTCACGTGAATCGTGGCACAGCTCCGAGTGCAACCGAACTCCGGTTGTGTGTTCTCGGGTTCGGTACCTCAGTGCACACCAAGCTCTGTATGTAAGCTTTCACATTAGCAATTTTTCATGCGAACCGTGCTCCATTTCGAACTAAACTGCCAGAGTAAAAACACCCTGAGACAACAGAAGAAGAACACATCGCCTCACGCACACACTGTAGACTTGTGGCATTTAACGGTTGCGGTAACTTGGGGCGATGTCAAATAACAGTCATATGTTTCAGCATATTACAATAATTATATGGCTTGAGTTGATATAGCCTATTCCCTAATGAATTAAACAGTTTGTTATCATACAGATTGAGAGTGTGAATGGTCTCTCTCCCCCTCTCTCTCTGTTTATATGCGTGTAGCCTTTACATGCGTGCATGCGGGGGAGGAGTTGCGATTTTCGAATAAAAATCGAATAATTCCCTGCGATCTTCGAATATTATTTTTGCTTGAAATGCCCATCCCTAGTAGAGATGCAGCTGTGTTTGCCCACTGTAGGCTACAGACAACCATAACATCACCTTTTGAGTTAAAACTTGATTTTTTTCTAAACCTTATTGTGTCCGCAACTATAGAAAGTGAATGCGTTTCCGTCAGTACGATTGTGGCACTTAAATGTTTACATTGTGACTCAACTGGAAACATAGCAGCTCCAGATCGATTGGTTCCCTGAAGTTTGTGGTTTGTCTCGTCAGATGCGGTGCTACCGTCTCTGGAGGAGCTCCTCAAATTGTCCCACGGTCATTTGAAAGTAAGTGCAGAACCGGTACAAGATTAGCATACTCCCCTTCAGACTCTGTTCTTTTAAGACTGGGTGCACCCAAAACCTTCTTTTCGGTCTTTTAAATAAAATGAAAAGCTCGTCTTTACTGAATGAGGAACTGTCTTGTGTTTTCACAGCTGTCGCCGCAAACGTTTTGGAATGTTGGAGCTTTGAAAGTAAAGTAACGCATTACATTTAAAATTTACAACAACATATCTGAGTTACTTTTCAAATAAGTAACGCAAGTTACTTTGTTTTCCCATTTATTGACTGACAGGTCTCGTCCCAATGTTGAGAAAAATCATAAGTGCAGAGGCATTGTGTGCGCTGTGTAAACATGATGTTTTTTGTAGTTCTAGACTAAATGTGAGCATGCATTTACTCTTATTATATAGAGATAAACTATTATTTATTTCACTTGCACAAAAAAGATTTAGTATTCCTCAAAATTAATAAAATCAGCCAAATGCTAAATCAGAATACTATGCAAACCTCCAATAATTAAATATGTTAAATAAATCTAATATTTTTATGCATTTACTCTCACTTTATTGACCAATGTACTTGCTGCTGACCTGCGATAATTCGGTTAAACCATAAGCAAAAATTACTTTAGATTTTATTGGTGACGTAAGTGTTAAACTTTTTTTTTCTCCTGCATCCTATTCTTCTGCGATCCAGAATGGTAGCACAGCTGAAAGGTCTGAGCTGCGCCCTCTACTGTAAAGGCGTGAATTTGCATTTCCTTCAGCCTGATGCTTATTATTTAAATTCTGGTGTGAAAGGGTCTTTACTTTTGCCCAAAAATAGAACTTTTGTATTATATAAAAAAACAAAACAATCCCAGCCCAGTTGAGAAAAAGTAACGCAAAAGTAACGTGTAACATTACTTTTCTTAAAAAGTAACTAAGTAACGCAATTAGTTACTTTTTAAAGGAGTAATATTGCAATGCATTACTTTTCAAAGTAACTTTCCCCAACACTGGTTATAACGCGTCATCAGTCTGTGAAAAGGGTCTACGTCAAACTCCAAAAATGTCATAATAAAGTACCATAAAATGATAATTCTTTCTAATGTGGTCAGGACATTGGCATATGGTGCTTTCTGTCCTTTTTGGAGCTTGAAGGCCACAATGCCAGTTTAATCCCACTGTATGGAAAAAAAGCTTGCACACTCTAAAAGTTATTTCCTTCTGAGCTCAAAGAAGAAAAAAATTCTGAAAATGACAACAAAATGATCCTCTTGAATATTTCGGCACTAATTTAATACCGATTACTACAGGGGTGGCGAACTCCGGTCCTGGAGGGCCACTGTCCTGCATAGTTTTTTTTTTTTTTTTTAAACTCTTTATTTGGCATTTTTCTTATTTACAACACAACATACAAAAACAAAGAACAAGGGGCACTATATATTGTGTAATAACAGAATAAAGTGTTACAATTTTTCTGCTTCTTTATATGCAAACCATTTTGTCCAGCACTTATTATATACGTGTCCTTTGATACGTAGAAAGTATGTCATCTTCTCCATAGAGTGTATCTCCTCCACTATTTCTTTCCATTGTTCAGTCCGAGGTGGGTCAATCTTTAACCAAGATCGAGTGATAGCCTTTTTACATGCAATCATTAGAATTTTAAAAAGATAAATGTCGTCTTTTTGGACTACTTCACCAGGTAGTAGACCTAACAAGAAAATCTTAGGGTCTTTAGGGATGACATAACCCATTGTCCTCCCAGTAATTAAAAATACACTGTCCCAGAAATGTTCTAACTTTGGGCACGTCCAAAATATATGAGAGTGATTGGCATTCCAATGCCCACATTGTCGCCAACATTGCTGATGTTCACCCCTTTGTTTATTAATAATGTGAGGAGTAATGAAAAATCTGACCAGACTCTTCCACCCAAATTCCCTCCATCTTTTAGAACTAGTAGACGTCAGTTGTGTCGCACACATTGAAAGCCAATCACTCTCTGAGATTTCCACACACAACTCTTTTTCCCATTTTGACTTAATATACAAGGTAGTATTTCCATTTTGTTTCTGCAGTGCTTTATACAATTTAGAGACAGTTTTACTTGGCAGGAACTTATAAGCATTAATAAAAACTTTAACAATGTCACTGCCTTCAGGAGAAATACCTTTTCTTATTTCACTGTTATAGAAATGTCTCACTTGAAAATATTTGAATAGATCTCTGTTCTCTAGTTTGTATTGTCTCCTGAGTTGTTCGAATGTCTTAAAGGTGTTGCCATCTACAAACTGACACATGGCCATGGGGCCATGATCTTTCCAACTCAAGAATGAGGAGTCTATTTCACCTAGTCGAAAAGTCGGGTTGCAGGAGGGCCAGATCAAAAGTTTAATATCATTAGCTAATTTGTACTTATTTACAACCTCTTTCCAAATTAATAACGTATCTTCAACTATACGATTCCCATCTTTGTTTGTGATAACTTTACCTCCTAGACGTGTTTGAGGTTGACTCTGTCCCTGGGTTAGTTCAATCAGTCTCCATCGAGCCTCGATTTCTGGGGAACACCAGTAAACCATATATCTAATTTGAGATGCGTAATAATATTCTTTCAAATTTGGAAGGGCTAAACCCCCATGATCTTTATCAATCTGGAGTGTCCTAAATTTTATCCTTGGTCTAGCCCCTGACCAAATAAATCGCGATATTAGCCGGTCCCAAGCGTTAAAGTGTGAGTCAGCAATCCTGATAGGCAATGACATGAAAAGATACAAAAATCTGGGAAGCAGATTCATTTTCACTATTTCCAATCTAGCATTGAAGTCTAGTATCAGCATTGCCCAGCGCTTCATGTCTTTTTGTATTGAGTCAATAACTTTCTCAAAATTCAAACTGAACAAATCATCTAGATCTTGGGAGATAAACACACCTAAATACTTTAACTTTTTAGCGTCCCATTTAAGTTTATAATTGTGTCGTATGGATTTACTGGGGGAGTAGTTAATGGTCAGGACTTGTGTTTTGGTAATGTTAAGGTGATAACCTGACAGTTGACCAAACTCTGTCAGAGTTCTCATAAGTTTAGGTAGGTTTACATCTGGATTTTGGAGGTAGGTGATAATATCATCCGCAAAAAGTCCAATTATGTGTTCAGTATTTGCAATAGTAATGCCTCTAAGCTCTTCATTTTGCCTAATGGCCTGTGCCAAGGGCTCTATGTATAAAGCGAAGAGCGTTGGACTGAGGCAACAGCCTTGTCGAGTACCTCTAAACAGTTGAAAGCTATCAGTTAGATGGCCATTAATTTTTACCCTGGCCCTTGGACTATCATACAGTGACTGGATACACCTAATAAATTGATTATTAAAGCCAAGACGCTCAAGCACCTTGTATAAAAAGGGCCAGCTGACCCGGTCAAAGGCTTTCTCCGCATCGAGGCTGACTAAAGCCAAACTCAGTTCTTGTTTCTTGGCTTGGTCTATGACATGCAATGTTCGTCTTATGCTGTCGTGAGTTTGACGGCCTTTAATGAATCCTGTTTGATCCTCATGAATCAAGTCTATAAGATAATGCTCCATTCTCTTAGAGATAATAGAGGTAAAGATTTTGTAATCAACATTCAGTATTGAGATAGGGCGATATGACTCACAGTGTTCTATATTTTTTCCTTCCTTAGGGAGGACAGATATTACGGCCTCTCTCCATGATGGCGGTATCTCTGCTCTACTCAGGGTCCAATTAAAAGACTCCAGCAGAATGGGAGCAAGCTCCTCCTTGAAATTCTTGTACCACTCATTAGAAAACCCATCGCTACCTGGGCATTTGTTAGTTTTCAGATTTCCAATAGCTGCGTCCACTTCTTTTCGAGTGATAGGGGCAGTTAAAGCGTCATTTTGTATTGATCCTAGGGAAGGCAGGTCTAATCCTGCCAAATACTGTGTAATAACACTTTCATTCACTGGTTTTGAGGATGTGTATAGGGTTTGATAATAGTTTTCAAAGATTTTATGAATTTGGTTAATATCATAAGTCAAACTATCAGTTAAAGGGTCTCTAATTTTGGTAATCGAGTGCTTCAATTGCTGCTTTCGGAGGCGCCTTGCTAGAATTCTTGTGGCTTTTGAGCCCGATTCATAAAAAGTCTGTTTTGAAAATCGTAAATTTTTCTCTATCTCCTCGTGTATCATATCATTTATATTATTTTTAATAACTGTAATTTGTTCAGTCAATTCTTGATCATTATTACTTTCTTGTTGTTTTAGCTCTAAACTCCTAAGGGTCTTTTCCAACTCATCATATTTTAATCGTTTTATCTTCTTCAAGTAGGCAGTTCTTGAAATGAGTCTGCCTCTCATTACTGCTTTAACTGTATCCCAAACCAGAGCAGGATTTACCTGACCATTGTTATTATCCTCTACACATTCTGCTATTTCCTTCTTAATGTCATTAATTGTGGTTTCCTTGTTGAGAATGCTTATATTTAAGCGCCATAGTGTTGTTTTTGGTTGATTAGATAAGTGAATAGACAAATAAACAATATTGTGGTCAGATATATCAGATGTTCCAATTTTGCATTCCTTCACCCTAAACCTGTCAGTGGTGTTCATCAAAAAGAAGTCAATCCTGGAGTGGACTTTATGTGTGAGAGAAAAATGGGTAAAAATCTCTCTCTTTAATATGGAAATCCCTCCAGACATCGAACATACCCGTCTCTCTAATTAAAATATTAAGATCTTTTGATCTGCCAGTTTTTTGTTTTTTGCAGCTGGTTGTATCCATGGTATAATTTAGGATTGTATTCCAGTCACCAGCACAAACTAGAATCCCCTCACTTACTGAGATTATTGTATCAAAAAGCAGTTTTATAAATTTCCTGTCGCTTTCCGGTGGGACATAAATGTTAACAAACGTGACCACAACACTATCAATTCGCCCTTTTATAATAATAAACCTGCCTTCTTTGTCAACCTTTTCAGAAATTAATTCAAAGTTTAGAGAGTTAGAAATAAGAGTAGCCACCCCCCTTTTTCTACTATTTTTACACCAGCTATGAAATGTATTTGAGTACCCTAATGTTTTAAATTTATCATGTTCTTGCTTAGACATATGCGTCTCCTGTAGAAAAGCTACTTGTATCCCATCTTTTCTCAATTTAGTTAGAACCCTTTTTCTTTTCACTGGACTACTCAAGCCATTTACATTCAAAGAAGCAATTTTTAAATCACGTGACACTGTTATAATAGCAGAACACCTTACGTGATTTAGCGACCCCTAAAAACACACATTGAACAGTAACAAAAATGAACCTTAATGAACTGACTTCCAAACAAAAAGAGGATTCTTCATCCTCTCCTGTAACCCCGTTGGCAGGTTGAGGGTTAAGTCTCTCTGGACGAGAGGGCCCGAAAAAGACAGTAGATTTGTCTGGATGCAAAAACACGTCCATCTTATTAGTCCAACGTAGACGATAAAGTGTGACCTCTCCCACGTAGTAGATAATCAAGCCCAGGCCTGAAAAACATCGCGTTGTAGCGTAATGCCCTGCTCTTTTTTAATCAGATTGATCCCTCTGGAATTCTTGCAACTTGGCCTTCGCTCTGAGCGCCACGACGGGCCCGCTGTTTGCCGGCTGCCAGCCCAATAGCTCCCGAAGACGAGACTCCACGCAGTTCCCTCCGTCGGCTGTAACCGGCTCCTCCACTTGAAATCCGCGTCTCTTCATCTCCTTATAGGCTTCCCGAGCGCTGGAGTATGTGCGCACGCCAGTCTCCCAGTGAATCCTCATGTTGGTAAACGGAGTTTGGAAACGTATGCCTTTGTCCTTGAGTGCTTTTTTAATGGCGTTGTATTCTTTGCGCCTCTTAACAATCTCGGGTGCGTAATCATGGTCGAAATGTATAAATGCGGTGCCCACCTGTATCTTGCCTTTTTTCCACACTTCCCTCAAGATCATTTCTTTCGTAGAGAACTCCAGAAAATTGACAATTACAGCCCTCGGTGAAGCTCCAGGCGGAGGTTTACTTGCAAGAGCCCGATGTGCGCGTTGTATTTTAAGGTTAAAATCCTCAGGTAGTTGTAGCTGGCTCTGCAAAAGCTTCTCAATAAACTGCGTTACTGAGTCCCCCTCTTGTCCTTCTGGCACCCCAAAGACACGTATGTTGTTTCTTCGGGATCGTGATTCTAAGTCAATCACTTTGTTCTGAAGTTTCCTCTGCTGTTCGAGGCAGGTGCATAACGCCTCAGTCGCCTCCTCTGCCCATCCCTCCACCTGGTTCACGCGGGCCTCAGCCTCGTCCATCCGCTGTGATAAGCCTTGTATATCGGTTGCAATATTGTCAAGTTTACCGTTGATTTCTTGTCCCAGTTGGCCAATATCCTGTTTGAGCTTTGCATTGTCTCCTTTTAGATCAGATTTTAAGTCCTCTATTGCCTTAAGTACCCCAGAGGTATCCATGGTTCCCCCGCCAGCCGTGATATTGCTAGCGTGGTCCGGTTGGGTGTTAGCTTTTGCGGCTGAGGCACTTTTATCCTGAGCTTTGGGCATTTTTATCGATTTATTGTGATCTAGTGTGCTTCTTCTCCCTCTCATGTATTATTTTGTTAACAATAACGCACAGTATAACGAGTTTAAACGGGATTTTCGAGGTTAACGTGGGAGAGGGGTTTCAATGCGACCGACTACTCCATAAGCACACCCGGAAGTCCCTCCTGCATAGTTTTACTTCAACCCTAATCAAACACACCTGAACAAGCTAATCATGGTCTGAAGGGTTACTAGAAAGCTAAAGGCAGGTGAGTTTTATCAGGGTTGGAGCTGAACTCTGCAGGACAGTGGCCCTCCAGGACCGGAGTTCGCCACCCCTGGATTACTACTTTTATATCTTTTAAAGAGACGGCTCAGTCAGACTTACCTGGCTTGTCGTTTGTTGTTGGCCTTCGGCACAATGCTGGTACTGTTAGAGTGAGACCCAGCTGATGTGGCCATGGCCAGAGAAGAGACCTCAGGCATATCTAAAACACAGCACACACACAGAGCAAGACTAATAACTATAAACAGAATAAGAACAGGTTAACCCCTTAAGCCCTGAAGGTATTTTTAGAGTTTTTTTTGTCAGCGACAGGCCAGAAACCTGACTGATCTAGAGAAGATCTGTGTGGAGGAGTGGGCCAAAATCCCTCCTGCAGTGCAAACCTGGTGAAAAACTACAGGAAACGTTTGACCTCTGTAACTGCAAACAAAGGCTACTGTACCAAATATTAATATTGATTTTCTCAGGTGTTCAAATACTTATTTGCAGCTGTATCATACAAATAAATAGCTTAAAAAATCATACATTGTGATTTCTGGATTTTTTTTTTAGATTATATGTCTCTCACAGTGGACATGCACCTACGATGATAATTTCAGACCCCTCCATGATTTCTAAGTGGGAGAACTTGCAAAATAGCAGGGTGTTCAAATACTTATTTTCCTCACTGTATATATATACACAGTATGACATGTTAACGTGCAGTATGTACATATATACTGTATATAAGGTGTGTTCGACCTGATCTTGTTTCACGCCTATATGCACAACCTGCTGGCCAATCTTCACTGATTTTGCATTCCATCAGTAAGAGCAGTGTGAAGGCTGAATTAGCAGAGCAATAGCACAGCTGTACATATAATATTGCAATCAACACAACATCATGGGAGACATAGCGGAGTTCAAAAGAGGACAAATTGTTGATGCGTGTCTCGCTGGCTCATCTGTGACCAAGACAGCCAGTCTTTGTGGTGTATCGAGAGCTATGGTATCCAGGGTAATGTCGGCATACCTCCATGAAGGACGAACCACATCCAACAGGAGTAACTGTCGATGCAAGAGGAATCTGTCTGAAATGGATGTCCGAGTACTAACCCGGATTGAATAAAAAAAAACTAAAAAAAACAAAGCCGCCCAACTCAAACCATGCACACCTCAACTCTCCTGTTTCCACCAAAAATGTTTGTCGGGAGCTCCACAGCGTCAATATTTGGTCAGGCAAACCTTTGGTCACTCGTGCCAATGGCAAAAGTCGCTTTCAAAGTTTCCCACAGTACAAATGTTGAGCTGTGGACTATGTGTAATTTGTATTGTTCTCTGAAATATGTATTGAGTCCATCTTCACTGTCTTTCCCCCAAAGAGGCTTAACACCCAGACTCATGCTGCCCAGAGTGAAGCACGAAGGTGGATCAGTGATGGTCTGGGCTGCAATATCATGGCATTTCCTACTAGGGATGGCTCGATACCACAATTTTGGCTTCGGTACGGTACCACAATCTAATACCGAAGTACCGATATTAAATCGATACCATACAGGGTCTGAATTTTGATGCGGGTAAGTTCATCATGCAATGCAAACATTATTGTTCTTAATATGCAATACAAATATATTAAAGGCCATACGTCCGGATTTTGGCCAGACAGTCCGGATTTTAAGCTCCCTGTCCGGCGTCTGGCGCAGCCTCAGGCCAGACACTCATTTGTTCTCTTTTTTGGAGTTGTGCTGAATCAGCCTATAAAAACCCGCTCTAGAATCTTTATTGGGACGCAGCAGAATAGCGTAAATTGCCGTAAGCTCTCTGATCAAACAAATGATTGGCTGAAAGCGGTGTCAAATAAATATCTGATATATCATTGGTTAAAAATGTAAACAAGCCTCCACAACATGCTGGCTACGTCATATCATAACGTTAACATGCCGAAACGTCAGACCTCTTTTAATCCGGAATGGACAAAAGAGCACAAATTTATATCAAAAGCACACTGTGCCGCTGTGAAGTGGACGTTAGTCAAGGGAAAGCTGCCATTGACCGACATGCCAGCACGGAAAAACATAAAAGTAACCGACGAACCGCAGGTAGGCTACGTCTTCCCTTAGGTCATTTTTCGAGAAGCAACATCACCTCAGGATGACAAAATCTCCGCTGCAGAGCTTTGTAAAGTCCATCATAATAATGCAGTCAAGCATCACCAGTCATACAGAAATAACCAAATAATCTGGCACAGTGCCAGAAAATAACAGAAATACATAAATAAACAAATAATGAATGCGAAAAATAAGTAAATAAATACACATTTGCAGAGGGTGAACTTGTTTGTTAAGAACTGAAAGGTGTATTTATTTATTTTTCGCATTCATTATTTGTTTATTTATGCATTTCTGTTATTTCCAGTTTTCAGGCACTGTGCACTTTGCAAGACCGGTTCATCTCAATGGTCAGTTTTTGAAACAGACATCACAATGTCTTGAATAAATACAAATACTGTGAACAAACACTTTTTTGCCTTCTGGTGTTGTTGACAGTCACAGTGGATGACAGGCTTGGAGGAGTGAAGCGAGAAAATGAGCGATAGTGAAGAAAATTCAGCACTCACAACCAGCTCGGAGGACACAGATATAATTGACAAGAAAGGTCACTCAACTTTTTGGTGTTATGGAAATGGCCACCCTATAAAGCGGTGGTTGATTATGATTTCAGTTTTTTAACTTTAGTTAGTGTGTGATGTTGCTGTTTGAGCATAAACAACATCTGCAAAAGTTACAACGCTCAATGTTCAAAGCAAAGGGAGATATTTTCTTTAACAGAAATCGCTTTTTAAGGACTACAACAAACGGCTGGTAGGACTACAACAAGCTTCTTCTCGGTGGTGACATCACTAACCCTAAAATTTACATAAACCCCGCCCTGGGAACACGCAACAAAGGCCATGTTGAGAATAGAAGAGTTGTTGTAGTCGAGCACATTTGTGAGTCTGCTCAAGCTGTCGCGTCCGTCTTTTCACATTTATTGTAATATGTTGGAAGCCGAAAACGAATTATGATTAATTGCACAGCCATAGTTTCAGCTTTTTTAATTATTTTTTGGTAACTGGTATTTGTGCAGCAGCATCATGTCTTACGTACTCAACAGCAGCGCATCAGCATATGTATTGGCAGTAACAAGTTTCTGTACTTGCTCTGCAGCCGTGCTAAAGATCTTAAAAAAGAGATGTCATGATAGAAATTATTTTATTCAGAATGCATTACGTTTATGACAAGGCATTTATGCTGTTACAAAATATTCCTATTTAAAATAATTGCTGTTCTTTTTACAAAAAAACATAACGGTGTTCCACATTTTTACAAACACTCTGACGCTGTTCTATATACATGCAGGACAGATCAATAAATCTCTTCATAAGCAAAACTGACCTGAATCAAGATCAACACAAATGTCTCTGTACTTCAGTCCATTAAGAGCATGTGAAAGTGCTTTGGGCCTGTGTGAATGACAGCTGAAGCGCGCACACACACACACACACACACACACACACACACACACACACACTGCCACAAGTGTCAGACAAACTGTCACCGATCTTGATGCTCTTTTCTACTGAAAAACAAGCCCTTATCATCACAGCAAAGCACCCGAACGGGAAATGTTAGTCCAGTTTTTACTCCATCGGCTTGTGTTATTAGCTATAGCACAACAGTCGAGCTAACAGCTGCTCGAGCTAACCAGCCCAACTGCTTATAATGGTCCAAAACGAGCACAACTCAGACATTTAACAGCATAACCGTGTCAAATCGTGTTTTATACGTTACCTGGATTAGCTGATGTCATATCCTACAGGTAAAGGTGTTCTCTGCGAGCGAACAAATACAAAACAAGTTTCCCAGCTGCAGAGAAAAAAAATCTCCCTGCCCACTGTTTGTTTCTTTTTCCAGTGGGGTTTTCCTTCGTCCGAGTCTTTTAAAAGTACTTTAAACCCGATGTCATGACTTTAAACCGAGTGTCATTTTCACCGCTGGCCCGAACGGACGGGTTTTTGCAGATGTTTAATAGTTGTTGTTCTTTTACTTTTTCCTGTTTAAAAACCTCCCCAGATCCAAGATGGCGCATATAATCTTCCAGTGAGCAGCAGAAGCGCGTCAGAGGAGGAAACTAGAGACTCTGCGCGAGCCAGACGCGCCACTCTGAAACAAACGAGCGAGCGTGAAGCTTCGATCCCTGTTCGAATCTTTTGTTTCGAATCAAACTGCCAAATTCACGTGATTTCAGTAAACGAGGCTTCTTTACGTCATAACGGTTTCGAAATGTCACTCTCCGATCAGTTTTATACATGTGTACACGTTTTGATTAGACATTATTATGATTAAAAGATATAATAGCAGTTAATAGTCTCTTATTAGCCTGTTTAGCTGAGCAATCCATTGAACAAACAAAACAAGCCCTGGAAATTGATGAAAGAACACATATTACACAGACACTTGATATTTAATCTCATTAGATGATTAGTTAACCGCATTTGATAGATTTAAATTTCAATAAAACATTTGCCGTGTGTTCGTAAACGGGGTTTTATGAACGTTTGGCATGGGTTTTGTTGCATTTCCACTCTTCTTCTGACCAGCAGGTGTCGCCAGCGTGTGGCGTTTCGAAAGCTTCGAAACAGTGAATCATTTTGCGAAGCAATTGGTTCAATTGATTCGAAGCTTTGAAAAGCTTCGTTTCTCCAGTCTGATGTATGGATTATGGAAGCCAATTTTCCCGTTTAAGAAAAAAAAAACATGCTCTGGTAAATCTCAATTAGGCTATATAAAGTCAAAATTATGACAAACTAAAGTCACAATTATCGGTTTTAAATCATAATTTCTATTTTATTTGTATTATTGACACTTTATTGCTCTGTCAATATTGTTTGTAAAACAATTTCAATAAAACATCGTAAACTGATATGGGAAATTACAGAGTAAACGTAATAGTAGTAGTAGTAGTAGTAGTAGTAGTGGTAAAACATACTAAAAATATCCCAAATATAACAAATAAAACACAGAACAGCATATAACATTCAACATCTATTTTATGTTTAATGTATGTGGCGATTTGAATTTTGTTATTGTTAATATGTTCTATTTTTTTCTTATAAATGTATATTCTAAAGACGTATGACTTCTCTCGTTTGAGGGAAGGTGTTAAATAATAAGAGAAGTGAAAAGTACTGAAGGAGTGTTTATATTTTGATAACAGATCAATATTTAAGTATTATTATTTTCATTATTGCATTAAAAAGCAAATATTATCACTTTATGTTGACTTCAAAGTAAGTTTAACGGTACTTGTAAATATAAAAAAGTAACCAGTAATCAATCGCAGTAGCCTCTGGAGGTCACATGACTCCACGCGGAAGAGACTCGCGAGTGGCATTCCTTCCATTCTTTGAAAATGTCTTTGCGTGAAATTCTCGAGCTGCATTCCGATTCAGAGGATCCCTTCCCTTCCCTTCCCACCACACGGGGCTGAAGTTCACTGGCTTTGACAGCTTTCAATGGTGCACTAGACGACGGATTTCGCGAATTATGTGGAATTATGAATTATGTGGAAAAATAAATACACTTTAGCATACTTAGAAAAAGAGTAGCCTACTTACTTATTAGGGACACTGTCAACATGTATTGTTTTTTAACACTTGTAATTATGAACACATAATGTAAAAATGTATGTTATACGGAATTAGCTTAATTTTAGTTGGATTAGTTCACTTTAAAATTAAAATTAGGCCATGATTTACTCACCCCCAAGCCATCCTATGTGTATATGACTTTTCTTCTTTTTGATGAACACAACCAGAGTTATATTAATACATGTTTCCAAGTTTTTTAATGGCAGTGAACAGGGCTCATGAGTTTGAAGCTCAAAAAAGTGCATCCATCCATTATAAACATAGTACTCCACATGGCTCTGCGGAGTTAATAAAGACCTTCTGAAGCAAATTAATTTTTGTAAGAAAAATATCCATATTTAACACATTATGTAAAATATCTAGCTTCTGCCAGACCGCCTCCCATATTCAACTTGCGCAGAAAGTGTATCTGGCGCAACGTATGACATCGAACGTACGTAGCGTAGGCGTTTTGAACTGCGAAAATCATAATCAAATATTTTTCATGAGCTTTAGTATGAAGGAGAAATCAGACGAACACATCAGGTGTGTTTATTTTATTGCATTATTTTCTCGCATTGTTTTATTGTTAACATTCTCCACAATAATATCATATTACAAAACACAGGAAAATAAAAAATAAAGATAACACTGTAATCTGAATTTGAAACAATGTACAGAGGACAATTGGAGGAATGATGAAATCAGAGAAAGACAAAGAAATGCAATGTGAATGAGATGCTCAGAATAAAGTCGGAGGTGTTGATTGAATCTGTACACAAATGTAGAGAATACTGGCCGCTTTGAGTGAGAAGAACCTCTCAAAAGCTGCACCACCGAGAACTGAGAAGTAGTTCATCTTAAGAAAGCACAAAGTTTCAAGGGCAGCAAACAGCTTAACCTCACACACTTACTCGTTCTATCTATCTTTGGTTTGCGGCTTGTGAATATTCAGAATCCGTGTGACAACGAACATGCTACAACTTTATCCAATATGTGTTTGGAATAATAATAATAAATATGGGTGTAATATCATAAATTGGGGAGTTGCTTAATGGTAGTGGCTTGCTATATTATGGCAGTGTACGCATGGTTTTCCTTTGGTTTACACTGTCTGTGTAACATTTGGCACAATAGCCATATTTAAAGGTGCACTCAGTAATCTTTTGTTTATAATGTGCTGGCTGATATGGCAGTCGTCTTGGGTTTATACTGACACTTTGTGCAATGCAATGAGGAAAACATATTGAGAGCACTTTTAAATGACATAAAACATGGATGGAAGTATTTATAGAAGTCTCACTGTATAGCACTGGTCACATTTACTGTTGTACGGCAATTGTTTTTCACTTTGTGGGTGAAATCCAGTCCTTTCAATAGGAATCCATGCGATCGGGAGTTTCGCATGAGGGTGAGATATTTCGACGCATATTGAACATGGATGTGCCGTGTTGACAAACAGAAATAAGTGACTTCTGCGTGAGCTGTTCATAAATCACTACGATATGATATTGACAATAGACAATAGAGCTATTTTTGCCAGCAAAATTTTGCAAGTGTGAAAGCACCTTAAAGCTAAAACGTGTCCACTTGGTATGTACTTCAGTTGTGACTGAAAGCGATGTAGATGCATAGTCATACTCTGGAAAGTATGTGTTTCCACCACAGAATATACAAATGTTTGTTAATATCTCATAATGGAGTGCAGCAGTCTGGTTCCGGAAGGGAAAACTCCATTCATTTTCTCCATAGGGAAATAGATTTTGAACAATTTTTGAACTTTAAAGACAGCCCTACTGTGAGCTTGTTGATTCCGTTGAAGCCGTCAGTCTGCATTATTTAAACTTAGTTTTTAAAAAAATTCATGTTTAACAGCGGAATTTGAGATGAAAACTGCATTACCCATGATGCTGTGCAGAAAATGCCACCAATCAAAGCAAAACAGGTCAATAGAGCTCTTTAGCTCACTTCCACGAAGCACTGCAAATGATGCAATCGAATCTCCATAAGCTCTACAAATACTTAAATATTTGTATATATACACATATTTCGCATATTAGTATATATATTAGTGCTGTCAAATGATTAATTGTGAATAATCAGATCCAAAATAAAAATGTGTCTTTACATAATATTTGTACTGTGTATAATTATTATGTATGTTTGAATACACACAAATGTACAGTGGGGCAAAAAAGTATTTAGTCAGCTACCAATTGTGCAAGTTCTTCCACTTAAAAAGATGAGAGAGGCCTGTAATTTTGATCATAGGTACAACTATGAGAGACAGGATCCAAATTGTGGCGGTAACAAAAGTTCATCTCAATACTTTGTTATATACCCTTTGTTGGCAATGAGGGAAAACATTTTCTTTAAGTCTCCACAAGGTTTTTACACACTGTTGCTGGTAGTTTGGCCCATTCCTCCATGCAGATCTCCTCTAGAGCAGTGATGTTTTGGGGCTGTCGCTGGGCAACACGGATTTTCAACTCCCTCCAAAGATTTTCAATGGGGTTGAGATCTGGAGACTGGCTAGGCCACTCCAGGACCTTGAAATGCTTCTTATGAAGCCACTCCTTTGTTGCCCGGGCGGTGTGTTTGGGATCATTGTCATGCTGAAAGACCCTGCCACGTTTCATCTTCAATGCCCTTGCTGATGGAAGGAGGTTTTTACTCAAAATCTCACGATACATGGCCCCATTAATTTTTTCCTTTACATGGATCAGTCGTCCTGGTCCATTTGCAGAAAAACAGCCCCAAAGCATGATGTTTACACCCCCATGCTTCACAGCAGGTATGGTGTTCTTTGGATGCAACTCGGCATTCTTTATCCTCCAAATTTGAGTTTTTACAAAAAAAGTTATATTTTGGTTTCATCTGACCATAATGACATTCTCCCAATCCTCTTCTGGATCATCCAAATGCTCTCTAGCAAACTTCAGACGGGCCCGGACATGTACTGGCTTAAGCAAGGGGACACGTCTGGCACTGCTGGATTTGAGTCCCTGGCGGCGTAGTGTGTTACTGATGGTAGCCTTTGTTACTTTGGTCCCAGCTCTCTGCAGGTCATTCACTAGGTGGTTCCCGTGTGGTTCTGGGATTTTTGCTCACCGTTCTTGTGATCATTTTGACCCCACGGGGTGAGATCTTGCGTGGAGCCCCAGATCGAGGGAGATTATCAGTGGTCTTGTATGTCTTTCATTTTCTAATAATTGCTCCCATAGTTGATTTCTTCACACCAAGCTGCTTACCTATTGCAGATTCAGTCTTCCAGGCCTGGTGCAGGTCTACAATTTTGTTTCTGGTGTCCTTTGACAGCTCTTTGGTCTTGGCCATAGTGGAGTTTGGAGTCTGACTGTTTGAGGTTGTGGACAGGTGTCTTTTATACTGATAACGCGTTCAAACAGGTGCCATTAATACAGGTAACGAGTGGAGGACAGATGAGCATCTGAAAGAAGAAGTTACAGGTCTGTGAGAGCCAGAAATCTAGCTTTTTTTGTAGGTGACCAAATACTTATTTTCCACCATAATTTGCAAATAAAATCTTTAAAAATCAGATTGTGATTTTCTGGATTTTTATTTCTCATTCTGTCTCTCATAGTTGAAGTGTACCTATGATGAAAATAACAGCCCACTCTCATCTTTTTAAGTGGGAGAACTTGCACAATTGGTGGCTGACTAAATACTTTTTTGCCCCACTGTATATATTTAATAAATATTTGCATGTATATACTGTATCCATATTTATATAATTTATATTATATATACATATTTTATATATAAATATAAAGATTTTTTCTTAAATATATGCATGCATGTGTGTATTTATGTATACATAATTATACACAGTACACACACATATTATATAAACACAAACTATTTTGCGATTAATCGTTTGACAGCACTAATAAAATCAACATTTGTAAATGAGTACATGTAAATTTGTACATGATTTGTAAATGTATTTTTCTCTGTCATTTTTTATTTGATTATGCTGTTCGCAATGCTTCATGGGAATGTAGTTCTTTCTGTCACTAAAGCTGTGTAGTACACAAGTCTTGTACTTTTGCATTTTTGTCCGATTTTCAAATACTTTTGTGCTTGCAATGAACGTTTGTAATGTTATTATTCACCCCGTAGCTGATTGGCTTGGTTACAATAAGCGCTTTAACGAACACATTTTGGGAATGAATGGAAACAATATTTCCGGAACCAGCGCTGCTATTCTGAGAAAACATTATAATTAGCAACTGAAAGTTTATGTCTCATAATTCAGAGAGAAAAAAGACATTATGAGATATAAACTCGCAGTTTTAAATTTATTTCTCGCAATTCTGAGTCTTTAAAAAAGTCCAAATTGCGAGATACAAACTTGCAATTGGGAGGAAAAAAAGACAGACATGCAAGTTTATATCCCGCAATTCTGATTTGTTTTTCCTTTTAAATTTTTTTTATTCCATAGGAAAGAAGAAAAACATGGCACGAAACTGAGCAAACAATAGCAAAATAAGGCACTGTTTAAAGGGACAGGTCACCTAAAATAAGTGTTCTGTCATCATGTTGTCCACAACCCATATGGCTTTTATATTTAGGACATCAAAAGAAAAGTTCAGCATAATGTCTGAGCTGCTCTCTACCATACAATAAAATTAGCTCTAGAATGCGCCATAAAAGAAGTCAGCATGACATGAGCGCTTCATTTCAAGTCGTAGAACAGCTTCGAGACCACTGATTTTCATTCTATAGGCGAGAGCAGTTTGGACGTTCTGCTATAAATAACATCAAGAAAGTCATAGAGGTTTGGAACAACATCAGTGAATGATATAGATTTGTAGGTGATCTGCTCCTAAGGTAGCATTGCTCCTTGTTTGGCACTTGTGACCGATGTGCCTGTGTTCATGTGATGACTCTTACTGTATATGTGTGCGTGTGTTAGTCTGTACTCTGTAGTGTACAAAGCGATTATCTGTTTGTAAAACTGGGATCGATCCTCTGTTGTTCACTCCTCTCTGATCTGCTTCAGGAGAGTCTGTGTGTTTTTTGAGCATTTCTCCTTCCTGTCCCCTCAGGACGTCACTCTGTTTTAGAGTGGTTGTTGTTATACGTAGCGTGACCATTCTGAGCTGGTCCGTTTTTCTTTATCTCTCCATTTTTCATCTCCTCTTCCTCCTCTGACTCATCCGTCTCGTCTCTGTCGGACCTCTCGTCTTCTACCGATGACTGTTGAGTAAGAACAAGAGAGAATCACTTCTTCAGATATATACACAAAGACAGAAAGGCAACCGATTTAACCACTTACCAGACACCCCATTTTGCCATTTTGGCAAGTGGGGCATTTTGACATACCCAAAATAAAAAGGCTGTTGCTCAAAGTCATTCTGAATAGACACATAACCAACATATATTTAGAAAGCCAACACTTGAGAGTTTACAGCTGAAGACTCAGAATTACTCAGACTGTTATTAATGTTATTAATATGGAAATATATAGGCTCAAACATAAAAACAAAAATATTAAATGTATAAAAATATTATGTGGATGTAGTATAACAACTTATAACCACAATTAAAGTGAAGCCATGAGTGTGGTCATGCTTAATTTCAAATCCGAGGATGATATCTATAAAATGATGCCTTCTATGAATAATATTGTAAGACCTTGTCGGGAGTTTTTACAGAGGGCTGATAAAGATGCTAATGCAATATGTTATTGGCCACCCATTTGCAGTTTTTTGTCTAATGTTGCTCTATTGTTCTCGAGCAACAAACATTTAACACATTTGTCGGTATGAGATTGAGCCATTACGGTTTGTATTGAGCCATTAGCCTTTTTTTCTGGCATGAAGGCTTGCCCATTAAAACCACATACAGTAATCCACATATTTTCTGAAGTCTTTCTAGAAAACAAACCAACTAAAAAGCATATTCTTGAGACCTTATGTGAATTATTGTCACAAAACAGATTGGGAAATAGATATAGCTCCTGGTGCAACAGGTGCATTAGAGCTACAGTTAGCATCAAGCTACATAACACAATTTAAAAGATTAAAATTACACTTTCACTCAAAACTTCAGTTTAGACCACCATCGAGTGTTTGTATTAGCTTCCTGTCGCGATCTAATGGGGATTTCATGCATATGATGATGTTAAAACATTTAGTATTTATAGTTATATTTAGTATTTTATATGGAGCTAATCACTACATCTGCTTAGCATTTATAATGTAAACATCTATTATCGATATAAAAATAGCCGGAATCACATGAAAATCACACAAAAACCTTACGCCGCAGTTATCGTGTGTTTATTAGCTTCTTAGTTCACACGTAGAAATGTAGAATTGGTTCGTTCTTCTCAGAGACAGAATGAGGAAGTGTACACACATAAGAGCATCATGCCGGGGACATGATTGAGTCGGGTAAGATGATCGACAGCTCCAGATGACGAATGAGCACATGATGACTCATATCTGACGCTAAACAGGAAGAGGAGAGACAGCTGTGAACACTGTTTTAGCTGTTCAGATCGGATAATTAAGTGGGAAATGAATAGAAATGGTATTCTATATGACAAAATATATATCCAAATATGCACACTTTTGAACTAAGAGCCATAGCAAAAGCTGTTCACTGCAGCTGTGTAGACACAACTGAATCGCAGCAGACGAAAGAGAATTAATTTGCGTGTGATATTCTGTTCAAAATATCGTACATTACAGATCGATTATTTTGCACTCCTGACATAAATTAATAAATGAATGTCACTGCAACCCAGTTTTATCATAAACTGTTCAAATATTTCTACTGATACTCAGTTTGTCCAGATCAAGTTAGAGTGTGATGTTTTAACGAGTAGTGAATGTTGAACAACAGTAATTTGCGGTCATCTGCGATCTTTGACACTAAAGGGGTTAAAGGGATAATTCCCCCCAAATAGAAACTTCTGTCATCAGTTACTCACCTTCATGTTGTTGCAAACCTGCGATGCGTTTGTGCAAGAAAAATTTTCATATTTAAAATTTTACAGATGAAAATAGCTTACATCCGGCAGTCAGCGGTGCGCGAGTCGACTTGCGCTAAAAGAGTAACCCCTGACGCTACGTTTTGTTTTGCTCTATCCTCTGCGTTTCTGCATTCGTCAATACGCATGCGTCAAGGTTTCTTTAAAATTATGAAAAATATTAAGTTTTTGGATATATTACACATGGTCTTGTACTATTATTTAATTAGGAAAGAGCAGTCACAGCAGTGTGTTTGTACCTGCATGTCATGTCCACCACACATTCAACTGATGATGATCATCAGGGGAAGCGAACGGTGAGTGAAGCAGTTCGGACGAGCGCGCATGTAAGTGTTTTGAACTTATTCTGCAGTTCTGTTACCCCCAATTTCCACCGGCTGCGTTACGGCTGCGTTACGGCTCCGTCACGGCGGCGGAGTCAATAGGTTTCCATTAAAGTCAATGAGTGTATTTCCACTGAATGCGTTACAGCTGCGTTCCGACTCCGGCGATCCGCAGCCCTCCGCATCAAATACGCAGAGCTTCTATTTTTGCCGGACGCCGGAGCGCTCCGCAGCACTACAGGGCAGAGTACGCAGGACAGGAAGTCGAGTGACAAAACAGAACAGCCAGAAACACAATAAAAGATCCGTTTAATTTTCAAAATAAAATACACCGCGCTCATATTTCCCTACACTACACCTTGAAAACGTCATAATGGGCGGAGACAGGCTTGTTTTAACCCCGTTGACACGATGGATGAAGAAATGCTGATTATTGAGGTACAGAATCAACCCATCATCTATGACCCCTCACATCCTTTTTATAAGGACAACATTAAAAAGGATGCGGCGTGGAAAACTATAGCAGGAGTGATTGGTGTGGATGATAAGTCACTATTTTTGTCCAAGAAATAAAGATAGAAAGCAAATAGCTAGTTATGTACTCGTAATGAGGAGTTATATAGCTATACAGGTTAAATATCGCGCGATCACACCAGAATTCGCGAAATTACATGGGGCCTCATGACGTCAGCTGTCAGTCATGACCGCAGCCGTTCCGCAACAAATCCGGACCTGGTGGGTATTGACGGACGACGGAACACGGAGCTGTCACGCAGCGGAGCCGTTCCGCAGCCGTAACGCAGCCGGTGGAAATTGGGGGTTACACGGCTTAAAGTGGTACTTGCTAGAACAGTGTTGTTTCTCCTCCTGGTATTGCATTTTATTCTGTCTGTGTGTAATTGATCCTGTCATAGTAAATTGCATTTGAATAATATACGAGTTCGTTATTACTGAACGAGCCTTTTGCACTTAAGTAAGTTGCCCTATTCAGGCAGAGATTGGTATTGATTTGAAGCCATTCACGGGCGTTTAAGTATAGTTATCAGAGCCTGCCGAGCTCCCACCTGAACTCACTCAAGCAGTGAATAGTATCTATTTAACGAGCGTTCCATAGCTGGCGCGGATGCGTCAGCGGAAGCGTTCAGCTCGCGTTTTCAGCCTCCGCGTGTGAAGACCGACGCGGGTAAAGACATCTGTATTCAACTCTTCCTCTGCGCGACTCCTCCGAGGCAAGTACTCCGGTAAGGCTCCGAGCTATCTCCATCTCTTGTCCTCTTTCACCTTCCTTTTCTCTCTAACCATGTGTGTACAGTCCATTCCCGTTATATCTCAACCACGCCCCACTATTACACGCAGGCCTACACGACACCGTAACATTGCTAATCTACGTCCTGTTCCTTCCTCCGCTAATGCTCCTCCCTCTTTTTCTGTGGGCCTATGGAATTGTCAGTCAGCGGTCAATAAAGCCGACTTCATTCCAGCCTTTGCCACTCAATCCGCTCTCAAAATCTTGGCCTTGACTGAGACCTGGGTCCGCCCAGAAGACTCAGCAACACCTGCTGCTCTTTCTAATAACTTCTCTTTCTCCCACACCCCACGCCAGACTGGAAGGGGTGGTGGCACTGGTCTTCTCATTTATAACAACTGGAAATAATCAACTCACACATCTCTTTGCAATAACAACACATTTGAATACCACGCTATTACGCTTACGACTCCCGTTAAACTCCATATTGTAGTCATTTACCGCCCCCTAGTCCATAGACCACCTTTGTTCATGAGCTAGATGTTCTGCTGTCCTCATTTCCAGAGGATGGCAGCCCACTCATAGTCCTTGGTGACTTCAACATTCATCTGGACAAATCTTATGCTTTATATTTCCACTCCCTCCTTGCATCATTCGATCTCAATCGCCTCATCACTTCACATACCCACAAATCTGGTAACCATCTGGACCTCATTTACACACGCAACTGCTCTACAGACAATATTTTGGTCAAACCTCTACACATCTCAGATCATTTCTTCATCACATTCAACCTTCAACTCACTACTCATGCACCACTAGTTCCTCCACCTGTTACCTTCAGGCGAAATCTGTGCTCACTTTCTCCTTCTCATCTCTCCTCTGCTGTCTCATCCTCCCTTCCCTCATCCTCACAATTATCCTCTATGGATGTCAACACTGCAACTGACACTTTATGCTCCACTTTAACTTCTTGTCTAGACAGTATTTGCCCTCTTTCTTTTAGGCCAGCACGAGCCACTCCCTCTAACCCTTGGTTATCTGATGTTATTCGTGAACACCGGACGATACTCAGGGCAGCAGAGAGAACATGGCGTAAATCTAACCACCCATCCGATCTAGGTAAGTATCAGTCCCTGCTCTCATCCTTCTCAGATGAAGTACATGCAGCTAAATCTTCTTATTTCCAAAACAAGATCAACAACACCTCAAACTCGCGCACACTGTTCAGAACATTTAACTCTCTCCTCTGCCCTCCCCACCACCTCCCTATCTCCAGACGATTTTGCACAATTCTTCACAAACAAAACAAAAACCATCAGCAGTCAGTTCTCACCCACGCGCACACATAGCAAAAAATATTGAACGAGTTGTTTTCAACCAGGTTTCATCCTTCCTATCACAGAATAATCAGCTGGACATCAACCAATCAGGTTTCAAAAGCGACCACTCCACAGAGACTGCACTACTGTCGGTCACTGAAGCCCTGCGGATAGCTAAAGCTGACTCCAAATCATCAGTCCTCGTCCTGCTCGATCTATCTGCGGCCTTTGACACGGTCAATCATCAGATTCTTCTGTCCACCCTCTCATCACTGGGCATCACAGGGACTCCACTCCTTTGGTTTGAGTCCTTTCTCACAGGTAGGTCTTTCAAGGTTGCCTGGAGAGGAGAGGAATCCCAAGCACATCAACTGACCACTGGGGTTCCCCAGGGCTCAGTGCTTGGTCCTCTCCTCTTCTCCATCTACACTACTTCATTGGGACCCATCATTCAGGCACATGGCTTCTCATACCACTGCTATGCTGATGACACTCAGCTCTACCTTTCATTTCACCCAGACGACCCCACAGTAGCTGCACGAATCTCCAGCTGTCTGGCTGACATCTCTGCATGGATGAGAAAACATCACCTGCAGCTCAACCTGGCAAAGACTGAGTTTCTCATCTTCCCCGCCAGTCCCACCATACAACATGACTTCACCATCCAGTTAGGTACATCCTTGATTTCCCCATCAAAGTCTCAGTATTTCAGGCTCTTATTGCGCTTCTCGACTCTTCATGACCAATCGCCTCATGTACCCCCAAGTTGTAAGTTGCTTTGGATAAAAGCGTCTGCTAAATGCATAAATGTAAATTTATGGAATCAAGTGCATACATTGGAGACCATCTATGCTTTGTTTTAACATTAACCTGCATATATATGCAGTTTTATTGTTTCATATTCCCAAGACAGATTATGTACGAAGTTGCAGAGAAAACCAGTACCTTGACCTTACCATTCCTACTGTAACTCTTTCAAAACAGTCATGTTGCATCCATCCATTTTGACTGTTGTTTCCACAAGAGGTTGAAAGTCATGCATTGCTACTGTATTAATGTACACACGCAAGGAATAAAGCCCTGCTATGCATTATTAAACTTTCTTGTTTTATGTCAGAATTAAAAGTTTCAAAGACATTTGCTACAGTTGATATATGTTTTATTAATTTGAACGTTTTTGAATCCTTTGGGAATAAAACCTATATGAAATGACTTGGCCATGATTAAAGAGATGGAAATTTATATACAAATTACGGCGAACTGCATGAATGCGTTGGATTCGCTGTGTTTTCGTTGTGTTTTAATGCCGATGTAGGATTGTAAAGCCATGTGAATCAATAGTAACGCAACGTTTGCATTGTTGATGGAAGGCTTGTTGGCAGCGGTGCTGTGCAGAGACCGATCGCTGTATGAAAACGAGTCCAGCGAGAGCACACGACTCCTTATGCTTTTGATTCACTCATGCGTTTTTTTTAAATATTATACGTGGATCGGTCTGCGCAGCGCCGATGCATCTCAAACAAGCCTGGTGTGTGTGTGTTTCCTGCTAGCGTTGCTGAGAAAGATGAGGCGTATACAGTGACGTAAGACCTGGCTCTGTTGTGGCTCTCTAGCCTGTGGAAACGCAAACGGTTCTTAGCAGGCTCCTCAGTTGAACCAACTATGAACTGGGACTAGCTCTGGCTCCGATCTAGCTCTAGCACTGCCTTGGTGGAAAAGGGGTATATGTCATTGCATGGCTAGTCAGGGATGTTGGTAGTGTTCCAGTCAGTGTCTTCTTTTATTTTAAAATAGATAAATGTTTAAGTACAATACATCAGGTGGAATGTTAACAAATGAAATGTGTTCAATCTAGTCTAGATCACTAGCCCTTTCTCTGTCAGAACACATCCGATTTTGGTTTGATATTTAAAGCAGTCAGCAGCACGTAGTACAAGAGGTGCAGGCAGAGGAAGAGCAGGAAGCAGGAGATGAAGTGATGGTAAAATAATTTAATACAGTTTACTGAGTAATCTTAATTGCATGATTTTAATTGCACCTCTGTGATCAGTATGCCTTTGTCTGATCAGAATAAAAAAAAGTAAAATGAATGCTTCTCACTATGTAAAAATCAATCTCGATGAGGCCAGTGCTAAGTGGGAGCTATTGGCCACTCAGATGATTGCTTTGCCGTCATTTGCGAGATCGTAACAGAGAGCTGTCTCTCTGTATCTGCAGCTAAAATACAACAAAACAAGCATAATTTTCCTCTTCATATGGGACATCTGATTACCACAGTTGCTTACATCTGTTAATATTTAATAAACTATCGCTTCCACTGATCTCTAACTTAGTTTCAGTAAACACAGAAATGAACCGATCAAGCTTCACATACCTCTCTGCTTAGCTCTAACTGTGGTCGAACGCTGATGACGTAACACCCAGGTGGGCCCGCCCTTACGCGGTTATGATTGGCCGATTGATAAGGTTTAATCTGATTGGCTAAAGAGTATGAATGATCCGGGTGGGAGGAGAGCGCTGCCAGGATAGTCTCAAAAACACACACTCACAAATCCAAAGCAATTCACACGTGAATGACGATTTGCACATTCACATTCAAGGATGAACTTGTAAATTTTAAACATTCAAAAGTTTTTGTGCACAGTTGTAAATCTACAAATTGTGTTTTGCATTTGTGAAATGTATTTTATGAATATATCATTTTATTTTACGCACGTGAATTGTTTTTTGTGCACGTGGATTTGGTTTTATGCATGTGAAATTGGCCACACGTGTGCATCTTGTTTTTTGCGTGAATTATTAATGAGTCTATTCTGTCTCCATACACCAGTTTCTCCGTATTATTCATGAGACTAGACTCATATAATCCGATAACTGCGCTTTATTATGCAGTAGATCGCATTATAGCGGAGAATTCAAATGTGGTAGTGTTTAATCGCGATTCGCATATTTAGAAACAGTGATGTATTCTCCTGTGTTGGCGTAGGTTTATTAAAAAAAATTACATTACAAATCTGGTGAAATGACGCATTTTGCGTTTCCAGATGAATGCTATAAGCAACCCAAACTCACACCGTATACAGAGATGGTTTTTAGCCGAGCTGCTGAGACGTGCTCTAAGCATGTAAATGATAACACTCTGATATGAAACACAAAGTGTGTTAGACTTCCTATGCTTTCCCAAATGCACTTTATTGGAAACCTAAGCAAACCGCACATGCAGAGACTGAGTTTGTGTGGAGCAGCATTTACTGTGAACTGAGCCGTTTTGAGACACTAAAGCCCTCTTCAGACGGTAATTGTTTCTCACGTGAAAAAAAAAAAATTTGCATGCCACCTCAGTGATAAAACTCTTGCATTCCGATTTTGTGATCCTTCGCACCTGGGTACGCACTGCTCACGTGGTCAATAACATGATTGTCTGCTGTAGATAAAAATGCTGCTTGGTATAATAAGAATAAATTCATATTTAATTTAATAATAGGAAAATAACTATTATTTAATTATCTATTTAAAAATATGAAGATAGACGCACATTATAGTAAAAATGGTTTTCTGTCTTGTATTTTATCTCAAAATAATTTTATTCATATTATTATTCATTTCCATTTATTCCATATGGAAATGAGCGGAAATAAGTGAATACAGCCTCTTATTTACATGAGGTAAACGTGGTTATTTTAACATATATAATTACTGCCGTAATAACAGCCCATTTCAAAAGTTTACGTGCTTTTCTTACTTTTATTTTTTGAGCGGTGATGAAATATTGCTCTTGTAAATACTTGCCAGCATTTCAGTAATAGAAGTCTAGATCTTTAAAATGCATCCAAATTGCAGCCGTACGGTGCTCTGCAGTGGTCAAAAAGGATATAAACAGTAAATTTTGAAGTGATATATTCTTGAAAACTCAGAGATGTGGATTCGGATGGCATTTAAATGACAACACGACCTTGGTGTTTGTCAAAAAACTGTAGGTAATTCGGCCGGGGATTTTTACGCAGGTGGTGGGAGAAAAACACTGACATTCTGGATTCGGACGGCAATAAAATCACAGACTAGCCCCTGTCAATGATGAAAATACCTTGCGACCGCATGAGAAACAATTACCGTCCGAAAAGGGCTTATGAAAGTAACTACGGATTTATTCTTTATTCACCCAAGTGTGTTTTTTCTCCGCTCATATTTTAATATTCATGTGTCTGTATAATGTGTGGGTTTTATTGGTTGTTCCCCCCCCCCCCCCCTCTACACTGCCACTTTTCCACAGCTTAACACACCCATTTTTTTGTCTTTTTCAAAGCTGAGGTGTGAACGACGAAGCTAAATGAACGTGGGTTCATGACACTTTAAACCATTTGGGAGTACTATTATCTTTAGGGACTAGGTTTGCTGGAGCTCACAGTCAGGGGTAATTTCCTCTATTGTCTTTAGATGTTTTGGTTAAGGGGTCACCTCTGAGCAACACCTTTAAAGACTGCCCACTGAATGCCTATAAAATACAATGCATGCCTGCCTTAGTTGCACTTGATGATTACAACACGCTCAACAACACAGCACATTCTCAATAAAGAATCCTGCTCAAGGGTCCCACTTTATGTGAAGTGTCTTTACTATGTATTAACATTTAAATTATTATTGTGTACATACATGTTTTTACTTTGTACTTATATTTAAATAATACTTGCATGTAATTACAGCTGTAATAAATGACTAATTACATTTATAATTACACTGTTGACCGTTCCCTACACCTTAACCCTCCCTTAAACCTATCCAAAACACCAAACCAGTCCCTAACATTACCCGTATCCCATCTCACTAGCAGCACAAGTGATTGCAATACAACATCAACACAATAAGTACATTGATTGTACCCATTGCCGAACTTTGTTTTAAAAAGTGGGCTGGGCAGGAGTGTGTGTGTGTGTGGTTGTTAATATTTTGAATACAAGGCTATATAAGAAATGTACAATAAGTAAATAAGTACATAGTAGTTAAAGACACCTAATATAAAGTGGGACCAAACTGGTCATTGTCAGTCATACTTTACCAAGCATTTCTCTTTCTCAAATTTGTATTTAGTCACCCCTGGTCTCCCATGGGATGTGTACAACCTTACACTATTCTCATGAGATAAAATGGAAGCACAGTTTATCTGTTGCTTATAAAAATATGTGTAAAAGTGAATATGAATTCAGACAGACGTACGTTATTGCTCAAGAAGCGGAAGGCCAAACGTATGATCAGCGCGGCCCAGAAGATGTGCAGACACAGCAGGACCATCAGCAGCCCGTTAAAGAAGTAATATCCAAAGAAAGGAGGGTACAGGGTCACGGGATACACCCACGTACAATACATGATCCTGTGAGAAAGACAGAAACACATGAGTTATATGCAGGGCTTGACATTACGTTTTTTGCTCACCAGCCACTGTGGCTAGCCACTCAGCATTTTCACTGGCCACAATTTTTGCTGTTGGGAAATTACATTTTATTAGGGGTGTGACGATATATTCACGAGAAGATACACACGAGAATGAGATGAGATATGACATTTTAACATTTTCTTTTATAGAAATCTTCAATGACAAAATATGACTGGAAAATCTGTTTATTATTCAACTAATTATTTTTTTACTATTTTAACTAATCTAGGGCTGTCACTAATGATTATTTTGGTAATCGAGTAGTCAGTTGATTCATTTGCAGATTAATTGAGCAATCAGATAAATTTTTTTGTGTGGTAATAAAAATAGACCAATTAACCATTGCCTTTAAAATGCCCACAGAGAGCTGCATTTGTTATAATAATTTAGCAGCTGGCTTTACTTATATAAAGTATAATCTATCTTATAGCCACAGAAACACATCACAACTGTATCATAATCGAAACTGGTGATGGCAACGTGTGTGGAGAGAAACAGAGAGAGAGACAGATGAGATGTACCGGAAAGGGAAGATGATGAGGCGTGTGACGATGAAGATCGCAGCAAACAGGATGAAGATGTAGTCGCATGCGTTCTTCCATCTTGCGTAGTTAAACATCTTAGCTGACTGAGAGAGAGAGAGATGATATGAGGGAGAGAAACTGATGTGTATAGAGAAGAGATAGAAATGGTTTTTCTACTGATGTACAGTGAGGAAAATAAGTATTTGAACACCCTGCTATTTTGCAAGTTCTCCCACTTAGAAATCATGGAGGGGTCTGAAATTGTCATCGTAGGTGCATGTCCACTGTGAGAGACATAATAAATAAAAAAAATCCAGAAATCACAATGTATGATTTTTTAACTATTTATTTGTATGATACAGCTGCAAATAAGTATTTGAACACCTAAGAAAATCAATGTTAATATTTGGTACAGTAGCCTTTGTTTGCAATTACAGAGGTCAAACGTTTCCTGTAGTTTTTCAGCAGGTTTGCACACACTGCAGGAGGGATTTTGGCCCACTCCTCCACACAGATCTTCTCTAGATCCGTCAGGTTTCTGGCCTGTCGCTGAGAAACACAGAGTTTGAGCTCCCTCCAAAGATTCTCTATTGGGTTTAGGTCTGGAGACTGGCTAGGCCACGCCAGAACCTTGATATGCTTCTTACAGAGCCTTGGTTATCCTGGCTGTGTGCTTCGGGTCATTGTCATGTTGGAAGACCCAGCCTCGAGCCATCTTCAATGCTCTAACTGAGGGAAGGAGGTTGCTCCCCAAAATCTCGCAATACATGGCCCCGGTCATCCTCTCCTTAATACAGTGCAGTCGCCCTGACCCATGTGCAGAAAAACACCCCCAAAGCATGATGCTACCACCCCCATGCTTCACAGTAGGGATGGTGTTCTTGGGATGGTACTCATCATTCTTCTTCCTCCAAACACGTTTAGTGGAATTATGACCAAAAAGTTCTATTTTGGTCTCATCTGACCACATGACTTTCTCCCATGACTCCTCTGGATCATTCAAATGGTAATTGGCAAACTTAAGACAGGCCTTGACATGTGCTGAACCTTCCGTGCCCTGCATGATTTCAAACCATGACGTCTTAGTGTATTACCAACATTACCTTGGAAACGGTGGTCCCAGCTCTTTTCAGGTCATTGACCAGCTCCTCCCGTGTAGTCCTGGGCTGATTTATCACCTTTCTTAGGATCATTGAGACCCCACGAGGTGAGATCTTGCATGGAGCCCCAGTCCGAGGGAGATTGACAGTCATTTTTAGCTTCTTCCATTTTCTAATGATTGCTCCAACAGTGGACCTTTTTTCACCAAGCTGCTTGGCAATTTCCCCGTGGCCCTTTGCAGCCTTGTGGAGGTGTACAATTTTGTCTCTAGTGCCTTTGGACAGCTCTTTGGTCTTGGCCATGTTAGTAGTTGGATTCTTACTGATTGTATGGGGTGGACAGGTGTCTATGCAGCTAACGACCTCAAACAGGAGCATCTAATTTAGGATAATAAATGGAGTGGAGGTGGACATTTTAAAGGTAGACTAACAGGTCTTTGAGGGTCAGTATTCTAGCTGATAGACAGGTGTTCAAATACTTATTTGCAGCTGTATCATACAAAATAAATAGTTAAAAAATCATATATTGTGATTTCTAGATTTTTTTTTTAGATTATGTCTCTCTGATTTCAAAGTGGGAAAACTTGCAAAATAGCAGGGTGTTCAAATACTTATTTTCCTCACTGTACATCATGTTGCATCTAAATTCACATCATCTGTACTGTGCAGCATGTAAGATTACAGCACTGGATGGTATATTATTCCTGGTGGATTTTTGAATTGTGCATTTGTGCTGGATTTTAGGGCAATTGTTGCTCACATTCCCTAAAGTTATGATAGAAGTTTGTGACAGTTTCCCTTTCAGCCATTTCTATTCGGAAGCTGCAGCTGCTTTTAAATGTATAAACATAAACATTTTCAAATAAATAGGGGAACTGAATTTGAATGACAACTGGTAGATAAATGATTTGATATTTTTCTTACTACTTTAGCAGAAATGTTTAAATTTACACCAAGTGTAAATAGCGATATATGCTATTTACTAAGTGAAAATAGTGATATATTCTATTTACACCATCACCATATAAAAGTAGCAGTTCTTTGCAATATGTGTAAATAGTAATTACATGCAATTTATACTTTATTTTGACAGATACATACTATTTGTACCTCAGTATTGTTGTACATAAACAGGATGCAATAATAACAGAGTGTAAATTATTATATTTATTAAAATTATTAAATGAATGCCGCCTTGATATGACAATAAAAGCCCTCCCTACACTGACCCCTAACCCTACCCAATAAATGCTTTTATTATTATTAAACATTTGGTTAGGCACTTTATTTCCACATTTAGAACATTTTCTTAATTTTTATTGAAAGTAAATGCCTTTCCGATGCGAAGGGAAAAGGGATAAGAGCGAACTCTGCAAAAGGTGGATTCTAACCTGGGTTGATCGCATCAAAACCAAGATCCTTAAGCCTTAAGCTTTACTGATTGGGTCACTGAAGCCATTGATATAGGAGTGTTTTTTTTTTATATCTTGTTTGGCCCAACCAGGCATTGTTAGGCGGAGCTAGTGCGTATAGCACTTGCCTAAAAGGCACAGTATTTGCACTTGGTGCGATTTAACGTGTAATAAAGTGTAATTTATTATTGTGATCAAAGCCGAATTTCCAGCATCATTACTCCAGTCTTCAGTGTCACATGATCCCTCAGAAATCATACTAATACACTGATTTTCACAATTAATCTTTAGATTTACACAACATCTATACTAGTCCACTCTCTTGAAAATATCACATAGACGTCCCATTGTGCCTCTGTCTCTCATTGTTCTTCTCACCTCTAGTAGATAGTCAGCTGAATCGTGCATGAACATGATGAGTGTTCCCGCTCTGATGTAATTAACACACCAGGAGAAACTGATCAGCATGATGGTTGCCACATGATGAATGATCTGCTCTTTGAAGTCCTGGAAGAGAGAGTAAGATAACAGTAATATCATTATACCATTATGAGATGTTTATACAACGCCTCCCATTCTATTGTGATTCATTATAAAGACAACAATGCAATGAAAATTATCCCTCACTGAAAAAACGGGAAAACACATATTTTCCAATTTACTCAATCATATTATTTGCTATTTACGCGACAAAATTTGTGTTTCTCTTCTAAACTTGATTTCTTTGCTTTCGATTAATGTAATTATTTAAAATGATCTACTAGGTTAAATTATTTGGGGTGAATGTGAACCAATCAAGTACTTGAAAATTATTTTTGCTGAAACTGTAATTCCCAGCATGCTTTGCTTGGGACTAATACCGCCTTCACATGCTCTCGGAATTATCATAAATACGAGTTTCCTAGGTAAGAATTGCACATGAATGCCCTCTGATGTTGTGTTTACCACTGGGAAGTTCGTAAATAATTTTAATACCCAAATTCCTGAGATGGGCGTGCCATAAACTTTAAACATGTGTGTCAGGTAGGATTTATTCGTTTTTTCCCCAAAACCGCCAGATCGTCTTGACTTGTCATTAATGTAGGGGATATTCACATATAGGAGTAATTATCACATATAGGAGTAATCATCAAGTGTATTGTATGTTTTATACACAACGAAAAATAGCCTGCATTTGACCAAAATTACAGAATTGGCGGAAAGCAGCGGACTATCCTGATAACATGTTTATATGTTTAAACATGTTTATATGGTTGTCAGTGCATGTGACTCTACATATAATGTTGGTTTTAATAAGATTTTCCCAATAAATAGGCGCGAATAAACATGTCCTCCATGATTCCTGTTCATTCCGACAACAAAGCACCTTAGTGTAACAAGCTCGTAATCACGACTTCTGAAGTGGGAATTATGAAATTTTCGATAGCACATGAAAGCAGTATTAACGAGGAGAGTAAAAATATTGAAATTAAGTGTCATTAAGTGTTAATTAAGTGTTTTTGAGGGAGATGAGCAAAGGGCGAGACTTTAAAGTATTTAATAGTGTTTAATGTTCAATTATGTTGGAATTCTTAGAACAATTTTAAATTACACTGGGAGAAGAGTGGAGCATTTGCTTAGGCTGTGGACTGATACAGCACATGGTATTATTGCTTTGTCCAGAGCATTTCATGCTTAGCATTTAACATGCTAATATGTGCTATAGCTAAAAGTTTGGAAGCTATTTAGTAGTCTTATAATTTAGTCATGTGACGCAAAAATATAAGAAATTTAATTAATTCATCCCGTTAGGGAACCATATTCAAATATTTTATACACTACTTAATTGGGATACTCAAAAATAACTTTCATGATTTTGAAATTATACAAACAAATTATGTTTGTTTAACTTCATTGATTTATGTGGAGCCGATGTACAAGATTAAATCTTGTAAATCCAACACACTTTTTTTTTCAGTGCTGACTCACCAGTTCATATTACACACAGCTAATACATTCCATGTGTTTAAACACAGTAATTTCATTTGTTTATCCATGAGGTCCAGTTATAATGTTAGTCAAGATATCTTTTATAATTTGGTTTATAGTGACCCTTTCCCACCCTCCTTGTGTGAATGTTAACATATATTTGAACATTATTTGAAAGAACTCTATTGACTCTGTTTTCCAGCACTTTAGACATTATTGCACATTATTGTGCCTAAAAAGAGGAAGGAATATAGTCCTACATCATGGTATAATGAGCAGCCCTCAACAGAACAGCCCAAAAAATGGAGCGCAGCTGGAAGAAAACAAAAAAAAAGAGGTATTTCGCATTTTGTGGAAGGAAAGTGTTATTGCATTCAGAAAGGCCTCAAAAACGGCTAGATCTGCTTACTTTTCGACTCTCTTAGAAGAGAACCAATACATCCCTAGGTATTTATTTGACACAGTGGCTAAATTTACGAGAAATAAAGGTTCAACTTCTGATGTTTCCAAACAGCACAGCAGTAATGACTTGCAAGATTGATACTATTAGAGAGAAAATTATTACCGTCTACAACATTATCGCATCAGACATCATGCTATAGGCCCCTGAGGAACAATTACATTCCTTCTTTGCTATGGCTTTGGCCTTGTCTGTGAAACCATAGAGGTCATAGCCATAAATGGCTTAGTACCTAAGTACTTGAGCAAGCTCTTAACGCATTATAGGCCTTCACGTCTATTGCAATCTCAAAATTCTGGCCCGAATATCAAAATCAACTGCAGGCGGTAGATCATATTCCTATTTAGCACTGGAATAGCCTTCCTAGCCTTGTTCAGGAAGCAGACACACTGACAGTTTAAATCTAGACTAAAATCACATCTCTTTAACCTGGCACACACATAACACTATGAATTTCAACTGAACTGGGAATACTTCCTATAACACCCAATGTACTTGTTACATTGTAAGAAGAATGGCATCTACGCTAATATTAGTCTATTTCATTCTTATCCCGAGGTTACCATAGTCAGCTGGACTCCATATCTAGATCAGATGGTGGACCTGCACCTAGACATGACCAAAACGCAGCCCTGAATGTCAGCAGAAACAATCCCTAGACAATCCCCTGTGAAGGCCTCATCTACATGGCAGTCGACAGCACAGATCCTCAGCAGAGACCACAAGAACCAGACAGGTCCTCCGCACAGACCCTATGGCCAGCTTCGTGATGAATCAATCTCCAAGCAAAAGAAACTAGATGAATGTAGCCTAAATCATAATGACATGCGTGTTCATTCGTTGGCCAGAGGAGAACTGCCCCCCCCCCCCTCCCCCTGTAAATATTCAACTGGAAACATTTTAAAACACAATAGCATTTTTTAAAATTCAACAATCAATATTCAGGATCCAAAGTTCATTTAAAAAATATTTAGTTTGTTTTTAAAATACCACTATAATATTCAAAAAGGAATTTTCGGTTCATTTTACTTAGCGTTATAAATGAACTTCAACAAATTCCAGTTCAAATGTTAAAGGAACACGTCACTATTTTTGAAAATATGCTCATTTTCCAACTCCCCCAGACTTGAACAGTTGAGTTTTATCATTTTCGAATCCATTCAGCCGATCTCCGTGTCTGGCGGTAGCACTTTTAGCATAGCTTAGCGTAGTTCATTGAATCTGATTGGACCGTTAGCATCTCGCTCATTGGAACTATACTCTCATTCCTGCGTAATAATCAAGGAACTTTGCTGCTGTACCACAGGCTCTATGATATTATGCAGCGCCTGAAAATAGTCCCCAGTTAGGTAGCTTCCAACATGACCAACATTAAGTTTGTGTAGTTGCAGAGTTGCAGCCAGCTAATTAGGTAGTGTATTTACCTGTGCGATTAGCCATGGTTCTGTGTGTTGTAAAGGGCTGTGATAGTAAGTCGAAGGTGTACTCTACCATCATGTTTCACAGAATACCAACGAAAAACAAGGAACGAAAGAATCAATGGTTGGCTGCTCTGAACATAGATCACAAAACACCGGTTGAATAATCAAGAAATGGTGTGTTTGCTCAATTTGCAGCAAAGTTCATTGATTATTTCGCAGGAATGAGAGTATACTTCCTAGCCATATCGGCCTAGAAAATCACAACTTTTCATTTTTCGTCAGTCTTAGTACACGATGTAACTACAGAGGAGTCAAGTTTTAAATAGAAAAAAATATCAAAACTCTTTGGTCATTTCTTTGAGCGAGATGCTAATGGTCTAATCAGATTCAATGATCTATGCTAAGCTATGCTAAAAGTGCTACAGCCAGACCCGGAGATCGGCTGAATGGATTCGAAAACGGTAAAACTCAACTGTTTAACTCTCGGGGAGTTGGAAAATGAGCCTATTTCCAAAAATAGTGGCGTGTTCCTTTAATGTGTATAAATGTTTTCATCATTCTGATTTCAGAGAGTGGCAGACGAATAAAAAAACATTTTGCAGCTACTTTTTTTACTAAAAGTTAACTTCCACAAATTCAAGTTCAAATGTTAAAGGAACACGCCACTATTTTTGAAAATATGCTTGTTTTCCTAAAATGTAAATTTTTACTAAAAGTAGCACATGGAAACATATTCTAAACATGTCATCAACCCCACCGCAAAAACAAAACAGCCTGCAGTGATTCCCATAAAATGCTGCTTTGAATAATGTGCTGCTCAAAAAACAAAGTTCACATCGACTAGGTGTTTGAATAAAACGATTCATTGAGATGCAAAGATGAGGTTTGCAGTGTGATATGACCACGGTATGACTGATGGTAGACTTACTTTACGTTTGACATCAGACGCCACACTGAAAAGAAGTGAGGTGTAGAAACCCAGTTCAAGCATGTAGTACCAGTACTGAGACGGCAGGAGGGTCTGAATGAGAGAGAAACGGTACACTAACTTTCAGCAATCTGTCATTTGATGACATGAGCTTTACAAATAATGTGTAAATTATCCTTACCTAATTGCTTATTACCAGACTTTATTGTTATTACTTGGCTGCAAATTCAATTTGATGCAAATCATACTACTTGAGTAGAAGTGGGTGGTTACACTTGACTATGCTTCTTAACACACTTAAATGCATTTTTTAAAAAGTCCACTTTGCAATAATGTCAAATTAAAAGTTTTCATTTAAAAATACATTTTAAATTTGTGCTAATAATCTTTTGTCATGCTTTAAAGACGTAGCTACACTTGTTTTGATGTGTTGACTAACATCCAAAAGCATGGTGGCATGATGGCAATGTAGAGTACTTTATCATTTTAACTGCAGTTTGTTATTCAATGTTACATTTAAGGTTAATATATTTTAAATTTACTAAATTACATTCAGTTCACAATTAAGTATGTTCTTTAAGTATATTATTTCCGCAATAATAAACAAAAAAATGTCTCTTTATTTTGAACTTCTAATAAATGATCTAATAAATGCCTCATGGACTGGCACCCCGACTGAGCCTGGTTTCTCCCAAGGTTTTTTTTCTCCATTCTGTTACCTGATGGGAGTTTTGGCTCCTTGCCACCGTCGCCTCTGTCGCCTTTGGCTTTGGCTTGCTCAGTTGAGGACACTACATTTTCAACTATATTACTGATCAGCTCATTTAAATTATCATAAAGTCATAATTAAGAGATACAATGTTGAAAATATGATTTTAAACGTCCTCATTATTAGATAAAAAGTCAAAAATATGACATGCTAAGTCATTGTGAGATGTTCTGAGATAAAAATTCCAAATTTTGGATTTAAAGTCAAAATTTTGAGTTAAAAATCTAAATTAGGATTAAAAGTCCTAATTATTTGATTAAAAAGCTGACATTAGATTTTAAAAATTATGACCAAAACACACATTAGACATTTAAGAGATTAAATTAAATGCATTTTAATGCACACTTATAATAATAATGTTTACATTATTGTTTTCATTTTGTGTAATATGTTTTTTACATGTGTTTTTACATTTTGAAATCAGTTTGTACAACAGAAATTAATCAATCAAAAACTTACTTTAGCTTTTCATCTAAAACTAAATTAATTTCCTATCATCACTGTAAAGCTGCTTTGAAGCATCTGTGTATAGAAATAAAGGTGACTTGACTTGATTGAACTTCATGGATGCTAACAAAAAGATAAAAAAAAGATCCAATTCAAAGTTAGTTGCCTACAGTATGTAAATGCTTGGTTCTTATTCACCAAATTTGCAGTATGTGCTCCAAGTATGTTTCCAATCGCTGTACATTGTCTACATTATATTCTATTAGCTGGAAATGACAAGTTGCCCTTTAGAAAATGAGCAGCTCTACATGATGTCTGTCTTTAGTGCGTCATGTTTTTAAAGGAGACATAACTCACCAGAGTGGGGAACCCTTTCCACATCTCCTGTAGATCATACAACCAGGGTTTCTAGAGAAAGAGACAGAGGAAGGATTGTGTTATGCAATAAATCAACAGAGGAAATCAAATCAGAGGGTTAAAACAGGCTGAAATGGCAAATGACTTACATCTATTAGTGCAGCAAGACCACCAATGAAAGCGAGAAGATAAAAGGCGAATCTCCAGCTACAAAAGAACAAAAGGGTCAAGGTTTAGTTAGTTAGTACAGCTCAGTTATTCGCTGCTGGTAGATGCTGTGACTACACCATTGTGGGGTCTTTTTTTCCATTTATGGTCAAAAGAACTTGAAAAGAAAAGCTGTGTATACATTTTCTTTAAGTAACATATAAGCAAAATATTTCATTATATTACAAGTTAGTGATGCACCGAAATTTTGATAATTGGAAATATTTGGCTGAAAATATATTCTTCGTTTTGGAGGGATGAAATCATTCACTGAAATTAGGACGTTTACAGTTTTTTTTTATTTATGATCAGGACTTGTTTCAGCAGTTCAGAATCGTTCTTATTTTTAGGAGAAAATAACTTTTTTTCTTTTGTGAACTTTGATCTCTAAAATTTAGCAGACCTTTTACATTCACAAACAGATCTATTACAAACTGCATGGAAGGTAATATTCGAAAACCAAGTTTATATACAACTCAGTTTTTATTTGACTGTTGATTATTAAATAAATGTGATTATTAAATAAATGTGTTTTAAAACTTTAATTTAATTTTCGTGTTTCTTTATAAAAAAAAAAAAAATGTCAGTGCGTCACAAGATTTTTTCTCCACTACGTGATCAGTGACATTATCTAGGGTGTTCCCACACTATTGAGATGAATGTGAATGCTACGCATAGAGAATCTCCTTGGTTACTATGCTCATCCTGAATGCACTGTTTCTTGCCATAGAGTTCAATGCATTGGTCTTTAAAATCTGAGCTGGGTGTGTCAGAAAAATGTACAGTGCTGTGGGCCTCCGGGACCAGGATTGAAAACCACTGCATGCAAAAAGAGCCTTTAAAAGTTAAAAGTAAACATATGAATAATTGAATAAGTGGGATCAAACACCAGTGCCTTTTATTCATGACTGACTTAAGCTTTTAATCTCGCACATTAGCAGCTCATCTCATTGGAAATGGTCCATGGTAACAGGACTATAAAAAGGGCATGTGAAGAACAGGGTGTTGGAGTGTTTGTACCTGGCCTCACAAAACTTCTTGAGAAGGTTGGGTCTGTCCTGATTCCTGCGCCGCCTGAACCAGCGCTGGACCTGTCGCTCTGTCCATCCCGTCTGCTTACACAGTTTCTCTACTGAACTCTGGGTAGTAAAAACAAAATAATAGCCGTTGTGGTAGTGTGGGGCAATTTGTGATACATTTCTAAGTGCAGATAGCAGTGTACGCACCTGTGGGGGGTTTTTAGTTGTTTTGCAATAGTAGGACTCCAGTGTTAGGTTGTGTGTAACTCGCCTTCTGACCGTTTCCTTAACGCCCAGCAGAGAGGCTAGTGGTGTAGCAACATATCTGAACATACAGAGAGATTGTTTTATTCTGGAAGGATGCATTAAATTGATAAAAAAATGTATATATATAATTTGAACTTTCTATTCATCAAAAACAACAGTCCAACAAAGGAGGGAGGGTGGGGGCTCTGGAGAGAGGTGCTGACAGAGGGAATCACCACAGAGGAGATGATGGAGGGAGGAGCCAGAAAGGAAACAAAGACAGTAGGAGCCAGGAGGGAACTTATAGAATAGCCAGGATGAAGGCCCACAGCAGAACCGATGGTGGGAGGAACCAGGGTGGAGTCAGAAATCTGACCACCAGCAGTGGAGCCATGGTGCCGGAGGACTGAAGCAGAGTCAGGGAGACTGAGGACCAAGGCGTAGCCTGACGCATCCAAAGGGGTGGAGGAACGAGGTGCAACCGAAGGCCCGGAAGTCCGAGACGTAGGCAGGGGGACAACTGACCAAGGCAGAGCTGGAGTGACGAGGGAGCCCAGTGGAGCCATAAGGACGACAGTCCCAGGTGGAGCAGAGGGAGGGAGGAGCCAAGGTGGAGCCGGCTGGTCGACGGGCCAAGGTGGAGTGACGGGCTCAGCGCCTTGTGGCAGAGACCGGGGATCCAAATGCCAAGGCGACCCTGGAGACTGTAAGACCCGAGGCACATCAGCTCTGGCATGGGCTTTGTGGTGGGCTCAGGCTCCAGGTCTGTGGTGGGCTCTGGCTTACTGTTGTTTGCAGGCTCAGGCTCTAGGTCTGTGGAGGATTTGGGTGAGGGCCTGAGGAGGACTGTAGTAGACAATTGCAACCAGAAAAGGGGCTGGATAGTCTCAAGCATGTTCCTCATCCATTTCCTCCACAACAAAATCAGAACCATCCAGCCATAGAACATAATTTATGTACTGGGTTACTGATATGCTATCATTTCCTGGTGATAATGTAGTAACTGCACATAATGTAATAAGTACTACATTATTATTATACAATAATAATGTAATACTTATTACATTATGTGCAGTTTTTACATTATGTGCAGTTATTACATTATGAGTTGCTACAAGCTGAGTTGCTACCTTTGAGTATGTCTACTCCAAAAACTCCTCCACGTACCTCTCCAAGGGGACAACCATTTTGACCATTAAAATTGTAATAGTTTTTTTTTTATACAATATTCCTGTTTTTGCTGTATTTTCATCAAATAAATGCAGCATTGGTGAGCAAAACAAACCAACTCTAAACCTTTGAATGGCAGTGTAGTATCTGTGTATAGATCACTTTATTATCCATATTTATAGTGTATGGACCATTGTTTTCTGTATTGTTTTTTGGACTATGTATTTTAAATGACATTGCCCTTTTGACCCTCATTTGATTAATACATAGTGACTTGTGACTGTGGCTCTGTTTCAAATTTGAGTGAGCTCTTTCGTAGATTATGTATTTCTGTGTATTTTAGTGCATGGATCCTAATTCAGCCTCTTATTCGTTAACTTTGATACTCACATTAATAAAAAACTAATTACAGGATTAATGAGAAAGCAATGAGATGATGCAAAGACAGCTTAGGATAAGAGAGAAAGGGATGGGAGAGTAAAACGAAGGGAATGACACAAGACATAAAAGAAAAAGCATGTCAACACAAATAGAACTTGAAGACCTATTTATAAACAAGTCAGACAGAGGCAGAGAGAGAAAGAGACAAAGCTTATCAAATATCAAAGTGAAAAACTGAAAAACTCTCAGGCATGTAGGGCATACAGTTAAACAGAGAGGAAAAGAAAGATGAGTGTAGAGATGTAGCTTTGGACCCACCTCTCAAAGACCTGTCGAATAGTCATAAACAGGATGGCGATTGGCAATGCCACCCACAAATCCCGTGCCTTTGCGTAGACCCGCCCATCACGGTCCTCCAGGTCAGCCCATCCCAAACCCTCTGGGAACCACAGGCGCTCCTGCCAGAACACTTCACTCAACCACTGCAACATACTGTAGAACACAAAGACACAAAGATGATGAGAAAGATGTGCGGGTGTGTCCATCCATCCAATTATCCATTTAATTATCCGTCCATCCAATTATCCATCCATCATCCATCCATACTGTCTCGGACAAAGTGGGGCCTTGGAGTCAAAAAGGTTGAGAACTACTTCTCTAGATATGGCTCAGGTCTCTCTGAGGGACCTTTCCCCCCCATCTTTTTGTTACAGCAAGTGAAAATGGAGCATAAAAAAACACTTTTTATCATTTGTGTCTGGAGCACAAACGCTGGAGGACGACACGCACATTGAACGTTGCTTGTTCTAAACCTCTAACCCTCAGTATGAACAAACACAACTGTGTTATAAAATCTGATATGTTAAACATGCCATGCCATGTTAAACAGTGACATATGTGACCCTGGACCACAAAACATTGTATGGATCAAAATTATCGTTTTTTCTTTTATGCCAAAAATCGGTACACTGTAAAAAAAATATTGTTGGTTTAACTTAAAAAAGTAAGAAACCTGGTTGTCTTAAAATTGAGTTCATTGAAATTAAACATTTGAGTTAATACAATGAAGGTAATTGGTTTAATAAATGGAAACTCAAAATATTATTGTGTCTGAACCACTTAAAAAAATGTTTGTGATAAATCATGAAAATAGCACAATTTGGCATGTTTCACTGCATTATTACAAATAAAACACACAATTACGTAATATGCTTACAAAATCAGATAAAGGGTGATGTCGATTCTCAAATGTTCATTGTATTAACTCAAATTTTTTATTTCAATGAACTCAAAATTAAGACAACCAGGTAACTTACGTTTTAAATATTTTTTTTTACAGTGTAGGATATTAAGTAACGATCGTGTTCCATGAAGATATTTTATAAATTCCGTACCGTACATATATAAAAAATGTATTATTATTAGTAGTAATATGCATTGCTAAGGACTTCATTTGGAAACTTTAACCGTGATTTTTTTTTACAGATTTTCAAATAGTTGTATCTTGGCCAAATATTGTCCTATCCTAGCAATGGAAAGCTATTTATTCAGATGATGTATAAATCTCAATTTCAAAAAATGTACCCTTATTACTGGTTTTGTGGTCCAGGGTCACATATGACATTACTTCATACGATGCCGTTTTAAAACATCTTTTAAACATACAGCTGCTTACAGACGTTTTTGGCTCCTAGACAATTATACTGATGGTTTTACACTCGACTTGCACAGATTATCCACAGGCTTCAACTAAGTGGGTGGAGTGACTGGTTAAGTTACAACCTCAGAACAGACCACAGTTGATCTAGATAAGCTAAATGTTGAGTTGGAGTGCTTATTCTCATTTGAAAAAGAAAGAGCATGTGTGCTTTATGACAGGGCAAGGGGGATTTTAAGGCAGATGTGTTGCGTGTGATCTGCCCAGATGCACCTGAGGTTTGTGTGATGTGGTGACCAGTGGTCTCCTAATTATTACTGGTGCATTCTAAACACTTGACCTAAGGGGGCAAACTCATTTTAAACGTATTTTCAAAGTCACATTTAAAATCCACCTGTGCTTTTAAATGAACACAATGCTTCTGGGTATTAACTCATATTAAGGGTTAAGAATTTTTCAAAAGCTCAAATAGAACGTTTTAAAGTTCGTCATCCTGCAGCGTTTGAGCTCCAGATATGAATGATTCCTCATATCGCACGTCTATAGTCTGAGTTTCAACCGCAGACCGCATTAACACATATAGTCTAATTAAAAACTGTGAAACTACATTTAATGTTTTACGTATTTCAGGGCTGAGCCTGTATCTGCACTCAACGAATTTACAAAACTGAGAACTAAGATGGAGAACAAAGTGTGGAAGGATGTGGTCACTGATGCAACTGACTGAAGCACTGAGGGTTGTAAAAGACACAGCTTGGAGGATTTGTTGCTCCTGAAAACACAAGGTTTGAAGTGTCATAGTAACAGACCACTCAGGCAGGAAAATGCTGCTGGACCAATGCATTAAAACAACCTATCGCAGTTAATTGTTTGGGTTACACATTTAAGTATTGAGTACACATTTAAGTATTGAGTAATATTAATTAACAACATGTACTTCCTTTAGGGTTAGGGTAGGAGTAGGGATTGGTTGAGGGTTAGTTGCATGATGTGATCATGCATAATTTACTGTTATTGCTATGATATGTACATGTAACATATGTAACAAGGACACTATAAAATAAAGCATTTTTTGTTACATAATAGTGCAGCAGTTTCTGCAAAGGGTTGCACATTCGAAAGAAGCAGAGAAATGATTGGGAAATGTGCATTTGTAGTCAGATGTGGAAATATCTCAGCAGAAAATGTAATACTTGATGACGTCTTAGGGCAACCACATAAACGAGTTCTTCCTCAGAAATGCTAATTATAGCAGCCTGGTTTCTTCCCTATTGTTTTCTGATAGATTGATGGAATCTGTGAATCTGACCATCTGATGCATATTGCACAAATAAACTGAAAAGCATCGACTGGCTTTAAGCAACTTCTGAAATTTGGGGGCCACAGGTTAACCAGACTAGACCCAAAGTATATTCTAGTTTATCATAAATGCTTGCCATTTGGCAATAGGATATAAGTATTTTATCTATCCTTGTTATTTAATTGCATATAGGCCTGGTTTCACATAGATTAAGACAGGATTAGGCCTTAGCTCAATTAATAGTAAATTGACGGCATTTATATAGCGCTTTCAACAGACCATCCAAAAGCGCTTTACATATTGCCTCACATTCGCCCATTCACTCATACACCACCAGTGGTGTCAGCCATGCAAGGCGCCATCCAGCTCAACAGGAGCAGCTGGGGTTAGGTGTCTTGCTCATGGACACCTCGACACTTGGTCAGGTGGATTAAACCACCAACCTTCCGGTTTGTAGACAACCTACATGAACCACTGAGCCACTGCCACCCCTAAGACATTTAAGTAGCTTTTATAACGTACCTTAGAAAAAAAACATTGCTGATGTGCATCATATCTTTTAAGATATGTCAGATCAAGTTGCTTTCAGCTCAAACATGCACTTAAACCTTGTCTGTGAAACCGGAGGATAAAGATTTACTTAAATGGGTAAAAAAAAAAAAAAAAAAATCACACTTAAAAGGAACACTCCACTATTTTTGAAAATAGGCTCATTTTCCAACTCCCCTAGAGTTTAACAGTTAACAGAGTTTTACCGTTTTCAAATCCATTCAGCCGATCTCCGGGTCTGGCTGTAGCACTTTTAGCATAGATCATTGAATCTGATTAGACCGTTAGCATCTCGCTCAAAAAAATGGCCAGAGTTTTGATATTTTTCCTATTTTATACTTGATTCTTCTGTACTTACATCATGTACTAAGACCGACGAAAAATGAAAAGTTGTGATTTTCTATAGTTTCTAGGAACTATACTCTCATTCCTGCGTACTAATCAAGGAACTTTGCTGCCGTACCATGGGTGCAGCGCCTGAAAATAGTCCCCAGCATGCTCCAGGTTGTCACGTTGGTTCCTTGATTATTACTCAGGAATGAGAGTATAGTTCCTAGCCATATCGACCTAGAAAATCACAACTTTTAATTTTCCATCGGTCTTAGTACACAATGTAACTACAGAAGTGTCAAGTTTTAAATAGGAAAAATATCGAAACTCTATAGAAATTTTTTTTTGAGCGAGATGCTACCTGTTAAACTCTAGGGGAGTTGGAAAATGAGCCTATTTACAAAAAAGTGAAGTGTTCCTTTAAGTTCGCACTCAAGTATGTTACTTTAGTCTGCTTAAATCCCGCCATTAATTCATTTTTGAGTGCCACGCCCACATTTCGAAAACCAATCAACAACCAATGGTATCAATCAAAGAGGTTTAGCATTATTTTTGGAGCCAATCACCAGAGCAGTAAACGACATGTGACTGATCCCTCTGCTCTAGAGCTCCATGCACTGTACAGCGAGACAGACACTGATCTGTGTTTCACTGACTGTGTATCCTCTCGCTGACCCCTCTGAGAGGGCAAGCTCAACCAGATGTGGCCTTCATTGTTATTCTCCGCTCACACAATCCATCACAGAATAATAACACAACACCGCTCAGGAGAAGAGGAATGAATTCATAGAATTCAGACAAACGTGATGAGGTTCTTTTAAGGAAATTAGTGTCGGCTTTTCAATGAGTTTTCAAATGTTTACTGCTCATTTAACTTGTTGCATAAATGTGGCATTCACACCGGACGCGAATGACGCAAATAAATCGCGCTATTCGCGCAAAGTTGGACACTTGAACATTTTGAGTTTACTCGCTTCTTTCGCGTGTGAAATTCACTGCACAACAGACATAAATTTGCGTCATGGGAGGGGCTTCTGCCAGCCGGCTCGTCTCGTTGAGAAATGGCTGACATGGGCTGTGTTTACACGTCTTTTTTTGTTAAAATCTACTGTTAATGTGTGACAACTTAGTTTTAAGACTTTTTCAGGCGATAATGTAGTTGTTTAAAGCTCAAATCTGTGGTTTATTTATAAAAAGAGTGCCTATTTGAACATTTTATCTGGCGTTTTCGGAGTTGTGAGCTCCAGTGGATCAGCGGCGCTCCGCACTTGTTTACCCCGGCGAGAGTAGCCTTTCCTCGGCTAGTCCTTCTGCCGTCTGCCACTGGCTCTGATGTCTCTGTGGTGTCTCGAGTTATAATTCGTCTTGTGTATATGTAACGGCCGATCTTTGGTCTCATGGATCTATAATTTGTTCCCTGGCAAATCGTTTAGGCTGTAAGTTTCATTACTTTGTTATTTTTAGGCTATAACTGTACGTTACAGTTGTAGCCGACTAGCACTGACTTTGAATGTTTGACTGAATTGTTTGCTTTATTTCATGTGTAGCTTATTATACCTTTTACTTGTACTTTTGTATTATTGATCATACATAAACTTGCATTTAACAAAAAGATACTGGGTTGTGTTTCATGTCATTTAATGTTATCACAGTGATAATCATATTGTCTGCACCAGATATTAATATACAGATTTTCTCCTCATTGTTGTCACTACTAGAGCAAGCTCCTGACAGGTTAGCGCGGCGCGAATATCCGCCAAAGTTCAGATTTACAACTTGAGCCCTTCGCACCGCAGAATGTCTATTCGCGTCTTTGCATTGACTTAACATGTATGTAAATCACTCAATTCGCGTCCGGTGTGAACGCACCATAAGGCCCTGTTTACACCTGGTTTTAAAGGTCCCGTTCTTCATGATCCCACTGTTCAAACTTTAGTTAGTGTGTAATGTTGCTGTTAGAGCATAAATAATACCTGTAAAATTATAAAGCTCAAAGTTCAATGCCAAGCGAGATATTTTATTTAACAGAAGTTCCCTTTCAAAGCCTACAGCGAACGGCCGGCTTGGACTACATCCTGGTACTTCCTTCATTAATTACGTCAGTAGAACAGACTAACCTCCGCCCACAAGACTACGCAAAAAAAGGGGGCGTGGTCTTGTTGCTGTCCCACGTGGAGAAGAGGACGTATCGCGTGGAGAAAAGGAAGTGCTGCGTTTCAGTGTGTTTGTCGCCATGTCGTCGAGATGCTGTTATTTTCATCCCGGAGTCAAATCACCTTTGTTTGGCTTTCCCAGGGACGCTGTAGAGATCATTAAGCGCATATATCTCCCGTTAAGAGGCATGACCTTTCCACGTTCGCTAAGCTGCTGTCGAATCACAACACGGGAACCGCTGGCACAATCAGAACTCGTTACGTATTTCTGAAGGAGGGACAAAGCTTCAAAAAGACACGAAGAACGGGACCTTGAAGATGTGTTTTGGTTGATCAAATCACAAGCAGACGAGGTGATTTGTCCACTTTCAACTACTTCAAGCACACTTTCCATAACGTTTACGCATTAAAAAGGCGTAACGCATTAAGTAGGCGGAGAGCAGGTGGACTTTTGTGGCTGTTTAAACACATTCAACCTAGGGCTGTAACGATTTGACCAAAAATAAAAACCTTGATTAATTGAACATTTTACCTCGATTGCGATTAATGAACGATTATTTCACTTTTTTTTTTGGCTTTTCATTTTTTGCCCTCATAAGGTTTTTGAGTAAGTTCCTGATAAGGTTTTTACTGTAAATATTTTCTACTATTAAAAGGTGGAATTTTTTTTTTCTAATGAAAAAGGGAATTTCTTTGTGATTTTAAAATACTTGAAGGAAACGGTTCACTTTCAGCAGTTATTGCCTGTGGGGCAGATTTCTGCTTGTTGTACATCAGATACAGATAAATTAACACCATATGCCTACATTACATTTATTTGAATGCATTAATGAGAGAGTGATTGTGTGTGTGAATCACTCATACCGTCTCTATTCATTATGAAGCTGTGGTTTGTACTTACTTCAAAGGTATTAAAATATATGCCTATAACGGTTGAGTTTCTAAGCTACTTTAGTGACTTTACTTTAGTCACAGGCCAGCGTTGACACTGCATTTCTGCGCTGCTCTCTGCGCGCGATCTTCACGTGATGTGCAAGCTTCTGTCTGAGTGTTTGTTTGTCACAATATATCAGGCATTAGTTCAACATAATACACATCTGATGGTCTAAAATCGCTTTAATGTTCAAATTGGCAGGCCTTAAAACACATACAAATGACAAAGCTTTGTGAGGACGCAGGTGAAAGAGGTCTGCCTTCAGGGCGCGAGTGCATTGTCAGAGACATGACGCGGCTCGGCTCTCTGTGTCACAGAAAAAAGCTCATGAGCACTGAATGGAGAAGTTTTCCGTATTGTTATTTTTGAATAGTGCACAATCGCTTCAAATGTTCAAACTGGCAAGCCTTTAAACGCATTTACTTGACAAACTTTATGAGGACGAAAGTGAAAGCGATCTGGCTTTGAGGCTTGCGCGCGCCGTCTGTGTGTGTGTGTGTGTGTGTGTGTGGCAGCGCGTAGGCCATAAGAACGGCAGTGAACTTACCTGTATAAACTGTGTAAAACATGCAGTTACTATAGTGATTCTGGGCATCTATAAGCAAAGATAACTGCTCCTGCATCTCTCTGTGTGCCTGCAAACTGCACTTGATGTGACTGACGGGCGGAGTCACGTGACTAAAACCGAAATAACCGACATGGGAAAAATACATTGGTTAGAGGTTCTGAATTTCGGTTTTGATTATTTTTCGATTAATCGTACAGCCCTCATGAGCCAACATACTGGTTTGTGATGAATTAGAGTGAATAAATGAACAGAATGTTAATTTGGGTGAACTTTTCCTTTAAATCCGATGAGTTACATTTAAAGGAACACGCCACTTTTTTGAAAATAGGCTCATTTTCCAACTCCCCTAGAGTTAAACAGTTGAGTTTTACCGCTTTCAAATCCATTCAGCCGATCTCTGGGTCTGGCGGTAGCACTTTTAGCATAGATCATTGAATCTGATTAGACCGTTAGCATCTCGGTCAAAAAAAAATGACCAAAGAGTTTCGTGTACCGTGTACTAGGACCGACGGAAAATTAAAAGTTAATTTTTTCTTAACTGAATGGATTCGAAAATGGTAAAACTCAACTGTTTAACTGTAGGGGAGTTGGAAAATTAGTCTATTTTAAAAAAAAGTGGCGTGTTCCTTTAAGAGATGTCAGCTTTACAAGAAGTTGAATCATTATCACTGTAACGCACTTCTGTTTTAAATTTTGGGTGCTGTTTATGGCCAACACTTTCACAAACACTGATCAAAATCTCTCGTCATCTATAGGCTATAGAAGAACAGAGCGCTGCAATTCAGTTCCCTGTGCCTCACTTCAAATTGTGCCTGTAATATATGTAGCAGAAAGTGCCCTTGTGAAAAATAAGTGCACTTAATTGTATTTATTTAATGTGCATTGTAGTGTACATCAAATCTTAAATGTACTTTTTTTTAAAACACTGTACTTACAGATAATATATTAATTAAGGTCACTTAAAGGTATGGTTCACCCAAAAATGAAAATGTGCCATTCATTTACTCACTCAGGCCATCCAAGATGTAAGTGTCTTTTTTCTTCTTCAGTAGAAGATTTTTAGCTGAAACTCTAGTCTTTGGTGAGTCATATAATGCCATATTTGCAATATATTCACAAAGTCATATTTGAGATATTTTCCTGACGAAACATTGAGGTCTTCTAGAGCGAATCGATCGGTCTGTGCAAGAAACTGAACATCATTTACAACATTAGTACCTCTAATCCACAGCCTCGGCAAACGGTCCTGAGCGCATTCATGGCAGTCTGGAGCGCGAACTTCCTGTCGCATAATGATGTATGCAAGGGAGCTCAAATATTGTGAATCTGTGAAAAGTCAATCTTCCCGAATGAGATTGCACAATCAAGCGTAACCTTAATTTTATTTAAAAGTTGCTGCATCCAGGATAAGCGCAAGTTCCACTTTGATGAACAATAGGGCTGGGTATCGATTCAGATGTTCCAGATCGATTCGATTTAGATTCACAAGCTCTCAAATCGATTCGATTTCGATTCGATTTTCTTTATTCGATTCTCGATTCGATTTTCTTTATTCGATTCTCGATTCAACTCAATGAATATAGATTTAATACATATACTATATTTATAAAAAAGAACAGTGAACATAAGTTTAAAAGTGGGTAATTAATAAAAAGAAATTAAGCCACAAAATGCATTTGAAATCTTCGGCTGTGTGCTCAGCTGTGGGGGTGTTGTAACGTCTGGGTGATGTCTCATCAAATGGTTCCGCAGATTGTAGTATTACTACAGCATTTCACCTCTGCATTACAAATCACGCATATAGCTTTGTTCTTGTCCACAACCCTATCGTCGTCGTCTTGCTTGCGAAATTTAAAATGCTTCCACACCTCTGACTTTTTATGTGAAGGTGGTGGCATCAACGTCGACAACGCACCTGAAACCGCCATTTTAAGCACTGAATGAATGAATGAATGAATGACAGGTTCGCGGCGCCTCTCGCTCCTTGGTAACATCGCGCAAGGCAAATAAGCGGGTGACATCTAGTGGAGAAGACTAGTAATTAGATTAACGTTAATCTTACCAGAGAATGTCTAATTACGTTCAATGTTTGCGGAAATAAATATGGGAAAAAAATCGATTCGTGGCCTTTGAGAATCGATTTTGAATCGACCACGTTATAAAAAACGATTAATCGAAAAATCGATTTTTTTTGCCCAGTCCTAATGAACAATACAACACACGCGTCCTCCCTCTCCGTTGTAAACAAACACAGCTTCAGCTCACGTGTGAGTTTGCTCTCGCGCATACGCCATAATGCGACAAGAAGTTCATGCTCCAGACTCCCATGATCACGCTGAGGACTGTTTACCGAGGCTGTGGATTAGAGTTAATAATGTTGTAAAATAATGTTCAGTTTCTTGCACAGACCGATCGTTTCGCTCATCAGTGTATCGCCAGGAGTCGCGGATATTCATTTTGTTTTGTCTGTAGCCTACATGTTTGTATTTTTTACTCTCAAAGTGACAGTGGCCATTGACTTATTATATTGACTGCATTATATGAATCACCAAGCACCACAGTTTCAGCTAAAAATCTTCTTTACATTTCTAAAAAGAACTACATCTTGGATGGCCTGAGGGGGAGAAAATTAACAGCAAATGTTCATTTTTGGGTGAACTAATACACTTAAAAAGAGTAAACTTTCAGGACTGTTTAGCACACTTATGTAAACTTTAAAAGAGCCCTTTGTAATAATGTCAAATTAAAAGTTTTATTTTAAAGTACATTTTAAATCAGGCATTAAAGGGTTAGTTGACCCAAAAAGGAAAATAAGCCCATGATTTACTCACCCTCAAGTCATCCTAGGTGTATATGACATTCTTCTTTCAGACGAATACAGTCAGAGTTATATTAAAAAAGTCCTGGCTAATCCAAGCTTTATAATGGCAGTGAATTGTTGTCTCATTTATGAAGTCCATAAACGTGCATCTATCCATCATATAACTGCTCCACACGGCTCCGGGGTGTTAATAAAGGCCTTCTGAAGCTAATCGATGCGTTTGTGTAAGAAAAATATCCATATTTAAAATTGTATAGAATAAACTTCCGGCGGAAAGCCGTACACAATTCGACTTCCGGCAAAAGAGTAACCCCTGACGCGATGTATAGGAGCATCACAGGTTCCAGGATCGGGCTGGGCAACAAACTCAAGCCTCTCTTCTCTTATATCGAAATCCTCGACCATTTCTCTGTAAAAAATTCTTGTTTAAAGGTCCCGTTCTTCGTGTTCTTTTGAAGCTTTGATTGTGTTTACAGTGTGCAATATAACGTGTTCATGTTTCGCGTGTAAAAAAACACAGTATTTTTAACACAATGTACTCATCTGTATACCGCTGTTTTCACTGTCCTAAAAACGGGCTGATGACTTCCTTTATTCTATGAAGTCCCTCCTTCAGAAATACGTAACGAGTTCTGATTGTGCCAGCGGTTCCCGTGTTGTGATTTGACCGCAGCTTAGCGCACGTGGCACGGTTCCTGTGTTGTGATTCGACAGCAGCTTAGCGCACGTGGAAAGGTCACGCCTCTTAACGGGAGATGTATGCGCTTAATGATCTCTACAGCGTCCCTGGGAAAGCCAAACAAAGGTGATTTGACTCCGGGATGAAAATAACAGCGTCTCGACGACATGGCGACAAACACACTCAAACGCAACAATTCCTTTTCTCCACGCGACACGTCCTCTTCTCCACGTGGGACAGCAACAAGACCACGCCCCCTTTTTCCGCATATTCTTGTGGGCGGAGGTTAGTCTGTTCTACTGTTCTACTGACGTCATTTATGAAGGAAGTACCAGGATGTAGTCCTAATCGGCCGTTCGCTGTAGGCTTTGAAAGGGAACTTCTGTTAAATAAAATATCTCGCTTGGCATTGAACTTTGAGCTTTATAATTTTACAGGTATTATTTATGCTCTAACAGCAACATTACACACTAACTAAAGTTTGAACAATGGGATCACGAAGAACGGGACCTTTAAGACTCTAATTCATGACCAGTGTTTTGTTTTGGTCCATCCTCTGTGCTTCTGCATTCGTCAATACGTTATGTGTCAAGGGGTTACTCTTTCGTCGTAAATCGCTGTTTTCTTACACAAACGCGCCACTTCACTTCAGAAGGCATTTATTAACCCCCTGGAGCCGTGTGCAGCAGTTATATGATGGATAGATTCACTTTTATGGACTTCGAGACAACAATTCACTGCCATTATAAAGCTTGGAAGAGCCAGGACTTTTTTTAATACAACTTCTGTTGTGTTCGTCTGAAAGAAGAATGTCATATACACCTAGGATGACTTGATGGTGAGTAAATCATGGGCTAATTTTCATATACATGATTAAAATTTTTACCGCAGTGTGCTATTTAATATTATGTTTAAAGTTAATATATTTTAAATGTACTAAATTCCCCATTACAAATGTGTAATTAGAAATATAATTAAATACATGGCATAAGCAAATCAATTCTTGCCAGCATTCGGCAGTACACTTTAACCTTATTTCAAAGACAATAGAAGAAAATATGAAATGACATATAAAGATGTACTTAAAGGGATAGTTCACCCAAAAAATGATAATGTTGTCATAATTTACTCACTCTCAAGTTGTTCCAAACCTGCATGAGTTTATTTCTTCTGCTGAACACAAAAGAAGATATTTTGAAGATTATGGTTAACCAAACAGTTGACAGTAGCCATTGACTTTCATAGTAGAGGGAAAAAAAACTCTTTCAGTCATCAACTGTTTGGTTACTGACATTCTACAAAATATATTTGTTTGTATTCAGCAGAAGAAAGAAATTCACACAAGCCTGGAACAACTTGGGGGTGAGTAAATGATGACAACATTTCCCTTTTTGGGTGAAGTATGCCTTTAAGTGGGTCAAAAAAGCACTCTGAAGTTCAGCTAATTGCATTTAATATGAATTATAAAACATTTATTTGCAGAAAACATTACATTCAGTTCACACTTAAGCATATTATTTTAAAGTATATAATTTCTGTAATAAGTACTCTTTTTAAAAGTATAGAAAAGTGTGTTTAGAAGTGAAATGCATCAATACTGTGCCAACATGCCATGAGTCATGCCTATGGTCAGATAAAGTTCAGCTTAACGCTCTTGCTGTGTTGATTCAGAACTTGTGTTAATGCAAGCATTCCTTTTCAGCAGTCAGACACGCCTGTGAGGGTCAGACGCCCTGTCCCGCTCATGGCAGCTGAAACCTCATTGGCTGCCCCAGTCATGTGACTCCACTCTGGCCATTCTCTGCTGAACCAATCAGTGCATTGTGTGTGTGTCTAGCAGGAACCTGAGGAAGTATGTAAAGCGTTTTGTGAGGAACATGGTTTTGTTGAGTGCTGGAAACTCGCACAGACATCGGCGGAGTGAGTGTGTGAATGATATACTATGTGTGTGCCTGTGTGTTGATTCTCAGGGGTGTTTAATACCTTAGCAGAGCTATCCATTGACATTCCCATTCATCTCAAAGCACTTGCTCAACTACAATATAATTAAATAATTCAATATAGCAGTTTTAAAAGGAGAGTATGTTTTATTTGTATGTTTGTGTCTTTTGGAAAAGAGTGTACGGTGCATTTTACAGCACCAAAGACTACTTATAGTCTATTTATAGAGCACTAATGATGCCTAATGCCATTCGTTTGACTCATCAGACAATCTCAGATATGCGTCAGACAAGGTCGAATAAATTATAAATTATTTATTCAACAAAGTCAAATGCTCTGACACTGGCCGTTCTCTGAAATTGCACCAGCTGATTGGACAAGATTAAGATGAGCACTGATTATATTATCAGTTGATCAGATAGATGTTCCTCTCACCAAGAAACAATCACAGGGCATGAAATCGATCAAACAATAAGTATTGATTTGTAAAATCTGAAAAAAAAAAAAAAAAGAGCTAAATCCAGCCTAAATTGGTTGGCTGGTCTTAGCTGGTTTTTAATCTAGATGTATCTGGTTTAAGATGGTCTCCCAGGCTGGTTTTAGAGGTGTTTGGACACTTTTTTCAAGCTGGGAGACCAGCTAAAAAACCAGCTGAGCACTAGCTTGGCCAGCCTGGGAGACCAGACCATCTTAAACCAGATACATCCCTAGGTTGGTTTTAGCTGGGTTTTTTTAGGCAGGGATATCAATTTAATAAACTTCAATTTTAAGACTACTCATTAAATCGCACGACTCTTGTGAACATGCTTTTCTAAGCGAGTATACTCGAGATTTTGTGTGGCAGAGAATAAAAAAAGGTTAAAAAAAATTCCCCCGGATTTCCACTGAAAGAGGGAGCTGAGTCATATATACAGACCAGAAGTTTCAGAGAGCAAGAAACCACCTAGCAACTGCATAGCAACATGTCAACAACCACTCAGAACATCACAGTAACACATAGCGATGACCTGGACACTACTCACACCTTACCATTGAGGCACTGGGGTTTGCACAGACAAGCGCCACATCATTTGCTTTAGAAATACAAAGATTACTATTGCTTATGAATTTACATAATTATATTCCTGGCACATTAACATCACTTGTGTCGTAATCAGTGGAATCACAGCTGGTTTACCAAACTTCAAGTCCAGGTGGAGGAGCTGTCAAATTTCCACCGGTTGAGGTTTTGCTTAGTAATGCTGTGGTGGGTTGTTTGTCATTCGTGCTGGGGCGGTCAATGACAAGCCAAGAACTGAAAACGTGTAAACGATTCAACAGCAGCATGTGCAGTCTGGTCAGTGTTTGTAAAGACAGCAACAAATATTTGGGAGTCAAATGTCTATCAGTGGCCTTGTGTAAACGGGTTTGTTGTGTGTAGTAATTACATTGCCTGGTGAGGCTGTATTGCAGGGTGCTTTTTGCTGATGAGATGTCTGTTCGGGCAGCTGAACCAACACCAGTCATTGACATGCCCACTGTCAATCAATTAAATCATCGGTTTCTAATTCTATAGTCCACAAGGATCCTGTGTCAAAGAGTTTTTGTTCATGTTCTGAAGAATCAAAACCAATTTCACCCCAATACAAATGCATTAGAGCTCAATTTGAATACATGTTATATGGCAAGCCGTTTTGACATTTATTCATTCCTAGAATATGAATTCTTGATATCAACCATTCAATTATCACTATTTCACTTTTGATATTAGGAATTGGATAACAATGGATATTTTTGATCTCAGGAATTACATTTCCACTGGTAAAAACGTGAATTCTTGATATAAAAAATGATGTCATCACCTGCAGAAATACGAATACTTGATATCAAAAATGTACTTTCAACTAGTAAAAACTATAATTCTTGATATCTGTAATTGTATTCTCACTAGTTAAATATCACCATAGGCTGCCATTCAAATTCAATCTTTGATATCAATTGATTTCTTGTAATTATTGATTTTTACTGGTAAGAATCATCATTTTTTTAAATCAATAATTACATTGTTACTAGTAAAAATAGTGATTCCTGATATCAAGAACTCAACTTTCACTAGTTGAAATGTTAATTCTTGATGTCTGTAATTATATTTCAACATGTTAAATTTGTTATTTCTGATATCTGAAAATGTATTTCTGATATTAATAATTCGGAGAGTAATTTCAGATATCTAAAATGGCTTTCTTATCACTCGCATTCATGATTTCAGAAATTAACTGTCACATAGTGACAATCAAACTATTGATATCAAATATTGCACTAGTAACTACAATTATTGATATCAAAAATAAAGTTTTTTATTAGTAAGAATTGTATTTCTGAATTTCAACTAGTAGGAAACATCATTAATAATATTAACTGATTAGGGCTGAACGATTTTGGAAAAAAATCAAATTGCGATTTTTTTAACCAATATTGCGATTATTTTTTAAACTCTTTATCTTCTGTATTATTCAACAATACATCATTGTATAGTAATGGTGGAAATCTTTAACTGGTACCTCACGATCCGATTCCGATTCTGGGAGTCACGATCCGATTCCAAAACAATTCTTGAACTTTTTCCTTATTAATATTAATCTTATTAATTTATTAAAAACTTAAAATGTTTTTTTATTATGATATATAATAATAATAAGCTTTTTGAAATAACTACACATTATAACATTTTAATTAAAACAATTGCATGTTTATAATTTTAAATATATAAACTAATATAGCTGCAAAACATAAGCTAGTAAATCATAAAGAGGAACAAAGAAACATATTACAAGCAATGAACAAAGAGTGCTTTCAGTATTTAAGAGTGTCTGAACTGTGAGTGATTTTTCTCTTTCTCAGCTTGATTATTAATGATGACATCATCATAGACAGCGGGAGACCTGCATTCACACTAATGCACAGATCTCTCTTGAAATATAAGATGTTTTTGCCCTGTCTGTTTAATTCATTAAGACAATACTGATGGTGTTTACATTAATTTTGCATCATAAAAGCATTTTGAGACGCACACAGACGCGTGCTCGCGAGCACTCTTCACAAAGCGCCGCGTGAGCATTTGAAATGGAAAGCCTTCTGTCAGTGAGTTTCTTATTTTTAATATACAAGCACACTGCATTCCTAACGACATGAATGAAGCCTTCGTTGAGCATTTGTAAGGAAAATACCGGCGGGCGAGAACACACACTGTAAGCGTGACATCAAGCAAAGTTTCTCAGCGCATATCCTGTGCAAAGAAGCCTGAGAATGTCATTGCAATTCGCGCCGTCAACCTTTCGGAACGTTATGAAATATTATTTTATGGTTCGTGTGTGATTGTGTGTGTGTGTGTGTGAGAGAGAGAGAGAGAGAGAGAGAGAGAGAGAGAGAGAGAGAGAGAGAGAGAGAAAGAGAGAGATAATGGAAGCAATCAGAATACGGGTGTTTCTAAAACACACGCAGCGCCACCGCGCACCTGCAGTTCATCATTGGAGAGATGATAGTAGCCTATAGTATGAACAACACAATATTAGATAGATCAAACACAAACAGTTTTTTTTCCTTTAAGGCCAGGCATATGATATGTGTAACGTGCCAAGTTGCTTCTTCTTCTGCAGACTTTACTCTCGCGTGTCACATGACCAGACTGTAATCGCAGCATTTGCGGTTAGGAAATCGTGTTTTATCATATCGCGATATAATCGCAAATGCAATTAATCGTTCAGCCCTAGCTACGTGTCAATTTTCATTTATACTTCTGCGTTGTTGTCCGCGTCGACGTGCAGTTTCACATGCAGAGGGAGCGTGTGTACCCCTGAGGGAGGGGTTCTGGCAGACCAATCACAGCGCTTGCGGCCCGCGTAGAATTGACGCGTAGTTACATTTAGGGTGCTTTGTAGGCTACACGTGCAACACACAGCCTACGACGTAGCTACGGCGCACACTCAAGGCAGAAGTATAAATTGGGCTTTACTAGTTGAAATCCCAGTTTCACATATCAGAAATACAATTCTTACTAGTAAAATTAATAATTTTTGATATCAATAATTACGTGGTTGGTTACTCACATTTTTACTAGTGGAAATGAAATTCCTGACATCAAGAATTTGCATTTTAACTAGTGAAAACTGAATAGTTGATATCAATAATTCATATCCTGGGAATGAATAAGTCAAAATGGCTTGCCATACAAGTTCAACTCTGTTGATATCAAGTTGGTGAACTCTGATCTGCAAATCTGTATTAGGTGAAGACGTGTTAACAATAGAAGATTGATTTGTCACGTTGTGACCACAGAGTTAGACTTAAAAGAACGCAAACTTTTACTCTGTTTGCGTGTTCAAAGACTAAACTTTGAGCTACTTTAGAATAATAACACTGCACAGATTGAATGTATACCTTTGTTCACATTGCAAGCCTTAGTACTCAAGTCTGATTTATTGCTCAGATGTGATTTTATTTGTTTGGCTGTTCACATATTTTTTTTAAATTGAGAGTTTGAACAGATCATGGTCTCGAACTGACCCGCATTCACAAAAGAACAATAACAGACGTAAACATTGAGGACATTGAAATCAGTGATGTGCCGCAGAAGCTCGTGAATTTGTGAGCATGCAATAAGAAGGACGAAGATGAGGAGAACGAGAGCAATGTTTTTCTAGTTAAAAAAAAAAAAATTTCCCTTAAGTGTTGCTTGTATAGCAACATGTCCCTCCACTGACTACCGTCACGAGTCTCACGAGTACCGTTTTCTATATTAACTTAACCGAGTGACCAAATGTATGTAAAATCTACCATTTTTTGGAGTGGCTTCCGTCAGCACAGAATTGTGACGAATGTCGATCAAGAGTGCCGTAAACGTGGCGTGACTTCCGATATGACTGTTCAGACTGAGGTCGCATTACAAAACATCTGACCTGTATAGGATTTAGTACCACATATGGAAGTGGCCCGAATCAGAATTGAAAAAAATCAGATTCCATGAGGTTTGTGCTGTTTACGCAGTTATGAAATAAACAGATCTGAGTCACATATGAGCGAAAAAAATCAGTAGTTTTGGGCCACTTTTGCCTGCAGTCTGACTCTGAACGTATCCTTTTTAAACTCTGAATACTGCTGTAATTGAATCAGACATTGGCAGTCCTTCATATCAGGAGGTGGTTGAAGTGATCATGTTGATAACACAACACACACAACAAATAATGCTCCGATCGGATTGTTATCAGCCAATGATCATTTTAAAAAGTTTCATCTGTGGTCTATATAAAGGCTCATCAGAAGAAGCAAAACTTTTCTAAGTGCAGCTAAAATTAATTCACTACATTCACCGGCCTGGCTGTTCTACCAGATGTCTGAAAAAGACGATCAATTTGCATTTTGAAGGTTTGTCACATAAAGGAATATGAGCAGTTTTCAAAGTACTAACAGAAAGAAAACGGGACCGTTTAGCAATTCAACTGTCAGTAACGGAGACACTGCAATGACTAGGGCTGTGCGATTAATTGAATTCTATTTTCGATCTTGGCATTTAACGATTATGGAAATAGGATAATCGAGGTAAAACGATTTTTGTGCCACATTCCGTCTAGTGGACATTTCTTTCCTTCACAGCGGTGCACATTTTTTCCTCCCTAAAAGCCCAAAATGAATGCACAAATCAGTCATAGTCATAAAATGTAGTCTACTGCTGCTAAACTACGAGATATGCTTGATAATCAAAAGAGTTAGGTTACGCTTTATTAGGTAACAATTTATTTTAGTGTCCTTGTTACATATGTTACAAGTACTTACCATAGTAAAAACAGTAAATTATGCATAATTACATGCAACTATGCCTCAACCAAACCCTAACCCTATCAATCAATCAAACTTAATTTATAAAGCACTTTAAAACAACTGAAGTGGACCAAAAAGCTGTACAGCAAAAAATCCATAACTCATAATACATAAAATACAAATAAAACATATATTCGAGAAAAACCGCAATACCATAGAAACAATAAAATGAAACAAAATGTCAACGTCAGGTGTCAAAGGCCAAGGAATAAATGTGGGTTTTAAGACGCAGTTTAAAAATAGACAGCGAAGAGGCCTGTCTAATGGGCAGTGGCAGATCATTCCACAGTTTAGGAGCTGCCACAGCAAAGGCACGGTCCCCTCTGAGCTTACGCTTTGTTTTGGGCAAATTGTCGTAAATTAATATTACTAAGTACTTAAATGTATAATCACACTGTAACAATGACACCTTCAAATAAAGTATAACCCTTAAGTGTAATTATATGTTTAAGTATTGAGTAATATTAATTAAGTACATGCACTTACTATAGGGTTAGGATCAGGGTTAGGTGCATATGCATAATTTACTGTTATTATTACTATAGTAAGTATATGTTACATGTAACAAATATACTGTAAAATAGTGAGTGACATGCGTGAAGGTGAGGTGCAGGTAACCCATACTTGGAATTTGTCCTTTGCATTTAATCCATCCAAGTTAGTGCACACATATTAGGGGCAGTGAATAGTGAACACACACACACACACACACACCGCAAACTGTGGAACCACACTCGGAGCATTGGACAGTAATTTGCTGCGGCTCCCGGGGGAGCGATTGGGTTTTATTAAAGTCCCCCTGTAGTCAATAATTGTATCCCTTTTTCCTGTTTTCCATGAAAATTCTTCATGCCTTAAAATAGCTTGAATGTAACTCTACACCCTTGCCTCATTTAGCATACGCGGATCTGTGAATACGCAAATGATCCCCGCCTCCACTCACTCACACCAGCTCAGAGATCCATTCGGCCAACTTTACTGTAGTAAACGCTGCACAATGGTACACATAACAGTAGGGATGCACCGATCCCACTTTTTTTTTTCTCTGATACGAGTACTTAATAATACCATTACAGTTCTTATAACAATGTTTTATTTTCATCAGATGTTTTTCACTTTCTGACTGTAACAAACTAAATACACAAATTGATGCTGTTGCTGACATTTTAATATTCAACTTGGTGTTTTCCTAAACAAACATGGCACTGCTGCCCATTTCACATAAACGTAACCTGTAACATTCAGTGGATTCCAGTACCACACAATATAGTAGCAGAACAACTGAATTAAATGATTATATGTTATCATAGCCATACAGCCCTTTTCGGAAAAGTGAGTGGCAGGTTCTTTTTGATGAAAAGAAGCTTCTCTGCATTATCAGCTATGAGCCTGTTTCTGTTTTCATTTACAATGTGTGACACCGAGCTAACTTAGACTAGTCGATTAAACGTTTAGTGCTGCTGCAAGACGACTTGGAAAATACTAGTCGCTTACATTTTTTGGCACATTGCTTTAAATATATATATATTTTTTACAAAGGCTATGTTTAAATTACTGTTGTGTTAATGTTATATCTTGAAATTAATATATTATTTTGAAAAGTGTATATCTGCAGCAAAACAGGAATGCAGGTTTTGCATGCGTTCGTTTTCTCTGGTGCTCGCGGAGGCTTCAGATACATCTCCACTCGGGTGAAGGAGGATTTTGAAAGCTTACACAAAACTTTTCCATTTTCTTCCATGTCATGTCAAACTAGTATAACAATTAAGCTTGCTTATAGGCTTGTTATACTACCAGGGTTAGGCTAGTCATTGCGCACATCCCTACTAAATTATCCCAATTAGGGGCAGTCGTGGCCTAATGGTTAGCGAGTCGGACTTGTAACCAGAAGGTTGCGGGTTCGAGTCTCAGGTCCGGCAGGAATTGTCGGTGGGGGGAGTGAATAACCAGCGCCCTCCTCCACCCTCAATACCACGACTGAGGTGAGACCCTTGAGCAAGGCACCGAACCCCCAACTGCTCCCCGGGCGCCGCAGCAATATGGCTGCCCACTGCTCCGGGTGTGTGTTCACGGTGTGTGTGTGTGTGTTCACTACTGTGTGTGTGCACTTGGATGGGTTAAATGCAGAGCACAAATTCCAAGTATGGGTCACCATACTTGGCCACACGTCACTTCACTTCACTTCACTACTAAACAGCCCTTCACTTTCAGCACTCACTACACATAAGAGGTTAAGCTTGGTTTATACTCGCCGCGTCCGCACTAGCGCTCGTGTGCGCGCAGCAAAAATGAAGCCATTATGGCAGTCGTGCGCTTTGCACTTGGCGCCGCGGTGTGCGGGTATGCACGGCGAATTATGTAACTTTCCGTGCGGCTCCGCATCCGAAGATGCGTTGCCATAAAGTGGTATCGGGTGCGGTTGTATCGGGGTGGTTTTACGAGTACGAGAACTTGACAACAGTATCGGACCGACACCCGAGTACTAGTATCGGTATCGGTGCATCCCTACATAACAGTAATCAATATGATTATCTTTTTGCTTGACTATGTTATTAAACAGTTAATAATGTGCTAATGTTACACAAACATCCTGTCCGCCAGCTCAGTCTGCCTTCTAAAGATCAGAAACGCTTTGAACATCACAGAAAGTCAGCGGAGAAAGGCATAGTTAATCATAACATCGTAATATACATCGTATACATAATTCACCCGCTATATTGCTACATGTACCGGCTTTTTCATATCAACAAAATATACTGGGATAACCTGGCTTCTCTTGAGACTCCCCTGCTTCAGAGCGGTCTTAGTTAATGGTATGCTAAACCCCGCCCACACGTTGACGTGATTGGATACAAGGAAGTTTGTGACGTAAGAAACACCACCGATTTCAAACCGTGTCTTTGGTTCACTGGACTTTTTAGGAGAGAGTATTTTCAATGCAATGGTGTTGATATGATTTTGCACATGATTTGTCTTAAAGTATATTAAAAACACCACATAGACATATAAACAACATTAAAAACTTGATTTGCACCACACGGGGTCTTTAAAACTCTGAAAGAGATACTGTTACCCAAGAGGCTTTCTGTGCACACCCTCCAAGACGGACAACCAAAGTATGGTCAAAATGCCCGGCGTGGTGAGTACCAGGTTGAAAAATCCAGCATACACTTTCTCATAATTAATAATAATATATATAAAAGAAAAGCTGAATAAATAAATAATACTACATGAAAAATAGAAGGCTTCAAATAGTCACGAATGACACTGCTTCAAGTGGTCAGTGGTCAGTGATCAGATCGGAGCAGCCTTAACTTCAAACAGCAAACCATGAAACCAGAGGTGATTAATGGAACATTTAAAACAGCATTTACTCCATGAGAACTGATGAAAGACGTGCTTCACGGATCACTGGATGTAGGAAAAAATTTGTAAAACCCATCTGAACATCTAACAGCAGATGCTCTACCATGAAGATGGAACATTAGGGGAGTGATTTTGCATTGCTGTTGGCTTCATTTGGGTATTAAAATCAGACTCATTTCAGTGTGACTGTGAATTCATTTTAATGCTTCACAAATGTTTTATAGCTCACATTATGCTTTTAAACGGAAAACATTGGAGCCAAATAATGGCAGGCATTTGAATTCAGAGCTGACGTTTAACAGCTCTGGCACTGCAATCTTCATAATGATGGTTATTAGTAATAAACTATAGACAAGAGTTGGTAACACTTTACACTAAGGTTAGTTCATGCATTAATGTTATTAATAAAAAGACTGTTTGTTGTTAGTTAATGTCAGCTCAGGTCCATCAAATTATGTATTAATAATTGTTGAAACGTTCTAATAAGTGTAACCCCACAAGCTGTCATATTTAGAGCTTGTGAATGATGAGACTTAATGAAGACTTTTGCTTTTGCATAAATGTTGTTTTATAATTTTTTTACACTATATATTTGGTGTCTTTGTTACACTGTAATTATACATTTACGTACTGAGTAATATTAATTAACAACATGTACTTACTATAGGGTTAGGATTAGGGTTTGGTTTAGTTGCATGTAATTATGCATAATTTATAGTTATTACTATAGTAACTACATGTAACATCAATGACACTAAAATAAAGTGTTGCCTTATATTTATTTAGCAAGATCCCATTGTGGCAACATACCCCATGCAGTGTGTCAAAATGCCCTGCTATAACCTAGCCTGAGAATCATTCGCCGGGGTAAAGTGTGACAACTAGCCACAGCATTTTTTTTGTATTTGTCACTTCTAATCAGGTCAAAGGTAAGAGCAGATGTTCAAAGTTATGATGTGTCGTGCTGGTCTTTAGCTGGTGGTTTATTAGTCACATCATTAGTCACATGTTTAAGTCTTTTTATTCCACTTTCCACTTTAAGATGAAATCTCAGCGCAAATGTGTGCTGCAGCCTCATGAACTGGAAATGTTGGGTAACTGTTTCATAGCAGATGGACAGAAAGAGCTGACAAAAGGAAAACACATGGACTCTTGAACTGGGGTCCATCATACAATCCAGCTCAGTGGACATGAATGCTCACACACATGCACGTGTCTATCTGGCTGCCTAAACAGGGATTCCCATTAGGGATGCTCATATTGACCGTTTAACCGTTAACCGATAGTATGAATTTTGACAGATTAATACTATAAGTTAAATGGTTTACGTTTTTTGTTTTTTTGCTGCATGGTCACCACATTTTTATAAGAAACAATATCGAGTCTATAAAACACGAAAGAACAACAAATATATCGGTGAGAACACTCGTTTTAACAGCCTATATACACCGGGACTGCATATCACAATTTTCCCAATATTGATTCTTCTGGCAATCGTAATGCAATGGACTGTGGCCTACATTAAACCTTTAAATAAAAGGTTTACACAGTCAAATACAATAAACGAGCTTGCACAACGACAGGAAATAAAAATTAACGCAAAAAACCTGCCTACCTTACCAGAGCATGCGAGCAAAGCAAAGTGGAGCTTCACTCATGAACTGCTCAGCGGTAAAACGATGTGCGCTCAAATCCCGCTCCGACATGACATTTCTCAGTACTGTAGCCTACTATGCTTGTAGCCATTAAAACACGTAATTAGTTTCAGTTTAAAAATTATAATGTTATTTTTTTATTTAATTTACGTTGAAGAGTGAACAGGACACATAAGATGCAGAATGTCAGAAGACGGGGGTCTTCAATAAGTTCAATAACACTTCAATAGGCTTTCAACAAAACAAAACTTTTCTTTAAAGTGAATTTTGTTTTTGTATAAATTGTATCATAATTTAATCTATGTTTAATCAACCAAATTGCCCGGATAATAAATAATAAGCAAATAGCCTATAACAGACAATGACATGCAGGAGGCGGTGGCGCAGCGTGAACAACGGCTTAAAGTCGGCATGAAAAGGAAGTTGAGATCGTCTTTTTCTCCTTATTGTGACGTATATCCGAGTGAACCGGCTTCTGAAATTAGAAAAAAATGTAGGGCGAGGCTTGATTTCGTCCTTCGGGAATTGATTGGATCGTTGGAAGTTGGGCATTGCTAATAAAATGGAGGCAGATTTGAAGTTTTCACTCAGTTGTGGAGAAAAACTCGATCTATCTCTTAAATAAATGTATTTTCTCTCTAATTCTTTTCTACATATGTTACTGAGCATATTTCCTCACCTTTCGCTGGTTTATGCTACATATTTCACTTATTTTAAGCCTTTTATGGCTTTATTTCTGTCAAACTTTTTTCTCAGTTCTCCCATATAAGGGGGGCGCGCCGTAAGCGCGTTCACACACGCTGCATTCCTAAGTGCGAGCCGTCACTACAAGCTGTTCGTCCGTCTATATTGAGTAATTTTTACATAAAAAATGTTTTTATTTCTCATATATTTCTCTCTTTTTGTCTCAAGTCCTTCTTGAAGAAAGTATTGTGTACACCGAGAAAAATGCACTTAACCACCATGCTACGATCAGTGACAGGTTTCTGAGAGGCGGTGCAGAAACGAGATGGGGCGATAACCCCGCCCTCGCGCCATAGCACATGACCGGGAGAGAACAGAGGTTGTTTCGATGGGGGAGGGAAAGTTAACATATTTGATTAAAGATTATAAGGGTAAATTAATTTTTAAAAAATAATGAAGTGCACAGATAAATCAGTTATAGTTAACACTACAATATTAAATATAAAATACGAATTGTAAAATTTGATTTCATGCCGCCTTTAAATGAACTACTAGAAAAGAAAAAAAACTTTAGTCAGGGGCGGCCCTAGCTATTTATTTCAGATAGGCTTATATTTTATCCAGCATGTCACAAAGGGAGTTCTGGGTTGAGCGTGCGGTGCTGAGCGGAATAACTTCAGAAATGAGCGGAACCGTTTTAAAAACATAATTCAACAAATAAATAATACTTTTTAATGGGCCACTTAAAATGTTTATTACAAATAAATTATTACATTTTAAAAATGAATAAAATGAACAAAAATTTGCAATCCTTTGCAGCACCCCCACTTCCCGTGGATTGAGGTAGGCCTGCTATTTTTATATGATGAGAAAAACGTAGTTTGACGGAAAAAAAACTATTCCGGTTCTTCAAAGCTTCAAATGGATTCAGTGTTTTCGTTTTGTCATCTTAATTTGTTAATTATTTAAGTGAAAAATATTTAGTGTAGGCCTATTTATTTTATGCTTTTTAAAAATATTTTATTCCGTTTTTCTCTGTTGTCAGAAACGCCACAGGTGTGTGAACATTTGATTAAGTGAATCCAGGTTCTGATGTTGTTGATCCGTATGCTGTGGTTTGCACAGTAAAATAAACCCGTGGAAAAAAGTGTTCTTTTAACGGGTCACAGACACTCTTCAAGTGTATATTTATTTAATGCCAATTCAATATTATAATCTTATCAGTTAACGGTTAATAATCGGATAATGAGCGGCGGTTGTCGGTCGGGAAAATTAACCGTTTTGAGCATCCCTAATTCCCATTGAATTCCCTTTAAAGTCACAGTGAAATCAAAACGGACAATTTTCTTATGGAATATTGCAGAGTTTTTTACACGGTTAAATACTTGGATTCCCATGCTAAACATGGACAAAGTGTCAGGGTTTGTTGAAGGGATGAAGCGAGGACTCAGAGATGCAGAAATATGGGCTTTTTAATGTGAATAACGAAATAAAACAAGACAAAACAAACTACCCCGAGGGGGAAAAACAGACTTGGCTAGGCTAGTCTAGGCTAGGCTAGGCTAGGCTAGGCTTGACTTGCAGGGAGCAGGGAAACATGAGGTAAATACAACAATTCCGCACAGGACTGCAAACACGAGATTAAATAGGGAACAAACAAAAGAGGGTAACGAGGGAAGACAGGTGGGGCAAATGAACCAATAATCAGGAAACAAGGTGGGCGGGGTTAGACAATGGACACGAGCACATGGCACAAAGAAACACTTGACAAGACATGTGCTCACGCCAAACGTGACATGAACCTGCAGCTAATGAAAACTCATCAGCTGCATGTTCACACAAAACTTGACAACATGAAAGCACGCAGCCAGTGAAAAACACCAACCACGTGCTACACAACATAAGACAAAACATAACATGAAAGCATGCGGTCTATGTAAACACGAACCGTGTGCTACATAAACACACACGGACAGAAGAGCGCACACTCACACGACAAGACAAGAGCGCACGAGAACGAGCGAATGCTCATTCCGTGCGCTCGTGACAAAAAACAAACACGCGGAGCATGAATGTCCGAATCCCAACACAAAACTGAAACCCAAACTAGACCGAAGTGCTGAGATCCGAACACCAAACGCACACAAAACACAAGGACAGAAGAGCACGCAGCTCGAGCATGCTCAAAGCTGCGCGCTCACACAAGACAAACAATACAGGAGTGTCAGGGCTCTGTCACAAACCAAGAGTAAACTAGACCGAAGTGACAGAACCCTGACACAAAGTTTCAAAAAATAAGTTGGACGTTTGATGGAGTATTTCTGTGCCAAAATGTGACTATGTGACGTCAACAAGGGCGGAATTTCCTTGTACAGGCACACGTCGACCAGGGGTGCGTTTCCCGTACAACTACGCAACTCACTGCTTAACTACCATAGTGCGATGCATCGTTGAAGAAATCAACTAGCTAGACACGACTGTTTCCCGAAAATCACATTAATTTGTCACATGTCAGCTTTTATACATTGTTCTGTTTTTTGTTATAAGTCAAAAATGACAAGGAGGCCGCTTCACACAATACAAAGTCAATGGAGACGGTTGGGCGTGGTCTTCAGATTATGACGCGTGTCGCTCTGTCTCTATGTAAACACACACTGCGCCGCGCTCCTGACTCTAGCTCCGCCCACACGATACGCCTCCAGCCGCACATTTTTTTTCCCCGGAAAGACTCAGTATAGCATATCTGTCTTTTATAAATATGATAAAACTAAAGACTTTTCGGAGATATGAAGGATGCAATGCTACTCTATAGGTACTCAAGATAAACATGAGATTGACAGAAACTGTGTGTGATACCCCCCCTTTAATCAAAATAACTTCTCCCTCTTGCAGCGACATCTCATCTCTTCTCTGATGATGTGTTTACTGGCACGAGGGCGGGGCAACCTGTCAATCACATGAGATCCACCAATAGCAAACCACAACCATCCAATCAATTCACAATGGACAAAATCAAGCCCCGCCCTACATATTTTTCCTGTTCCAGAAGCCGTTTCACTCAGATATACGTCACAATAGGGCAGAAAAGACAATCACAACTTCCTTTTCATGTCAACTATAAATTACTATAAACTACTATAACTATAATATCAGTTCATTATTGAAATTAAAAATACATATTTTATTACATATTTAACTGTAAGGTACACCTAAAGGCCTCCTGTAGTAAACTGCCCTTTATTTTTCCCACCACCAAACACCATCACAGCACTCAAACACCTGAAGATTTTGAGACAGAAGCCTTATTGATGTTGGGAGTAAAGACACACCAATCTAAAGGCACAAGCACCAAAATAAAATGAGAACCAAAATCATGCGCGAGGGAAGATTGATTATCTGTGGAGGCTGAGCAAGTGGATCCATACTGACTGATAATATCACAGTGATTCATTTAGGAAATATGCTTGGGCATCAGAACCATTGTATATGGGTGGGACAAGACTCAGTAAACTATTATATCTTTCTATTATATTATTAATTTTTATTGGAAATAAATGCCTTTCCGATCTGTGATGGGAAAAGGGAGCAGAGTGAGTTCGGCAAAAGGCGGATTCGAACCTCGGGTCAATTCGCGTCAAAACTTGATGCCATGCGTCTTACCCCTACACTATAACAGCTGTAAAGGACTGTGTTTTCCCTCATTTTTTCAGGCCCAAGCAGACGTTTAGTGAACAAGCCAATATATTTGTACTTAATGTAAATGGCATCTACTCCAGTAAGATTTTTCTGGGAGAGGAGAGGACCCACCCACATTTTTTTTGCTTCCGACGCCCATGGAAATATGCATAGAGAAATTGTTGCTTGAAGATGTACACCGTTCATATACTAAAAGTGATTAAATAAAGAGAAAAATTGGTCACACTTTATATCATGTGTCTTTATCTACTATGTACTTAGATTTTTTTTTTATATATATTGTTAGATACAATGTACTTATTGTGTTGATGTTGTATTGCTGATATTGAGGTGGGTAATGTTAGGGGCAGGTTTGAGGGTGGGTTAAGGTGTAGGAACGGTCACCAGTGTAATTATAGATGTAATTACAGCTGTAATTACATTAAGTATTTTTAAATATAAGAACACTGTTAAAAAAAATATGTGTACACAATGAGTGCATTGTATCAAATGATTAATTTACATGTACATTAAAGACATTTAATATAAAGTGGGACCAAAATTGATTCACAATTTTGCTTCCATTATATTTACATGCTGTTGTTTTTTTAAAAACAAACTTCATTCACTATTTATGTAATAAATGATGTTCAGCTCATAAATATTCAATATAAAATGAACAGAGTTTTGAGTCATTGAGGCCAATACAAAATCTAATTTGCCTTAAAGGAGGGATTTAGCCCCTTTGTCCTCTCATAGTCCCTTTAAAGGTCCCGTTCTTCGTGTGTTTTTGAAGCTTTGATTGTGTTTACAGTGTGCAATATAACATGTGTTCATGTTTCGCGTGTAAAAAAAACACAGTATTTTTCACACAATTTACTTATCTGTATACCGCTGTTTTCACTCTCCTAAAAACGGCTGACGAGTTCCTTGTTCTATGAAGTCCCTCCTTCAGAAATACGTAACGAGTTCTGATTGTGCCAGCGGTTCCTGTGTTGTGATTCGACAGCAGCTTAGCGCACATGGCACGGTTCCTGTGTTGTGATTCGACAGCAGCTTAGCGCAAGTTGTACGGAAAGGTCACGCCTCTTAACGGGAGATGTATGCGGCTATGCGCTCAATGATCTCTACAGCGTCCCTGGGAAAGCCAAACAAAGGTGATTTGACTCCGGGATGAAAATAACAGCGTCTCGATGACATGGCGACAAACACACTGAAAAGCAGCACTTCCTCTTCTCCACGTGGGACAGCAACAAGACCACGCCCCCTTTTTCGCGTATTCTTGTGGGCGGAGGTTAGTCTGTTCTACTGTTCTACTGACGTCATTTATGAAGGAAGTACCAGGATGTAGTCCAAGCCGGCCGTTCGCTGTAGGCTTTGAAAGGGAACTTCTATTAAATAAAATATCTCGCTTGGCATTGAACTTTGAGCTTTATAATTTTACAGGTATTATTTATGCTCTAACAGCAACATTACACACTAACTAAAGTTTGAACAATGGGATCACGAAGAACGGGACCTTTAAGGGGTCGTTTAACTAAAAACGTAAAATGCGTTTTGGCTGTTTTTTTTCAATGACAACGGCGTTTTGGGGGCCTGAAAACGCAAACTTTTGAAAACGGGATTCAAAGAACAAGTTTTTGAAAACAATGCCGTTATTGTGTTTGTGTAAATTACAAAAATTCGAGTTTGTGCAGTCTATAGGCGTGTAAGTGACATCGCTAACTACTGGCCTGGCAGCATAACACAGCATTTTTACGGATCCGTGTGAACGAGGATAGTTTTGACAACGTTGTCGTCTGTTTGCGAAAAACGCAAAGAAGTAAAGATAAAGGGTGATTGGGACATAAAGTCAAATGGGACAGTATATCTATAAAGAGTTTATTTTCTCACCTATTGAGTGAAAATAAAAACTTTTTTGCTGAGCCCTAGCTGTGAGACCACATAATCAAAAATGGACGCCCTCATTGGTGTGACCATGGGCGTCGGAAGCAAAAAAAATGTGGGTGGGTCCTTGCTAAACGTACAGTTCGGAAAGACAAGTTTACGGAAATCGCCGTATCATTGAAAGCAGCAATAGTGTAGGGCTAAGATGCACGACGTCTAATTTTGACACAAATTGACCCACGGTTCGAGTCCGCCTTTCGCCGAACTCAATCTTCTCCCTTTTCCCATCACAAATCAGATCGGAAAGGCATTTATTTTCAATAAAAATGAAGAAAATGTTAGAAAAGTGGAAATAAAGCGTCTAACATGTGTTTAATAATAAGTGTTTATCGATTAGGGGTAGGTAAACAGACGTGCTGAATGTTAGAGACGATAAAAGTGAGTGGGTCCTATATCATTGATCGTAAAAAGTGGGTGGGTCTTGTCCCACCCACATACAATGGTTCCGACGCCCATGGGTGTGACATCATGTAGGTGGGTGGGGTAGGCATCAAATAGGAAGTTGAGAGCTTTTGCTGGTTTTCTTAATAAGATCACAAAAATGTCATAAATACTATTTTACACAAACCTTTAATTGAAATATGATGCACTACTGCAGCAAAATCTGTAAAAATGTGTTCATTTAATGTTTCGATTTTCAGAATTTTATTTTGTCCCATCCACCCAAACACAGATAGGACAGCATGATTTCGGGTGATTTGGACACTGCTCAAAGGCTTAGCTAATTCAAAAGACAGCTGAAAACCCATCTCTTCCATGAGCAGTCTTCATCTTTAAAAAAAACTATTTTCCACAATTCCCTCCCCATTCTAGCTTATTCTACTCTAAGTAATATCCAAAACGTAGTATTTCGGGCACTTTTTGTGATTTTTCGCCCCTTCTTGACGGATTGCTTCCTGTATTCCTCAGTTGTAAGTCGCTTTGGATAAAAGCGTCTGCTAAATGAATAAATGTAAATTAAAGGTCTCGTTCTTCGTGATCCCACTGTTCAAACTTTAGTTAGTGTGTAATGTTGCTGTTAGAGCATAAATAATACCTGTAAAATTATAAAGCTCAAAGTTCAATGCCAAGCGAGATATTTTATTTAACAGAAGTTCCCTTTCAAAGCCTACAGCGAACGGCCGGCTTGGACTACATCCTGGTACTTCCTTCATTAATTACGTCAGTAGAACAGTAGAACAGACTAACCTCCGCCCACAAGAATACGCGAAAAAGGGGGCGTGGTCTTGTTGCTGTCCCACGTGGAGAAGAGGAAGTGTTGCGTGGAGAAAAGGAAGTGTTGCGTTTGAGTGTGTTTGTCGCCATGTCGTCAAGACGCTGTTATTTCATCCCGGAGTCAAATCACCTTTGTTTGGCTTTCCCAGGGACGCTGTAGAGATCATTAAGCGCATATATCTCCCGTTAAGAGGCGTGACCTTTCCGTACAACGTGCGCAAAGCTGCTGTCACAAATCACAACACAGGAACCGCTGGCACAATCAGAACTCGTTACGTATTTCTGAAGGAGGAACTTCATAGAACAAGGAACTCATCAGCCGTTTTTAGGACAGTGAAAACAGCGGTGTACAGATAAGTAAATTGTGTGAAAAATACTGTGTTTTTTTACACGCGAAACATGAACACGTTATATTGCACACTGTAAACACAATCAAAGCTTCAAAAAAACACGAAGAACGGGACCTTTAAGAAAATGATTAACCTTGCAATATAGGATCATTGCGTATGCTCTGCTCTAAATTGGTGTTTCCCAACCTTTTCATTTGTGCAACCCCTAATCAACCACAAACATGTTCATGAACTAGCTGGATTATGCTCAAATAAACTCTTGTATCAAATGACTTTTTTACTGTTTTTGTTGCATTAATAAACCATTAAAACCAGTTTCCATTAAAGGTTTGTGCTGGATAAATGTGTTGTGCTTCATCCAAATGTTACCACGAAAAAAAAAGGAGAAGAAGAAGGAACGAAAAGGAGGTTTTGGGCCAGTTTACATTTATTTTTTTAGATTCATTTTGGACCTGAATTTTTAGTTTTTACTTGTTTACACCTCAATTACATGTGTTTTACTGTATGAATTGAGGATAAATGTATAAACATTGAGGAATAAGGTTGAACAGAAATAAACAAGGACTCTTACATGACACCGTTTTCAACTAAAAACTGAAAACATATGCATTTTGGCCATTCATGACAACAGTGTTTTGGGGCCTGAAAAGGTAAACTTTTGGAAACGGGTACCGTTATCATCTCCGTTAAACAAAAAAAAACTGAATTTGTGAAAACGGATTATAGGCGTGTAGTGTTTCTTTACCAACTACTGGCCTGGCATGAATAATACAGCGATTTTAATCCTTTCCGCGGATCCGTGTGAACGAGGATCGTTTTGACAAAGTTGTAGTCTGTACACGAAAAAAACAAAGGACATTTTTTCCGTTTTTAGTACATCATCTTAATAAGGATGAACAGAAAAGGGAAATCTTGCATATGAAATTAGCCTACATCAAAGTATGAACTAACTTATGTAACAACAAATATGCTTACACTAGCCTAAATCAGTGATACAATGTTTTGTCCCAAATGTTACCAAAAAAGGGGTTTTGGCTTAGTTTACAGTGTCACACTATGTTTCATTATAATATAAACATGTTTCATGTTCAAATGGATATAGGACACATATTTAATTACAGAAATGTTTAATGTGTTGGGCTGTTTTTAATTCATGGCAAGAACACTTACACAAGGTGGAAAGTCAAAAACTGCCCCAGTCACCCTTAATTCACGTCTAGTTTATACACACAAACATATTCTTAACTTTCTAAATGGGGACATTCCATAGAGTTCTATTGTTTTTATATAGCCTACAGCTAAGGATGTTTTGTCAGGTAGGTTTAGCTCACTTCTGGGTACACCTTTGTCCTCATAGAACACACAGACACACAACTCTCCATAGACGTAATGGTTGTTATATACTACTGTCCAAACATATTATCTCCCCTTACACTGACCCTACCCCTAAACCTACCAGTCACAGTAAACTTTCTGCATGTTTACATTTTTGATTTTATTTCATATTATTTATAAGCTGTTTCCAAACGGGGAACACAAAATTTCCCCACAAGGGGACTTTTGGTCCCCGTAACGTGTACACACACACTCGCGCACACACACAAAGTAATTTCAGTAATAAACGTTACACACTGTTATAAGAACAGACCAGAGACTCACTTCAGTCGGTGAACGGAAACAGCGGACCGTGATGATGTTTGTCGCTCCAGAAGCGCTTTTCTCTATGCTGGTTTTTAGGCTCGGTTAGTGGGTTTGTGGTTCGGCCAGACTGTTTACCACCCACATTTCTTCTCTCAAGACAAAAAAGTTTTCTACTTGGTAGGAATCGGTTTGACGGAGAAAGTGCTCAACAAAGCAGCAGCTGTGGCGAGTTTGAATGGTATATCCTGATTGTGGGATATCACAGGCGTTTCAGAGTTTCTTCCGCTTGGCTCCGGTGATGAGCGCACGGGACTGGGACAGGCGTCGGTAAAGAGAGAGCGGAATAACGGAACGGGCGGGACTTAAACATCGTGACGCTTAAACGAGAGAGAGAGAGAGAGAGAGAGAGAGAGAGAGAGAGAGAGAGAGAGAGAGAGAGAGAGAGAGAGAGAGAGAGAGAGAGAGAGAGAGAGAGAGAGAGTCATACTCTTCCGTGTTCGGAAAGCTTCCCAAACAAAAACATGTTCTAAGGACGTTATTAAAACGTCATTTCTGGATGTTCTCTGCTCTCTTGGTTATGCGAACGTTAAAGAAACATTAATTTTGTCATTCTGCATAACATATGGGAACTATATGAACATTCTGAAACAATTGGTAACATTTAAAAAATGTTAGTTCAACACTTCAAATATTTCAGAAAAAAAGTTAAATTAACAATGTATTGATGTTTTTGAAGGCCTACTATTTTAAGAACAAAGGGGTCCTTATGATTTCCTTTTTTTAACTTTAGTTAGTGTGTAGCCTAATGTTGCTGTTTGATCATAAACAACATCTGCAGTTACTCTGAGTTTTTTTTTTTTTTTACATTTACATTTACATTTACATTTAGTCATTTAGCAGACGCTTTTATCCAAAGCGACTTACAAATGAGAGCAATAGAAGCAACTAGAACAGTCAAGGGCAACAGCATGTAACAGTACGTAAGTGCTGTAACAAGTCTCAGTTAATCTAGCACAGAACACACAGGACAGAAGGTGTATTTTTTTTTTTTTTTTAAGACAGACAGACAGACAGAAAATGAATAGAATGTTAAGTGCTATTCTTGATTGGTCAGGTGCTGCTGGAAGAGATGTGTCTTTAGCCGTTTTTTGAAAATGGCTACAGACTCGGCTGCTCGAATTGAGATAGGCAGGTCATTCCACAGGGTGGGTGCGGTCCAGGAAAAGGTCAGTGAGAGTGATTTCATGTCTCTTTGGGATGGCACCACAAGGCGTCGTTCACTGGCAGAACGTAAGCTCCTGGAGGGTGTGTAAGTCTGCACAAGCGAGTTTAGGTATCTTGGTGCAGAGCCAGTGGTTGCTTTGAAGGCGAGCACCAGTGGTACTTTACTTTGTCCTATTTTTTACAGAAATAGGACTACAACAAACGACTAGGACTACAACGAGCTTCTTCCCGGGTTGGTGACATCACTAAGCCTAAAGTTCAGTAGCCCCGCCCACTGAATCGAGCACTACAAGTAGTAGTAGGGAGGCTAAATAACAGACTTGATGCTATTGCTAATAACTAAGCGATAAACATGGCTTTGAAGAGTGCAAAATGTTGTGCAGTGCCAGGTCTCACAGCAGCCAATCACAGCAGTGGGCGTTTACACTGAAGTCTCACAGCAGCCAATCACAGCAGTGGGCGTTTACACTGAAGTCTCACAGCTCACAGCAGTGGGCGTTTACACTGAAGTCTCACAGCAGCCAATCACAGCAGTGGGCGTTTACACTGAAGTCTCACAGCAGCCAATCACAGCAGTGGGCGTTTACACTGAAGTCTCACAGCTCACAGCAGTGGGCGTTTACACTGAAGTCTCACAGCAGTGGGCGTTTACACTGAAGTCTCACAGCAGCCAATTACAGCAGTGGGCGTTTACACTGAAGTCTCACAGCAGCCACTCACAGCAGTGGGCGTTTACACTGAAGTCTCACAGCAGCCAATCACAGCAGTGGGCGTTTACACTGAAGTCTCACAGCAGCCAATTACAGCAGTGGGCGTTTACACTGAAGTCTCACAGCAGCCACTCACAGCAGTGGGCGTTTACACTGAAGTCTCACAGCAGCCAATCACAGCAGTGGGCGTTTACACTGAAGTCTCACAGCAGCCAATCACAGCAGTGGACGTTTACACTGAAGTCTCACAGCTCACAGCAGTGGGCGTTTACACTGAAGTCTCACAGCAGTGGGCGTTTACACTGAAGTCTCACAGCAGCCAATCACAGCAGTGGGCGTTTACACTGAAGTCTCACAGCTCACAGCAGTGGGCGTTTACACTGAAGTCTCACAGTTCACAGCAGTGGGCGTTTACACTGAAGTCTCACAGCAGTGGGCGTTTACACTGAAGTCTCACAGCAGCCAATCACAGCAGTGGGCGTTTACACTGAAGTCTCACAGCAGTGGGCGTTTACACTGAAGTCTCACAGCAGCCAATCACAGCAGTGGGCGTTTACACTGAAGTCTCACAGCAGTGGGCGTTTACACTGAAGTCTCACAGCAGTGGGCGTTTACACTGAAGTCTCACAGCAGTGGGCGTTTACACTGAAGTCTCACAGCAGTGGGCGTTTACACTGAAGTCTCACAGCAGCCAATCACAGCAGTGGGCGTTTACACTGAAGTCTCACAGCAGTGGGCGTTTACACTGAAGTCTCACAGCAGCCAATCACAGCAGTGGGCGTTTACACTGAAGTCTCACAGCAGTGGGCGTTTACACTGAAGTCTCACAGCAGTGGGCGTTTACACTGAAGTCTCACAGCAGCCAATCACAGCAGTGGGCGTTTACACTGAAGTCTCACAGCTCACAGCAGTGGGCGTTTACACTGAAGTCTCACAGCAGTGGGCGTTTACACTGAAGTCTCACAGCAGTGGGCGTTTACACTGAAGTCTCACAGCAGCCAATCACAGCAGTGGGCGTTTACACTGAAGTCTCACAGCAGTGGGCGTTTACACTGAAGTCTCACAGCAGTGGGCGTTTACACTGAAGTTTCAAAGCAGCCAATCACAGCAGTGGCCATTTACACTCTAGTCTCACATCAGACACGCCCCTTCAAACAGAGCGTTCAAATCAGAGACTAAAATCAGGGTAGGTCTTTTATTTCTAAATTATGACAACTTTTGATGGAAAAATCATACTAACATTATAAGTGCCCTATAAGTGAATGTTCACTGTTAGCTGGGTGTGTAGATATGACACAGACCTAAAACATCTTCTGCCAGATAGTCTTTGTGTTCCCCACACTTTCTGACCATGATCTGAGTTAAACATTTAATGAAATGGTATCATACATAAATATTGAATGATTGTATTTGTGTGTTTAAATGGCATTTACTTACACAATGCACTATGTACTCAACCGTCTAGTGTATGAGGTTTAAAGGGTTTCGTTTTCATCCAACATCGGAGTCTGACAGCTGCGTCTGAAATCACTGAATCGTTCTGAGTGTATGAATCGGGACGTTAGCCGTTAGCCATGTTGTCATCGTCCTACCAGCGCCAGTTACGTCACTTCACTGACATTCATAAATCCACTCCCGTGGCCTCATGGGATAGTGAAGTGTCCATCGTATGCACACTTCAGAACCTCGGCAGAGGAAGTAGGTCACCCGGGTATTTTTTTCCTACTCTTTTATGAGTAATGTGAATTCAGACTTCTTTTGTCACACAGGCCTACTGTTTTTAGCCTACTATATAGGAAAGTATGATTCGGACACAGCCCTTCCCTTTTGGCTAAGTAAGGAAAGCTGCGACAGTTCAGTGTCTGACATTCCACACTTCATCCAGGAATTTAAAGTGTTAACAAATTACTAGCACTGTTTATTCCAGGGGTTTTCAAACTTTATCATGGCAAGGACCCCCAAATATGATGAACCTTTTATGAGGGACCCCCTTCCTAAAATCCATCTATATATTTGTACGTATGAAAAAACATAGAGATAAATAGTACATTATAAATTCAACATATTGTTTCCAAACTTAAATTGGCTATACTTAATGTTGGATGTATAAACTTGAAGAAGAACATTTTTCAATTAAAACTTATTTTTATAAGCATCTTACACAATAAATGTATGTAAGCAGCTTACAAGATAAAGGGGACTATAGTGAGAAAAACGCACTAGAAAGATACAAAGCAAACATATACAATTCTGGAAAGTATACGGCAAGAAAGGAGAGAAACATTTAGAAATGAAACAGGTAGAATGTTCGGTAGACTTTATCCATTTTTACTTTGTCTTTGTATTCTCTGAAATGCCTGATGGAGGACCCCTGGGGGTCCCCGGACCCCAGTTTGAAAACCCCTGGTTTATACTACAAATGGATTAGAAGAGTGCATAAGTACTGGGAGTACTTAAGAATTGGGAAGCCATGAATTGACTGCACACATGGTTCATGTGGCCCGCTCCAAACTCACTGGTTGAGATTAGGAGGAGCTGCCTTCAGGTTTTCTCATAGACCCACCAATGCAAATGGCCCATAAATGCAAATTTATGATATCTGCAATTTATTTGTACAAAGCATAATGAAACAGAACAGTGAATGAAATTCTAGGTCTAATTCTAGTTGGGAAATGATCATTTTGGGACTATTTGTAAATAATATTTGCTTTAATAATGCAAAGACTCTTTATAATTATAACATATCGTTAGTCTCAAGATTCTTCCCGTTAGTAAATAAATACATAGATCCGCTGTTAACATTTGATTTCCCTAGTTGTCTGGTGGTAGAATAGCCTGGATGCCAGCCGAACTTAGCCCCACCCACAACATTTTAACTCGGGCAGTTCGGTCTGGACTTGATCCGTAGAGAGGTAATTATGCCCGAACAGAAACTGTTTGGACCAATGAAATTGTCAGGGCGGGCTTTAGACGATGATGGACAGATGATAAACCGTAACGTAATCATCCACGTCATCAAAGGCGCTTGGGTTGAGTTTGTTCTAATCCTAAACGGAGAACTTGTTCGTATATGCATTCACCTTTACTATTTCTCTCAGAAATGAGGATGGTGTTGGTAAGTACTCTGTGTATCCTTAAATTCTTTTTTTACAACACTGGCAAAGATCGTTTACACTCATCTTTTTCTTCTAACGTGACTTATTCCAGCGTGCGTGCAGACAGGGTTGCCAAGTTTTTACAACAAAACCCGCCCAATTACGATTGCTACTCAAAACTAGCCAAAAACAAGCCCAATAGCTTTCCGGGTGGGGGGGTTCTCCGGGAAAAAAAGGCATTTGGGGGGTAAAATATGTGTTATTTTGGCAGGGCTGCCTGCTAAAATTCGCATTCCTGGGTCTGTATATCACATAATTGGGGTCACTTCAACCCGCGGACTTGGCAACACAGTGCAGTTGAGTTCTGTTGACATTGGACAACTAACGTTATGCGTCGCTCCGTTGCTCTGATTGGTTGTAGGTCTATCCAATTGAGGTCTTTCCTGGTTCGGTTGAAACACGCCCCATAATCACAGCCCAACGGAGCAGTATCAGACTCAAATTCTGACTAGAATGGGGTATGACGACGTCAGGCTAGTGGTAGAATCTTTGTAAACCATATCGAAGGTTACAGGTTCTAATTCGCCCTCATATGTTTTTCTCTTCTTCGTTAAATTAAACTAATGTTCAATGATTGTATATTAAGAGCATGGACACGTTTGTGTGAATTTTGTTTTGTGATTTCACCGGAAAGAAGAGAGTCTCTCTCCGCAACGACATTAAGCGATAGATTGAAGCTCTCGTGTGTGAAGCCTGTGTACGAGCCAAAAGAGAATATAAACCCCGCCTACTTTGATTTGATTGGCCATCTCAATCATTTTGACATTGACGAGCGCTGTTAGAACTGAGGCAGACCAGACTAAAAATTGAACTTTTAAAACATTTTGTCATTCTAACATATAGAGCGCCGCCTAATGGATTGCAGGAGAGCAGTGCAAGAATTTCAATTATTGGGGGGGACAATTTGACCTTTTCTAATGTCTATGGTGCTTACGGCCCTGCGTTAAAGGTCCCGTTCTTCGCGATCCCACTGTTCAAACTTTAGTTAGTGTGTAATGTTGCTGTTAGAGCATAAATAATACCTGTAAAATTATAAAGCTCAAAGTTCAATGCCAAGCGAGATATTTTATTTAACAGAAGTTCCCTTTCAAAGCCTACAGCGAACGGCTGGCTTGGACTACATCCTGGTACTTCCTTCATAAATTACGTCAGTAGAACAGACTAACCTCCGCCCACAAGAATACGCGGAAAAAGGGGGCGTGGTCCTGTTGCTGTCCCACGTGGAGAAGAGGACGGTCGCGTGGAGAAAAGGAAGTGTTGCGTTTGACTGTGTTTGTCGCCATGTCGTCGAGACGCTGTTATTTTCATCCCGGAGTCAAATCACCTTTGTTTGGCTTTCCCAGGGACGCTGTAGAGATCATTGAGCGCATACATCTCCCGTTAAGAGGCGTGACCTTTCCACGTGCGCTAAGCTGCTGTCGAATCACAACACAGGAACCGTGCCACGTTCGCTAAGCTGCGGTCAAATCACAACACGGGAACCGCTGGCACAATCAGAACTCGTTACGTATTTCTGAAGGAGGGACTTCATAGAATAAAGGAACTCATCAGCCGTTTTTAGGACAGTGAAAACAGTGGTATACAGATAAGTAAATTGTGTGAAAAATACTGTTTTTTTTTACACGCGAAACATGAACACATGTTATATTGCACACTGTAAACACAATCAAAGCTTCAAAAGAACACGAAGAACGGGACCTTTAAAGCTATAATGTGATTGGTTTACGAGGCACACATGATCCAGGTTCATCCTGGTTTTCTAGGCACACATTATGGTTTCTCCAACTGTTCTGTCAGGGACAAATTTTGTGTTTCGCAAAGTATTTTTTCGCAAAGAAATGCATTACAATATTCTGTTACTCCCTTAAAAAGTAGCTAATTGAGTTACTATAGTTGCGTTTCCACCGAAATAACCCGGAACAATTTGTACCAGGAACCTTTTTTACAGGAACTTTCCCCCCCCCAGACCTGCTACTGTTTGCGTTTCCACTGCGGTCTAAAGTACCGTGAAGATTAGGCAAATTAGTCTGGTGATGTAGGACTGCGAGCGACTGTTCCTCCCAGTCAGCGATGGACAATAATCATTTTTGCGCGACACTGTCTGCAACAATAACAAGTATGGAGGAGATGCAAGCAGCGCTGCTTTTGCTGGTTATGTATTGGTTTACTAAAGAGGTCATTAACAAAACTGCGGAAAAGAGACAAGCACTGATATTAAAGCATATTCTGAAAGCTTGTAAAGCTAGATTTAAAATAAGACAACGTAAGTTATTATCAGCTATTACGGACATTGACCGTACGATTGCTGAGACGAACGCACGCCATCAGACAGAAAGAGCAAGACTGATATTTACTGAACGCAGAACGAACCTCGCAAGACTTTTAAAAATGCCGGTTGAAATAAAATGCTGCGTGAGCTCAACCAATCAGCATGTTCAGCACCCAAGTCCCACCCCCGAAAGTTCCCAAACTTTAAAAAAGTACTTCCTCGCGAGCAGGGCCGTTTGGAGGGGGACATATTTACCCAGGACTTCATTTAGACCCTGGTTCCTGCGGTCGAAACACACCGAGTACCACCCCAAAGTTCCTGGGGAAAGTTCCTGCGGTGGAAACGCGGCTTTAGTTACTTAAAAAAAAAAAGTTACATTACTTTTGCGTTACTTTTTCTCACCTGGGCTGGGCTTATTTGTTTTTTGTTTAGTTTTTTTTATTTTTACAAAAAAGTTATATTTTTTTGCAAATGTAAAGAGCCTTATACACCAAAATTGAAATAATAAGCCTCAGGCTGAGGTAAAAATGCTAATTCACGTGTGTACAGTAGAGGGTGCAGCTCAAACAAACCTTTCAGCTGTGCTGCGATGCTGGATAATGGAACAATAGGCTGCAGGAGAAGAAAGTTTTACACTTACTTCACCAATAAAAACTAAAAATCTAAAGTCATTTTTGCTCATGGTTTAACTGAATCATCGAAGGTCAGCAGCAAGACATTGGTCAATAAATTGAGATTGAATGCATAGAATATTTGTTTTATTTAATATTTAAAGGTCCCGTTCTTCGTGTTTTTTTGAAGCTTTGATTGTGTTTACAGTGTGCAATATAACATGTGTTCATGTTTCGCGTGTAAAAAAAAAACAGTATTTTTAAGACAATTTACTTATCTGTGCGCCGCTGTTTTCACTGTCCTAAAAACGGCTGATGAGTTCCTTTATTCTATGAAGTCCCTCCTTCAGAAATACGTAACGAGTTCTGATTGTGCCAGCGGTTCCCGTGTTGTGATTTGACCGCAGCTTAGCGAACGTGGCACGGTTCCTGTGTTGTGATTCGACAGCAGCTTAGCGCACGTGGAAAGGTCACGCCTCTTAACGGGAGATGTATGCGCTCAATGATCTCTACAGCGTCCCTGGGAAAGCCAAACAAAGGTGATTTGACTCCGGGATGAAAATAACAGCGTCTCGACGACATGGCGACAAACACAGTCAAACGCAACACTTCCTTTTCTCCACGCGACACGTCCTCTTCTCCACGTGGGACAGCAACAAGACCACGCCCCCTTTTTTCGCGTAGTCTTGTGGGCGGAGGTTAGTCTGTTCTACTGTTCTACTGACGTCATTTATGAAGGAAGTACCAGGATGTAGTCCAAGCCAGCCGTTCGCTGTAGGCTTTGAAAGGGAACTTCTGTTAAATAAAATATCTCGCTTGGCATTGAACTTTGAGCTTTATAATTTTACAGGTATTATTTATGCTCTAACAGCAACATTACACACTAACTAAAGTTTGAACAATGGGATCACGAAGAACGGGACCTTTAATTATTGCAGATTTGCATAGTATTCTGATTTTGCATTTGACTGATTTTATTCATTTTGAGGAATACTGAATCTTTTTTGTGCAAGTGAGATTAGTAAATAGTCTAGAACTACAATAACACCTCTGCACTTACCCTCAATTCTTCTAAACATGGTGACAGGAGAGCTTTCAGTCAAATAAATGTAAAAAAGTAACTCAGATATTTTGTTGTAAATTTCAAAAATGAATGCGTTACTTTACTAGTTACTTGAAAAAGTAATCTGATTACGTAACTCAAGATACTTGTAATGCGTTACCCACAACACTGGTCACAGCATTAGTTTCCAGGCAGAAACAAAGAACACAACACACATGCGTGTCTCCTGGACATCCTGTAGAATCAAACAACCGTATGACGACTTAAAAAATCTTGAAGTGTTTCCAGTTAGGTGTGCCATATGCATCAGACGTTCAGCCAACAGTCCGTGCGTGTGGCGTCTGAGACTGAGACTACACCTACCTCAACCCTAAGAACATTAAACCTATCCCAACTCCACCACCTGGATCTGGATCCAACCCCGCCCCCTGGATCTCATGTTCTGCAGTGAGGAGCTACTGGGCTTCAGATTGTGATCCATTCTTGCCTTATTAGTGCTTGGAGTTGATCACAATTTGTGTTTTTTCCACTCTCCATTTGAGGACTGACCACAGGTTCTCTATGAGTTACCTGTTACCATCCAAAATCTCGAAGCCACTTCATTATCACTCTTGCCTTGTGACATGGTGCGCCATCATGCTAGAAAATGCACACATCATCAACAAATTGCGTTGGGTGAAGTTGCTCTTGCAGGACATTTTGATATCGTTCTTTATTCATGGCAGTGTTTCGGGGCAGAATTGTGAGAGAGCCCACTCCCTTTGATGAAAAGCAACCTCACACATGGATGGTCTCAGAGATGCATCACTGTTAGCACGAGACAGGACTCATGGTAGCATTACCTTTTCTTCTCTGGACAATCGATTTTCCTGACGCCTCAAACAGTCGGAAGGAAACAATGCCCTTCGAGGCACCAGGCCGTCGTCCAAAAGTCTTGGCCTCGCTTTGTGTGAAGATGCACTCACACATACCTGCTGCCAATATTGAGCAAGCTCTCACTGGTGGTGATGCGATTCAGTAGCCGACTCTTCTCCTCAGGAGGAGACAGGCCTGGTGCTTGCTGGACACTGCAGTCGGTAAATGGTTCATTCAGGTGCAATATTCTTTGCTGCAATTGAGGCACATCTTTCTTTGGAGGTATTCATTGCTAACACAAGAACACAATGATTGGAAGCACTTCGTCCCTCTTTTTATAGCAATATGTCTGCTCTTATAATCCAATCAGAGCCATTTCAACTGACTAGTACTTATTCACACTTTCCCATGTGCTGATATGATAAGTGAAATTATGGTCATTTTGTGCCAGTGCCAAAAAACTGAAATTTGTTGGGCAATTATTTAAAATGCATCTGATCACTATGCACAATCATCTGGAAACAATGTGAATCAACAGCACAATAACTGAACATTGCAAAACACAGAATTTACTGTCAATACTTTTGGCCACGGCTGTGAGTGAAGGAGGTTGGTCAAATCTCTGATCGCTCTAACTCAAATATTTTGAATCTCCTCACAAAAAAAGAGATTTGTCCATTCATTTATAAAATTACTCTTTCTGCATGTTACATCATTACACCAGAAGGTGGCGAAAAATGAGCATCTTTTCTTTTGTGAGCCATTGAATCTTTCACCCAAATGATTCCATAAAAAACATCATTCACGACTGAAACAAGTCTTATAAACGAATGAAAGTTTTCTGATACATCTCTCTAGACTGGTGGTCTCAGGGGACACTGCCCTGCAGAGTTTAGCTCCAGCCCTGAATAATATAGCTGTCAACATTGAACATTGAAAATAAGGGAGATTTCCCGAAATCCATCCACAAAATAAGGGATTTTTTTTTTTTACACGATTCTTACCTACAAACTTTTTTAAAAAGCACTAATCATTAACAGTTAAAATAGTTTATAACTACACAATTTATTTTGATTTTGGCCGTCAGCGTCCTGATCCATCATCGCACATCACACTCATCTACTCTACTCTCCTTGAAGTTCACTTCCCGCTACTTTTTCCCTCTTCCTCCCGCCCGCCGCTGCAACTGTCTACTTCTTCTTCAATAGTAGCCTAAGCCAGTGTTTCCCAACCTTTTTTCAGTCATGGCACCCTTTGAAAATGTTCTCCATTTTGTGGCAGCCCCTCGCATACGTTACGCTAGGGGTGTAACGGTACAGATTGCTCACGGTTCGGTTTGTATCACGGTTTTAGGTTCACCGTTTCGGTACGGTTCAGTATTTGCTATGTTCAGGGAAAAAAGGACTACTGTCAAATAAAAATAAAGAAAATAATAAGAACAAATAATTTAAATACATGCAGCAGCACAAATAAATACTATAGAGCAAAGATACTAATAAAATAAACTATGCTTTTCAGGTAGCCTATACGTCTAACATTAGTTTTCAGGTACAGAAAATGATCAAATGTAAAATAACATTGCATATTTGACTGTATAAATTAAAGATTAATCCTATTAAACTTACAAAAGCTATTGAATCAAGAGCAGTGTGAGTGATGTCCTTGTCTTTTGTTGTTTGACATTAAACAGACAGCAGTAAAGGCTACTGCCCCTTTAAGACCTAATGCACGGATATCAGTGATGCGCGGGTTGATCCAAAATGAGCGGGTGCCTGCGGTCACCCGCGGTTACCCGCGGTTACGAGTCATCCAAAAATATTTTTAATGATATTCGGGTCACGGTCGGTCGGGTCGTCAATAAATCCTTATTTACCTTTTGAATGTTGAGCGTTATTAACTTTTGAATAAATGCTGACGCGGGACAAAATGCCCTATTTCCCAAAACGTTGAACTGAGCAATGCCATTGTACCATTTTAGGCTACTTTTAAATGCATATAGCTCAGTAAAGTCAGTTTTATGTATTTTCTGAGAGGGGCGGGATTTTTGTTGGTAAAGTCGGGGGAGAGACGCACACTTCGATTAGACTGGATAAACACATGCAGCATCTTAATTGTTAAGAAAATGAAACGAAATAAATGAATAAATCAAGCCTGTATCATACAGCATCATACAGAAAAAGAACAGTTTGCGCTCCTAAGGGCTTGCTGATGAATTCTTCAAGCCGGGTTGAAACATAAACATCGCGTTCATCAATAATATGCATCTAGAGCTGAAATGGAAAATGATGGGCCGCCTCAAGAACTGCCTGCTCTCGCCGCTGCACCTCTGAGCGCACCACGTCAGGGCCTGAAACATTTTCTCAATGGCCCACTGACGCTACGATGAGCATTTACTACGTGTAAAAAATGCGGGTCAGGAAGCGGGTCGGGTACAATATTTTCTTCTTTTTTTTTGCGGTCCGAGTTGCGGTTTCAACTTTCAAAACGTCGGTCGGGTGCGGGTTGTTTATACATTGACCCGCGCATCACTGACGGATATGCGTGGTCTTTCTCGACTGTATAAAGTTTACTTAAGGCATATACAGACTATGTCTGTTAGAATACTCATCAAGATGGACATGTTGACATACTTTTTGTGTGAGTTTGTCCGTTCAAAAGTAAGACTTGAAAGAGAACTCAATATTTGCGCGCTGTGAGACGTGTGCGCGCTTTCGGATGAGTGCACAGAGACACATTTTCTCACAGAGCATGCTCATTAGTGCTTTACAGTGATAATAGGAAATTAATTTTGTTTTAGAAGAAAAAATTTTGACCGATTAATTTCTGTTGTAAAAACTGATTAGTTATTTAATTTGGTGCCACTTAAATCTTCAACTAAAACAGAAAACCCACAATGCGTTCCAGACGCCCATCCGCATGGCAACAGCATTTGGTGGCCCGAGAACACAAACCATGAAATAGGTTTGAAATAGTTTTGAAACTATACCACCACCATCCCCGCGCAAACCCCAAAAAAGGGGAATCCATGAAAACGACATGTACGCAAGCATTACGTGTTCAGCCTATAGGCAAGAACGTTTGAATATGTATGTGTGCATGTGTTTTTATCTGTACAGAGGGGAAGGGAAGGAGGCCTTCACAGGGGTGAGTCTAGTTGACACGGTCTCTGCCAACACTCCAGTCATGTCTAGGCGCAGGTCCACCATCTGATCTGGATCCGGCACACTACAGTAAACCTCGGGATGAACAGAGAGACTAACATTACTAATGGGGGCGTAGCACCAAATTTTGGGCCCTGGGTACAAACCATCTTGCTGGGCCCCCGTACCAAATACCATATACCAATGGGGTATTGCATTTTTATCATAAAAACACTTAAAATGTAAACAAAATAAGCCACATTCTGATTAATATATTTTTGTTTTATTGTCAAAAGTACTACTACTTACTAGGGGTATAACGGTACACAAAACTGACGGTTCGGTACGTACCTCGGTTTTGAAGTCACGGTTCGGTATGAGTTCGGTTCAGCAGTTTTAAAAAATGGCTTTTTATTTATTTTTTATTAAACAGTGGTTTACTGAAAAAATTGTGTCTGTCCTTAAATTAATTAAATTATAACTAAAAGTTTCTTAAAGATAATGCTGTAAACTATATAGGGAGCCCTTACTTGCACATTAATACTATAATATTAAAGGTTAACTACAGAGCCCAAACTATGAGCCTATATTCAGCTGATATTCATGTTTAGATAATAAGCAACACTCAAATAACACATTGTGTGCGAACAACTTCACATAAGGCTAGTTTTTGCATTAACTCCTAAATCTAATTATAAAATTATGTTTTTTTCTCCAATTCGTTGTTGAAATATAATCTTATGACTGTCATTTTCATGACATTTATCTAAAATAGCATTAAATAATCAAGACATCACTAACAGGTTAAGTAGAATTAATATATATATATATATATAGGCTAATATAGTGCATATATTTAGTGAAAGAGTTGATTGTTGATTTCTCTAGTGTAATTAACAGCTGTGGACACTGAAGGACTACAGACTCAGAGGTAAATGATACTGCGTGACATTGTTTACAAGCTGTTTGTACCTTAAGATAGTAATTCATGTTTATTCTTCTGGAAGAGATGATCGCGTTCACTCGCGCCGCGGCCGCTTGAATTGATGCGCCTATACTGTGATCAGTCACGTCACATTAAAGAGCGTTAAAACGGCATTTATCGTTTGAATTTCGTGATAAAATGGACTGAATACTTAATATGTTCGAGTGGGAACTAGGATTGAAGTGTGTTCCGTAAAATAAAATAAGTAATTTTCAATCATTAAGATGTGCATTAAACTGAGAACAATCCTGTACTTAATGTAAGAGCGTGCGCAAGCTAATTTGCATAATGCGGTAACGATCTGGGTTTTCGTGGGTGTTAGATTTTGACAATGGAGGGAAATATACAGTGTTTTCATGTAAACTTCTGACTCTGGGGAGAACTGCAGCAGAAGAGGAGACAACGGAGAAACGGAGACAAGGCAAACGGAGCCAAATATTGCATTTATTTCACTTCAGCTGATAAAGTATGCAAACACAGCGCGAGCATCACTGCAGGAAGCAGAAAGTGTCCGACTTCACGTCTCCGTTTGCCGCTCCTCTCCGCCTGCACGCGGCTACTCTCGCCGATCAGTTGCATCCAGCCGCAGCCGATGTCGAACACACCTGTTAACTGATTCACCGCAGGTCCGCAGCAGAAGCACCTGACCTGCGGGTCGTTCCATTTACATTGATTCGAGAGGGGTGGTGGGGCCCTGCACAGCATGAAAATGACTTTTTTTTAAACCAAACCAGTGCCTAACTACAAGTTTAGTTTTGCACAGGAACTTTTTTATATGTACATAAAATGCTATACAAATGTTAGTGCATGTATATGTATGTATAGAAAACTGACTTCTAAGGGCCCCCCCTCTGCCTCGGGCCCTGGGTACTCGGTACCCTTTACCCCCCCAGTCCGACGCCCCTGAACATTAGCATAGATACCATTCTTATGATGTAACGTGTACATCAGGTGTTATGGGAAGTGTTACCCGTTCCGGCTGACCTAGTTAATGCAGCCTAACAATCATTTAACTGATTTGAATAATAGAAATTGATAATGTTCCACAGTAAAGAGATGTGTTTTTAGTCTAGATTTAAACTGACAGAGTGTGTCTGCTTCCCGAACAACGCTAGGAAGACTGTTCCAGAGTTTAGATGCTAAATAGGAAAAGGATCGACCGCCAGCAATTGATTTTGATATTCTAGGTATCATCAACTGGCCAGAGTTTTGAGACCACAATAGACGTGAAGGACTATAATACGTTAAGAGCTCGCTCAAGTACTGGGGAGCTAAACCATTTAGTGCTTTGTAAGTAATAAGCAAGATTTTAAAATGTATGCAATGTTTAATAGGCAGCCAGTGCAGTGTTGACAGAACTGGGCTAATATGGTCATTCGTCCTGGTTCTAGTAAGAACTCGAGCTGCTGCGTATTGGACCAGCTGTGGTTTATTTATTAAGCGAGCAGGGCAACCACCCAGTAGAGCATTACAATAATCTAGCCTCGAGGTCATGAAAGTGTGAACTAACTGTTCAGCATTTTGCACTGAAAGCATGTGCCATATATTTTTAAGATTACATGCAATGCATTTGCAGCTGTACTGTGCTGTGTTGCAAATGTGTGTCAGACTGTCAGAGCATGGACAGTGGATCCCTCTAGTGGTGAAGCTTTGTGTCTTTTCCACTTTGAAGGGTCCTAACTCTAACCCTAGTATGTGGTTCATTGCCTTCAAATATAAGAATCTCACTATCTGCAGCTCATACTATATGTAGTCTCGCCCTCAGTATGACACACGCTTTCTCATTGTAACACACAGACCTCAATCCAAGTATAATAACACATAAAAACGTGACACATCATTTTTTTTAAAACCTTTATTTTATTTAAATTAGAAACAGAAGTTTGATCAAAAAATTTAAGACATAAATATCATCATTGTAATTCATATTTTGATAAGTTACAAAGTTTTACAATTGCTTTGATGTATTTCTTTAAAAAACATAAAAACCAAAACACCTCACCCCAAACCATGTTTTCAAATATGAATAAACTGATAAATAAAAAGATAAAATATTAAAACTTGCCCAGAAGTTCCTGAGTCCCCTTGTGTCTCATTTATAATGAAAAAGTAGAAATCTTACGATGTTTTTTCTTACAATAATAATAATAATAACAATAATAATAATAATAATACTGTAACTACCATCATTGCTTTAATGCAAACTATTCTTATTTTCTTTTTTAAATAGATTATTTTAAGCTTAATTATTTGAACCTGATTATGTTAATTTACTGTGGCTGGTCTTCTCTTTTATTTAATTTTTAAATTTTTTTAAATTTTGTATGAAAAATGATACTGTTTTATCCATAGAGCTAAGAAGGTCCGTAGGAAGTAGCATGTTTTTTGTGTTAATACTATTGACATCTTTCCGTAACTGTGTGTGCATGTGTGTTTGAATGCATGTGTCATTTATGTACATGATCTTTTACTTGTCTTTTGCATATACACATGTGTGTGTGCAAGATAACAAACATCTCACGTTAACAATTTAACCTGTGCAGCTCAACACCTCGAGTCTGTCTGCAATGTGAATGCTTCAGTAATCTCCATCCTATGAGAAGAGAGAGAGAGAGAGAGAGAGAGAGAGAGAGAGAGATTGCATTACACTGATGTTAGTATTTGTTAAATGTTCACTTTGATGTCTGTCTGCTTGCTGGATCACAGGCAAAAAAAACCCCTCTGTCAAGGAGCAGACAGTGATTCAGCTTTCAGGGTGAATCGCTGTTTCATCAGTTACCATAAATTACAGAATTACAACATCCTCAAATCATCTCCCACAGCTTCTCGGCCATGTTGGATGACCCACCAAAGTACTCTCACTCTTTCCAGGCAAGTGACTCCTGTGATGGTCTTTAAAATGAATCAAAAAGATTCAAATCATATTGGTTTGAATCATTCAAATGAATCAACTAAACGCGCTGAATTCATCAGAGCGAAATACTGAACGTTGTTTCTTATGTGTCAAATTACTATGTCAAATGTCATAAACTTTTTATTTAAAAGCATTACAGAAATATTTCAGTTTTGAAAAAATGTGAATGCAAGAATAGCAAGTTGCAGTTTTAGAGTGAAGCGTGTAATTTTGTCACCAAACGTAAAAGCAAAAAGATTTCAAAAGATTTTTCCAAACAAACAGTTGGTTCCGCCCCAAACTCACAGCATTGGCTGCTAAGTCATTGTTGCCATGCCGGGTTGGTTACAATGATCAATGTTTAACAGAGACATTGGGCCCTATTTTAACGATTTAAGCACATGGTCTAAGTGCACTTAGGGCGTGTTCGAATCCACTTTTGCTAGTTTAATGATGGGAAAAATGGCCTGTGCATGTTCTAAAAGGGTTGTACCTAGTCTCTTAATAAGTCATGGGTGTGTTTTGTGCGTAATGTGTAATAAACAAATCAGAGTCTCATCTCCCATTCCCTTTAAAAGCCAGTGGCACTTGCTATTTACATGGCGGAATTTGCAAGCGGAAAAACTGAGCGCTTCTCCTAGTGAGGAAACGGATCCATCTACAGGACAAGCCGGATTCCACCGGAATCATGTAGGAACTTTTATATTTATATACACAATAATAATCTTTTACATTTGAATCCTTAAATTTTCCATATTCAAAAATGTTTGTGTGCTGCTGTGTGTGTAATAAGCAGAGTACACAGGTTGTGCACCCGCCTATAGTCACATATTAACTAACGCGCCCTTTAAATAACAAAAAATACTGCGCTATTGAATTTAGAGCAGGTTTTTGTTGGTCGATGGCGCAGTCGTTTTCAGTTCCTCAAAATAGCAACTCACCAACAATGCTCCTGAACACACCTGGTTTTCAGACCAGCACGCAATGCAAATGCATTTGCTATTTAAACAACGTGGGGCAGGACGTGAAAATGATACTGTGTCAGGCTGAAACTAGCAAAAAACACTTGCGTCACGCCTGGTGCGGGGTGTATGATAGGGCCCATAGTGTTCAATATACAAATGTCTCTTCATATTAATCTGAGATATGAGAAAGTATTAAGACTGATAAAATTACACACTTCAGCACTGAGGAGGTGAAAGGGCCAAAAACCGACCTAAAACCTAAAGAAATCTACTCACAACCTCAGAAGACCAGCCGTCAAACATCTCAGATATGCCATATCAAATGTGCTTTTACACACGCAAACACATACACACTGTCCATGCAGGTCACAAGCTCAAGCCTGCTGCACGAGTGCTCTGGAGATCAGGACTAACTGTATTACCTTCATAATTACCTTCGTATTATCTTGCGATGTTGGTATGATTATGTGCATGTGTTTGAATGTGAATGTGTGTGTGTGTGTGTGTGTGCGTCTAGATTTACTTATGTGTGCTTCTCATTGCAGCCAACATGCATCACTCTCAGGCTAAGTCGCAACAGGAATTCTGGGAACTTGCTAAAGAACTGAACAGCTTTTTTGAAGTACAACCACAACGACTATAAAAATTTGGTTCACTGATCTGTGATATTTATTGCATTATCCCCAGAATTCCTATATTGATCGTGTTTCCTCCATTCAGCACCAGGCACTGTACTTACTGTAGCCATCACTGTCAAAAACCCAAGCAGACCCGCAATGAAGACAATTAGACAGTACTTTACCCAAAAAGAAAAGTTAATTTGTGAAAATCCCTTTAATCACAGCTGAATTGACCAGTTATGCTCTTATGTTATAAGATATCCATTCTGATTTAGATTAATGTCTTGCACTCAAATGAAAAGCACACTTATGTCTATAAGAACACTATTTACAGCACACATTAGAACACTTTATAAACCGATCAATAGCAAACTGCAGTCACAACGTTCACTACAGGAATCATCATAGAAAGAGTGAGAGGGTTACTAAGGGTGTAGTTCATTTCCAATCAAACTGAAAAATTAGCACTCAAATGTCACACACAGTAAGTGATCAGAAAAGTTAAAGTCACAAATGCATCAAACAGTCCATCATAGCCATGGCAAATCGACATGCAGCCTACCTCATGGCCAAACACAGGCAATTGCCAACAGCAACCAGACAGGCCAATCAACTTACTACAACTTCAGAGGTAGTGGATTATGGTTTCTAGGTTAACCATAGCCAGGGTCTCCCGTCATTTATGATTGGACTTTTGGACCTTGTTGTGCGGTTTGTGATTTTCATGGAGAGAATACAAAGAGAGAATACCATGTCTACCACTGTTTAGACAAACAGATAGTTGGCCCCAAACTCAGGCAGATCATGATGATCAAACAAAAAGATGTTTAGAAAGCGCAAAAAAAGTGTTACAATTTTGGGGGGATCTACCTAAACATGCTTTATTTATAGTGACTCTACATATTAGGCTGAGACACAAGAAAGTATTTTAACAAATTATACAAAAAATATACAGCTTTCGTAGCCTAGGTGTTATGAGTTTTTTTCTCTCATTTATTGATCATTCAATAAATGATCAATTTATGTTCTAATCTCCCAGGTTTTAAAGCCTATTGGTCCTAATCTATGGTAAATTCAAGACATACCTTGTGAAAAAGAAGTGTGCTGAACTGTACTGAATTTATGTCTAGGGCGAGTCCCTCAGGGACTGTGCTCCTCTGCAGCGGTTCCTACCAGACCGCTCTGAAATAGTCCCAATATAAACACTTATTATAAGTGTACCATAATGATTCAGGGTAAGGCAAAAACACGGTTTGGAAAATGGATTCATGTTGTACATTCTCATTATATAAGTTTTGTAAATCTTGAAACACGAAAAAAGTGTTACGGACAGCAGCGTTAAGTGTTGATAAAAAAGGAATGCATGAAGCTAGAATAAAACTCTTTTTTTTGTTTAAAAGACTAAACATAAGATTTATGTATTTTAATTGATTTATGTATTTGAATTGGATTACATAATTTTAATATAAACAAATTAATAAACTTAATGTGATTCATAGTCATACATAAATGTAACAGGTAAGATTTATTTAATTGTATTGATAAATTGAATATGATTCCAACAAGAGCCCAACTAAAGCAGACACTGATCTCCAGCATGGTGACTTATAAAGAAACTATTATTTTCATTAAAACAGAAATGACAGAAATAACGTCAGTCTGGTTAGTAATGTGTGAAGCTGGTAATGCTGTTTGTGGAGTTGTGTAATCCTCATCTGCTGAGATCTTTAGAGATTTAATGTCTTCTTTTATCTTCAGTTGATTTAATCTAAGTCTGTGGCTGAAGTCAGTTGTAGTTCTTGTGTTTCTCTTATCTTCAGTGATTCTGCTCATTATCATCAGGTGTTCATCATTAATGCTCAATCATCACTCAATTATCTCATTAATTTTAACACTGCTTCAATGGTACTTTAACCCAGTAGTGAGCACACACATGAACACTAGGAAGTGTTCATTTAACATGGGCGTGTTTTCTGTGTACTATTACATAAATCTCACCTGTTTCATTCACATATAACTGGCATATATGAGAGGATCTTTTTTTTATATATATATTTAAAATTGTTTGTGTGCTGCTGCGTCTGCATGTCCTAGTGTGTGAGACAAGCAGAGTGTACATGCGTTGTGTACCCGTCTATAGGCACATCTAGTTTTCAGACCAGCACGCCCATTTGCTATGTAAACAACATGGTGCAGGACGTGAAAATGATAACTGCGTTGGGCTGAAACTAGCAAAAAACACTTGCGTTGCATCTGGCGTCGCATTGAGCAGGGTGTATGATAGCACCCGTAATATGCATGCACATGACGTCACCGTTTCACAAATTCATGTTTTTGTAGTTTACACAGAGATGAATAAAAAATGTGCACTTTGAATCCCGTTTTCAAAAGTTTGTTGTGTTAATGAACGGCCAAAACACATACAAAGGTTTCCATTTTTAGTTCAATTATCATGCAATTAAATGTCCGAAAACACTAAAATAATATTAAATAAATACTAGCTGCAGTCCGTAAGTTTTGCCTCTGTGTCGCCATCTCTGTGTGAAACCTGCAATTGCAGTTATTTGTGGAGTTATCATCTGTACGTGAGATGTGCATCGTCACGGCTCCTCAGCGCGGATGAATCTAATGTTTTGAGGAGTTTGTGCGGCTGTCACTCACCGCACCGGTGTGGATACTGTACTTCAGAATCACAGATTCTACGTCTTGGAGTATGACCTACATAAGAATTTACACCGGAAAATATCATCTGAACAAGTAAGTAACATGTCTGCCACTTTTGGTAACAAAACATTACAATAAATCCAACGGTGATTAAATCTAACGATCGCTCGTATAACAAATTATTATTATTGTTATACTTTGTTCTCAAATTGCTAATGTTAACATCATTAGCATTGCGGGACTACGTGTATTTAGTGTTTATTAGCGTTACCTTTAAGGCCTGTTCACACCGGGACGATTTTCGCGCGCGTTTATCGCCGACGTTTAACGCCTCGTGACTAAACAATGGGCGCCAATGTGAGTGTTCACACCGACGCGTAAAACGTCAGGCGTAAAAGCGTCATTTTTAAAAAAACGCCTCGGGTTAGTTTTTTTTTTTTGACGCGGCGCGTTAAAAACTGGCCGACCAATCAGATCGGCGCTTTTGTTCACGTGCCTGGAGCTGCTGAAGTTACAGTAAAACACGACTTGGTGGCGCTCAAGCACAAAACGGTCTAGCCGAGCACACATTGGCGAAGAAGACTCCAGCAGCTCCAGCGATGAGGACATTGTTGTTCTGTTGAACGAGGAAAGACAACAGAAAAGACGCAGATTTTGGATACATCCCATAGTTAAAAAAAGAGAAGAACATGGGGAGTTCTATCGACTGATACAAGAGCTAAAAATGTATCATGAACGTTTTCGGGGGTATTTTAGAATGTCCGTCCGCGAGTTCGAAGATTTACTTATTTTTTTAACTATGGGATGTATCCAAAATCTGCGTCTTTTCTGTTGTCTTTCCTCGTTCAACAGAACAACAATGTCCTCATCGCTGGAGCCGCTGGAGCTGCTGCTGCTGCTGCTGCTTGAGAAATCCATGTTTTAGTATGTGAGAAAGTTATGTGCGTTTCGGCTAACATACTCTCTCTCTTCTTCTTCTGTGTGACAAGCAGGGCTTAATTTGAGCCGGAACACGCCGGAACATGTTCCGGCACCTCCGATGTTGGATCCGGAACCTTTTTTATTGAATCCGGCACCTCAAATGTCACTATTCAAATTAATCGTCTAAAAAAAAAAAAAAATTATATTTGTGTAGTGTTCAATGTTATTGGTCGTGTTCGTATAAATTCCCTATGAAAGTTCCATAAAAAATTGTGTTCAACTTTCGATGCGTTTTGAGGTGAATGTTTAATTTAGAGTAAAGCCCCGTCCACACCGCCAGCGATTTTGTAGCTGCGTGTCGCTGGCGGGGCTTCAGACAGAGGGGGGGAGCGGAGAGGGACGACGAAAGGTGAAGCACTTAAAGTGACACATGCTATTCGCGCTTGTTGTGAAGCCTTGAGATCGCTGTTAGAAAAATGCACTGGACACGAGGTGTAGAGAAAGAAGCAGAATCGAGGCCGGGGGCACTATCGATGCTGTATGGGCCGTTTTGGATAAATAGGATAACGACCTGATGTGTTTGTGTTGATTATTGGGTGGTCATTATTAAAATAGCCTATAGTTTTATATGAAATGTAGTATTATATATATATATATATATATATATATATATATATTCTACTATATGAAATTTCATTGTGTTTATTTAAGTCCCACAATAGCCTGTTGCTGTTTATCTGGATGGAGTGTTTTTCTTCTTTTTTTCTTGGTTAATTTAATATTCCGAAAAATAACTGCTTGTGAAAACAATTCATGCAGTGTATTTTTGTACATTTCGCACCCGTGCAGTGCATGTTCTGAAGTAAAAATAAAAATTGCCTTGAATAGGCTACACGCGGCCTTGTTTGTTTTGCGGTCTATTGACGCAATGCTCTGCTGATGCGAGCCGCGAGAAAGCCCTGGTCTGTTGTAGAAAGGATACCATCCAATGCAACAAATATATTTAATGACTAATGTATGCATAGGCCTATGCTGAGTTTAATTTATTTATGATTAGATGCGCTGCAGTTCACGCGCAATGCAAGTGAACGCGGCTCACCGGTGCCTCCATTTCACGGTTATTATATTGTCTGTTATATTTGCTTTTTATTTATTAAATACAAGCAATTAGTTAATGCAACATTTACTAAAATTAATATACAATTTATACAAAACGAAATTCGTTTCAAAGAAAGGCTTTTTCTACAAAGCAAAACTTAATGAAAGTGGTAAAAAATAACGTCACCCGAATATATATATATATTTAAAATATAGGCCTATATTTTATTTATATATGATGATCGTTATCGGTAGTGATATTGTTTATTATTACAAATGTTTTTAATTTGTTTAATAAATCTAATAATTCTGACTGGGCACATCACTATAGTCATAACTTTTATTTCTATCTCAAATGATTTTTAATAACTTGGCTGAGAAAAAAAAATGATAGGGGGTACGTTATTGAAAAAAGATTGAGAAGCACTGCTATAGGCAGTGTAAAAAATGTTTTGTTCCGTTACCTCCAACCTGCGTTTTGAGTCCCCGGATCCACCACCCCTCTGCGCTCCGGGACCTCCCACTTTACAAATTAAGCACTGGTGACAAGGGATGCAGCGAGCGCAGCGCCACCTTGTGTACCGGGCTATTTCTGTTTTTCAATAAGCGCCATCTAATGTCAGGGAGTGAAATTGCACGTTCACTCGGCGCATCGCGAGTGAAAATTGCTTGGGTGTGAACACTCAAGACGCGCCGAAAAACGTCACGAAAAACGCTGGCGATAAACGCGCGCGATATTCGTCCCGGTGTGTACAGGCCTTTAGAATTCAAATTCCGTACAGTCTATTCTTTTGCTTTTGACTACGGGTGAATCTCCAGTTTCCTGCAGAAATCCACCATACCACTCTAATTATAACATTATTACAAGCTTACCGTTGTGAATGGGGCTACGGTAAGGAGATCGTTTTGAATACTGGCTTGTTGTGTACTTGTTAAAAAATTTATTTTGGATCATTTTTAACCAAAAAAAGTTATGGACTGTAGCTTTAGCTTTAAGTGCAAACTTAATGTAAAAGTATATTATTTCCCTAATAAGTATTTTTTTTAAATGTGTGATCAAGTGTACTTCTTTTTCACAAGGGATAATTAATCATTTTATTCCTATTCCTATTTATTCCTATTAGTATGTGTTTAGCATCATTATTCAGACAAAGCCCTGCAGAACTCAGACCTCTTATCCCTCCTTGTCTCCATTTATAAAACAATTTTGTTTCTCTTTCATTTCATCTTCTTTGTTATTCTTCCCTCATTTCGCATGTAAAGGTTTCCCCTCCTGTCCTCTCTTACCGGTCTCTGTCTCAGTAGGGTCTGTTGGCATCTTTTGGCCTTTTCAGCTGCACTTTGAGTCTTTTCATGCCGATCTGAAATCCGTTCATGGCCTGGATGGCCGCCTGAGCACTCGCTGGGTTATCAAAGCTCACAAATCCTGAGAGAAAAAGTAAAGACAAAGAGGAAAAATGTTCAGTTTCCATGTAAAACTCACCACGTGATGCAAGAGTTCTGTGGGTGTTCACCAGAGTGTTGCTATGCAGTTGCTTAAATGTGGTATTCAAGTCACATTTATTAATGTAGTGCTTTAAACAATACAGATTGTTTCAAAGCAGCTTCACATTAATAAATAGAAAAAAAAACTGGAAAACAACACTTTATTTTACAAGTGTCCTTGTTACATATAGCTACTATAGTAATTACTATAAATTATGCATAATTACATGCTAAACCACACCCTAACCCTACATGTAGTTCATTAATAATACTCTGTACTTAAATGTATGATTACACTGTAACATGGACACCTTAAAATAAAGTGTAACCAATAATTGACAATGTTGCAAAGTTCATCAATTATGAAACAAATCTTATTCTGCTGTAAAGCAGCTGTACAGAAGGCAATAGTGTCATTATTCAGCTCAATTCAGTTCAGGCTTTGTTCTCATCCGATAGTGCAGTCAAATCGCTCTATTGTGCACCAGAGTTTGAAAACATAGGTTTTCGCATTCTTACCGAAGCACTTGCTTTGATTGGTGGCTCGATCGACAAAAACTTTTGCAGAAATGACGTTACCAAATGGTAGAAACATCTGGAGCATTTCAGAGTCAGTGAACTCTTGAGGTAAATGGTAAATGAAGATGTTACACCCCTCAGGACCTGCATCACACACATTAGACTCAATGTAAGCTTCATAGACAGATATAATCATAATGAGAAACAGCTCATATTGCAATGATTTATACAATATTGAATAAACCAATGGTTTGCCTCCATGCACTTGTGAAAAATAAGTGCACATAATTGTATTAAATGTGCAATTGTAGTGTACTTCAAATCTTAAAAGTATATTTAAAAAGAAAAAACGTCCTTGCAGATATTGTAATATTAATGAAAAAAAGGCCACTTAAGCGCACTTAAAGAGAGTTTCTTAACATACTTAAGGGCACTTTTGTAATAATATCAAATTAAACGTTTTTCTTTAAAGTACATTTTTAATGTTTTAATAATGTTTGGTCATGATTTAAAGAACTACACTTATTTTAATGTGTTGACTAACATTCTAAAGTACTTGATTATAAATGTATCTGTAGTGTAAAGTTATTACATTTTAAATATACTAAATTACAACTTCACCACAAATATACTTAAATACTTGACAAGTAGAAAAGACATTACAATATATTTAAGTGTCAGTAAATCCTGCAGTGCACTTTAACCATATTTCATTTGATAGAAGTAATTAATTATGAAATTACATATAAATATGTACTTTACTTCTTGTCCTCCTAGGGTGCCACTGCCCATATATTTTAGTGAATTTGCCCTTATATTTTAGTGAATTTCATCACTCTGACAGAATTTCTCTGACAGTTTTAAGTCTGGATGTCCAGTAAAGAGCACATTCAGGTCTTTTCAGTGATACCATTTGTTTTGAGGTTTCACCAGGAGAACAACTTCTCCTTGGTCTTAAAAAATGACTGAATGATCAAATTTAGCACTCTCATGGAACTATGATAATATTTTGTAATTTTCATTTAAATCTGACAAATTTAAAAATTGTTTGTTATAAACCAACATCTCAGGAAAATGTACTGGGGTTGCTAATCAAAATATGACTTTCTGTTACAAAAAGGGGCATTGATTTCATACATGTCCTCAATAGAGGACACCGGGACTTGTTTATCAGGCATAGACACAACAAGTGCATATAGGGAAAGAAATTAAATTCCTATAAAATATTAGATAATATTATGAAAATGTTGCCAACTATTACTCCCATTACACTTCTTTTTTCATTACACGTTGCTCCAAGAACACATTCATATGCAAATTAGAGACAGTAGATACATTGCATTGAATGGGAAAACCCATGTATGACCATTTTACCCAAATATTGCATAAAGTAAAATGGTATATCAATTAATTCTGTATCTTTCATAACATAGTTGAGAAGCATCTTTAAACAAAGTTTGGTTAAAAAAATTCCTGAAACTTGAAAATTAATTGGTGAATGAAAAAAAAAAAAAAAACATTGTTTTTGTCTTTACATTACATTTCATGTCACTGAATTTTTTTAACAACTGTTAAGTGTCCCACTTACGAGGACATAGCATAACATATGAATAAAATATTTTTCAAAAAAAAAAAAAAATCAATTTGTTTCTTATGTTCTAAACAATGTAATGCCATGAAAACACACTAAATTCAAAATCTCACAGAGAATTTGTGAATGACGGTGAAGTGACAACTGACGCCGTAAGTCACATGAAAATGACAACATGGCGGATGTAGTGCATCCGAATTTCATTCAAACTACGCACATTCATACTATATAGAATGTATTTTTCAACAGTGTACGAAGTACGCTTTTAAACCAAATTAAGTACGTACTATACAGTATGCAATTTGGATCGCAGCGAGTATGTTCTTTTTTTAAAAGGAAATTACATCACCTTCTCTCTGTTGCTGGGGTTGTTGCTGGGCAACCAGGGTGGGTTGCTGTAGAAACGGCTGGCTGACCAGTCCATATGCAGTCGGGTAGGCTGCTGTGAAACACAGAGAGTTTGACACACGCTGATACAGAAGGACAAAGCATTGTGCATGAGAGATGCAGCTGCTCAGTCACCTGTATAATGCTGCATGCCCGCGTACGCCTGCTGGAGCGGATCTAACTGAAGAACTGGACTCTGGGCTGGAGAGACAAAGCATTTAGCATTTTTGTGACAGTACATGTGACAGGCTCATGTCCATGCAAAAATCACGCCCTGATGTAAGAGGATTGTGGGTGGTTGATATGCAGTTGCTAGGGTGTTGTTAGTTCAAGCATTAGGGATTCTCACCTTGATATGGATGAAGACCATTGGTGTAGATATCCGATGCTGGCTGTCCATTGGTTGTTGCTGGGATGGGACTATAGCCGTTCACTCCAATTGGTGGAGGCAGAGCCGACACAGGAGTTGCTGCAATAGTGGGTGGAGTGTTTGCACCTGTAGCCAATCACAAAGCAGTGAGGAGTTTAGACTGACAAGAGCGTTAAACACTGGCCTTGTCCCAAATTAAACCCTAAGCCCTCGCATTCTTCTCTCAGAGTCGACACTTTCGTAATGGAATATCACTTTGACTGGTAGAGGTTCACAGCAGAGCTCGCATCAAGGGCGCATATCAGATGCAAAGGGTGCACTCTTTTTAGGCACTCTTCTGAAACCTAAAAACTCTTGTGTCTCTAGTCTAGACCAGAGTCGTTGGTGTGTGTGAAACCAGACTTCATTCGCCTCAACTGAAAGCACTACATGTCTGAATAGTTTCCAATCGCATATATAGTGCCCTATGTGCCATTCACCGTGTAGAAAATACTAAATGTGTGGACCAGCCACAGCTTCAGCCTCTATTTATAGTGTAGGGGGCGGGGCTTCAGATTCTAGAGAGCATTTGATTGGACAGAAGATGTGATGAGAAGCTGAAGTCCGCGGTGATGTCATCAATCTGTGATCCCTTTTAACGGAAGTGAGAGACTGTACGTTTTGAATGCTTATATCTCCTAAATGCGCATTTTGTCATTGTTTTGGCTTATTCATAAACTTAAGGCTAACATAGTCATACTAAAAGCTAAAAAACTTCCATTTTGATTTCAGCCTTTAAGTTCTTCATAAGTGGGTAAACAAGGCACTCTAAAGTTCAGATAATTGCATTTTATATCAATTTAAACTATAATACATTATTTTATTGTCAATATTGTAAAGTAACATTATATTAGAAATGGCATTCTGATCTATTTCCTCAAACACAAGTCGTTCTGCTGTAATGCTGCGCATGGTAATTACCAGAAGAGGGTGTCATTGGGGTGATGGGTGTGGCTATGAGGCCATTTGCATTGAGTGCTGCCATCTGCTGCATCTGCACCGCTGCTACTGTTGCGGCGGGTGACAAGTAGGCGGACTGTGCCGCCAGAGCCTGCTGCTGGACCAGCTGCGACAGAGAGAGAGGAAAGAGTTCACACCCTCCAACATGTGCTCGAGTCTTCAGTTCACTTGCAAGCTAAATCCACTGTTAATAATGGAAAGGAAATACAAACAACAGTATAACGGTGTACAGTATTGTGCAGGGATTGAGTAAAGCATACGTGACATACTGGATAAAGGGCTTGAGCCATGAAAATCCATCATAATAATAGCATTACTATTCTTTGCAAAGAGAATAGTCCAAAGAGTAAAACAAACAAACCATTTGAATATGTGGGTGTTTGAAAGCACTTTTGGCACTTTGGACTAAAAAAAATGTCTGTTAAAACACACTCTCAATTTTAGTTTATAACAATGTACAAAACATACAGGGGAATAAATATGAACCATTTCAATAATTCAAAAATTACAGTTTTTTTTATTTATTAATTATTATTGTTATAAAGGAAAAGGGATATATATATATATACCTTTTAAAAGTTTAATGTTTTTGATCGAAGTATCTTATACTCACCATGGCAGCATTTAAATGATAAAAAAACAATAAAAACAGTAATATTGTGAAATACTACTACAGTTTAAAATAACTGTCTTCTATGTAAATATATTTTTTATTGTCTTCAGTGTCACATGATCCTTCAGAAATCATTCTGATACGATGATTTGATGCAAGAAAATTTTCTGATTATTACCAATGTTGAAAACAGTTGTGCTGCTCCATATTTTTGTGGGAGCTATGACACATTTCATTTTTCAGGATATATTTTTTTATATCCTATATATATATATATATATATATATATATATATATATCCTATCTATATTTTCATTATAAACGACTTTACTGTCACTTTTGTGTCTTTGATGAATAATAGTATAACTATTAATAAATTAATAAATGCAAAACTCAATTTACCTGTCACCCCCCTTTTTTTTGCATAGACAAACCTAAATGGCTGTAGTTCAAGAATGCTTTGGTATACAGACCTAAGGTTGGGTCTTGTTTAAAAAAAAACTTGGCAGATTATTGTAGAAGTGAAATAAATAATTGAAGTGATATAAAATGTTATAGAGGTTTAATCCTTGTGCGTCAATTAAAAAAAAGTTACACAGCTGGTCCATAGAGGACAAAAATATCCAAAAGTGAAACAAACAAAAAAAAGTTTAAGAAAGACGTTTAAGTTTATGAAAATGATTTATGAATATTATTGTATATACAATATATATTTTCTGAAACATGGTGAACTCTTACACTGCTAGAAAAACAAATCCA